>CM070842.1:13537420-14137420 GCA_036326025.1 Chrosomus eos
ATATGGGAAGGCTAATCAAAAAGTAAACAACCTACTTAGATATCTTTATGTCAGGTCAAAATCTCAAATGAAATGGCCTGAAAACATGATGACTATGGGGGGCTTTAGTGAGCAATCAGCTTGGTGAAATGAAAGGTAGCCTACATGTTCATGCCTGTGATCAGTGTTTACAGAGCTTGATGACTGATGAAAATAAGTTGGGTTATTAAAAAGAACAGCATAAAATTGTTCTTTTCATGTGATATTGTTGATATGCATAACCAAGTTGTGTTCCAAATTTGAAGTTGATATCACAAAAAAATTCAAAACATTTTACCCAGGATGAATTTTGAGTGTTTAATCTTTCGAATTATACCTGATTTAGAATGATTATTAAAATACGTGATAGGGAAAAAAGGCAATAAACGCACCAAGTCACCCGCTACTGGGACACTGACAGTTAACAGGCTGTAACAATTGAAATGTTAATTAAATGGAAAAAGACAAAATACACACATATTCAAGATAAATTCTCAGAAAACAAGTCCTACTATTATATTGTATGCAATTTTGTTTCTTATTTGTTTTCTTTCTCATTTCGGTAAATCAACATGGAAGCCACACCCATAGTTAAATCTCATTGGGTTAAAATCCTGCCACTCTTTGTTCATTAAACATCAAATATCATGTGGCAGAGCAGTTTCGTGGTTTTGCTTTCTCAAAAACGCCACGATTGTGTATTTTTTAGCCTATAAACAATTTCAGCTATTGGGAAAATCTAAAGGACTAAAACTGCAGCAAAGTGCTAACGTTTGAATCATTTATAGCAATGTATTATTTAGTAGTTGCTGGTTTCAGTTTTTTATCCAAAGTGAGGCATTGTCAGAAGGAAAATTGTGAAATAGCTTATGTGTTTTTGTAATTGCATCACTAATGTTGAATTGTGTGGTAATAGCATGATGGTTGAAGATCTGGGCCACCAACATGAAAAGCAAAGAATTGCTGAGGGTCTTGGTGCTGACATATCAAAAATTGTGCCATCAAGCGAGGCATTTAACCTCAGATTGCTCCAAGGCAACTGTCTGAATGAAGAATGGATGTCTGTATCGCAAACACAAGACACAGGAGGAGAGAGTGTCTACATGACCTGCGGTAAAACAACCTCTCTGACTCTAACGACTGATGGATTTAATGCTCAGAAGCAAGTCATTGCTTAAAAACAAGATTTTATTTTATGTATAATTTATATTTCTGATATAAATAATAAACTATTTAATAAAGGGTCAACTTAATTATGCTGACTCCCAAGAAAACTTGTTGTAGCCAAATATGAATCACATGCTATCATTCACAGAGAAGGGAACCGCATTTGCTATGAGCTCAGTGGAAAAATAGACCAGGAATCTTGTGACAAGTGTGAGTAAAAAAGCTTAAATACCTACACATTTGATCAATTAAATACTGAAAATATATCAATAAAAATAGTTCAGGACTTTTTACCCAATATTTGCATGGGCTATGTATTTTTTTATGCTTATTGTAGCATGTTGGGGTGGTTGTTGTTGTAGCACGGACTGTATTCAGTGTAACACGTGTTGATTTCCGTTGTTTATGTACAGGCCGGGTGTTCAATAAAGTGGTGTACACAACTATATTGACGTTCTATTAATCCAAATCCATTCTATTAATAGTATAGGATAGAATGAAACAGTGTTAACTTAGCTACATGCTAACATCAATCTTTTGAAAACAATAACAAGTGCTGTTTGAGGCTGCCTGTAGATCGCATGTAGCCCGCCTCTTTTCAGCGCAGTGCCTGTTGTGTTCTGTCTTCTGGTTTGTATTTCCACAGCATGAAGGTAAGATCTTACAGATTTATGAATGAACCACTCATTTTATAATGGTCCCGGTCAACTGACATTTGTATTGACATCCGTTAATATCCTTGCGTCTGCTGCACCCAATCGCAACTTTTAATTTTCCGTTGGTCTTAGTACGCGATGTAACTACAGAAGAGTCAAGGTTTAAATAGGAAAAATATCGAAACTCTTTGGTCATTTTTTTGAGAGAGATGCTAGCGGTCTAATCAGATTCAATGATCTATGCTAAGCTATGCTAAAAGTGCTACTGTTAGACCCGGAGATCGGCTGAATGGATTCGAAAACGGTAAAACTGAGCCTATTTCCCAAAAAAGTGGAGTGTTCCTTCAAAGAACATTTTAAACATGTTCTACAATTTTCATGACATACAATTTTCAATAGAAATCACATTAAATTATATTTTAGTTTACCACAAATGCCAGAACTAAGTTAATAGGCAGAACATTTAACAGAATATTTCAAATGCTATAATGAAATTACATAGGTCAAAATGCAATGTATAATGTTCAGCTAATAATTTTTTTTTTCTAATTTAAACATACATTTTCATGTCATTACAAATAGCATACAATTAAGTGTCTGAAAACACTACATTCAAATTTTATTTTAAGTGTATTATTTCCAAAATAAGTACTCTTTTCAAATTTATGCTAATGTATACTGGTACTTATTCAGGGTGGGTCTATTTTATTAAACATAATTAGGGACTATATTAAAACAATGATTTGTTACTTTTCTAGAGCAGCCTTCATTGGAAGTGCACTTTTGGTCCCTTAAACTGTATCTAGGTTGGGAGCTCACTCAGTTTTGGAAGAGAGCTTACATTTCTCTGTCTCTTTAAAAGGTTTGTTGAGGCATGAAATGTGTGGCGGGCGAAAGTAACCGCACACTTCCTTTACTGTCACATCCTATTACAGAGCAACACTGAGCCTTAACCTCGTAAATAAAACAATCAATGAGTCTGTACCATGAGTCACTTGAGCAGAGACAAAAAGAATAACCGTGTCTAATGCCATTACAGCAGGTGATGTGAATTACTGAAAGTTTTTGTATACATTTTAATAGTTATGTTGTTCATGTGCTGATAATTCTCATACTTAGAAGAAAGTCCCTTTGTACTAGGTGCATCTGACAGAGTCAAGGTGTCCTCTGGGTATAACGTATACCTCTGACAAGCCTTTAAGAATGCCCTCTATCCATCTGATGGAAATTTACTGACGGTATATAAATCAATTGCATGTTTTCATCCTCCTGGGATTCATGATCACTTTTAGATGCTTTAGATCACTCTCTTTCACTTACTATATTATCTATAAATCATAATCCATATTAATATTATTTAGGGATCAAGGATCCGCTTTATGTACTTCAATACTCTATCAAATGTAAAGAAAGTAAAAGGGAGGTATAGAAAACAAGGGACAAAAAACACAGCCGCAGTAATTTTACTACGCTCAACCCCAAAAATTGAGGAACAACTGCTTAAGGACTTCTTCAAGAACACAAGAATAAGTATTTACTGACAATTCTTACCAAGAGTCAATCAGTTAAATTACACTTTGATAGTATAAAATAAGATCCTGCCCTAAAAACTTGCCAAACCGTGGAATATTAGATTATTGGAACAAGACAAGACTTGTTTCTGGCACAATCTCAGATATATTTTTAAAAGGGTAAATCAACCCCTGGTCTCTCAGGCAAGGGTGTGGTGAGCTGGTGCCTGCTTATGTCACGCAGTACCACAACATCCAATAGGAAAATTCACCTGCAGTAGCACCATTCAACCTGAAGAGGACAGCGCTCAGACGTTTTTACACCATATATTGTAGAATTAAAACACTTTATACACAAATGTCAAAAAATGTACTCGAATAAATGAACAGCATTAATAAATACCCTCTCTTACAGATCATTAACTAAAAAAAAAAGTTGTTTTAGGGTTTAGTTACCCTTTAAAAAATGAGAAACAAACCGAAAAATAAAATTTGCTTTGATTAAAAAAAAACGTTATTTGTCAAATGTCTTTTGGTTTTGCCGTAAGCAAGCTGGCCACCATGATTTTCCATACCACAGACTTCATGAATGTGAATCTATTCATCATTTTTTCATTCTATCAGACCCTGAAACAAGGCAATGACCCACAAACCTGTTCAAATCTACAGAACAATGTCTGAAAAAGTAAAAATGAAGAGTTGACCAAGGACAAGCAAATGCTGAAAAATTAACCCACTGGTATAGCTGTACTTGCTAGAATTCGAAGTAGGCAACATGGAGGACTGCTCTTTTTCATAGTTTTCTGAAAGGAGGAATCGGCAAATTGTCCACCAAAAAGACTGACAGGAAACATATCTGCCTAGAAGTGATTTCTCCCAAAGGAAAGCACACCAGCTATTAAAGATCCAGCCATACTTATTTTTCCCACAGCAGATTATCACTTTATTTGGTTGGATAGGTGATTACAAGGAACAACAGTCATTTATTCCGTAAATTAGATCACTTTGTTTGTTTATGTGATTGTTAACATGAAGATTTCTTCAAGAGTTAGTCAAGCCCGCAAGTATACTGTAGTGCACAAAAATGGGGAGAATACATAATCTAGAGTCTAGACCATACAAAAAAAAAGGACAAAGGAGTCTGACAAACTCAGACATCTCTACTCTCAGGACTAACTCATCATTTTCACCAATTCTGACAGGTAAGATGTTTGCTGGGGGGATACCAGCAACTTGTCAAGAAACAAGTGCAAGCAAGTACAAAACAAGACAGTGCCCACAGATAAAAACATTGTGAGGTTGAGGTGTGTGCACCGTAAATGTAGGGGTTCGTTATGACCTTTGTGAGTTTGTGGGAGACAGATGGGTTCACAGATGGGGTAGAGGTGTGTTGGCCTACGGGTGGCCTAGTTTAGTCCAGTGCTGAGAGGAACTGGGACACTGGAATCCTCTTGTAGCCCGAGGTAGAGTCAAGAGGTAACTGTAAAATTCGTAGAGTCGCTGGAATAGTGGAAGGTGCTGTCGAGAAAAATCTGCATAGCATAATATTTGAAACGAGTTGCACAATTGTAAACACCCACCAAGAAATGTGTTCATTTGGGGTCAGGCGAAGTTGAAAGACTTTGATAAACCTGCTTTTGACAGACTCAAAGCAACGTTGTGTTTACAAGGTATTGGGCTTCTGCAAAGAGAGCTTAGAGCAAACTGAGAGATTGGTATCTCTCTTGTAGCCTTAGGTGGAGTCAATAACTGAAACTCATTTAGAAGTTCTCTGGAATAATGGAAGGTCTCCATAGTCCAAATGTGAAGTTCTACACAGCAAATAACAGACTTGGCTGCAAACTTGTAAATACCCTGAAGAAACGCATCCAGTCAGGGTCAGATGAACCTGAATCCAGCCCAATTACACAGGACCTCCTTAAAAAATGATTTCGTACATTCCTATAAATAAAGTTATATTTACAAGGTATCATTCAGCTACAATAAGCCCTAGGCAAAGCCATAAGGTAACTATAAAACCGTTCAGAAATTCAGAATTAATTCAGACATCCCTGAAATGGTGTTTCCCAATCCTGACCCTAGAGGCGCACCAATGGTACACACTTTCAAATTCTTCCTAATCAAACAGACCTGATTCAACTCATTGGCTGATTAGTAGCTTGTTAATCTATAAGACCTGAACTGGGGTGCGTTTCCCAAAGCCAACATGGTCGCAAGTTCTGTCGTTACCAATAGAGTTCAATGGCACTTGCGACCATAGTTGGCAAACCATGCTTTTGCACTGAAAAAAGGTTTTCAAGCAGTACTTCATTCAATTAATAATTTTTCTTTCAATTCAGTTTACTATTATTTGTTTTATTTTTTAAGTTATATTTTATTAGTTCAAAACATTGTTAAATATAAATATTTTTCATTAAGATCTTAAATAAAAAAAATTTGTTTCGACGAAGTTACAATTTCAAGGTTATACACAGGCCAGCGCATGCGCATTAAACACAAATCTCGACAGTCACCAGACCGCTCTTCAAGTCAGCGCCTCAGCGGTCGCTCCGTGGATGGATCACAATACTTTACTTTTCTGCACCAGACCAGACTCAAGTTACATCGCAGAAAAACTCTGGTAAGTGAAACAAACAACCATTTAAATGTGCTGTTGTAGTAGCCTGTTAATTTTATGCCAGACATGGCGCACTGACTTTATCTGGTAACGTTAACAGTTAGATAAGTAGCAGGCCTATGTACGTTCATTTGAAAATGTTAACTTGGTGTTAGCTAGCTGAGTTTACACAATATGTCGACGTTAATTAATTCCTGACCGATTTCAAAAGGGAACATATGTTAAAAGAAAACCTGCGCCTTTTTGGTAACGTTAATTAACTTGAACGTTTAAGCATCGAACCGAACGTTATCTCGAGTCAGCCATAAGAATAACGTTAAAACCGTTAAAACAGTTAACCTGATCAACTAACACAGTTAACTTAAGTGAATAAGCTAACGTTACATGTTAAGGGACTGGCTTAATGTATGGCTAACGCAGTTATGACTGACGAAATACAACATTTATTTGTGTCTAATATCGCTCCATTGGCAAACTTTTTTATATTTTAAATTCGGGCGGGCGATGTCGGTTGGTTTAAAAAAAAAGTCAGAGGACACAGGGGGGCAGTAAAGCCACGACGCAACAGTCAGTCATTAATACGATTTTCAAGGTTAGTAAAATACTTCCGAATTCAGTTGATAATTAATATAAATGCTTAATATTTTAACTTTGTCTGTTAATGTAGATTTAGGCTGAGATTTTAAAAAATTTACCGTTATGGCCCTATGGCCTTGTAATGGCGCTTGGAGACACGTCTAATGGCGGACAATTTACCCATAGTTTAGAATAAGAATAAGCCGTCACCCAACATAACTTAGAGCACATTTGACAAACCTTGATCGACTTAACCAATTTCATTTGATATTTTTTACTATCTTTATGCAGGATACCGACATTGCACTAAAAAGTCTTATTTTCTACATGGGAGAAGCAGTGGAGCACCTCATCAAGGATTTCCTGGTAAGACAAGATTATTTTAGCGATGCAAAAATTCTAGCTAAGGCTGTCAAGTTCAAAATTAGCCATCAGACTATGTTCATATATATGTCACTCTGAAAACAGTCTGTAAGCAAAGTTCAAATAGAGATACAATACCTTTCCACTAGAACCAGAGTCCCATGCGTTGGTAAGTTTATGATTGTAATGACTGTTATATTTCTATTTCAAAAACGAATTGGAGCAAAAACATAATTTTATAGTTAGTTAGAAGTAGATGCTAATTATACAATGTTGTGCATTTGTGTTTGCATTCAATTTGGTTTAAGTTATTTTTTGTTATCCAAATAAAAAGTACCATCTGAATGTCGTCTAATAGTTTGGGCTCTGTTGTTAACCTTTAATCTGGGGGAAACCCAACCTGTATCGATTCCTTATTCTTTCTTTCTTCCTAAATTCTTTTCCAGGTATCAGAAAAGAAAGAGGATGAACAATTTCTTCAGCAAGAAGCCATGGCAATCTTTATCATCAGATATGCACAAGGTGTACCTACAAACATTGGCATCATTCTAATCTAGAGGGACAAGAGGTTCTGAGCGGGTTGCCCTCTGTCGCAAATGCTGGTACCATTCTCCTGAGCCTTCTTTATGCCTTCAATCTGGAATATCCCAAGACATTGAAACTGACATTTGAATATATCCAGAAATTCACGGTGTATATAGCAACAACTCTGTACTTCCATTCCAATGTCTGACTTTTCAACAATGTGTTGTTGTTTTTTTTAGTTGGATATCATTTGTAGCAGAGATAGTGAAATACTTATCGAAGCTGCATTTACCTGCATTTGGTAGTGTTGAGAAATTCTTGCATTTCCCTAATTCACTGCATAGTTCTCGGTTAAGTTTGCCAGCCCTTGAAGTTAGAATATGACACTTGAGCACTGAAATTGTGAATGTGTGGAAATAAGTTAATAAATCTTTATGCAATGTAAATTATTTGTCTTTTTTTATTTATTAGATTTTGGATCAGATCAAATATTAAGCAATGTTCCTGGATGGGAAACATGTTTTATTAAATCCATATCTTTTTGTTTGTTTAAAATTAATAATTTCTATTAACCTTTATTTTTAAAAATGATACATAATTGTTTAATTAAATCTATATATATTTGATTGGAGAAAACAAATAATTTCTAATACATATTTCTTAAATGAGAAGTTTTGTTTTGATTAAATCTATATATTTTTGTTTAGATCAAATAAAGGAATTTAAATTAATTGACTTTCTTCAACATGAAAAATTTACTTTGTACCAAGTTATATAAAATAGTTTTCATAGACATAGAAAATATTGGTTAGGGTAAGTTATTTATTTTTCATTGGATCAAGTAATAAAATATAGATGTGAACCATTACCCTAAAATTTTTTAATTGGATGAATGAAAATATTTTTTCAGTGTGGGAAACGCACTCCTGGATGGGTCAGATAAGAGAACAGGAAAAGGGTTGGTCTATTTGATCTGCCAAGTGCATCCATGTGTAAAAAATTGGTACAGGAAACAGTTCCATTGTCTCTTCTTACTGTTGTCAGCACAGGTGGCATGAAGAATTAATAGGATTGAAGTGCTTCTTCATTTTAAATTCAATGAGTGGTTCTGCTGAATGTTACAACCCTCCTCAAAACATTGTCTTAAACTGAGTTTAGTGTGGAGTATGTGGAAACCGTACCATCTTGAAGCTGAGCGATGTCTTTCTATAGGGTTCTTGAGGGTTTTGTCTGTGGACTTGTGGCAGTTACAGGTGTGCATAGGGGGCTGTGTGTTCCAGGTGGCCTACTTAAACCTGTATATTTGTGGAGGATGGGCAAGAAAAGTTAACTGTTATGAATAACTTATTGTACAACAAATGTCATGGACTGTTCACGGTGGACCCATATTGCACATGTTTCTAAGTACACTTGTAAAAAATTGGATATGTAATGAGAGTTTTTTCTTGTATATTTAGTTTTACATTTTTAACATCACAAATAACAATCTCAACATATATTTCCATCAAGAGGTGCATTAATGTTTGGTCAAGATCTTGTATTGATAATAAGAGTCAAGCACTCTGTTATGTCTCCTCCAGCACATCCAAAAGACTTTCAATGAATGCCATGATGTGTCCCTACATGGTTGTTTAAGAAACAACCGGCCAGGCAGTGTATTCTTATAAATATCTCTTGTGAACCAATTTGTATTATTTGTTGGTTAAGTTGTTTCCCTTATTGGAATAAATAAAGGTGTAAGTGGACGTTTTTCAGCAGTTTTTTGTTTTAAAGCTATACAATTTGGTTATGGGTTCAAAACCGTCAGATTTAAATATTTTCAATACATTTTGACATTAATAAGATTTACCAAAGAACACAAACTAAAGCATATACAGCATTGAAACCATGGAACATGGACTGCCATTGATGTAAATTTCCATCATTTATGAGACCAAACGCTTTCCCGCCATTGACAGAAATTTCTGTCATTCCGTGTTTGCAATGTTATATGGTAGGGGGCGCTATGACACATCTTCTGAAAGAGTACCGAATCTCCTGATCAAAACACAGGTGAAGAACAAAACAGAAATAAGCAATAGCATATGTAAGCAGAATAGCAGATGTATGTAAAATAACCCGCCATTGACAGAAATTTCTGTCATTCCGTGTTTGCAATGTTATATGGTAGGGGGCGCTATGACACATCTTCTGAAAGAGTACCGAATCTCCTGATCAAAACACAGGTGAAGAAGAAACAGAAATAAGCAATAGCATATGTAAGCAGAATAGCAGATGTATGTAAAATAACGCGATCGTCAACATTAAAAAGCATATAAGTAAATCGAAACTGCCTAATGTTACTGAATTAAATGTCGACCCAGGACGAGGACTGTGAAGCTTTGGTGGTGTTGATGGACTCGATCTATACTCCATCTATGTTTTAATCGTCGTTCTGAATCTGATCCAGATGTAGACCTAGTCTTTGACAAAATGTTTTTTCCCAGCTTTTTGCTTAAATTGTTGCTTTTTTTATTAAACTTACCCACATTCAAGTGTTGATTAAAAAAAAGAATGCATGAAGCTAGAATGAAACATTTTTTGTTTTTTTAAAGCAGAGGGTCAAATTTTGATAAATTGCATGTTCAGATAATTATACAACAAAATATTCTAGGGGCCATGAAAATTTTGCGCAAATGATCAAAAATGCTGGCGCTGGCATGCAGTTTGTTTTTTAATGCTGGTGGGGAAAGAGTTAATACTATTAGAGTGCTCGTTCAATTATATGGATTTTGATTTTTAATAATGTTAAAATGTTTCTGAAACGTTTTAATTGGATGTTCATTTAGCATATTTAAATATTACTACTTGTTTCAGAATGTTCAGAGAACATTCAAAAGTAACATTCCCATTATGTTTGAAGAGTGTTAAAAAGTAATATGTTTCCTAAATGTTCAAATAACATAAGAAAAAAATATATATATTTTAAACATTTGAAAAAAACTTGACACAACACATGTTTGTTTGCTGGTTACACTGTCAGTCAGATAGTCTGTCTTCCTGACAGTTCTTGGCCAGAATAATCTACAAGGTGGACTAAACTATATGCCAACTATATCGGCAAGAAACAGCTAATCTACACTGAGTGCTGAGTGATTAATGAATACAATCCACTGCTGAGGATATTGCCAGCCAGTGCATTTGTATCAACACATCACTCATCTTCCTTTCTCCTTTCTTTTGTATTATCTTTCACTGCAATGTAGCACTAATTTTCTCATCTATGACTTTTTTCTGCTTTATCTTCCTTTTTTCATTCTTTTACTGGAATTGTTTATGTGACAAGAAGCAGAGGCCTAGCCACAAAAGGCTATCTTTACCCTGTCACACTTTATAACAGTTAAGAGATAACCACAGTCTGGCTTCAGGCCAGTTTGCCATAGCGTAAAAAGGGGTCGAACAGCTATTCACGCTAACCGCTAGCTGACAGCTGAGGAAGTGTCAAACCACAGGAAGTGACACGTAAAAACTCCTTAAAAACACTGTTGTTTTCCAACACTGGTTAGCAGAAATATTTCATGCACACTTGAAACAAATAATCTTTAAAACCCCAGCTAGCTGGATGCATAGATACTTTCTCATCTTGTCATATATTTCACTTAATCTGACAGGCTTGATGGCATAAATACATCACTGTGGGCTAAGATAAATGACATCTTTCACTCTCACCATATAAATAACAGATGGTGCGAGATTTAAGCAATTTTAACCACCAGTTTGTACTTTGTGCTTTTGGTTCACGTTCTATCACTTTCTAGTTTATTTTATACCACGTTTATTGTTTGGTCCAAACAATAAAATTGTTTGACTGGTTAGCATGGTCCTGTTAGCCCCTGCTGGTAGATGTCGGAACTATTTTTGCAAACAATTATTTAAATTACCTTTTTTATTTTAAATATTAAACTTCTTATATGTTGGATATTTTGGATGGTGGTCCTATTATGCTTTTATACATTTTCACTTTGCTTTAGTGTGTAATGTTGATGTTTGAGCATGAAAAATGCCTGCAAAGTTACAAAACACAAAGTCACTCCAAAGGGAGTTATTTTCTGTATCAGCGCGAGCTGTTTCTGAATTCCCTAAAATGCCTGGATTGTAGTCTTGAGTTTTCTTCTGGGAACGAACACGTCACAAATTTTTAATTTAAATAATTACCGCCCAAGGCATTTGCAAAATAAAGTGGCGAGGCCTAGTTACGCAAGTTAGTAGTGTGTTTTGAAACTCGTGGTTATGGTAAATGGCGTGGCATTTACAAAACACGCTCCACCAATCACAACACACTGGTCCAGCTGACCAATCAGAGCACACTGTGCTTTTCAGAGGGTGGGGCTTCATAGAGACAAGAACTAAACAGGGGTGCGTTTTCCGCACAGCGACAACTAGTCACGACTGTTTCCCAAATTCATAGTGTCGCAAATTGGTCGTTCAACCATGAATGTTCATGATGTCACACAAGTCATAACTACTTTTATGAATTTGAGATCAAATTAATGTTTTGCTATAAATTACTGACATGGCATCTGAGGACAATTTCTAATTTTTCTCAGTTATTTTACCCTATTTTCCAGATTCAATCATTGGCTCGTTCTTACGTTTGCACATGCACACTATTCAAAAACAGTGCTTTAAATAGCTTGACAAACTAAAAGACGAAAATTACATTTGTATGTAATCTAAATAAAAGATACAGATTGTACTGAATGTCAGCTTGCTTATTTGGCTCAAGATAATGATTTATTGAGTCCACATGTCATGCAAACAAGAAACAGGTCGAGAGCTGTCGTTCCAACCACACAACTTTGCAATGCTGTTTGTGAATGTTGGTTGAAACTAGTATCAAGAAAGACGACTCGTTGAATGATGCTGATAATGACAGAACTTCCGACCATAGTTGGCTAACGATGCTTTCAGTAAAATCACCCTGAGCGTTACTGACAGACTAGGAAGAGAGGTGCTGCAACAATGTGAAAAATAATGTGTTTTTAAACATTCAAGCATGACAACCTATTCTAGTAGAACCCAAAAACAAATCAAAACATTGAAAAAGGGCATAATAGGTCCCCTTTAAATTATTAAATTAATTTGTTTACTAGAGCACAAATGCATGTGTAGCCTTAGACAGGTGAAAACAATTAAGTTAGTTTACAAAAAGCAAACTGGCTTTTTATTATAAGTCTGGTATGTTGGCTGTCATGCTCTTTGCTCTATCTATAAAAGACTTGTGATCAGTAATTACAGAACATTCATTAAGAGACCAAAGATTAAAAGAACTTATTTCATCCCTGATTCCTGATAAAAGACACACAAAAGCAGACAAATGAAGAAACTAAATAAAGAAATAGATTATGGGTGGCCAGATAGATGGACAAACAGACAGACAGACAGAACAACGGGAAGACAGACTAATAGATGGACAAATAGACGTATTCATGAACAGATAAATGAATGGATGGTCTGCTACATCTTCGTTACTATGCCTCTCAACACCGCAATGCTTTTTCTTTCATTTAAAACAGGAAGAGGAGAGACGCGGATCCATTTGTACAGGCAAATAAATCAATCAGAGACATCTGCAAAGCACAGAGGGATTATTGATGTCTGATTTTCAAATGTCAAATGCTTAGTCATGAACACCACTGATATCACTCCATTAGACAGAGATAGCTCTCTCTCACACACTCACACCCCTCCTCCTGTCTATCTCTCACTTTCACTCTCTCTTAGTGGTGTTGGTAGACATGCTTAGCTGAGCGGAGAACTTAAACACAGACTAAATTCAGGAAGATGCTTCTAGCTACCCAAGACATTCAATTACAAGTGGGGATTTCAAGGCTTCAAACACAATGCCGGCCATTAGAGATGGGAGACAGATGGAATGTAATGATTCCAATTCCAGGCTAAATTCTGATTCCTCTTAATGATTTTGGTGTCTTAACGGTTTCATTAATGATTATTTTAGTACAAGAAATGTTAAGATAAATAAATAAATAAATAGTTTAGAAAAGTTTGGGAATGTGACTACACTGTTTACTGGTCTACACTGGCCATGATGCATATTTCTGATTCACTAAAAAGAACCAGGGAGCTTTGTTTCATTTTGGTAAAAAAAAAAAAAAAAAAATTCCACTAAAACGTGCCAGTGCGTTCGTCCACCCCGGAGGGATACCAGTCATCTATTCAGGAATTGGACAATATTAGTTTTTGATAAATGTTTTTTATTCACTGAAAAGAACCTGTTCATACGTGTCATTCATTCTGGAACTATTCAAGTCTTGCAGCATGTTTTTGATTCACTGAAAAGAACTGACTCATAAGAGTCATTCATTCAGGAATCAGACCACACTATGGCCCTGTTTACACCTGGCATTAAGATGCGTTTTGATAGATCGGATCACAAGTAGATGCAGGAGACATACCCATTTTAATCCGTCTCTTTTTTCTACTTTCAACCACTTCTGTCTTGATTTCGTCGAAGGGAGGGTCTATGGGTGGGTAAATGTATGGGCTTTTTCAAATCTTTCGATCTAACGGGCGAATAAACTTGTGCAATTTACATATGAACACTCCCGGAGACGATTGAAAAACACACGGAGCTTTCATTTCTGCTCTGATAATGGCAAGACCACGATGAACGCTGTGAGCGTGTGTTAGAAGTCAAGAATGGTGAGAGAACATTGTCCTTGGTACGTTTTTTGTCTTCAAACCAAACTTGGGTCTTCAGCCGACAAAGTTTAAATCCCGTCTGGCTACGGGATTTAATGTTTACTTATTCGGTCAGTAGGCTGAGAGTAGGCATGTTTTGTGGCGTTTCGAACGCATTTGACCACATGGGTGTTTACACTCTGAAAACAGTTTGGTCAAATGTGTTTTCCACTACCTCTGGAAGTGGTTGAAAGTGGACAAGCTCAAAACGTTTTAGACCCCGTTTACTAGGGGTGTGCATTGGCACTGCCCTCACAATTCGATTCGATTACGATTCACCAGGTAACGATTCGATTCAATTCGATTTTACGATGCATTGTGATGCAACAAAATTCTACTGCACACAACAAGGCAAATTTTTCATCAGTCATGAGGCAATACAAGCAGTCAGATATTGAACAACAGATTTTATTGGTTGCTATGTGTATTATAACTCCTGTATCTTTGACATAAATGCCATTAAATAAAATAAAATTTAAAGCTTTGGGTGCGTTTTTGATTACCCGTCTAATAGCTAGCCTGTTCATACATCGCATCTTTTGCGCGCTCAAGTTCGTTATTTTAAATGTAGGTGCACGAAATGCGTGCTCATAATGGAAGCGACACGGTCGCGGTGCGACGCACTCGTTTTTTCCAAGCGCGTCCACGTCGCATCGAGATAAAAACATCTCAATTTTTCAGAATGCCGCAAGCGCACCTTAAGTCACGTGACAAGAACGATTTGCTGTAACGGAGAGCGCAGCTGATGGTTGCTTAGCAACAACAGACGCCTCCACAGAGCAACCGCCCTCGTCCTAGCGCTTTGGAAAAAGGAGAACGCGGCGCGCCTTGCGTTTTCTACGCGTTTTTAGGCGCTATATGTGAATCGCGGTCATCTCCCTCCGCCTCAGCCATCTTTATTGTTTTTATTATGCCCCCGGAAGTAAATGAAACTTCAAAACTATATTGTCCAAGGCCACAAAATAAACAGTGACATAATCGATTATGGCACTTTGCCGCATCGATGCAGAATCGCGCATTTCCCGCATTGCGATGCATCGCCGAATCGATTATTGTTGACACCACTACCGTTTACACCTGTATTTAGCATCGTCGACTTGTGATCCGATCGACCAAAACTCATTTTAATACCGGGTGTAGGGCCTCGTATGTTTTTGAGTTAGGGACTGTTCGTTATTTATTTAAGGGACCACCGGAGTAGATTTGAGATCTGTAGTCAAAAAAGATTCCCTTCGCTAGCAATATTTTTTTCTATGACCCTCCAAAATGATTGTGAAAAAAGGCATGACCCTCCCCGATAATGCTGACGATGCTGACTCGCGATCTTCGCAGTCGTGAACGCGCCAGAGAGAAATGCACATTTCATACAGAATACCTAAGCAGAGAGCAGTCTGTAGTCTGTTTTCTTTCGTTTTGAATTGTTATGTTAAAAAGTAGACATTTACAAGCTTTCTCACCTTAGGCTATATGCTGAGTTTCGGTTCATGAGAGTCCAGTTCACGCGCCGGCGCCTCCGTGTCATGATGATCTATTTTCTACTATATTCACTTCTTATTTATTAAATCCAGGCAATTGGTTGATGAAACATTGATTAAAATTAAGATTCAATTAATAAAAAACGAAATTCACTTTAAAGAAAGGCTTTGTGCTTTCTGTTTGAGGTCTCTGTGAAAGTTTAAAGTCGCTTTTAGAGCGGTCATGTCCGTAACGGAGAACTGTCACATCCATAACAGTTTTTTTCCCCTCATAAATGCGAAAACGAAAAATAAAATAAAAATAATATTTTATGTTATGTGGAGGCCGACCCTTCTTCATCCGGTGGGTAGTAGCCTATTACTTTTGTTTTGCGCAGCGTAGTTCATAGAATTACTCAAATATATTTTGCCACCTAAAAGTTAAAGATTTTTTGTCACATCACATGTGTATTTCCCTCATATTAAATATAAAACGTGTATAAATGTGTAGACTGATATTTTGACTGATATTTTTCTAATGGACTCCTTTATTATGGGAGTATGAATATATATATAACAGACTTTCAGTATTAAATGCATTTTCTGAGAATTTATATTTCAAGTTTTGACAGCAAATGTCACGTCCATAACGCTGGAATTGCCCAATTTTAAAGAATTTATCCTCAACTAGTTTTTTTGGTGTAGGTCTAGGCCTACGTATTTTATTATGTTAACTTCAAATAATATTAATAGTAATTTAAAAATGTGTTAGCCCTACGTCTAACACATCACACTCCACTGTTATGGTGGCAAGTATATTCAGTATATTTACTCATTAACATTGTTGTGGAAACACAATATAATGGAAACTATATGTGCTACAGCGCACTTTATATCAGCTGCAGTTCTGGCGCCTCAGTCCCAATACTGTAAAACTCGACGTAGATTCACAGGACACTGCACTTATTCGCAATCACAAAAGTTCATTATTTGCTCGTGCTTTAAAGCTTTGCCGGGTAAACATTTCATTGGCGTTCTGTAATGCACTTTTTCTGAGCGCGTAGTGCGCGCACACTGTCAGGAAGTCCATTAAACTACGGCACACCAGCTGGTCTGTTCCTAACAATGAGCCGCCCCTGACCACTTTCTCATGGGTGGGTGGTCAAAAGTCAGTGACTCCGTGTAACTCCTGCAGGTCAAAGGTCGTGCCCAGGCCAATAAACAGCTAGAGAAGAGTTGTAATGCTCAGAAGAAATGGGAGCTAACCTCACAAAACAAATATCTGCACACCGGTTGGACAACTCAATCTACAGAAGAGGGCAAAAAGAAAAGAAACACAACCTAATTTACTTGCTCCTCCATTGGCAATCCTGAGATGATAGCGAACATTTGGCAATAAGAGGTCGTCACCATCCATAATGAAGTACATAGATTTGGATGTATGTAAATCGTGATGCTTATGAAGGCTTTTTAAATCCATCATTCCCCCACATCGTCCTGTTTGTTATTGTTCCTGTCCGACCCCAATGCTCCAGGGGTCATGAACTCAAATAGGGCAGCCTATTCTCCAGAGGCTCTGCTCTTTGAAAAGCCATTCAACCACAATCACACAAGTGACTATAGAGAAACACAATGTGTTGCCGGCAAAAAATAAGCTAATAGTCATTGTGGAGATATCTCAACTAGGGCTTTCTGCACATCCAAGAGAAGGAAAATAAATGAAAGGTAATTATTTAGTTTGAAGGAAAATTTGCCCGTTTAATTTAATGTGTGGAAAGCACAGGATTCTGATTGAAAATTATAAAGGCATCAATATGAAAGAACACTTTTTGTTATTCTGGTTGAAACTCTCATCATATCCTGATAGCAATCAATAATAGAAGTGGTCTAATTGTTTAAAAAACAAAATTCATGTATCTTCTGTGGAAGTCTCAGGACCAAAACATTGTCCAATCATTGCATGCGGTCCGAATGCATAACTGTCAACATGTTTTTTCATAACTCCACACACCTGCTCGCGCAGACATCACATGTCCTCAGAGCTTTCCGTAAGGCTATCCAGAATTAGAGAGACGCCAGTCACCGAGCGCCACAAACAAACAGCAGCCGCCTTTAACAGTTCCTCCTGAACTTAAAACAATGAGCTTATGCTGCGTTGACGCCATGTTGTAACCGTAATTACAAGATTTCAACCCATGACATTCTACCCGGAGCTGTTTCACATCCTCAGATTTGTATTTATGTTTTTCTGTGTCAACATTATCAATGCCGAAGTGAATCTGCTGCAGTCAGGTGGTACAAGTAGCTCTGTATGTTGTTTAAAGGTGCTCTAAGCGATGTCACGCGTTTTTAAGGCCAAAACATTTTTTGTCACATACAGCAAACTTCTCCTCACTATCCGCTAGCTGCCTGTCCCCTGAACACACTGTAAAAAAACGCGGTCTCTGCGGACACCCCAGGCTCCACAAACGGCTACAAAAACAAACTCTAGCGACCTGCTCTACGAAAAATAACAAACTGTTCTAGCCAATAACCGACAAGAAAGGTTTGGGGGTGGGTTTGAGGGGTTAGTGCGCGGATGAGGAGGAGGGAGGGTCTAGCTAGCCTCCGTTTTGTTTGACAATAGTTCGAACGTCAACAAGAAGTGATGTCACCCAGGATCGCTTAGAGAACCTTTAAGTTCATTATTATTGTCATGTTATGTGCTTTGAGACATGAGGTAATTTAACGCCGTCTCTCGTGACGCTTTGCAGACTCTGCTTTGGCTATATTTTATATTATATTACATTGTATAGGCCAAAACTAAAGGAAAATTTCCAAACCTTTTCCCACACCAGACAGCCTTCCTATACATCCCAAGATATTCTTTACTTCAAAACGAAATCACCCACTTTCCCGTTACATACTGATTTCACTACCCACAAAACCTTGTTCTTAGCCAGACAGACTCATTTCTCATCATCACATCAAACGCCAAGCTTCGAAGGTGGTGTCTGTTTACCTGAAGCACCTTCCAGGAGAGATAAGGTGAAATTTACTGTAACTCATTCAAAGCTCCAAAGCCTTTGGGTGTCACTCAGAGCAAACGCTGCTCTTCATGTGGTTCTTCTCTCTTCCTTCAACAGACTGATGAAACTGATGCCTGTAGTACTGTTACTGTAGATACACACTTGGGGGATACACACTTCACTGCAGTGGTTTATGTGTGGGATTTCATAGCACATGTCACCACAGTGTTAACTACAATGACAACAAAGCCTGGGTTTAAATGAAACAGCAGAGTATAGGTGAGTAACAGCAGAGTATCGAAATAGGTGCAATGAAATAACCTATTAGTGGTGGCTTACAGACAGAAAGATAAACCTCTGATAACCCTCAATGGGCTATTAACAAAGACCAGTATTTTACTGATTTAAAAGACCACATAAATGCAGATATGTGAGAAAATAGTAACAATTGAACAATTAATAAATTATTGAATTAAAGTAAAAAAAAAACACATTTAATATAAATAATATTTGAATATATTAAATAATAAAATATAAAATATGAAATTATACATTTAGTATGTATCATAAAATAAACATTTTATTAATTATAAAATAATTTAATGAACTGTATTAATAAAAACAAGATGTTTTTTTTACATATATTATGTATTAAATTATAAAATGATTTAATAAGAATATATTTACATTAGTGAAATAAACTACAATGTACATTTCCTAAAGAAAATGTGAGTGGTGCTTGTAGTGGCAAAACTCAGCACTGGGCAGATGCTAACATTTATCATTTTCCTAACATGATGCTTAAAGCTTTTTTAAGGCAGATAGTTTTAAAGTATATTTAGAAATCTATTTTATTTGTGTTCCATGCAGATATTTATTTATTTGAACTAATTTCCATTTTTATTTATTTATTATATGTAAAGTTATAAGATTTCCTATCATTGTTTGTGATATTTGGCAAAGCAAATTATTTGTAAGAAATAAGGCGTCTGTCAGTTGCACGGATCCAAAATAGTTTGCCTCTAGCACTGAAAACAGCACGAGTCATCTCGGCTTGAATGGTTTAAAATCACATTAAAATAACTTTCTGCATGCACCGCACAGTAAACACGAGTCTTGAATGATTTAAAATCACATTTTCTGTGAGTGCTTTGGACGTGTGGACCCGGCTAATGATAAGCCTAGCTAACGTTACAGGGATATTCCACCATTTGGGGAATTAAGCTCATTTTCCACCTCTCCTTGAGTAAAACAATTGTTTTTTACCGTTTTGGAAACCATTCAGCCGATCTCTGGGTCTGGCGGTACCACTTTTAGCATAGCTTAACGTAATTTATAGGTGTGACGACAATACTAGGAGTGGAACGGTACACAGAAGTCACGGTTCGGTTCATACCTCAGTTCAGACATCACGGTTCGGTACAATTTCGGTACAATGGAGTGAAAAGCAAAACAAAAATATTGAAGGCATTTTATAAATGTCTTTAAGCCTTGTATTTTTTAAATGAGATTTATTAATAAAGGCTTAGAACCAGTTTATTTGTAGTGCACTGACAATAGTTTTATACAATTAGTTTATTAATTAAATTAATAAAAAGACAAAAAGACCTTGAGATATGTTTGGTAATTGTACCTTAATGAATTTAAAATTAATTTGCTATATTTCAGATCAATTTCCTTAGTTTTAATTAACCCTAACTTTATTCTCATCTGAATTATAAATAATTGATTTCTGTATAAAATAATACTACCATTAATACTGCTCTGTTTGAGAACAAGAAATGAAAACCAATGCGATATGATAAATGTGCAAAAGATGGCACCAACAGACTGTTTTGAAATGGGGTTGGACAAATATGTTTTGCTTTTAAAACTGTGTGTGTGTGTTGTGTGTGTGTGTGTTTGGTTGGGTGACAGTTGTAGGTGACATTTTGACAAGAGTTTATAGTTTGACAAAAGCACAATGTTGTGTTTTATTGCGAGTGTACACAAATATACACTATAAACAAATAAACAAATGACAGAGTATGTTTTTATGTTTCCACTGTTTGATCGCGCCCACGCCTCTCTCTCACACTCACTCACTCACTCTCTCACACACACTTCAGCATTGCAATCTTGACATCGCAGCCTGTTCATTATGCTGTGTTCACACCAATAGAGCGAAATGTATCGCTATCTAGAGTTATTTATTTTTATACCGTGTATTCTCTGTGCAAATTCGTGCACCGAACTGTGACGCCCGTACCGTTTCGGTTCAATACGAATAACTTACATGTACCGTTCCACCTCTAGACAATACAATATTACTGTAAATTATATCACATAAAAAGCGGTAGCTACCGTTAATTGAATCAAGCAAACAAATAGCTTTTGTTTTTGCTCCAAAACTTACCTCGAATTTCACATAAGATTCCTTCACGTTATGAGTTTCCATCAGACTCACGTGGTGTCTCATCCAATGGTGAGCCGAGCTCAGTTGACGCTGTGTGCTTCAAGATTCTGACGCAAGTGCTAAGATTCCGATTGGCAAGAGAAAAAGTGCTAAGATTCCGATTGGCCCAGAGAAATGTCAATTATAAGAATTATAATCCAATCCAATAATGTTTCTCAATTCCAGCCTGCATGGCATGCAGATGAAGGGCAGCCTACACACCCCCCCCCCTATAAAAAAAAACTCGATTCACGTAAATGACCCAATTGAGCAAGAAAACGGCGATTGTCGCCGAAAAGTGACAAAAGTGCAAGTATCCGAGCCGAGTCCTGACCTTAAGTATTAAGACTCCAGACCCTAGTAATGTGAGGAGACTTAAAAAAATAATTTCACACACTTGGAAACATGTTCTTTATTTGAATGAGCGGGTGGCTCGTAAAAGAGCCATTGTTGCTGCCCTTAAAATGACATTTTGTGGCTTCATCTTCGGAGTTCCACCTCTAATCTCAGAGGTTGCTCAACAAAACCTTGTTTTCCTCTCAGGTGGACTCCGTCTCTAGACAAGAAGCCAGACATCGCCCCATTGAGCCACAAGTTTAATGCCATAGCCAGTCCTGCCAGTCTGACATCTCCAATTCAGACAGGGCAGATCGTCAGAAAACACGAACCTGTTTCTGGGAAACATCAGAAAGACTTCGACCAGGTCAGTCCTTTCCCGAAGGAAATCCCTGCATTTGTGGCCCTACCGATACAAACTGTTCCCACCGAGGTGAATTATCTGGCTGTCTGGAGCTTTGGCCCTGAGAGAGTCCCAGAGTCTACCTCCTCCTCTGCCGTCCCAGTCCCAGTTGATCTTGCAGTGAAGACCAAGGTTTCTTTTTTTTTTCTCTGTGAAAGGCGCTTCTTCTTGCGCGGTCCAGTAGAGGGCGGAGTGACAGCTTCGGCGTTGAACACCTCGAGTTTAGCCCGCAGGGTCGACATCGAAAGTTCCTCGCAGTGGACGCAGGATCCAGCGATGCGTAGAGCTTCGCTGAAGAGAGGAAAATCAGGAAAACAAAACAGTCTCCATGCCGTTTTTTTATATGCTAAGCAACACCCATTCTGGCGGGCTGTAGTTGACGCGAAGTGCCCCCATTGGGCGTGACATCACACGAGGCTCAGTGGTAGGCTGCTGTAGTTGTCGCAGGGCAGCCAATGAGCACGCTAGACAGCATGCTCTAACACACACACACACACACGGTTTTATAAGCAAAACTTATTTATCCAACCGTATTTAAAAACAGTATGTGGGTTCCAACTTTTGGACGTTCATCATATCGCATTGGTTTTCATTTATTGTCCTCGGAGCACTAATCTGTTTATTTTTAAGTTAGGCTACACATTCTACATTGATTAAAAAAGAAAATCAAATGTGTTTTTAATGGTATTATTATTATATACGGAAATCAATTATTTATTTAATTAATTAAGTCACACGAGAATAAAGTTAGGGTTAATTCAAATTAAGGAAAACAAATATATTGATCTGAAATATAGCAAATTAATTTAACCGAACTTAAATAATAACTTAATAATTTAATTCGTACCAAACCGTGATGTCTGAACCAAGGTATGAACCAAAGAGCCTGATCTCATGAAAGTGCGTATCAATACCATGAATGTTATTTCTCGCGCCATTTATACGCCAAAAACAGTTTTTGCGTGTATATGATACGCAGTTTTTGCGTGCATATGATACGCACTTCATGGCATGTAGTACGCACGCACCCCCATCCCCCCTCCCCCTAATCCTACCCAATGTGTTTTCAGTGCGTAGCATATGCATACAAAAAAACATTTTTGGCGTATAAATGGCACGAGAAATAACATTTGTGGTATTGATACGCACTTTCATGAGACTGCGTTGGAAACGAACTGTGACTTCTGTACCGTTCCACCCCTATCCTGTACATATGCAGACATGTGGTCTTGAATTTTATGTGTATAAAGTTTATTTAAATGTAAGCTTTTAAAGTACCATCTGTGAATACACCTGGATCTTCTCTAAAGTTCAAAAGAAAGTATTCTTAATGTCCATTGAGTAACATTCAATAAAGACAAAAATGCTGGATGTGCCAATTCACACACAATGTTTATTTACAAGATTCAGAAAAAGACCTCTTAAAGGTACAGCTGCAACACCATCCAGTTTAAAGGGTACCTATCATTGAATTTTGAAAATTACCTTTCATGTAGTGTGTAACATAGATCTAAGTGAACAAAAACATCCTGCAAAGTTTTAAATATGAAAGTTCACCGTATACAAAGTTATTGTCTCTCAAAAGTAAGAGTCGACTCTGAGTCGCTGATATGAATCGATAGACGAACGATGCACTTTCGTACGTCACTTGTACAAGTTATTTGAATTCGACACGCCCACTCAGTGCGCGCGCCGAGCAGACAGAGAAACCTGACAACAACATGTCGACGAGACTCTGTTCTGAAGTGCGAATCAAAAGCAAACTTTTTTTTTTCACTGCCCAGGGACAAGCATGTGAAGACTCAGTGGCTAGAGTTTATATTTACAACTATACCACACAAGTATAACCACCTTGAGCTGTGTTCGCGTTATTTTAATGACGATCGCTTCACAAACACAAATGCTTTCAAGTGTGGATTCGCGAGTCGCCTGATACTGAAGGAACGTTCAATACCAAGTTTATTTGGATCAGCTTCCTCCTCCGAATCACAACCTGTAAGTACTATTAATAATTGTTGCTTTTATGTGTGTGTGTGTGTGTGTGTGTGTGTGTGTGTGTGTGTGTGTGTGTGTGTGTGTGTGTGTGTGTGTGCTGCGTGCGTGCGTGCGTGCGTGCGTGCGTGCGTGCGTGCGTGCGTGCGTGCGTGCGTGCGTGTGTGTGAGAGTGAGAGTTACGCTAAGCAGCTTCTAGGTCTCCAATGTCATTTTTGTTTGTTTTTTGAAATATGTGAAATTATGTGAAGCGTATTGTAGTACTGCAGTGCTTTATCAATATGTTTAAGCTTTGGGCTAACGCAAAATATAACTGACTGGGTCATCTGACCAATCACCGCCGATTAGCGTCACGCAAAGGAGGGGTTTGGACAAATGAGTCGTCAAACGAATCATTAGGGAGTCGGTGAGCAAATCAGGTAAAAATAAATGCATATTATAAGACAACAAAAGTGTTTTTTGTCATTGCATGCATGTAAAACTGTTGTTGGGGACTCCCAGAACATTATTAGGAACATTTTAAATGCCATAATACAGTAGGTACCCTTTAAAGCAACACCATGGAACTTTTCCTCTTCGGTCGCCCTACTTGTTGGAAACGAAATTGTCCATTACCTCTGTCGTAAATAATTTACCCTACCGTCACACGCACGCTCGCTGTTTATCCAGCACCGGCTTTAGAATGAACGATGTCCACAGACAAGGTAGAGTATGTTACAAGATTTCATGAAAGGATGATGTATTGTGACATCAGAAACGAAGAAAAACAAAATAATGACTATTGTAGCGTTTGACGTAAAGCAGTCGAATTTTGTAGTTCTTTTTGTGGTCGGGTTCCTACCCGAACCCCGAAGTTACATAGTGCCAGTAAAAGCGATACAGACCCCGTCAGGCTATGGCAGAAGTGCCTTTCACCCTGTTACGACTTGATGAACCACTGATAAGATTTTGGGAACATTATTTTAAGGTAAAAAATGTTACATCGTGTTGCTATAATAACTAAGGGCCCCATCAGTGTTTTAGTTTCAGTCTGACACAGTTTTCATTTTCACATCCTGCGCCACGTTGTTTAAATAGCAAATGCATTTGTGCGCCCATGGGCTGCTGGTCTGAAAACGAGATGTGTTCCGGCCTATTGTTGACGCGTTGCTATTTTGAGGCAACTGAAATAGACTGCGCCATTGACCAACTCAAACCTGGTCTAAAGTCAATGGCGCAGTATTTTTTTATTTTTTATTTAAAGAGTGCGTTAGTAATGTGCGCTTATAGGCGGGTCCACAACGTGCGCACACTTTGTCCCGTAGATCCATAGATTCGTTTCCTCACTAGAGACGAGTTTAGTTTTTCAGCTTGCTTGCAAATTCCGCCATGTAAATAGTGAATCCGCCATGGGGCAAAAGCAACTGGCTTTTAAAGGGAATAGGAGATGAGACACTGATTGTTTTTTTGCACGTTACGCCCAAAACACACCCATTACTCATTAGGAGAGCTTAGCTAAAGAACCATGTGCTTAGATCCTTAAATTAGGGCCCTAAGGGTCAGCAAGAGGATCAAAAAACATAATGTGTAACTATATGATAACATGATTTTTGGTACAACAGTGAAATCATTTGAAATAAGAGTTCCGTGTACTATGAACCATATTGTAACTTTCAAAACTAAAACATCCAATCCAAAAAAACATTTATTGATGTAATATGAAGGCATTCTGAAGAATGTCTTAAGCGAAGGTGTCTTAGACGAGTCATCATGAAATCAAAATGGACAATTCTTGTTTTTTATGGAATATTGTGGTATTTAAATGATTTATCCGTGCCCATGATTTTTTTTTCTTAATTCATGTGCCTCATAATCTTTAATTAAAATAGCTTCCCCTCCCTCTTGCTGCGACATCTCTTCTCTTCTCTGATGATGTGTTTAGTGGCGTGAGGGCGGGGCAACCTGTCACTCACATGAGGTCCACCAATAGCAAACCACAATCATCCAACCATCCAATCAATTCCCAATGGACAAAATCAAGTCCCGCCCTGCATTTTTTGTCCTCACAGATAATTTTCCAAAGTAAAGAAAAATGATATACATAATATAATAATAGTTTACATATTACATACACAAATTATTCATATTGAGTTATGTAATTATTTATCCTCTTGTTTTTTAAACATTTTCTTGAATTTACAGAGTGCACAATTCCTTATCACAATTATTCCATATTACCCCTTTGACAGATATACATCTATTAGTATTTTGTATTAGTTCTTGCCCTTACTTTTTAAAACATATATACATTCCTCTTAGTTTATTTTACTCAAATTCAATGAAAGTCGATTATCATTAAACCGTCTTTTTAAGACCATCAATTAAATTTCTAATGTATATTGAAGCTCTTCCAATATTTTCACAAACAATATAAATTTGTCATCGGCAAACAATACCATTTTTTTATTTTAGACACTTTACAAATATCATAAATATATACAATACAAACAATATGGGGCCTATCACCGAACCTTGTGGAACCTTTGCTTCCTTCAGATATACGTCACAATAGGGAAGAAAAGACTATTGCATTTACCGTTTCATGCTGCCTTTAAAGGAACATTACAAAAGAGTGTAAAATGGTCATGAGAAACTACATAATGTTTTGGTTGTAAGTGGACCACACGAGGGGAGGAGGGGTACTAAAATCATTAAAAAATTACAATATGACCCCTTTAAGGGAAAAAAATGACAATACTACAAGAGCAGCTCTGAGCCCGTTCTGTGCACTGCTGCAGAACGCTCACAGCACAACTCCTACAGCCCTGTCATTAGTCTATCTGAGAACACGCCGCCAGGGCAATTTCTCTCCGCTCAGAACCCAATTAAAGCTCTCTGTATGTTTCTCACTCCCAGAGGCCTGTTTGGCAGATGGTACAACCCATCAATGGGCACAGCTGCAGACCAGACCCTAACAAGCCTGGCATTAGTGCGGGTATTACTGAGATCAGGGTGCTAGAGACCCTCATCTCCACCTCATTCTGGCCTGTCAGCCATGATTAGCATTTGAGCGTAGATGTGTAACTAAGGTCTATGTGCTCGTAAACACATTCAGATATGTTTGAATGGACACATATATGGAAAAGGGTTTAGTGTGCCAGAGTCTCAAAGCAGATTCAGGCTTTGGCAACCTGTCCGGAGGATTAGAAGCTCCATCCAGCCGATTCCCTCAGATCACACATGATCCGTCTGCTGCCCCTCCATCCCGATCAAGACCCTTACACACACGCTCGTCCTTTCACCTCAGACCTTATCGCCTGTTCTTTGTTAATAAAGTCAGTCAGTTGCTAATAACGCGAGTGTTAGTGAAGCAAAAAATCACCTGAGGCTGATTTCTCTACAATTAGCAAATCTTCCACCAGTTATTAAACATTATAAATATTTTTTAAATTAAAATGTAAAATAATTTTAAACTGAATTTATTCTAAATAAATGCAATAATTTTGTTTATTTATCTCGCATAATAAAATTATTTATTTACTCAAAATCAATGTTTCATAACATAAAACAAATATGCAATAAATTTATAAATCAAATATTTGTATATTTATGTATTTGATTTATTAAAATATAAATAAATAAATGTTTATAATGGCATTCAATTATAAAACTGACTGTTGTCTCAGTAGTTTAATGTAATTTGTATCAATCCATATAATAAAATAATTTCAAACCCAAATCAATATTTCATAAAATAAAAATATTATATTATATTATAATTAAAGGAGGATATATATATATATATATATATATATATATATATATATATATTGTGTGTGTGTGTGTGTGTGTGTGTGTGTGTGTGTGTGTGTGTGTGTGTGTGTGTGTGTGTGTGTGTGTGTGTGTGTGTGTGTGTGCGCTAAAGTAAAACCCTGCCCCCTATTCAATATTCTGTTTCACTTGGAAATACATCACAGTCTAAACATTCAGTCCCATCAATCATCATTACAAGCACACAATATAAGCAGCAGACACTGTGTCATCATCCCATTGACAAATTCTTCCAGCAGCCGCCCTCCTCCTCCTCTCCTCCTCCTCCTCCTCCTCCCTGTCTCTTCCTCTAATTCTCTCTTTCCTTCTATGCGCAGTAACTGTTATAGGTTTTTTTTTAACTCTGAGCTCCAGCTGAGCCTCGGGTTCGAGCCTCCTTCAAGGGCAGCAAGCCTAGGTAGTTTACTATTAAAGGTACAATATGCAGGATTTTTCACCACCATTGGTCGCTAACCTCTTACAATAACAAAGGTGTATATTGATGACGTATTATGGATCTTGTCGGCAAGCTGATGGATATTTTATGGATGAGTGAATACAGTGATGTTTTTAACATGACTGTGGTATGAAGCACGGCGCGATTGCTAGACGTATACCAGCGCCACACGCAATGCGAGTCCCGCGGATGTAAAGGAATAAGGAAATTTCATTCTACCGAACTACACGCTTAGTGCTGAATTAATGCTCACACAGGTCAGTTTATTAGACGAATTAAACTTGAGGTAACGCAGCGCTGTTTCACTTGCTCTAACAGTTACACTATCACACTAAACGGCATTTGAGTGTGTTGAATGTTGTTGGATTGTTTGTTGGCTGTATGAGACAGTAAGCTAGATCAACATTAGAATAACATTCTAACATTTCATCATGTTGAACTAAATAACATTGATTAGTTTTATGTACATTTGCTCACCTGTCTAATGAAGTACATGCAACACTCGCGCCTCTGTCAAGTCGAAGTTAGTCACGGACGTGAATCTCTCGGCATCTCGAAAGATGTTGATCTTCATTTTAGTCCTCTTTTTGTCTCAAAGTCTGCTTGCAATGTCCATAATCTTTGAACAAAACCACAACAGCGTGAGCGTCCTGCTAGGCAACGGGCATAACCCAGTTGTCAACGTCTGTCGCCATGGTTACTATGGCAGTACGAGGTCAAACCTGGCGGAAACCGGGGGTAACGCGGATATGACGCCATTGACTGGCGACTCCTCACCCCTGCTCACACACCCCGTTTCCTTGGTTAAAATCGCAATTTTCTCACGATTTACAAATAGTTGGAAACATTTGGGATATTGTAAGTAATCAACTAAACAAAATATATAGCATTGGCCTAGTGTTTTTTTCATATTTTACTGCAAAAATCCTACATATTGTATCTTTAACATTTAAAGGATTAGTTCACTTTTTAAAAAACTTTTGCTGATAATTTACTCACCCCCATGTCATCCAAGATGTCCATGTCTTTCTTTCTTCAGTCGAAAAGAAATTAAGGATTTTGATGAAAACATTCCAGGATTTTTCTCCATATAATGGACTTCAACGGTAACCAAACGGTTCAAAGTCCAAATGACAGTTTCAGTGCAGCTTCAAAGGACTTTAAACATACCAGACGATGAATAAGGGTCTTATCTAGCGAAACGATGCGCCATTTCGAAAATAAATAAAACAGTTTAAGTATTATTAGCACAAACGCTCGCTTTGCTCTGTCCTGAGATGCACATTCGTGAATCTCCTGTTCGAACTCGTTCATCAAAATGAACAAATCTTTTTTCGAGTCATTTTATTCAATCAACGAACGAAATGACTCAAAAAAAGATTTGTTCATTTTGAACGAGTCTTTTTTCGAGTCATTTTGTTCATCATGAACGAAATGACTCAAAAAAAGATTTTTTCATTTTGATGAACGAGTTCGAACAGGAGAACAGAGCAAGGCGAGCATTTGTGCTAATAATACTTAAACGGTTTTATTTATTTTCGAAATGGCGCATCGTTTCGCTAGATAAGACCCTTATTCATCGTCTGGTATGTTTAAAGTCATTTGAAGCTGCACTGAAACTGTCATTTGGACCTTGAACCGTTTTGGCTACTATTGAAGTCCATTATATGGAGAAAAATCCTGGAATGTTTTCATCAAAATCCTTAATTTCTTTTTGACTGAAGAAAGAAAGACATGGACATCTTGGATGACATGGGGGTGAGTAAATTATCAGCAAAAGTTTTTTAAAAAGTGAACTAATCCTTTAAGACTGAATGGACAGGTGAACTCGTGAATCTATATTACCGGTAAGTAATCAAATATGGTGAGTCTAGATATAGAGACTTTCCCAGTGAAATTTGAATTTGGTCTAATTGTAAATGTCAGCTGTTTTTGGGGTGGGCTGGTTCAGGAACTGCTACGTGGAGAGGGGCTTTAGCAACAATATCCATCGCCCATTCCCTCCAGCCATCTGTGCTTGCATCTGAGCCCGGGCTCAGGCTGACAGGCTTCACACTTTCCGAGTGTGAAATTAGCATGTGTGTGTACTGTGTGTGTGTATGTGAAAAACACTGAGGGTGGGGGGAGTTTGATTAAACCGGTGTGGTACGTGTGTGTTCTCGGTGGTGTCGTGACTGTGTGAGTGTGTGTTGGGTCCCTGTGGAAGGCACAGGTGTTCGGGTCGACTCTCAGTGGCCTGGAAAGCGTTTGAAGGGATCTGTGATGGTCCTCCCCTGAATTATGCTAATTAACCTTCGCCCCCAGAACATCACTCTCCAGTATCAGGGTGAGATGTTCACGTCAACAAATGGCCGTAATTGAGCATTGAACTTCGCTCAGCAGTTTGTGCAACCTGACCCTTTAACTGTGACCTCTGGTTTTGTGACCACGCTGACATCTGCCTTCAGTTGGGAATTAATCACGGGTTACGTTCGGGAACGGAATACTAGCGTATTGCTTACTGTGGCATATACACTGAATGTTGCATTGTTTTTGTATTTTTAAGTATGTAAATGTAATGTTCAATTTTTACGTTGAATTACTAAAATAACTAAAAATAAAAAAACTGAAATAAAAATTAATTAAAGCTAAAAAAAATATAAAAAGTAATAAAACCTTAATCCCATAAACACCATAAAAAAGTGTGTCTGTGTATATGTATGTGTATATATATATATATATATATATATATATATATATATATATATATATATATATATATATATATATATATATATATATATATATATTTACAGTGGTGGTCAGAATTAATGGCACCCCTGATAAATATGATCAAAAATGCCTGTAAAAAATAAATCTGCATTGTTTATACTTTTGATCCTTCATTCAAAACATTTGCAAAAATCTAACCTTTCATTGAAATAAAATAAAATAATTGAAGGTGTGTGTGGTGGGGGGGGGGGGGGGGGGGATCACACTATGAAATAAATGTTTTTCTACAAAACACGTTGGCCACAATTATTGGCACCCCTAGAATTTTTTAAGAGTAAATTATCTCAGAATTATATTCCCACTAATAGAAATGTTAAGCTATGACTTCTTGTTTCGCAGGAGTTGTAATATGAGGAAACACAAAGGCTAAATTCCCTTAATCATCCATCACAATGAGTAAAACCAAAGAATATAGTTCTGATGTGCATTAAAAGATTGTTGAGCATTACAAAATAGAAAGTGGCTGTGAGATAATAGCTAAAGAATTGAAAATCCCCATTTTGACCATCAGGGCAATAATTAAGAAGTTTACAATCAACTAAAGATGTTACGAATCTGCCTGGAAGAGGACGAGTGTCTATATTGCCTTAATGCACAGTGAAGAGGAAAGTTTGAGTGGCCAAATACTCTCCAATGATCACAGATGGAGAATTGCAGAGATTACTTGAGTATTGGGGTCAGAAAGCCAAAAAAAAAATCAAACAACCCTTACATCACCACATGTTGTTTAGGAGGGTTTCAAGAAAAATCCTCCTCGCTCCTCCAAAAACAAACTCCAGCAAATTTTTTTTTACAATATTTTTTGTATATATATATATATATATATATAGTATAATAGAGAGCAATTTTCACTGACAGCAGCCACGAATTATTTACTAGAGAAGTGTAAATACAAAATACATACTTTATCCGGGTTTCTGCTTGTGCTTCATCACACATCAGCAGGGCTCTCAAGTGTCACGCATTGAGCGTAACAGTCACTCATTTCGGTGTTTTGTCACGCTCTCCCGCCACACATTGTATTTCTCACGCTGAAAAACTATTTGTATATATTTATGCCGCAGCGCCCAAAACTCTGGCCGAGCCGCTCTCACTGTGGAACCGGCAGGAATCAAGCGTGTCTCCTCTCTGGTGTTTTTCATCTGGTGTTGTTAAGCCAATCAAAAAATAGCACTATTGTTTCTGGGTAAGATTTCACGGAACAACCAATGACACTGCGTCGGCTGGGTGTCACTCTCGCACCCGCACTCGGAAATCGGGAGAAATTCGGGAGAAAGGTCGGTCCGGGAGATTTTCGGGAGGGGCTTTGAAATTCGGGAGTCTCCCGGAAAAATCGGGAGGGTTGGCATGTATGGTCACACAGGGATAAAAAGTACCCCATGCCTACGGTTAAATATACTGCTGGATCTTATATGTTGTGGGCCTATTTTTTTGCTGGAGGTCCTGGACATCTTGTTTTATTATGAACAAGATGGATTATAGCAAATACCAACAGATAAAAAATCTAAACCTGACTGCCTCTGATAGAAATATTATAATGGGCCGTGGTTGGATCTTCCATTAGGACAACGGTCCAAAACAAACATCAAAATCAACACAAAAAATGGGTAACTGAGCACAAAATGAAGCTTCTGCCAAAACCGTCCCAGTCCCTAAACTGAACCCTATAGAAGATGAGTGGGCTGAACTGAAGAGAAGAAGCACCAACATGAACTTGTGAATCTGCAGAATCTGGAGAGCTTCTGTCTGGAGGTTCTGCTTCTGATCTCTTGTCAGTTGTTCTCCAAACTCATCAGGCATTATAGAAGAAAACTCAGAGCTGTTATCTTGGCAAAAGGAGGTTGTAATGCAAAAGTATTTAATAACAGGCAGCAAATAATTATGGTCAGAAAAAAAAGCATTTATTTTTAGAGAAAAGCATTTATTTCATAATGTGATCTTCCCCCCACTTTCAATTATTTTACTTCAATGAAAGGTTAGATTTTTGCGATTTTTTTTTTAATGAAAGATCAAAAGGATAACAATACAGATTTATTTTTTTAAAGGCATTTTTGATCATATTTACCAGGGGTGCCATTAATTCTGACCACGTATATATATAAACAACACTGGTCTGTGTGTATTAGATACAGAACTATTATAGAACTACATTTTATTGTCCTAAACTAAAGCAGCTGAACAATAAAAAAAATATTGCATATCAAGATCATATCTGGCAATACCCATTAAACTCCAGATATAGCATGCTATTATTATTCATTTCTTAGCACCGTTATCTCCCTTGAGTGGAGATTGATAACATGTCATTTGAATCTAACTTCAGTCACATTTTAAGGGTGTATGTTATAAATGACGTTAGGATTCATCCTTTTCCTTGACTAAAGCCTTTGCCCATTTTTTTATCTCTCTTTTTTTCATGTTTATAATGGGTGATTTGTTTAAAAAATACTGACACAAACATTCTTCTAAAATGCTTAATTTATTCTTGAATATTTTGTAAGCCACTTGATTTAAAGGGTACCTATTATGGCATTTAAAATGTTCCTAATAATGTTCTGGGAGTCCCCAACAACATTTTTACATGCATGCAATGACAAAAAACGTACTCGGTTACTAACGTAACCTCGGTTCTCTCTAGAGAGGGAACGAGTACTGCGTAATATCTTACGCTATGGGGAAAACTCTTTTCCACGAGATATTGAAGCCAAAAATTATCCTTAATTTTTTATTAATGTAAAACGCTTTGCGGCAGCAAGCAGACATAGGCGAGACAGCTCGCGCGCCTATTGGCTGCCCTGCGGCAACAGCAGCAGCCTATCGAGAGAGGCTCTGCGTGACGTCACGACGAATGGGGGCCTTTCGCGCCCATATCGTCACGTCCCGCCAGAAAGGGCGTGGTCTCGCCCTAGAAATAGGCTCGATAGCTGCTCTTACGTTGGTTTTCATCGCCGAAGCGAACCAGAGCGTATTCCAAGCACGGCAAGATACGCAGTACTCGTTCCCTCTCTAGAGAGAACCGAGGTTACGTTAGTAACCGAGTACGTTCTCTTACGAGAGTATCTCTCGTACTGCGCAATATCTTACGCTATGGGGAACACAATGCAACACGCCGTGCTGGTAGGGATCCAACACCAAAGTCCCAGGGGCCGAAGCCCGGGGCGCATATAGTGCATAATCACCATAAACTCACAGAGAGTGAGGGAAGAGAGGCTAGAAGCATCATTCCCTGTAAAATAGCATCCGAAAGGAGCTAATCATGTGACAAATAGAGCATACCGTAAGGGTGAACATTCAGCCTGAACTGGGTGGCCACATGTGTGTCAACATTTTTAATGAGCTGCTGTACCGGTCAGTGAGCAATACGCAGGTCAAACTCAGTATCCGAGCCGCACAGCGGGCAGATAGCACTGAATTTTATACCGCCAAAAGCTTAGCTTGTAAGGCGGGAACCTCCAGGTTATAGTATTTTATAAATGTAGACGGCGAGGTCCAGCCCGCGGCCATACAAATATCTTGCAGGGTAACCCCGCTAGACCATGCCCACGAGGAGGCCATGCCTCTTGTGGAGTGCGCTCTAACACCCAAAGGGCAATGTAGGCCCTTAGAAGTGTAAGCCAGCGCTATGGCACCGACTATCCATCTGGATAGGCTCTGTTTCGAAGCGGCAAGTCCCTTAGCACGGCCGCCAAACGAAACGAAAAGCTGCTCAGTCTGTCTGAAACCAGACGAGCGGGACACATAAGCCCTTAGTGCCCTGACAGGGCAAAGGAGACTCGCGTCCTTCTCCTCATTGAGAACCGGAAGGGCAGACAGGGAAATCACCTGGGCCCTGAACGGTGTGTTGAGGGATTTTGGCACGTAGCCGTGCTTCGGTTTGAGTATGACCTTTGAGTCATTAGGTCCAAACTCCATGCATGACGCGCTCACTGAAAGCGCTTGCAAGTCCCCTACGCGCTTCACTGAAGCGAGAGCCATAAGAAACGCTGTCTTGAAAGACAAGTGTTTCATGTCTGACGACTGGATTGGCTCGAATGGGGCACCTTTCATGGCCTCCAAGACCGTGGAAAGGTCCCATGTCGGGACTGAAGGGGGCCTGGGAGGGTTTAGCCTCCGAGCTCCTCTAAGGAAACGCACGACTAAGTCGTTCTTTCCCAGTGACTGGCCAGACACCGGTTTTGCAAACGTTGCTATGGCCGCCACGTATACTTTGAGCGTGGAAGGGGACCTGCCCTTATCCAGTAGCTCCTGAAGGAAGGAAAGCACTTCCGTAACCCCGCAGTCTACAGGTGAAAAGACAGGTGAAAAGCCCTGCGCTTGACACCAAGCAGAGAACACAGACCACTTCGAGGAGTAGAGCCGTCTGGTAGACGGGGCTCTAGCCTGCGCGATCGTGTTTAACACTCCCTCTGGGAGGTCAGCGGGTACCCGTTGATGGCCCATGCGTGCAGGGACCACAAATCCGGGCGAGGATGCCAAATCGAGCCTTCCGCCTGAGAGAGGAGGTCTCTCCTCAACGGTAAAGGCCATGGGGCAGCGCTGGTCAGCTGCATCAGGACAGGGAACCACGACTGGTTTGTCCAGAGCGGAGCTATGAGTAGCACTGGGCATCCCTCCCTCCTGATTCGCTCCAACACCTGAGGCAGGAGTGAGAAAGGGGAAAAAGCATATTGGGGGCGGCAGGGCCAAACATGGGCCAGCGCGTCCCGGCATTTCGAGAAGAATCTCGGGCAGTGAGCGTTTTCTTGGGACGCGAACAGGTCCACCTGCGCTTTGCCAAACGTTTCCCACAGCAGCTGGATAGTCTGCGGGTGCAGAGTAGGGCTGCAACTAACGACTATTTTAATAGTCGACTAGTCACCGACTATTGAAACGATTAGTCGACTAATCGAATAATTATTGAATTTTTCAAAAATTTTGCATGATATTGCTTTAATTCTGTGGAAAATGATAGTAAACACAAGAAAGAAGGGGGTACTTCAATGAAAAATGCATATTTCATATTATATATATATATATATATATATATATATATATATATATATATATATATATATATATATATAATATATATATATATATATATATATTTTTTTTTTTTTTTTACCGAAAATACGCTTATAAAATGTACAATACATCCAAAATAAAACGTATTGGCTTCCATGTTATTTAAATCTTACCGAGGCGAGTCAATCTCAAAGATATTCAGTCAACTCATTTCACGAGAGAGAGAGAGAGAGAGAGAGAGAGAGAGAGAGAGAGAGAGAGGTGAGAGTGTGCGCGCGACCGGGCTGTCAGTCATCTACATCACTCACCGGTCAAACTTTTGCGGGACAAACGCATTAGTAAGGCTGACAGAAAACAGCTCGCAAGTTCCAGTCTTCTTGCGCTTGATGTTTAAACTGACGGGACTCGCAAAGTGATAAAAATCCGCGAATCACAAGCATTACTGGCCGGGGAGCTGCTGACTCGTGATCATCATGAATCAGAATCACACATATCTGCGATGTGACTGTCGTGGATGCGCACATCGCGATATCAATGCTAAAATGATACATCGTGCAGCCCTACGCAGGTAATCTTTTTATTCGCCGTATCCAGGGTAGAAAGTGCTCCCAAACTTTAGATGTTTTGGTACGCGCAGCCGCTGCGTTGGACGCCGCCATTTCTGTATGTTATCGCTCAGCAGAGAAGCTCATTCGCATGTGTGATCTCGGAAGAGAGATGCCTCGGTCGGAAAAAAACATGTCTGACGACAACTTCGACAATGAAATTCATTTGTCGACTATTTCTATTATCGATTTTTGTCGACAACGTCGACGAATCGTTGCAGCCCTAGTGCAGAGACCATTCTCCTGCTGGGACGTTGTTTCTGGACAGCCTGTCTGGTCCCACATTTAGGTGACCAGGCACATGCGCCGCTCTCAGCGAGAGCAGGTTGTGCTGAGCCCAGACCAGGAGGCGTTCCGTCAGCCTGTAAAGGTTTCGGGACCTGACGCCGCCCTGGCGATTTATGTACGCCACCACTGACATGTTGTCCGACCGGACCAATACGTGGTGGCCTTTTATCTGGGGACAGAAGCGCCGTAGCGCTTTGTCGACTGCTATTAATTCCAAGCAGTTTATGTGAAGGAGCTTCTCCCGTACTGACCATAGGCCAGCTAGCGGTCTGCCCTCGAGCAGCGCTCCCCACGCCGATGTGGAGGCGTCCGTAGACACCACCCTCACACTCGAGGGGATCCCCAGACTCACACCTGACTGATACCAGTCGGTTACTTTCCATGGTTTCAGAGCCGAAATGCACTGAAGGTCGACCCTGAGGCGAAATAGACCTGCGGTCCACGCCCTGGGGGGAACTCGTGCTTTTAGCCATAGCTGCAGTGGGCGCATGCGGAGCAGGCCCAACTGGAGTACGGAGGCTGCTGAGGCCATCAGACCCAGCATTTTCTGAAACCTTCTAAGCGGGACTATAGAACCGTGGCGGAAGGATTTCGCGACGTGCTGAATATTCAATCCGCGCTCCGGTGACAGGCGTGCCGTCATGGATAGCGAGTCCAACACTGTTCCCAGAAAGGAAATTCTCCGACTGGGGAGCAGTGAGCTTTTCGCCCAATTGACTGTAAGGCCCAGCTCCTCGAGGTGCTCGAGTAATGCGGCCCTGTGTTCTATGAGCTCCGTTCGTGAACGAGCTAGAATCAGCCAATCGTCCAAGTAGTTCAAAACTCGCATGCCCCGAAGTCTCAGGGGGGCGAGCGGGCAGCCTGGCCGCGCTCAGCTTCTCTATGGCGGGACGCGCAGTGAAAGCGAGCGGGGCGAATCCCGTGGGATTCGGCGTGTGTTAGAGAATGTGGGCACATTTACTACACTGAGAATACTGTCAGCTCGCGCCGACTGAATCAATGCTGTGTTTACAGCGTGCGAGACGCGCGCTGATCACAGCTGGCAGCCTGGCCGCGCTCAGCTTCTCTGTGACAGGTTGTGCAGAGGAAGCGAGCGGGGGTGAATCCCGTGGGATTCGGCGTGTGTGCCAGAATGTGGGCGCGAGACTGCGGGCACATTAACTGTACTGAGAACACTGTCAGCTCGCGCTGACTGAATCAACGCTGCTGTGCCGGGCAGCCTGGCCGCGCTCAGCTTCTCTATGACGGGTTGCGCAGAGGAAGCGAGCGGGGGTGAATCTCGTGGGATTCGGCGTGTCAGTGAGAGGATGCGGGCGCAGGACAGCGGGCACATTTACTGCACTGAGAACACTTTCGGCCGGAGCCGACTGAATGTGTGTTGGTTTCGTTTTTACAGAAACCAAGGGACACGCAGTGTGTAGTGTAAGCGGGCATTGTATGGGCGCGTTCACTACATAGTCTGCACAATCGACCTGAGTCGATTTTATGTGTGCTAGCCCTGCACCGTGGCGGGCTGTGTCTGGGTGTGGGAATGGGCACTGGGGCGTGGGCATTCTTACAACACTCATAACACCATCGGCTGTAGCCGGAACACCAGAAAATACACTCTTTATTGGATTTATCTGGGTAGCCATAGAAACGGCTTTTGTGCGCAGGCAAGCGGGCTGAGACACCGGCTGCTTCGCTGCGAAATACACTGGGACAGTCACAAAGCATGGAACTGAACGAGCGAGAAGTTTTGGTGGAAATCCGGCCGCAGCGGGATCTGAACACAGTCACTTTCCTAGAGAGACTAGGAAGGCCTTGAGACTTCGGGCTTTACCTCAATCCTCGGCCGGGGCCCGCGCTGAGGGGGGCGGCGTCCAGCAGAGCGAGAGCGCGGTGTCTGATCTCGGGCCTGGCGGCGCTGCTGAGTAGCCGAAACGACGGCCTTTGTGCGCAGGAAAGCGGGCTGTGGAACCAGCTTGCTCACTGCGAAATACACTGGAACAGTCACATTGCTTGGAACTGAATGAGCGAGAAGTTTTGGTGAAATTCCGGCCGCAGCGGGAACTGAACACCGTCGCTTTCCTAGAGAGACTAGGAAGGCCTTGAGACCTCGGGCTTTATCTCAATCCTCAGCCGGGGCCCGCGCTGAGAGGGGCGGCGTCCAGCAGAGCGAGAGCGCGGTGCGTCGAGGAACACGGAGCGCTCAGCTTCCGTCATCTCGGATAGCGTTAGCCACGAATGTCTCTCACCGTCCAGGGAGGAAGGGCGCGGGTCTCGACTGTGACGAAGCTTTGTCTTTCCCGAGAAAGCGTCCGCCCAGCCTGTTGCGCAGCGGCAGCGTGGGCGCCTCCCAATCGAGGCCGATGCTTTCCACGGCCTGGGTGAGCAGACGCATCAGCTCAACCTCAATGCCGGCTCTCTTCCCAGAGGGTTGGCGGGAAACGTTAGCGGAGGGGAGGTCCACGGAGCTCGCCCGATCCTCGCTATCCGAAGCCAAAAGAGAACGTGCCTCAGTGTTGTCGTCCAACTCGACGGCGTATGCGGCGGCATACGGCGGCCGCTGTCCATCCGGGAACGACTCGAGCGAAGCCGGCGAAGCTGGCGGGCGAACCGGCGAGCTCTGGCGGGCTGGAGATAGCTCGGGCGCGCGCTGGGCGCGGCGCTTCTTGCGGCGCGGCATCACGGCGGGCTGGGATGCGGGCTCGGAGAACAAAGCTAGGCGGAGTCCGCAGAGTCACCATAGGCAAGCGTTCACAATGATGGCATCCGCCGTCAGCGAGCGCGATGGCCGCGTGATCCTCACCCAGGCAGGACACGCAGATGACATGGCGGTCCTCATCGCTGAGTGGGGCTCGAACCACAGGAAGGCATCTTTAAAAAGACGCCCACATCCGGCCCACATCTGGTATACCTGGAATCCACGTAGTACCTAGTTATTACCCAGCTATTGTAATTCCTATGATAAGTATATAGTATGTACATGGGGAACAGGACTGTGGAATAATGTGCTACCAATAATCTTTAATACAGGTCTATATATTAAATGTTCCATAAAGATTTCATGTTCGGGAATAACATTTCCATTATTTAATGAGAGTTTAGAAAACGTTCTTGGAAAATAAAATTGGCAGGTCAGGAGTATCAGAAAGCAGTTTTAGTGTGCATGTGTCAAACACATTCATGCAGGCTTAATAAATGTAGTGCACTTTAAAAGGCTAGAACACTTGACTATCCTCAAGATGTAAAAGCTGGTGGGAAGAAACAAAGCTGTACAGTAATGCATCTGCCTCAGCAAAAGCTGAGAACTCTCTAAATATCTATGTAGGGGGTAAAATGTATTGGATTTATGATATAATTTATAATTTTAAGAATGTTATAAAAAGATTCAAATTTGTGGTTAAGTAAAAAAAAAGAGCCTAACATCCCATCATGAGATCACGGCCCACAGGTCTCGTAGGCAAGACTCCAGCTCAGCTAACAGCTCATCCGTCAGCATCTCCAGCTGATTTCTATTAGGAGTAACCATTAGCCCTCTCAGTTCAGCCTTTTACTGCAGGAGTAAGTGAGTGCCAGTGAGATGTCATGTCAAAACCAATCTCACAACAGCCTCCAGAAATACTTTGTTGTTAGTTTGTGTTAGCATTGCGCTCTAGAATACAAAAGATATGAGATAACCTCTTGAAAAAAGACTACAATTGTATCCACATTTTCAGTTAAACACTGAGGTCAATTCACTCTGCCTTTTACAGGATTCATAAAACCCAAATGCAGCACCAAGGGGTTATTTAGCATTATTTTACACTGAAACACAGTGTGTGGGGTATTTGCACATAATTTTGCATACATTTTTATTGATATGCATTCTGGGACCAGTATGGGATGCTGGTTACTGGTTTGTTGGTCCCCAGCATGTGAAACAGGAGTGCTGGTGGTTTTGCTTGAGAGCATATGCTGGTCCACCAGCATAAACCGGGACCAACATGAAATTCATGCTGGTTTATACTGGATTATTCAGCAGGGATACGTGCAAACTAGTGGTAGGAAAACTGATTAATTTCACCAATCAGTTCATTTGAAATGAACAGTAACAGATCTTAAAGTCATGATGAAATCAAACTTGACAATTCATGGGGAATTGATTGGATGGTCTGCTATTGGTGGATCTCATGTGAGTGACAGGTTGATCCCGCCCTCACACCAGTAAACACATCATCAGATAAGATAAGAGATGCCATTGCAAGAGGGAGGGGAAGTTATTTTGCTTAAAGATTATATTATCGGCAACTGAATTTTAAACAAAAATTGTAGGCACAGATAAATCATTATTATAAATACTGCAATATTCCAAAAGATAATTGTGACTTTAAAGTCCAACTTAAGTGCCTTGAAACGTGCAGCGTTGCTCAATTTTAGTGCTGAAAATAGCTTTTTTTTAACCCTTTCAAAATAGCCAATAGCGCTTTGTTTATATCGCAACTTGGCCAGAGTCGTTAAGCTCGATAAAGCTGCAATTTCATCCTAATCTGTAACTATTTCTCTTTCTATTCTCCTCCATAACACTTTAAAATATAGCATTCTGTGCAGAATTCAAATGAGTCCGATATGTTTTCTGATATGCGCCGACTCGCACATATATGACCAGCTCTGTGTATTTCTACAGGCGTTTCTTAGAGTGTAATATTAAAATAAAGTATAAAGTTGTCCATGTCACTCACATCTTTTTTATAGCACCTAAGTTGCTTATTTGGTACTCTGGATCCATGTTTTGACACATATTCACCTCTGATAATTATGTCTAGTCTTCAGCCACAAGTCAAACATCTGTGTTTGCTGTTCTAATTGGCTCTTGTGGCCTCAGGTTTGTGCTCTTGTCCAGGTGTCATAGTGTACAGCAGTGAAGATGGGCTGAACTTGAGGCTAATTGGTGTTAATTCACCATCTGTTGAACAACGAAGCAGAAGTTCTCTGGCCTGAGGCAACATCATGGTTCAAGAAGTCAGGAAAAATTAATAATAACAACAATAAAAAATAAGAACACACACACACACACACACACACACACTCCACACACACACATATATATATATATATCTATATATATATATCTATATATATCTTATATATATATATATATATATATATATATATTTTGTGTGTAACATCTAAATTAACTAGCTTTGTTCGAGTCAAAACTAACATCACTGAATCAGCTTAAATACATTAATTTTAAGTATTAATTTGAAAAGGTTACTTTTTTTTTACCATTTTAATTTATTTTAATCTAGTGTTTTGTAGTCATCATTCCTATGTAGGTTTATGTTCAGTTTGGTTGTGTTTTAGTTTGGTTTGCCCTGTCTGCCTGCCCATCTGTATTCACTAGTACGGTAGTTTCCTTGGTTTCTGATTGTTACGCACATGTTTCAGTTTCTGTTCATTAGCCTCCCTTGTGTATCTAAGCCTTTGAGTTGTTTGTCTAAGCCACAGTTCTTTGTTTGGTGTTGTTTACATTTATGTCTGTTAGGGTTGTGTGCAGGTAGCCGAAGACGAGGACAAGAGAACTGTGATATAGTAGATTTATTTTACAAAATGAAACTTCCAAAACCAAACAGGAACAAAATAACAGACTCCAGGAATTCAGGGGAAACACAACCATACATAGACAACGACCAACAAACACTGAGGGAAAACACAGGGCTTAAATGAACTGAACCAAACGAGATAATTAACTGAAAACAGGTGCAGAGAATTGAACACAAACGAGGAGCGGGAAAACTAACAGGACTAAACCAAAATCACAAAGACAGGGGGAAACAAGATCTTAAAACATAACAGAACACATCCAAAACGTGACAGTACCTCCCCCCTCCCCGAAGGCGCGTCCTCGCGCCGTATAACATCCAAAGGGGTGGGAGGGTGGGCGCCCTGGAGGCTGACGAGGACATGGTGCAGGTCCAGGAAGCCTCCAGGGCGGAGCAGGCTGTGGGCGTGGCCATGGCGGAGCAGGCTGTGGGCGTGGCCATGGCGGAGCAGGCTGTGGGCGTGGCCATGGCGGAGCAGGCTGTGGGCGTGGCCATGGCGGAGCAGGCTGTGGGCGTGGCCATGGCGGAGCAGGCTGTGGGCGTGGCCATGGCGGAGCAGGCTGTGGGCGTGGCCATGGCGGAGCTGTGGGACCCTCGGGCGTCCAGGGCGGAGCTGTGGGACCCTCGGGCGTCCAGGGCGGAGCTGTGGGACCCTCGGGCGTCCAGGGCGGAGCTGTGGGACCCTCGGGCGTCCAGGGTGGAGCTGTGGGACCCTCGGGCGTCCAGGGCGGAGCTGTCGGACCCTCGGGCGTCCAGGGCGGTGAGGACCCTTCGGGCGACCATGGCGTTGAGGACCCTTCAGGTGGCCACGGCGGTGAAGACCCTTCAGGTGGCCACGGCGGTGAGGACCCTTCAGGTGGCCACGGCGGTGAAGACTCTTCAGGTGGCCGTGCTGGTGAGGACCCTTCGGGTGTCCATGGCGGTGAAGACCCATCAGGTGCCCACGGCGGTGAGGCCCCTTCGGGTGGCCGTGGGTCCTTCGGCGCCCACGGCGAGGGCCTATGGCCCCCCCCAAAAAAATTAATGGGGAGAGTGACTGGATGAGGGACAGGCTCTGGGACAGGCTGGGCAGACGTGACGTGACTGACGTGGACCAGCGGTGAGGGCTCGGCAGGGCTGGACGGGACCAGCGGTGAGGGCTCGGCAGGGCTGGACGGGACCAGCGGGGAAAAAAGTCTCTGGCTGGACGGTCTCTGTCTGGACGGCGGTCTCTGTCTGGACGGCGGTCTCTGGCTGGACGGCGGTCTCTGGCTGGACGGCGGTCTCTGGCTGGACGGCGGTCTCTGGCTGGACGGCGGTCTCTGGCTGGACGGCGGTCTCTGGCTGGACTGGGCTGGACGGGACCAGCGGCGAAGGCTTGACTGGGCTGGACGGGACCAGCGGCGAAGGCTTGACTGGGCTGGACGGGACCAGCGGCGAAGGCTTGACTGGGCTGGACGGGACCAGCGGTGAAGGCTTGACTGGGCTGGACGGGACCAGCGGTGAAGGCTTGACTGGGCTGGACGGGACCAGCGGTGAAGGCTTGACTGGGCTGGACGGGACCAGCAGTGAAGGCTTGACTGGGCTGGACGGGACCAGCGGTGAAGGCTTGACTGGGCTCTTGGTTGGCGACAAGGGCTCAGGCAAGACGTGGACATCAAGGTCAAAACTGCCAAGAAGATCCGGCATGGCGTGGTGATCAGGCATGACGTGATGCTCTGGCTGGACGTGGCTGACGTGAAGCTCTGGCTGGACGTGGCTGACGTGAAGCTCTGGCTGGACGTGGCTGACGTGAAGCTCTGGCTGGACGTGGCTGTCGTGAAGCAGTGAAGGCTCTGTGCTGGACGGGCTGACGTGGAGTGCTGATGGTGACATGGCGTGCCACGGAATGAAGCTGTCCAGACATCTAGAGAGGGCCTCTCTCCAATCCAGACCAGCGATGTCTGGGAGTTCCCGTGGATCTACCTCCTGGGCCCCAAGCCGGTAACAAGCCTTTATCACCTCGTTGCTCAGAGAGGAAGAAGCAACTAGGGGAACGAACCCCCATGTGTATTGGATTAGATCGTGGCTCTCCATCGCCAAAGCCGTTATCTGTCCAACAAGCTCCCAGCTCATCTTGTTTGTTTGGTTGGTCGTTCTGTTAGGGTTGTGTGCAGGTAGCCGAAGACGAGGACAAGAGAACTGTGATATAGTAGATTTATTTTACAAAATGAAACTTCCAAAACCAAACAGGAACAAAATAACAGACTCCAGGAATTCAGGGGAAACACAACCATACATAGACAACGACCAACAAACACTGAGGGAAAACACAGGGCTTAAATGAACTGAACCAAACGAGATAATTAACTGAAAACAGGTGCAGAGAATTGAACACAAACGAGGAGCGGGAAAACTAACAGGACTAAACCAAAATCACAAAGACAGGGGGAAACAAGATCTTAAAACATAACAGAACACATCCAAAACGTGACAATGTCGATGTGGAATCCGTATTCTCCTGCATTCCTGAGTTTGTTTCTCCAGCGATTTATATTTAAAGACTTAGTATTTTCCTGTTCGTGCGATTCACTACAACCAAGACGCCTACCTGGGCCAGATTTACTAAACAGGGCAAATTAGCACGAGAGCGCAATCTCATAAAAGCGCAGATGGGAGTGGAAAGTTCTGCGCATGATCTACTGACAATGCGCACATTAAAGGGCACCTATTATGCAAAATTCACTTTTACATGGTGTCTGAACATAAATGTGTGTTGGCAGTGTGTGTACTACACAACCACCATAATGATAAAAATCCACCCAGTGTTTTTTTTTAAATATCCCCATAAATCATAAGCACTGCCTCAGAATTAGCCGTTCTCAGATTCGGGGCAATGTGACGTACTTTTGCACAAGCCCCGCCCACAACTGTTGACTGACACTGCAGTTTTAGTGTAGACTCCGCCCCTGAGAGAGCTATACACACAGTCCAACATTGTTTTGACGCCGGGGCAGCTGTAGACTAGCCTGGCTACGCCCTCCTACGCACTTCCGCTCAATTTCATTTTCCTTCAGTACTCCGTCTGGGATCGTGCCGTAGACTTTGGTTTCCAGAAATCAATTTTTTGTAGGACCAATCAGCGAATAGAGGGAGTGGCTGAGAACGATGACGTTGATGTATCGCGCGCGTCAGTTTGATTTCAGTAATGGCAGCGGAGAAAGACGTGAGAAAAGCTATTCGGTCTGTTGTTGGAAAACTGCCGAACATGCAGAATTTAAAGCCGGAGCAAGAACAATGTTTGCTAAGTTTTGCTGCTGGCCATGATGTTGTGGCCCTCCTCCCCACGGGATTCGGGAAAAGTTTGATTTTCCAGCTCACTCCGCTAGTGGTGAATGGGTTAGCTAAGGCGAACGATAGGGATGCAAAGCCGATAGTTGTTGTCGTCTCCCCTCTTGTTGCACTAATGGAGGACCAAGTGAAGGAGGCAGAAAAGTTAGGAGTTCGTGCTGGGCAGCTCGGCGTGCACGATGACCGTGACATTTTGGACGGACGATTTAGCCTGCATGGTGTTCGGAAGCCCCGAGTCCTGGCTGCTAAACTGTTGTTGAAGATGCACTCAGTCAGGAGTCATGTCAGTATCACAAGAATCACTAAATTTACTGTTCAGAATTTGAGCTAAATAGGACACTTTGAGCCCCTTTGTGTACTCGTGCAGCGGTGTATTTGTAATGATTAGACCCAGCTTCGACCGTTGAATGAATACATCACTGTCCTTAGTGTCAAATATACATTTCGAATTAATAATTGTTCCTAGATGAACAAAAGCTGCAGCTCTCGTTGACAGACATCCTATTGTAAACATAATCCTCTGATCATTCGGACTTGTTTCCGACCGGTTTCGGCGCATGACATACGTCAGGACCACATGTTAGCGATTGGCTATGACAGATCCTGAGTGACTCTGGGCAGATCCAATAGTTTTGAACTTGAACAGAGAACCCGCCTACAAGGAAGTAAACGTTTCCCAATGGAGCGAGGCCAGACTCTCTGTACAAATGAAATGTACGAGAGTCTGGTTGAACCAGGCTAGCTGTAGACAAGAATGTCTCCTAAACGATTGAGATGCTTTGTTTTTGGATGTAAGACTGAACATAGAAGTCGTCATTTACTCTCGGTGTTACTCGAGGATGGATCTGTACCAACTGTTCATGAGCCAGCTTTAGTCTGTGGAGCGATAGGCCTAACGTTACTGATCAAGGCAGAAATGAAAGGGAGAGCGCACACTTTATGACAGCTTATCAAGTCGGTTTATGGATACAAAGCTTACCAGTTTATTAAGCACCCACTAAAAAGGTGTGCATATTTTTGTTTACTGTTAGTTGTAATGAGTGTTTTACTTCGCTGTGCATGTTGAGAGAGAGAGTTTATAGATAAGACTTTAATACGCTCTTACAGTGATTCTCTGGAGTAAACCCACACTTCATCTTTTGTGTGATGTACAATAAACTTCATTGAACTCATCAGTATATTTTTGGCCATCATTCGCGGTCCGCTACAACAGGCTAATACTAATAGTGGATAAAACCAAGATGAAAAATAAGTTATAACCGTAATTAAACTAGACTATCCCTGTAGGCATTATTGTCAGACTCCGTGTCGAAATTAATACTTCTGTACTTGATTACACTAATACTTCTGTTTTGATATTATTATTCTGTGAGATGAGATTGTCCTGACACTGAGCGCCAGCTTGTGAGGCTCCGCCCTCTGCGTCGGCAGCAACAGCTCATTTGCATTTAAAGGGATACACACTAAAATGGTGCGTTTTAAACTTGCTGTAAAAAATGATCTCTTGGGTATTTTTAGCTAAAACTTCACATACACACTCTGTGGACATCAGAGACTTATTTTACATCTTGTGAAAAGGGGCATAATAGGTAATACAATCTACAAAGAGCAGCGCAAATTAGCGTCTGGTTTAAAACATGCTTTGTTGAGCGGTAAATAAAGGCGCAAATACGAGTAAATTGACTAGTGCAAACCTTAGTAAATCACCTTGCATGACTCATTCAAATCCTCTCCTTAAATTTTGTGTCCGATAGTCGCTAGTCTAATTTAGCTCTAGTCTTTGGTAAATCCTGACAGTAGTTTTTTACTGAACTGAACTGAACTTTTTCGAACTGGTGTGCCTAACACACTTCCCTGATCACTCTCTCTCTCTGTGTGTTTTATCAGGCCAGCCTCAATGAACAAGCTAAGGCACACCTGCCTGGTGATAGTCCCCGAAGGGAATTTGCAGAGTTTGTGGTGTAGGTGCTGGTTACCTGTGAGTCACCATTTACCATCTGCCTCGCAGATGAGGCCAACATCAGCCCCACTCCAGACCCACAGCTCAGCCAGACCTTAGCCGCGTCCCCTAGGACCAAGAGCCAGAGCCCACTGTAGACACAGAGCCCGAGCCCGTGGCGAAACCAGAGCCTACGCCAGAGCCCAACGGAGCAAAAGGCCACCAAAGAGTCTGACCAGGTACGTCAGCAGGCAACAACATCCATCAAGGAGGGCATCCTTGTGAAGTTTGACGGCATGGACTGGAGTCTCACCCATACTTCCACTGCTGAGGATGAACTGCGCTAGATCCCAATAAAATGGTATGGGGAAATAGAAGAGGGATTTCCCCATAGTCTTACGTCCCCACTGGTCCCGCTCAGCTCCAAGTCTCCGGCGTCTCCTATGATCCTATGACAAACATAATACAAAAAAAACAATAATACCTATATAGAATATTCAGTAACAGATGCATATTCAGTACAGAATATTCAATAACTCTGTTGTATACATAATGTATGCTAACAGTTATTTTGTTTTGTTTTTTAGGAAATTGGCTGCATCACGTTCTCCTTCTCCAGCACCTCGCAGAGGGACACGCAGGTGTCGTTCAGTTCTCAGTGCGATCGAGAATAATACTGAGTAAGTGCATAGACGTAATATTTTACAGATGAAATGTAGCCTAATTGTGTTTACATCGTCATAATGTAAAAGTTCCCATTCTTGTGTGAAATTACAAATAATATTATGTCTTTTTTAAATCCATGGTAATTAGTGATTGATAATGATAATAATACAGTTTCTTTGATTGTCTTATCAGCATGCTCACACTTTTTCTTTCTTCTTTTTTTATAACAGATGTGACAATGTCCAAGCACCAGTTCCGAAGAGAGCCAAGGCAAACAAGCAGACGAGCAACATGCAGTCCACGCTGTCATGGAAAACAGAGACCGATGTTGACATAATTCCACAGACACTGCGATTTCTTCCTGCACGGGAAACTGGACCGCAACTGAGCTCTGTAGACTCGCATTCGCCCATGAGTCTATTCAAACAGTTTTTTAAACCTGCAGTAGTTTTTTTTTAGTATTCTTTGAATAAAAATATTTTTTTTAATAAAAAAAACAAGTTTGGTATTTTTATGTTTGTTTTTTTGAAAGGATGTGTTAAGTGATAGTAATGACTTTAAGTCTTTACATTCTTAGGAAAGAACGTAAATTCTATTTTGAATAAATGCTGTTCTTTTTAACTTTTTGTTCACCAGTGAATCATTCTTTGTTCAGGCTGCCTCACAGCACCTTGATGGCCCATTAGCCATTGGGGGAGTGTCTTTAGTCTTCCCAGGTGTAAATCACATTAATATTCATGGGCATTAACACTCCCACGCATACAGCACTGCTGACCCAAAAACTGATGTAAGAAATTCAAATCGTTATATTGATGTTTCTGAAAGAGTGGTCAGAATGATTTTCACTTCATTTTGAAGTAAAAATTCTAGCCTACAAGAATAGTAACTCAAAAGTATTGTGGACAACTATTCATTATGTGTTAAATGGCCTTATTGCAGTGACATTTTTTTTTCCAAAACGTACTAACCACGCATATTATTTTTTTTCTATAAAATGCAAACAAGTACATCAATTTTGCTCACATATTATTGTAGCAGAGTTTGTGCTGAATACAGCAATTTATATGTTGGCAAATGGTATGTTTTAAGTAGCTGAAATAAGCACAAATGTCAGGGCATACCAAAACACCGAAAGAGCCCCAAAACAGCTCAGACCTCAGAGGGTTAACATAACTGAATCAACCTGAATATATCCATTTGAACAAACAAAATGTATATTATATTATATTATATTCAACATTCTATATTTTAACTGTCACAAAAATTATCTCACATTGTAAAATACAAAATGTGCTTAATTTTCAATAATCAAAATATAATTTCTTGTTTGTTTTCTTCAGATTTCAGGTTGAAATATGACCTGTATATGTTCTTGACAGGTTTTGTGACATTCAAAACAGAACAAAGAACGCAATTATACAACATAGCATGAGACAGGACAGGGTGTGCAACATGAAATATTCAGAACAATATTCAGCATGACAAACATGAGTCATTATAAGATTCAACCTGATTGCACAATATGTATACGCATATACACAAAGTACACACATCACAATATGACAGCCTATAAAGTGTGCGAAGGACTTTTTCTTTTACAGGTCCATATGGTCCACGACTGTCTTGTAAACAGTTCTGAGCGCACACAGTGACCATTAGTCTGAGGTAGTGGGAGTAAACATGACAGCTGCTAGACAGTCCCTGAGAACATAAACATGACAGCTGTCACACAGTGCTGGAGTATGAGCTGGTAAAATGTACAGTAGGTGTAATAAAGTGATTAGTGTGATGGCCACTTTTTGTAATGATAAAACTACAGGTCAAATTCAGGTTCAAATGGTGACTTTGATCTCTGGGAGAGGTCTTGGATGTTTCGGATGGCCTTGTGGATCCTGCGTTTTTGTTCGATTCGTTGTTGGACAGGAAGGAGGTTCTCATGAAGTTTTCAGCCAGTTTTAGTGACTGCTGATGAATGAACGCTCTGAGACTTCATGCATTATGGATGAATCTCACTAAAACATTTCTGAGACCTAATTCACCCCTATAAATCAAAAGAAAAAGGAAAAAAGAAAATCAAGCTTATCAGAACCATTAAGACTTTACATCATGTGAAATTATTTTGATAACAATAAAAAACATTTCCTCAAATTTTATTACAGTAACATTTCTTAAAGTTTTACTTTTGAGTTTTCTTTGTTATTCTTTTAACCCTCAATGAGGATTCTTGTCAGATTGGTATAATGTTTATTTTTATTAATAATAGTCAAAATACCAACAGTTCATATAATATATACTACTATTATGATGTATAATATAATAATGTTTATTATATTACTGATTTATAGTATTAGTATTATTAATAAATACTTCTAATAAGTAAGGAATGTAATTTATTGATTTAAGTAACATGATTTCTTATTATTTCTACTTTTTTATTTTTTGTACTAATCAAATAGAATTGATTAGTAATGGAAAAAAAGATTATTTTTATATTTTACTAATTACTTTTTACATAATTAGTACAAAAAAATGGACAATTTCAAGTTTTTGCATTATACAGTCATTAATTATATGTTTTTTGCACAATATTTTTCTTAGGAACTACAACCTTGCAGTGTTATTTTAATATTATTTATAGCTTTTATTAATATTTTGAATTCATTTTTATTATTATTAATATTAATATTATTATTCATTTTATTATTATTATTTTTAGTTTTCATTTTAATTCTAGTTTAAGTTTTAGTAATTGTATTATGTTTTGTTGTAATTTTTATTCGTAAATAGCTCTAATTTATTTTTAGTCATTATTTTAAGTCATTTTAATAATTTAAAAAATTATCATTTTAATTAATAACCAGACAAAATTACACATTTTTATTTAGTTGAAGTTTTTCATTGAATACTTATATTTTAGTGTATTTTAGCTTTAGTTTTCAACAAAAAGTTTTTTAAAAGTGCAAGATAACAATACTGCAAGCTTGCAGTTCCGAGCAGGTTCAGATACGCAGGTCTCGAGTGTCCTGCATGCAGCGTATCACCTGTTCTCCTAACAGCTGTCAGATTAGCAGGTAAAGCACTAAAGTCATCACAGAATCCTACACCCATCACCAGAAGGGTCAAGGGTCATATTGCTGCTATTCTTAGAGCCATTATTCATATTCTGCTTGTTGTTTTACCCATTTGAATACTGAAAATACATGTCTACAAACATTTTCCGTGACAAGTTTTGCCTGACTTTGGACAATTGTAAGTCAGATCACTAAGTACGGTTCCACATGACTTTGAGTATCATTCAGTGCGTTGTGATATTATTATTGTTATTATAGAAAGAATAATATAAAATAATACTTTTAATAAATAGAACAGAATCTGACAACGCCAATGAATTTTATTTTATAAAATATTATAAAAAATATAATACATTATATTAAAAACAAACTAATTAAATGTAATATAATACATAAATAATATAATACATTTTTTTATTAGACTGAATATGTATATATTAGGTCATATAAAAGTCACTTTAGAGGTCAAATAATTGTATCTATATATATATATATATATATATATATATATATATATATATATATATATATATATATATATATATATATATATATATATATATATATATATTATTTAAGGTAATAAGTAAATAATATTATAAATAGTTAAAATGACTGAATGTGACTACACGTAACTTAAACCAATTAAGATATAGATACGACTCTTTTAAGACTCTGAACTTTCAGAGGAGGATGGAAAGTTCATTATAATATGTACACTAAACTCCAGTTTCTTTTCGGAGAAAGGACATAAAATACTGTACAAAGCCTTTGGTGGGATAATATTATACCTTCACACCAAGTCAACACAGAAAAAAAACCCCACAACTTTGTTGTCTTTCAATGAAGCCGCGTCTTCTCAAAGCTCTCTTCTCTCACTGAAACTAAAGCACTAGTAGCCTTCGACGACCACACTATTGTTCTCACTAACACCAGATACATGTAGAAAAAACATGCAGGGCCTAAAGCTGGCTTGCTTTAAAGTGCTGATATATGACACACAAACAGACAAGGCTTTCTCTCTAATGCTGTTATTAGTGCAATCATTAATCCTCTGCTTAATTATCTTGCCCGGACACAGTCTTCACGGGGCTGTGCACAGGAGCTGGTCCCAGAACCACCTGCTGGCTTTCTGCCCCGTGCTGAGAGTGCCAATTGGCATCGCTGGGCATGTAAAACAGACAGATGGAAGCCGTGCAGAAGTCAGGCACTCCAGCAGTGGGAAACGCAAGCAGCTGATCGCCAGAGTCGCTCTCGCTGACTCCATCATCTCAGGTACATGCCATAAGCTAGAAGAACCAGATAAATATACAGATATCAGAGCTTAACATTGTTTGAATAGGATGCCAAATAGGGCCTGGAACTCTTACAAAATAGCCAAAAGTCATTGAAACACAGTATCATCACAAACAATTGTCAAGATGTCAATCTTGCAATCTTTTTAATCCAAATTTGGGTCTTAAAAACTTAAACTTCTTAAAGTAACTTTGAAAAGAGGGTTTAAATGTTGATCTTTTGAATGTAATTTGTGTAAATACTGAAACCTTAATGATGAACAAGACATCCAAATGTGGAATACAATTAGTTATAAGAGGTTTTTTGTCATTAAAATGAGATTAGTAATTGTAATAATTAATTTAAAGGTTTTATTATTTTCATTAATAATAAAATAATGTATGGAAAATATTAACTTCATTATTAATATTATAATATTATTATTTATTCAAAAAAATGAAATATACAATTTTATTACATTACTACTAGTCCAACTCCACATTCACTCTCAGGAAAATACTGTCCCGGGCCGACCATCGCCATCACTTTACGCAGGTCTTTCAGAAACTATGGGAACCAACTCTACTAGAGAAATAATAATTTCATTATCCCGCTATAAAATTCAGAGGATGTCATTGAAGAATTTTGCATCACCATGCATCAGGGGAAGCAACAAGCAGTTAAAAATTGGCCACTTCCCACATCCATCAAGGAACTACACCGATTCCTTGGGTGTGCCAATTTCTACCGCAAGTTCATCTCCAATTTCAGAAAGATTACCTTTCCACTAACATCCCTTATTCGTAACCGGCCCACGTTTCTTTATATGCCTTCTGGAGGCCTTCAAACATCAGTTCTGTCACGCTCCTACTCTCTCTCATCCCAATCCAGAACTACCATTCATCGTCAAAGTGGACATATTGGCTGAAGCTAAACATCTGTTTGAGATAATCACTGACCATCGTAATCTGGAGTTCCTGCGATCCTCGACAGGCTTTATTCTTCACATACTTACAGGCCAGGACACAAGAAAATTTAGGCTGATGCTTTGACTCGTTTATATGCTCCAGACTTTCCTCCTGACCAACCTGAGCCAATACTTCCTCCAGCTATTCTGGCTATCACCAGACCAAGCTCAATCTTTTAAGATTGAACATAAGCCTGGGGAGTTTACTCTGTATTTTCTACTGCACAAGAGGCGTGATCAACAGGCATGGTTCAAATGACACTGTACGGAATTGAATAGTCCTTCAACCAATCAGACCAACGATCCAGGTGATATACTTTGCATTTGCAGAGCGACGTAAAAACTCCAGGCAGGCAACGTGTCAACAAACGTGTTGCTTTGTAGCATTGATCAGCGGTTTGCAGAAGCAGCATCGAGCGATTTTTGCAGGTTGTGCATGAAAAAAACATGAAAGTGAGTGGTATTTACACCCACTCGAGTGATTTGTTTGCTAAACTAAAGAAGCCATTGAGCATTGTCAAAAGGTTAAAAGGAATTAGATTGACGGTCGCTTCTCTATCGTCATCGTGTTAAACCCGCCAATAGCGCGCCAGGTGGATAAGCCAGTTTGTGATTGGTCCCCGCATATTTGTAATGGAAGCAGGATAAAAAATTGTACAGGTTTCCAGCCTGAACTGCAGGGCGAAATCAAATTGGGATAAAAAAAATCAAAACTGAGTTTCCAGACTTAAAGGGTAAGTTCAGTGAAAAATGACCCTCGATGAACAGATCGCAGAAGCTACACAGGTTGAGCCAGGTCCTTAGGGGCTGTGCGCGGTTGCATAAAGCACCTTAAGTGTAATTTTCCCTTAAGGTCGCCCTTATGTTTCCCTTAAACCTAAGGGTGTTGCAGAAAAATACCCTTAAGTGTTACTTAACGGTTTTTTTAAGTGAAACGTCATAAACACTTAGAATTTCCCTTAAATGCTGTTTTTTCACTTAAGTAATCGTTAAGTGTTGCATAAAACGGCAATTTCCCTAAGTATAACTTAAGGTTTGGAAATCGTAACCTTAAGAGTAACGCGGACAAAAATAAGACTACATGGCTGAATTTATGGAACCAGCTGAAGATCCTAGGGAATAGGGAGAACCCTTTGGACCAATTTAGCTATGAAAAATTGTTGCAAGAATACCGATTTTGATCGACGCGCAATATTTGACATTGCTATCAAACTAGACGGCTGTCTGTCTGTCATTACACGCGACTCGCATGTAGACTATCACAACGTTAAGTCAGTGCGAGCACCGAAAGTGTGTGGCCGACCCGTGCAGAAAAAACATTCACAGGGGAACGAGCTGATTCTGTGTTTTAAAAGGAATCATGACAGAAAAAACAGGTATGCTATGGAAATATACTCAGCTGTATTTCGAGACACAGAGCGAGAAGTGCATTCACAAAACCTAAACAAATGCCAAAGCATGAGACGGTGAACAACACAAACTGCCGCCACTTTCGGAGCTAACGCGGTGTTGCGTGATAGCGTCACTGGACTGACACGTGATATTCCGACATGTTAGTGTTTTGCGTATCTATGGCAACAACAGACTTTTATAACGTGAATCCAGGATCGCTGTCGTGAAACACTTAAATGTTTCCCTTACCTAAGAGAACCGTTTAAGAAATTATATGCAACACCCTTAAGTTATTCTCTTAGGTAAGGGGAAATCGCCCCTTAGGTACTTAAGGGAAAAACTTAAGGTGCTTTATGCAACCGGGCACAGTCCCTCATCGACTCAGTTCACTCATCTCAGGGATCAGGGCATCCTGGCAATCAAACCCTCTCGCTCATCCGCAACCGTTACTGGTGGCCCAGCATAACCCAGGACGCAATCTCCAAATCAGCACAACACTTACCTGAGGGCAAATTGTTACCATTGCCCCTTCCTCAAAGACCTTGTTCCCACCTAGGAGTTGATTTAGTCACTTATCTCCTTCAGGCTCATACACTTGCATCTAAGTAGCTGTGGACCGATTCTCAAAGGCTTGTCGACTTGTTCCCCTCAAAGGACTATTGAAACAGCTGAAGGCTTGTTCCACCATGTGTTTAGTAACTTTGGTTTACCTGAGGACATTGTGTCAGATCGAGGATCACAGTTCATTTCCCGTGTGTGGAAAGCAATCTTTCAACTCCTAGGTGAGTTTATCTACTAGGTATCATCCACAATCGAATAGGCAAACTGATCGCAAGATTAAAGAGATTGGACGCTACCTGAGGTTATACTGCCACAATCATCAACACAGCTGGGCCGTGTCTGCACAAATCTCACTCCGTCAGGCTACCACTGGTCTCACACCCTTCCAGTGCACACTGGGTTACCATTCGCCCCAGTTTCCCTGCTCAGGTGGGCCTTCAGAAGTTGCAAAAGAACAAAAGGTTATGGGACTCGGCTCACATCCATGTACAGAAGGCAGTTCGGAGAAAAAAGAGCCAGACCAACATCCGCAGAACTTCCACTCTTACTATCCATCCAGGACAGAAGGTCTGGCTCTCTACCAGAGACATACACCCGGCTCCGGCCGCCCTGACGCAAGTTTGGACAGGTTAAAACTACTTTCCCAATAAATAACTGGACCTACCTTCCATGTTTCCCTCTTTAAACCACACCATGATTCTCTTGTTTCTCCATCCACAGGGTCTGGAGCAGCTGACGTGCCTCATCCGGTGAGATCCGATGTGGGCCTCATCTACATCGTTCGTGCCATCCTGGAATCCAACCCAATCGGACACCTGATTGAGTGGGAGGGTTACAGACAAAAGATCCTGGGTGCCACGACAGGATATCCTGGTTCCTGCGCAACACCTGTCACCACTCATTAAGGATTTTATATTATATTTAATTATATTGCCATATAATAATAATGATAATTATTATTATTATTACAAAAAATAGAAGGATTTTTTTTACAACTAATATTCTATTATACTCATTGTTTGATGCCATGAAAAGGACAAAACACAAGACCACTATTTAAAGGGATAGTTCACCCAAAAATGAAAATTCTGTCAGTAATTACTCACCCTCATGTCGTTCCAACCCTGTAAGACCTTCGTTCATCTTCGGAACACAAATATAAGATATTTTTGATTAAATCTGAGAGCTGGATCACTCCTTCATAGGCTTCTAAAGGATTGAAACTTGACAGCCCCGAAAAGTTATTAAAGAAATCGTTAAAAGAGTCCAACTGACTACAGTGGCTAGATCTTAAGTTTATCAAGCTACGAGAATACTTTTTGAGCGCAAAAAACAAACAAAAATAGCGACTCTATTCAAGTATTCTCTTTGGGCCTGGAGATTTCACGTAGTGTTATTGCGTAGCGCTTCTGGTTGAACGTCACACGCATCACACACATGACCAGCGTCGGCCAATAGTGAGCCTACGTGTGACGTATAACACAGAAGCGCTGCGCTGTTACACTACGTCAACAGCTTAGGAGAAAGACACGGAAGAGAAGAGATGGTTGAATAAAGTCGTTATTTTTGTGTTTTTTTTTGCACGCAAAAAGTATTCTCGTCGTTTTATAAACTTAAGATTGAGCACTGTAGTCACTTGGACTCTTTTAACGATTTCTTTAATAACTTTTCGGGGCTGTCAAGTTTCAATCCTTTAGAAGCCTATGGAGGAGTGATCCAGCTCTCAGATTTAATTACAAATATCTTAATTTGTGTTGCGAAGATGAACGAAGGTCTTACGGGGTTAGAACGACATTAGGGTGAGTAATTACTGACAGAATTTTCATTTTTGGGTGAACTAACCCTTTAACTTGCTGTTTTACATATCACCCTATTCATGGAAAGTGCCTTTTATAGATTTCATGGGGAAAAGACCCATAGAACTGCAACCATAAAAAGCTAAAGGCAGAAAAGGAAATGATTATGTTAAAGTAATTAGAGCACAAACGTTCTGCCTACACTGTTCCTTTCAAAAGACAACACTGACCCTCAGGCAAAAACACACACAAACACAACACAACAGCGAATCAGCTGCACGTAATGGAGCTTAAACACATGAACCAGCCAAACCTGTAAATCCACCACACTGACTAAATTGAATAACCATTTTTATCCAGCATATATTTCTATTAAGTGTGCTTTCTGTTTTTAGCGTGGATGGTGTGATGTACAAGATGCGCATATACACCTAATCAGGTTAGTACTGCGGAAGAGCACAATAAACCAGACCGCAACTGTCACAAACGATTAAACCAGCCATTTATCAGAGAAACAAATGAGCAGCAATACAAAGTCTTTTTGAACTCCTGCCATCTTCTGGAAAATAATATGAACTACATTTTGATATAGTCATAATTTATAAATTATTATATGAATATATATTTTAAATAATTATTTTAAATTCAATTAAATAATATTACATAGGCCTATATATAGTAGTTAAAATACAATTTGTCATTACTATTATCATTATGTCACAATGATGAAGAACAGGTTCCAATATGAAATGTCTTTTAATAATAAAGTAAACTTAGGTACGGACAGAAGGTGTGACAGTGTGTGCTTGCAACAATCCAAACACAAACAACGACCCACACAGAGTGAACAGGGATGGTGGTGATGAACTAAATGATGATCAGCTGTGATGATGAAACAGATGAGTGGCATATTAGTAGAAGTTAGTATATAAAATAATAGATTATATTACAATAATTTTATAAAATATAATTATATATATTATAAATAATATTAAATACATTTGTAATTATTATTATTAGTAGTAGTAGTAGTACTAAATATATGTAATATAATAATTATTGTATGAAATATAATATATATTATAAATAATATTAAGCCATAGCAAAACTGTCACTTCAGAGGACCTTAAACACTCACATACTCCATAATTAAGACAACAAATCACTTATTTATTGATGAATTGACATGCAATCAATCACAATGCACAATCAAAAGTTTTAATTAAAAAATTGTATTTGGATTATTCTAAAAGCTATTCACTAGACGAAATGTTATACTTGTTTAGGGCAGTGTACAAACAAATTTACATGTTTTAAAGAATATAATTTAGTGAGTATGCCATCTATTCAGTTGGGCTCTGGATGACGATCATCAGGAATTCTTTATCTGGAGGAAAATTGGGAAAAGGTGAGAGCTACAGTATATGAGTGCTTTACAGCCTGATAAGTAAGACGGGCTGATAATGCGCTGACCCACCTGGCGCCACCATGATCTCGTGTTTCTTGGACCTGATGCGCAGAAACGTCAGGTCGTTCTGGGGGTCGATGTCTCTGATCGTACTCCTGGCTTTCATAGTCAGCTGATGCAGCAGTCCCACATACTGCACCGTCGTCGAGTTGTCTAGTGTCGTTCTGATGGGAATGCCTGAAAATGACCAGGTTAAGATTAATGGAACTAGTTTTACACCAAGTATTTATCATAAAAATATGTATTTAGAAGCTGCTTAATCCTAAAAAACTGTTTCTTTATCACTATTGTTAACTCTGCCATATTATATGACATTATACTATATCCATTCTCTATAACAGCTTATCCCATGTAGTTTTGTAAAATGTTATATTATGTAAATTATAGTTTAATTATATTATATTATATGATATTACATTAGCCATTCTCTATACCAGCTTATCCTATGTGTTTTGTAAAATATTATATTGTATATTTTATTATCCATTCTCTATACCCGCTTATCCTATGTAGTTTTGTAAAATATTATATTATAAATATAACAGTTAATGTAACTACAGTAAAACCATGGTAAATTGTGATTAGGCCTAACGTTACCTTCTGCGTTAACGACTATTGAGCCAATAACGCCATTATAGCCTTGAATCCTCTTTAAAGTGTCTTCGACTTCAGCCTTTAGAAGTGAACAAAACAGTTAGGCAGATTAATACACGATTCTAAGATATAGGCCTAAATATAATTTGTACGAATAATTGAACACAAATATAGCTCAAATAAAGTAGTTTACCATATCGCAGCACAGGTGAGTCTTCCGTTTGTTCCTTGTTGCTACGGAAACAGAAGTAAATAAAGTTGAAACATGAACAACATGATGAACTATAACACGTCTTTAAGATTAAACTTGTTTGTTCCGTTATTATATTGTTTCTGTTAAGTGTTTTTGACTCACTCGACAGGCAGAAAATGATTTAAGCAAGGCTGTTAAAACGTGTGTAGATCGTATTGTTACTTTTCTCAGCGCTGATTAGTCATCATAGGTTAGTTGATGACGATAGACCAATTACAGTCGTTTGTGGTTGCAGGATATTTTAATCAATGGGCAGTAATCACTTCAGTGATAATTTAAACAGTAATGTGTTTTATATTATAACAACACAATTTAATAGACAAACTTACCCGTGAAAGTAAAATAAATAATACATACAAATTCACGAATTGTTAATCGTGTTTGTTTTTTGTTTGACTTTTTAGCCGCCAGCGCCCCCTACAGGGGAATAGTCTCAATCTCAATCTCATCAATTTATATTTCCAAAATAACACACAAACACAACGCATGCGTTTAAACAAATTAAAACTCACATCTAATTGTTATAACCTGTTAACTGCTTTAGTGTTTACTTTTTTATATATAACTAGCTAGTTGAAATCCAATCGTCTGATTTCTGAAGGATCAAGTGACACTGAAGACTGGAGTAACGATGCTGAATATTCAGTTTTAAATCAAAGGAATACATTATGTTGTAGTATATCAGAGAAGGACTTTGAGTATATTCAAATAGAGAACCGTTATTTTAAATTGTAATAATATTTCACAATATTACTGTTTTTTCCTGTATTTTTGCTCAAATAAATGCAGGCTTGATGAGCATAAGATGCTTTTTTTTTCACAAACAAAAAAAAAATTATGTTTCCAAACCTATCACACACACTTTATTACATTTCTGCTAATCACAGTTGCGCACATTTGACCATAGATATGTACACATAGTGTATATATCTATAACATGTGACCAGCAGATGTCGCTAACATGCATGTTATTCATGCGGTTTGAAACAAAATATCACGAGAAAAAGAATCTTTCTTTTTACTTTACTGTATGTATATATTTTTCATTGATTTTAAACCTAGCTTTGAATATTTAAATTATCTTTAAATTTAAATTTGTTGTACAAATGTATTTTTTTTATTTTTTATTGAACAAAATAACAGCAAATACATACATAGTTACATCTCAAAACAGAATTAAACAACAACCACAACATAATTATAAACAGTAAACAAAAAAGATAGTAAAAGCAAGTAAAATAGACAAAGATATAGATATTTATTTATTTATTTATTATTTCTTTTTTTTAATGAAAAAAAAAATTGAGCCAGATGTAACATAATTTAAAACAAATTCAAGAGAGTGAGAAATGCCTTGAGTCTCTTTTTGTTTTCATTATACAAAAGCATAAATATTATTTTTTTTGTGGACAATGTAACAGACTTTAAAGCTTTGGCATTGTTGAAAGAAGAGATACAGTACCCAAATAACATTTTAGGTCTTTGCAAAAAATAATAAAAAGAGGTTTGACATACAAAAATGTACACTTGGCTAGAAATATAAATAGATTTATAAGAAAATACTTGTCTTTTAGATTCTTGTCAGAATTATAAAATCCAAATAAGACATCCTTAAACACCAAAGAAAAATTGACTAATAAAGACGCACATATACAAACCATGGTACAAACAGACAAAATTTCTTCCAAAAAGTAGCTACATAAACACAATCCCAAAAAAGGTGAGGTACAGACTCGTCTTTCACTCCACAGAAGGAGCATAGGGGATCCAACACAGGAAACATTTTTTTTATATAAAGATTGACTGGGTAAAATCGATATAATTTTTTTATATATATTTTCTAAAGTTGGTGGTCTCCCCTTTCTGTTAGTATGTAATTATAATATCTCTAGTTAAATTTCTAAAATTATTCTTTTCCATTCTAAAGAAATATGCAGTACTTTGTTCTCCTTGCGCTAACCACCTTCTTCTAGAGCGAATAAAAGCTCCCTCTGCCGAGTGAGTTTGCAGATCAATACATTCTGCCAGTTCAGCTTTTGACAAACCATCCTGCATTTTCCCAGAGAGAGTCATTATTTTGGACATGACAGTCTCTTCTTCGAGTCTTTTACGTTTAGCTAAGGCTGCCAAAATTCTTTGCACACTTGCTAATTTCATGTTTAAGAAGTTCCCAATTGAGGCCGCATTTATTTTCCTTTTGTGCTTTGATCCAGTAGGCTAATATTCAATCAAAAATAAAATGTTTTCCTTTAATTGATCATGAAGAGTTAAGCTTCCAATAAGAGGCTCTAGGTCTTGAAGAAGAGATAACCGAAGATAGAGGGGATTGGATAAGAGTTGCTTTATGATCAGTCATGGGTGAAGGGAGAATGCTAATGCTAACAGAAACATTAAAATCCTAACAGATTGTGAAACAAGCCAGTAGTCTATTCGGGACTGTCTAGAAAAAATTTTGTTACTCCAAGTGTAGGATTTAGTATTCGGAAATGTTTCCCTCCAAATATAAATAATCTCAAATGTATCCATAAATATCTTTAATTTAGGATTAGCAGAGGCAGACTGTTTAGGTGGACGTTTATTAAAGTCCCCACCAATGAAGACTAAGGCATTTGGGTATGCATTAAAGGGATACTCCACCCAAAAATGAAAATTCTGTCATCATTTACTCACACTCAAGTTGTTGCCAACCTGAATGAGTTTTTTTTCTGCTGAACACAAAGGAAGATATTTTGAAGAACGATTGGAACCAAACAGTTGTTTGGCACCATTGACTTCTATAGGAAAAACATAGGCCTACTATGGAAGTCAATGGTGCCAAAGTTCCAATCGTTCTTCAAACTATCTTGCTTTGTGTTCAGCAGAAGAAAGAAACTCATACAGGTTGCAACAAATTGAGGGTGAGTAAATGATGACAGACTTTTCATTTTTGGGTGGAGTATCCCTTTAAGCCACAGCAGAATTTCCACTTCTATCGCATCAATCAGTAGCTATCATTCTCACGAGAACTATATTAAACCCATAGATATTAATTAGTATTACCACAGTATTGTTTAAACAAATTATCATAAGCAGAACATGTCCATTCGCGTCACTAAAGTAGTGCAAAACGTCCCCAGCGAAAAGGTTTTTCGTCAGAACTCCAGCTGAACGCTCCGAACCGTGAGCCATCCAAACATCACCTGGTTTTTCCAAAAAGCATTATCGCTGGCGACGGAGTGGGACTCTTGAAAAAATGTAAATATTCTTGCTGCTAACCTCCTGTAACCAATGACGTCAACAGTGCAGCGTGCGGCGTGAAGGCGTCACGTCCCGACGCACGCGGCACGCACGCCCCGGACGAGCTCCGCAGAACAGGTGACTGACTGACAGCAGTGGTTTTGCGGTGATGATGATGTAATGTTGCTACAGATGGCGGTGTGTGCCAGGCTCTGTGGAGTGGGTCAGTCGCGGCGGTGCCGGAGGCGGCAGAGGCACAGCCAGGATCAGAACAGCGACTCCGAGGTGGACATGGACGAGGAGGAGGAAGAGGAGAGGGTCGTGGGCAAAATGAAAGACGAGCCCAATGGCAGCAGCAGCAGCAGCTGTCAGAGCAGGCGCGGCGCGGGGCCTAGCGGAGCCGGGGGACTCTGCGGCTCTGCGGACTCTGCTGGGCCTCCACACCCGCAGTCACTGCTGGATCTTCCGCCCGAGCTTCTGGTGCAGATCTTCTCTTCTCTGCCCGGCACTGCGCTGCCCAACCTGGCGCTGGTGTGCAAGAAAGTCAGGCAGATTCTGAACACGGAGACAATCTGGAGGAGAAGATGCACAGAGGGTAATGATGTTTAACACCATTTGGGTTTTATATAGTGGCTTTCTTCTTTACAGTCGACATACATGTAGTGACATCGATTCATAAACAAACACACACACGCACACGCACACGTATATTATGACACCGACTCAAACACACACACATTTAGTAAAGTAGTCTGTTTTGCATGGATTTATCATGTTATTCAAAACGACATAAAATGTAATTCTAACAGATAAATGACTTGAATAGACATCTCTGATGAGCATGTTGTTGTTGTTGTTTTCGGATATTTATTGTGTGGGACCTAAAGTCAGAAATGTTTAGGTGGTGCTGTGTGAGACATTATCCTGCATATTTTGTTAATACTTGAACAACACTCATATTTGTATGTTAGTGTGTGTTAAACCTGACATTCCTGGAAAAAAATATGTTGTAAGGAGATTTTCATAATCTTTTATTATTATTATGTTTAATCATATTACAAAAATTAATGAAATAATGAATTATTATTTATTATTTGTAATTATCCATTATTTATACAGTATTTGAAAAACATTTGTCCCCAGGAACAGGAAGCCATTTTCCTTTCATTTTATATGATCAGAAAACCATATAACAGAAGCAGAAATGACCCTTTTTGAATCTTGACTAAACGTCATAATTATTTTATATATATTGACTTTCTCACATAATGATGTTATCAGTTATGTTAGTCATTCAAATAATTTTTTTTTTTAGAAAATCGTGTTTCATTAAAAAAATTAAAGTATGGCACCAACATTAATACAAATATTAAACCATTTTGAGCCCGATTCACACCCTGACAGTGTTAACAAACTTGTGCTGAACAGATTTCAAGCACAGACTTTACAAGCACTGATTTCATAGGACGTTTAATGTTTTATTGTTTAATGTTCAGGAACAGTGTTAAAAATACATTTTAACCTCTTAAGTTGGTCAGCTTTTGGACAAAGTTTTCCCGGGGTTTAAAAAAACAGAGATGACAACTCTTCTCTAAAACAGCCTGTTTATGCTCAAAGAGCAACATTACACACTAACTAAAGTAAAAACATAATCAAAGACCCCTTTAAAATGCTGTCTAGATATGAAATATCTCAAAAAGTAGCCTATGCACACGTAGTAAAAATGCAAATTTTAGTTTAATATGTTTGCCTGTCAGTGTGTTGCTATGGAATGAAATGCATTATGTACATGGACTGGTGCATAAGTCAAGCGATTGGCAACTGTTGGAGGGAAAGTCCTGATAAAATGGATTCACAGACATGGCCAGGATTCGGCTTTAGTTCAATTAGGACATCTAAATCGCTTTTATAATGTGCCTTAGAAAAAAAAAACATTACTTGTGTGCATCTCGAAACAAAACAATGGCACTGACATATTTTAAGACGTGTCAGTGCAAGTTGCTTTCAGTTAAAACAGCTCAAACATGCAGTTTAGTCTGTGACTTGGCTTAAGCTTGTCTGTGTGCTGATAAGTGACTCTGTGAGGGTGTCACTTATCTCAGTTCTTACAGTTATTACATAACCATCTGTTTAACAGGCTCTAACACCACTGCCATGATATACTAAAGTCAAATAGAGTACAGTGTTCTGTAAGCTTGTGTATTATGTTGATCATCATCTTAAAAGTTTGCACAGGAACTATGTACATTTCATTTTATTCTGAAATGTAAGATACTAAATAGACCAGTAAGTGAGTTGACATGTTTTTGGTCTATTTGTTTTTCCTCTTCTTTCAGAATTCGGTATGAGAGATGACCTGCGGAAGATGGAGACTGTGGGTATGTCGAGCCGAGATCTGTATGTGAAACGTAAGTAAATCTAATGTAACCACAAAAGCCACCTGTTTTGCCACTCCCTATTAAAAGATAGTTCACCCAAACATTTTAATTCTGTCATTATTTACTCACCCTTCATTCCAAACCCGTTAGACTTTCGTTGATCTTCGGAACACAAAATGACCTTTTAATGAAATCTGAGCGATTTCTGTCCTTTCATTGACACAGCTATAATGCAACTACCAATTTTATGCTTCAAAAAATTCATAAAGAGATCATAAAGACATGATTTGAGCAGTTTAGTCCAAATTATCTGAAGAGACACGATCGCTTTATATGATGAACAGATTGAATTTAGGCTTTTATTCACATAAACATTCATCAGTTGTGGTAAACGGAAGCTCAAGCATGTTCACTTGATGTGTGACAACCAATGAGGTTCATTCTCGTGTTACGCAGGACGTTTGAGCTTCAGCAAGAGGTTTGTCCTCGCGTCAAGCAGATTCAGTTGAGCTTCTGTTTATGTTCGCTGATCAATGTTTAATTGTGAATAAAACCCTAAATTCAATCTATTCATCTTATAAAGCGATCGAGTCTCTATAGAAAATGTGGACTAAACCGCTCAACTCATATTGATTAGTTAGTTTTACAATCTCGTTATGAACTTTTATTTTTGTTGAAAGTGGTAGTTGTGCAGCTGTCAATGGAGGGACAAAAATATCTCGGATTTCATTAAAATATATTCATTTGTGTTCCGAAGATAATCGAAAGTTTTATAGGTTTGAAATGACATGATGGTGAATAAATTTTCATTTTTGGGTGAATAAATCTTTAACCCTTACATGAATACACAAGTTTGGGGTCAGTAAGTCAGTTTTTTTTTTTTTTAGTAAATAGTTTTATTTAGCAAAGGTGACAGTAAAAAAATTTTTTTACAAAAGATTTCATTTTCAAGCTGTTCTTCTGAACTTTCTATTCATCAAAGTCAAAGAATCCTGAAAAATCCTAAAATAAATTTTCCACTAACAACTATTTACAACTAAAGAACACAACTGTTTTAAACATTAATAATAGTAGCAATATTTTAAATAAGATTATATTTTTAGATTTTCTGTTTTCATTTTTTATTATGGTTTAAATTCTAGTAATTTTGTTGTGTGCTTTTGTCATTTTCTTTAACAGATGAACAGTCTGTTGTGATTTTCATCTATATAGCCTTTATTTAGTCTTATTTCAGTTTCTTTTATAATTTTAGTACTTCAACGTATTTTATTACAGTTCGTAGCCAAAGCAACATTTCTAAATTTTGTTTCAAGTTTTTTTCTGTTTAAGTTTTTCATGTAGTACCTATGTTTCATATTATATTATTTCATATTATATGATTTTTAATAGTTTTAGTAAACACTGGAACTCCCGTCTGCCATTGGTTCGAAAAAAATGGTAATCAACTATAATCAAAAATCCTGATTCCTGATAAATCCCTGTACACTGCAGAATCTAGAGCCTAATGTCTTTCTAAATGCCATTTCGACTTTTCAACAAAAAACAGATCTGTGAATGTAATGTTGTTGCTCCACCTCATCTCCATGTCATTCGTCATGTCATTTTTCTCAATGCATTTTACGTTTACTTTAGTTCACAAAAGACAGATTTATGGCCAGTTAAACCAACTTTGTTTGGGTGGTTTGTTTAACTTTAGTAACAATGTTGGTTTAAACCAAAAATATTTCAGCAGGTGAAAACAGGGGCTTATAGGGAAAGATTCCTTAGTTTGACGTTTGTATATAATTCAGTTAATTTTAAATTGTAAATATGCCAGGTGTATTAAAATAAAATAAATAATATCCTCCGAGATGGCAGACGAAAGTACAAAAATACACTTGTCACTCTCTTGGCCGTATAAACATTTGTTTTCATTCTCACACTGTCAGCTATTGTCCTCCTTTGCCTCTCCTCTCTTCCTGTGGCGCACTCGCCTGCGTACCTCTCCAGGTGTGAACCCGCAGGTGAAGTCGGGGCGCTTTATGAAGCTCCTCCCTGATTATGAGCATATGGACTATCGGGACGTGTACACACACTGTATGTACTGCTCGTGTGTGAAGGCTTTGTGGTGGGGGATCCATATCACTGCCTGTGAAGGTGCTGTTTGAGGATGCTCTTTGCTAAGGATGTTTTGTTCCAGGTTCATTGAAAGTTAAACTGTCGGAACATGATATCCATCAACAAAATATACAAATAATGAAAGTGCCCCTGTTATGTTATTCTAAAGGTTCCTAATTCAGTTTTAAAGGTCTCCTACAATAGGTTTAAATGCATTCAAGGTCAAAAAAATGCTTTAATTTTCTCATAACACATTGCAGCATCATCTCTTTTTTCTCTTATCTGTTCTGATTGGTCAGATGACCCAGTCTGTTGTGATTGGTCTACTCTGCTCTAATCAGAATCACCTTGAGTTGAGCAGGAGGTTTCTAAGTAGTATGTTTTATTTAGTTTGTCATACATATTAAATGAGATTTAAGGGTGGCTCAAAGCAGATGTTGTTTGTGGGCAGCCAATAGAGACGCATTATGCAAATTTGGGTTTGTGCAGGAAATAAGACTAATTACTGAAGACTCGTTTCGGGCAGTTCAGAATGGTAATTTTTGTTCTTCAACTTAAAAATATTAATTTTGGTTAGTTACCATTTCAATAACCATAACCATTTTTAATAGTTTCAGTTGTAGTTATTCAATAGTGTGTCACAGTTTCTTAACTTATTTTGAACATGGAACATTCCTTTAAGGCTGAATCCCAGTTTGCATACAGTAGTTCTACTGCGCGCTAAGTGTTTACTTCACTGGTGATGGGAAAGTGCATACTTTTAAGTGTGTTAGGACAGACTGTGACTTATTATCATCATACAAGTTGTAACCTTGTTACATTATTCATTCATCTATCTAAATGCATTGCATTAAGATCCATTATTACTTTTTATATGTATTTAAATTGTTTTAGCATTACATTTTCTGCAATTTTTTTTTTTTTTTTTTACAACCGGAAACGTTTTCTGTAGCACATGGATTTGTGGTTAATATTATCTGTTCCACTGGAAATAATACTTCCTGTATCTTTGGCTATTTTTTGCAATGTACCAATTTGGAACGCACTAATGCTAATTTCACAGATTATTTAGTATGGATAGTATGCGTATTGGGACACAGCCTTGTTTGGGACAGTTTGATCTGATAGCAGCACAAGGGCAGCTTCTGCCGGGCGCCGTGCACGTGTGTGTCCTGCATGCGTGTGTGATAGACACAGGATGGCAAGGGCTGTGCTAACATCAGCTGACTATGTGAGATGAAATGACTTAAAAGTGACCAAACATGGATACGTTTTAGCCCTCTAACTCCAGGAATTTTTTTATTTGGTTTCCAAGTTGTTGCATGGCAAAAAAAAGTTGCATATACTCACACACTGAACATGCATTCATGAGTTCATGCAGAAATGCCCTTGCGGTGATATCACCCCCATCTAACGTTCTTCTGGGTTTGTTCTGTGTTGTATGCATACTTGTGACACACAAATGTCATGATTTGTATTTGTTTTCTAGTGTTACATCCCTATAGACACATCCTGGGTCTCTGGCAGCCTGATATCGGCCCCTATGGAGGACTGCTGAATGTGGTGGTAAGACTAAGATCACAAACTAAAAAAGTTTGTAATTATACTTGCATATAATTTAATATTAATGAAATAAAGGCCACTTAAGTGCACTTAAAGAGAGTAGACTTTCATGACTTTGTTCCTCTGTTTTGTTTGACAATACTTCGAACGTCAACAAAAAGTGACGTCACCCAACATCTCTTAAAGCACCTTTAAAATGCTTTTTAAATCATTATTTTATTGATCTACACTTTAACCATAGACAATACAACTATGAAATTATAAATAAAGATGTACTTAAGTCCAAAATAAGTCGGTAAAAAAGCACTCCAAATTTAATTTAAATTTAAACTATAATACATTTTAATTGAATTGCAAATTAACATTGTCTAATTGCCTGAAAACATACAACTATTTCACACTTAAGTATATTTTTTGAAGTATATTATGTCTATAAAAGTACTTAAAAAAATATGCGTAAGTACACTACTTTTAAGTACAAGGGACTGTCGGACAAATTAAACTAATTTAGTACCCTACATTTCATTCTTGCCACATTTGTTTTGGTCTGTGTGCTTTTGGTCCATTTCAGTCCAAAAATCATGTATTGATGCATATTTTGAAAATCCACTTGGAGTAGGATACTATTTTTAATGTATGATTTGGGACATACTGCATAGCATATACAACCCAATAGCTTGTCAAATATAAAACTGTACATTTTATATAAAAAAAACCCCCATGAATCAAATAAAATTAGAGTACAATACATGACCACACACATTAAATGTACAAGTGACAAGTGTACCATATTTTAGATGTGTAACTCTTTCTTGCTTTGATCATTTTAGGTTGATGGTCTATTCATCATAGGCTGGATGTATTTACCACCCCATGATCCCCGTGTGGAGGACCCCATGCGTAGACGGCCCCTTTTCCGTATACATATGTGGGAGAAAAACAAAGCCACAGTAGAATGTATGTACGGACATAAGGGCCCTCATAAAGGAGACATTCAGGTAAAATGTACCATAATCAACCATAATGGACAAATTTTGCCACAGTTTTTACAAAATATTGACCCTTTTTTCCAGACTGTGAAGAAAGATGAATTTTCCACCAAATGCAACCAGACCGATCACCATCGGATGCCTGGAGGAAGGCAAGAGGTACAGTAGGAAACTGGTGCTGGTCCGACAGATTTATGATGGCAATGTAGCTTTGTTTACAATGTTGAATTAGAAATGCATAATTCAGAGGACGTGAACAGCTCTGAGTAGAACGTCACGGATTGTCCTCTTTCAATTACGGTTTACCTCTTGAAAATGATGAAATGAAGACATAAACATTAGTAGTGATGGGTAAAAAATATAGATTTTTCGATTCAATCTAGTCTCATTTTGAAGAACCGTTATCATTTTTTAAATCCAAGAATAGATCTTATAGTCTGGTGTTTTCAGTTGACGAATGAACAGAATTTTTCTGGAGCACACGTCCGATATCTTCCGTTTTACTACTGCACAAAGCGAATATGAATGAACATCAGAAGGTATGTTTAAAGATCAAGTACAACTTACCAAAAATCCGTATCATATCACATGTGATCGCTCAATCAGTGTTTCAACCACGGAAAGACATCAATAAAACAGCTTGTAAACAATATAACATAATGTTACCTCAGAAAATCAATTAATGTCCAAAAACTTGTTAGTCAGCTAGAAAAATGCAGCATTTTGCTAAATACAAGCACCAGATTGCATATTCCAGGACTCCAAATGGTCACATTACGCTACCTTTTTTCTTGCCGGTGCATCCTTTTCTGTTGCATATGAGAAACATCAAACAGCAAACTAAAGAAAAGTGAAAAGAAACCAGCTCAGATACTTCAGAACGATCTTGATCATGTGACACTGTTACTACACAGTGCTGGGAGATCCAGTGAAAAACTCTATTAATAACATTGCAGTGAGATCTAGTGAGAAGTATTCAAATTCTGCACAGAATTCTGTTATAAACCACAGATATCAGATCAAATAGTTAGATAGATCCATTGTGCCATGAACGAAAAATGTATAGAAGGCTTTTTAATCCACAAATCACAACATTCACCATGGATTTAATGTAGCAATGCTGAATGTAACCATGGTATTGTGGCTGAAAACTGTAGTTGTTTTTTTTACACTTTTGAGAGTGAAATTCATGCACTTTTCAAAGGGCTTTCAAGTGCTTCACACTTTTTCAAGCACTTCGAAGCACAAAGAAAAGAAAGCAACACAAAGCAAGAAACATATGATTTATGATATGATTTATATGCTGTTTAATTACATATGCATCTGTTTACATATTAAATCGCTCGTTTCTGCTTCTTCTTTCCCTGTGTTTTGATCTGGAGATAATGCACTCGTTCAGAAGATGCCACAGCGTGTAATTTTACAGTTGTACTGTCAAATAATATTTTCTTGTTTTCTTGATCTTGATTTCTTATTTTACACTACAAGTTACAACATTCATATTTTTACAATAATAATCGGTTTCATTTTATTTTAAGGTGACGGTACTTACTCAAATAAGTACTGAGTAAAATTAATTAACTGCATGTAACTACTGTTATGGTTAGGGTTTGGTTTAGTTACTTGTAATTATGCATACTCTCCTTTATTACTTCATATGACACAATATGTATGTAAATATGGCATACCTCTAACGTGTGCTTGTGCAGGAGTTCAGAACATGGTTGGAGGAGGAATGGGGACGAACGCTGGAGGACATTTTCCACGAGCACATGCAGGAGTTGATCCTCATGAAGTTCATTTACACCAGCCAATACGAGTAAGTCTTCTTCACGACCTCTTCTCACATCTCCCGTTACATTTCCGGTCAGATGTGTTTTAAATACATGTTTGTTGGTTTCAGTAATTGCCTGACATATCGGCGGATCTATCTGCCCCCGTGCCTCCCTTCAGACCTCCTGCAGCCGGGCCTCTTCAAAGGGACGTATGGCAGTCACGGCCTGGAGATTATTATGCTGAGCTTCCATGGCTCCAAGGCCAAAGCCACCAAACTCACTGTGAGTTTGATATCCATAGCTATAGCTGTCTTGATGAAACATAATGAAGATTCAAGTTTCTGGGCACTTTTTCTGAATAGGTTATTACTGCACAACTGCTAAGAAAGTTTGTTCTATATAGTATGAATGTGTGTTGGACGAATGTAATCTAGACGTACTATATTTGGCATGTTGTCACTCTCATGTGACAACGCTTCACCTTGCATTTAAAACACCTCTCCCTACTCTTTTATGAGTACTGAGAATTCAGACATACTTCTTTTGTCACATACTATTTTTCATCTATAATATAGTAGGGAAGTATGTGATGTTGGTTTTAATGACATTTTCTTATATATATGAAAAAGCGCGTTTAATTTAATAGAATAAACATTAACTACTTGCATCTTTGGGTCTACAATTTAACATTTATGTATTTAAGCAATAATATTTAAATTGCAAATGTTTGATGCATGACTTCATTATTAAAAATTTCAAATCTTTCAAAATACCATTTTTCATACTTGTACTAATAATAATATTATATAAAGTAATATTCTTTTAAAAAAGTTATTATGAATGGTTTATGATTTAAATAATAATAAACAGTTATTTTATATACATAATAATGTATTCAATTCTGAATCATGTATTTAAAAAAAATATAAAAACAAAATATGCATTTCTAATACATTTTAACATTTAAATATGTTTGTACATATTATCATAGTTTATAAGTTTAATAGTTAATAATTAATCATTATGTTGTTGTTATTATTATTGTTATAAATATTAAACATAAGAAATAAAACATTTAAATACATTTAATACATTAGTTTGTATTTGTTAAATGTAATACTTGCATATACAAAATAAATAAATTGATTATATTATTTTTATTATTATTCATAAGTAATAATAAAAATATAATTATAAGAATTATATTTATAATTATTTTTCCGCAATATTATCAATCATCAATCATATTTTATTTCTAAAGCACATTTAAAAACAACACAAGTTGGCCAAAGTGCTTTACAGACCCAAATGTACAAAAACATATAGACAAATACACCTTAAAGGTCCCCTGACATGGGGTTATTTTATTATTTTATAATGTTTCCTGGGTTGCCCTTATAATGTTAGTATGTTTTTTAGATAAAAAATAGTCATAATTTAGAAATAAAAGGCATTTTTCCTAGCCTCTGATTTGAAACTCTGTTTGAAGGGGCGTGTCTGCTGTGAGACTTCAGTGTAACCGCCCACTGCTGTGATTGGCTGACATGTGTGCATATGAAATAGCTACGAGTTACATGTGAAAGTCTCTCGAATACCTTTACTACTGCTATTATACGTTTTTACTTATACAGCTATCGAGATTAACGAATCGTGAGAAGTTTTTTAAGTATTTAGATCTATTCCCATCACATAAAATGTTGCTGTGATGAGCATTGAGCAGATGACAGTCTGTTGATCGTGAGACAACGCAGTTTCTGCACTCTCTCTAATGCGTTCACCAATGCAAACACGATGATGTACATACAGTAAGAGCTTCATTGTGCAGTAACGTGCGTCATTGAATTCATAACGAGTTGTCCAGAAAAACTCGCGCTGTGTGAAAAAATGTTCTTTGATCGATTTCTGTATATAATTTGTTCATAATTTAAATAAGATTATTTTTATCCTACTAAAAGAAACGATGTGAAGGTGTTATTTTAGTCACTGGCTTGACTTTACAATGCATAAACAGTATTGAACGATTTTGTCTTATTTTGCTTGTTGATCACCTCACTTGTTTGTTTTCTAGGGTGATCCCAATGTCCCAGCAGGTCAGCTGACGTTAGATATAGACTTGAACCGGCCGGTGCGCCTACCAGACCTGGAGACCCAGCGCAGCATGGAAGAGCTGTCTCGCCTGGTGCGGGGGGTGCACGAGGAGGCCCAGAGCAGTCCACAGGGCCGGGACGCCCCAGCAGAGGGGGCGGAGGGCTCAGATGCAGCGCCCCCTGCTGAAACGGAGGGGGTCGAGCCGGGAGAACCTGAACCTCAACCTTTTGTGCTGCCTCTGGGAGTCATGGCCCGTAATGAAGTGTACCCTCGCACCTGCAAGATGTGGTGAGTGCCGTATCGTAAGTAAGTAAGTCAAGATTTATTTATATAGCACCTTTTAAAACAGTGTTTAGAGAAGAGAAAAGCACAGAACAAAACATACATACACGTATAGAAATTAGATAGTCAAGTCACATTCATTTATATAGAGCATTTAACGATAGAGTTAAGATGCAAAAGCCTCTAAATGCCATCTGAAATTTTCTTCTAAAATAATCATTTTTATCAAGCTCGTATATTTAAGTTAAATAATTTCACTTAAATGGCAAGAAAAGTTACCCATTAATTGTCATTTAAGTAAAATTACTGAATTTAAATATACAAGCTTGATAAAAATGATCATTTTAGAAGAAAATTTCAGATGGCATTTAGAGGCTTTTGCATCTGGACTCTTCATATACTGTTTCAAAGCAGCTTTACAGAGATAATATATCTAAATGGGAAAATGATTAAAGGGTACCTATCATGGAATTTTGAAAATTACCTTTCATGTAGTGTGTAAAATAGATCTAAGTGAACAAAAACATCCTGCAAAGTTTTAAATATGAAAGTTCACCGTATACAAAGTTATTGTCTCTCAAAAGTAAGAGTCGACTCTGAGTCGCTGATATGAATCGATAGACGAACGATGCACTTTCGTACGTCACTTGTACAAGTTATTTGAATTCGACACGCCCACTCAGTGCGCGCGCCGAGCAGAGAAACCTGACAACATCATGTCGACGAGACTCTGTTCTGAAGTGCGAATCAAAAGCAAACTTTTTTTTCACTGCCCAGGGACAAGCATGTGAAGACTCAGTGGCTAGAGTTTATCTTTACAACTATACCACACAAGTATAGCCACCTTGAGCTGTGTTCGCGTTATTTTAATGACGATCGCTTCACAAACACAAATGCTTTCAAAGGGGGATTCGCGAGTCGCCTGATACTGAAGGAACGTTCAATACCAAGTTTATTTGGATCAGCTTCCTCCTCCGAATCACAACCTGTAAGTACTATTAATAATTGTTGCTTTTGTGTGTGTGTGTGTGTGTGTGTGTGTGTGTGTGTGTGTGTGTGTGTGTGTGTGTGTGTGTGTGTGTGTGTGTGTGTGTGTGTGTGTGTGTGTGTGTGTGTGTGTGTGCGTGCGTGCGTGCGTGCGTGTGTGTGTGTGTGAGAGAGAGTGAGAGTTACACTCAGCAGCTTCTAGGTCTCCAATGTCATTTTTTTTTGTTTTTTGAAATATGTGAAATTATGTGAAGCGTATTGTAGTACTGCAGTGCTTTATCAATATGTTTAAGCTTTGGGCTAACGCAAAATATAACTGACTGGGTCATCTGACCAATCACCGCCGATTAGCGTCACGCAAAGGAGGGGTTTGGACAAATGAGTCGTCAAACGAATCATTAGGGAGTCGGTGAGCAAATCAGGTAAAAATAAATGCATATTATAAGACAACAAAAGTGTTTTTTGTCATTGCATGCATGTAAAACTGTTGTTGGGGACTCCCAGAACATTATTAGGAACATTTTAAATGCCATAATAGGTACCCTTTAAGTTCGTGGTACCCCTATGTAAATGGAAGAGTGAGAGAGCCTCTAATTTCATTTAATTTATTCTAAACATTTTATAAGGATTATTAAATCAGGCATGCACCAATATATGAATTTAATTTACATTTTAAAATTAATGTACATTTTTATTTTAATAATATTGATTAATTTATTATTCATAAAAAACACTTTTGTTGTCTTATAATATGCATTTATTTTTACCTGATTTGCTCACCGACTCCCTAATGATTCGTTCGATGACTCATTTTTCCAAACCCCTCCTTTACGTGACGCTAATCGGCGGTGATGGGTCAGATGACCCAGTCAGTTATTGTTTGTTAGCCCAATGCATAAACATATAAAGCACTGCAGTACTACAAGGTATTGCTCTATTCTTTATGACAACTCCAATAACAGCGACAAACATTAGACATATTTAAAAAAAAATTGACATTGGAGACCTAGAAGCTGCGCTGAGCGTAACTTACACACACACACACACACACACACACACACACACACACACAACACACACACACACACACTGCGCCTTCCCTCGTCACGCCCCGACGCTACAAAACCCATAAAAGCAACAATTATTAATAATACTTACAGGTTGTGATTCGGAGGAGGAAGCTGATCCATAATATACACTGGGTACTGAGCCCTCCTTCAGGAACAACCGGCTTGCGAATCCACATTTGAATTCATTTATGTTTTTCATTCCCTTAGAGCTATATTCCACACTACATGAACAGTCATTTTCAAAAATCCATGATAGGGGCTCTGTAAATAAAAATGTTATATTACTTAGTATATTATTATATTCATTTCTAGATAATATATTTTTATAATTTATATGTAATTTTTTAATAATTTGTTAAACTGAATAATCCTATATTGTTATTTTATGTATATAAAATTGTATTTATATGACATAAGTATATTATTATATATTTCTATACAGAAATACTACCCAAAAATTAAATTAATTAAACAATTAAAATAAATGTAAATTGTAAATAGTTCAATATTATATGAAATATAAAAATTATATAAAATCTAAAAGAAAATTATTTTGTTTAATAAATGACAATATTATATGAATTAGTATATTATAAAATTTCATTTTATTTTATATTATAATACATTATACTGTATATAAAAATGATAGACATTAAATTTTTTTTTAAAGTTACATTTTTAACTTGATTTCTTAATTTTATATTAAATGTATGTTTATATGATAAATATAAATTGTAATATATATATATATATATATATATATATATATATATATATATATATACACACATATTTAACATTAATATAAAGTACACTTGAAAATAATTTAAAATTTAATAAATATAATACATTTTATAAATATAATTCTTAAATGAATAATATTAATTAAATCGAGGCAATCGTTTTAAATAGTTTTATTCTAATCTGGATTTTTTTTTCTTTCCTTCAGTTTTTACGGAACAGGTTTGATCGCCGGCCACGGCTTCACGAGTCCGGAGCGCACGCCGGGTCTGTTCGTCCTGTTCGATGGCGACCGCTTTGGCTTCATTTGGCTGGAGCTCAAGTCCTTCAGCCTGTACAGCCGTCTGAGCGACCAGCTGCCCCACGCTCAGGCCCCCAGCATGCAGCGCTTCGAGGCCATGCTTCGCAACATGCAGTCGTGGACATCCTGATAGCCAACCTCACACTACTGTAGCCATCAGGCACACACTCTGGTATTACGCTCTCCGCCAGACACACCACCCGGGACACACACACACACACACACACTCCTGCTTGCATCCGCACAGCTGTATTATTCACAGCCACATGCCCATACGGTTGTATTATATTAGGCCTTTCTTATCAGCTTTTTAATTAAGTTATTTTTGTAACCTGGAAATGGCGCCGAAGATGACGACAATGTGAAAACTCACCCGTATACTCCGCTGAGCGTGCCTCTTGATACCTTTATTCAGACTTAAATCCTGTGGTTTTGTGCTTTAGAAAAACACTTTAAGCGCTTGTCTTCAGTGTGGCGCCATCTGCGGTTGCTTTTAATCGATTTTATCCGTAATATTTACAACCGCTTCCATTTTTAGCGCCAACTTTCATTGAAAACGAATGACTTCCAGACGCTTTGTCAATGTTTCCACCCCATAACATTCAAGAAAACAGCCAGAATCTCTTTACTTTATATTTATCACACTGTTATAGTTCCAAGCGAGTAGCTGATTGGTTATCCGCCAAATTTTACGACCATGACGACTGTCTCATTTTCACACGATGGTGATTCTGTTCATCTAGCTGTGCAGCTCTCTTCTCTTCCAAGTGCTCTTCCCTACGCAGACGTTTATCACGGGCAGAATTCCTCTGACTATACTTTTGTATTTGACTGCAGCATTACTAGCAATTGAAAATGGGGGAAAAAATCACTATAATGTAAAGTGAATATATATGTAAATGCATTGGAAATATTTAAACATTTATCAATATATTTCAGCTTTGTTTTAAGGATGATTGTATATATGATCGACAAACTAATTTAAGTATTATCGCCTGTGTTTACAAGTTGTGATAATTGTTTTAAGTGGAATATTCTCCTAGAATTGGCCGTTTACGTGGACTGATATCGTCCAACTATTGATTTTTTGCCAAATAAGATGTCATTTTAGCTGTTTGGATCGGCTCATAACTATTTGAATCTCATTTCAAAGTATTTGTGGAAACATGCTAATTTAATCAATCAAAATTGATCCTATGTACCTCAGTTTCTCAATTCCCAATAGATAATATCAAGTCCTCTTGTTCAGTTTCCTGATTCACAAATTAATTTTTATTTTATTCTAAATGTGTGATTTTTAGCTGTTTATGTTGTCTGCTAAGTATTCAAATTATATTCCAAATGGATTTGTGGAAACATATCCCGATTAATATATAAAACATTGCCTTGTTTACTTCACAATGCATAAAATCAATGAGGGTTGCAAAATTCCAGGAATTTTCAAAGTTCCATTGGATTAATAGAGAATCAATTAATAGAGAAACAATGGTTTTGTTGTTCAATGAAAGAATAGAACTCACAAATAAATCTGTAAAAAATGTCATTTTTAAATGTTTTATTAGTTTGCATGCTTATGACCATACAAAATGTTTGTTTGTATATGATACAGTTTGTATTAGAAATGCAACAGTACACAAACATGATGGTTCGGTTCGGTATGTACCTCAGTTTTTAAGTCACGTTTCGGGACAGCAGAGGCAGAGAAACAGAGAGCAGAGAAAACTAAACATAAAATTGCTTCTTTTATCTATTAAACTGAATTTACCTAAACACAGAGGCACATTTGTTTAAAAAAAAAAAAAAAAAACAATTATAATTATTATAAATGTTATGAACTATATGCGCGCCCCTTCTGGGTCTGAGTGCGTATCGCCTGTGATGTCTGTACCGTACGGTTTGGGGACGAATACATGTACTGTTACACCCCTAGTTTGTATACATTACCACACATTTCCAATTAATTCCCTTTAATTCCCATTAAGTTTTCAACTTGAAATATTTCCAAAATTCTTCCCATGAAAAGTTTCTGGAAATTTGCAACCCTAGTTTTTTTTTTATCATTCAGTGTCCTGATTCACAGGTTCACAAATTAGATACGAATGCCATGTTGACTTCAATTCAGAGTTTCCCCAATTTAACAAAGCACTGCCTAAAAGGGCATTTTATAATTTTATTTTTAATAATATGTCATTTAAGCTACTTATGTTGGCTGCAAACTATTTGAACTATTTAACTAGTTCTGCCCCCATTTTTTTCTTGTTCAATGTCCTGGTTTACAAATGGTTTGTGAATGCGGTTTCATGTTGACTCCAATTCCGGGTTTCCTTCCGTTATTTATATATAATGATAATTGAGCAAAGCTCTGTGCCTGAAACTATAACTTGTAATTTTGTGCTGTTATTTAAATTTCCTTATTTTTTTATTGTGATCATTTTATGTGCGTCAAAACAGCTTCATTAGCGAGTCAATCATCCGTACAGGTGATGTAATCTGGTAATATGATTTTTTTTTTTTTGGGCAATATTGTCAATAGTTGGATTATTGTCGTCTATGTAAATTTGCCAGTAACGAAGTCTCCAAGCGCAAATTCATGACTAGTTTGCACCTCGTTGCATTCAAATTCAGGGATGTTGCAGCTTTAGCCTTCTTTGTTCTCAATAAAATGAATGAAAATCTTGAATGTTGTCCAACTTTTATTTTTAAGTGCAAAACAGATTAAAGTTAAAATTACATGGCCAGTTACACTGTTATTTATCAAATTATTTCTTTCAAATTCAAAACTTTAGTATCAAAATATACTCAGTGCTTATTAGACTTTCTCAGGTTAACTATTTAAATTAAATGTAATTTGTGTTATTCATACATTTAAGTGATTTGTGTTCATTTGACAAGGTAAAGAATTTATTTATTTTTTTATAGTTCTAAGTGCTCTCTTTTCTCTCGGTCTTGTCGTATTAGATCTGGAAGCGTCTTGGTCATGAACGCAGAGTGTTTTCCCTTCAGGTTCTTGCCGGGTTTCTGTTCCAGTCCAATGCCGAGATACTCAGCCTCATCCTCATATTCAGGCCAGTGTGTCAGACCCGGACCATTCGGAGACCTGCCGAAAAATAGGCATATTAGAGTGCAGAAACGATATACTTGGTTCTTCTACACACACAGAGAGAGGGAAATTCAGGATGGATATTTTACCCAGTGTGAGCAAAGTTCCCCCAGTAGGCCATCACAGTCCTGCACAGCTCTTCCTCCTCCTTTGTGAAAGGAGCTAAAGGAGTTGAACCGTTAGATTAAAATGTCAGAGTAAAGAGTTAATTTGTTTTAGCAAACACTAAACTTACCGGTTGCTTTGAGATGAGATTTAGCAAAGCAGGTTCCCTGAATAAAGAAAAGTTCATCAGCATGGTCGACTCCAACAAAGCTGGGTCTTTTCTTCTGGGTCATACTGGGAGAATGCTGGAACTCGTACAGGTAAACCGGCGCTCCTGAGGCTAAAATCACAACAGGGTTCCTTGGTTTTACACACATTTTTACTCATAGTTCACTGTGATTTTGTGGAGCAAAAGGATCATGTAAACCTGCACAACAAGTTTCTCTCTCACTCTCACTCTCTCCTCTCTCTCTTCTCTCCTCCTCTCCCTCCTCATCTCTCTCCTCCTCTCTCATCTCTCTCTCTCTCTCTCTCTCTCTCTCTCTCTCTCTCCTCTCTCTCTCTCTCTTGATTCAGTTCAATGATTGTGCTGCATTCTGAAATGATTAACATGAGGGCTTAAAAATGTATATATAAATATTTTAATATAAATATAACTTAACATTTTTATTAGTTTTAATATTTTAATTAGGGCCCAAGCCCTAAGGGCGAAGGCCCTATTGTTTTCCTAAGGATTATTTATTATTTATTATTATTTTTTTACTACCTTTTGGACACTTTTGGAGGCCTTAACATGCTCAAAAACTCCTGAAACTTTGTACACATGTCAGAACCTCGGCCATCAGGGCCGGGCTGAAGATGGTACCCGGGCGTGGCAGGGGGGCTCGACAGCGCCCCCTGGAACGGGGTCCGAAAACATGGTCCATAAATCAAACACGCTTGCATGTAATAATATGAAACTCGGTACACATGTAGATCTCATCGTTTCATAAATACTTCGCACTCTAACTTTTTACCCCAGCCCAACAGGAAGTCGGCTATTAAGGGTTGTTTGGAAAACGCATGCAATGGAATGTGAAACACTCCTCCTAGAGAATTCAAACACACGGCACGAAACTCGGTGTGCATGAACTGGCAACTGGCAGCAGGAAGTGTGTCACTTTCAAAATGCTTTTAAATCACCCTCTTATTTTTACCCGATTTGCTTCAAACTTCATGTGCATAATGTAGACACATGCCAGATGTAGACCTGTAAAAGGATTATTGATATCTTAGACACTGTTGCCATGGCAATGCATCAAACATTAATATTCCTTTTTTTAAGCTTTTTCATGCTTTTTTTATGCTTTCGGGCACTTTTGGGGTTCTTAACGTGCTCGAAAACTCTTGAAACTTTGCACACAGGACAAAACCCGTGGCCATCAGGGCCAGGCTGAAGCTGGTACCCGGGCGTGGCAGGGGGCTCGACAGCGCCCCCTTGAAGGGGTCCGACAATTTGGTCCATATATCCAACACGCTTACCCTATTTGCTTCAAACTTGATGTGTATAATGTAGACACAAGCCAGATGTAGACATGTGAAAGGATTGTTGATATCTTAGATGCTGTTGCCGTGACAACGCATCAAACTTTAATATTCTTTTTGGATACTTTTGAGATTCTTAGCGCACTTTTGGGGCCCTTAACATGCTCAAAAACTCTTGAAACTTTGCACACGGGTCAGAAACCGCGGCCATCAGGGCCGGGCTGAAGCTGGTACCCGGGCGTGGCAGGGGGGCTCGACAGCGCCCCCTGGAACGGGGTCCGAAAACTTGGTCCATAAATCAAACAGGCTTTACCCGATTTGCTTCAAACTTGATGTGTATAATGTAGACACACGCCAGATGTAGACCTGTGAAAGGATTGTTGATATCTTAGATGCTGTTGCCGTGACAATGCATCAAACTTTAATATTCTTTTGGATACTTTTGAGACTCTCAGCGCACCTTTGGGGCCCTTAACGTGCTCAAAAACTCTTGAATCTTTGCACACGGGTCAGAACCCGCGGCCATCAGGGCCGGGCTGAAGCTGGTACCCGGGCGTGGCAGGGGGGCTCGACAGCGCCCCCTGGAACGGGGTCCGAAAACTTGGTCCATAAATCAAACACGCTTGCATGTAATAATATGAAACTTGGTACACATATAGATCTCATCGATTCATATATCCTTTGTACTTTTACTTTTTACCCCAGCCCAACAGGAAGTCGGCTATTATGGTTTGTTTGAAAGCGTATGCCCCTGGAATTCGATATACTACTCCTAGAGAATTCAACCAATCGCCACGAAACTCAGTCAGCATGAAGTCAAGACATTGAGGATGAAAAATTGCCAGGGGATTTTTGATATCTCGAACGGTTTGGCCGTGGCGAGGAAACGAATTTATGGCGAATAATGGAAACAGGAAGTGTGTTATAACTTCTGCATACATTAACTGATCTTGATGAAACTTCAGCAGTGTGTTCGCTGTAAGAGTCCGATCACATGGATGTGACTATTGTGAGTCAAAGTTATAGCGCCACCAACTGGCAGCAGGAAGTGTGTCACTTCCTAAAGGCTTTGAAATCACCCTCTTATTTTTACCCGATTTGCTTCAAACTTCATCTGTATAATGTAAATACACTGCAGATGAAGACCTGTGAAGGGATTCTTGATATCTTTGAAACTGTTGCTGTGGCAACGCATCAAACTTTAATATTCTTGTTTGATGCTTTTGATGCTCTGAGTCAATATGGCAAGCCGTTTTAACATTTAATCATTTTAACCTACTAGTCTCTTTTTTCATGCTACTAGTACTTATTTTTTAGATACTAGTATCTATTCCATTAAGTAATAGTACTTATTCATTAGCGACTAGTGCTTATTCTTTAGTACTAGTGCCTATTCTTTAGATAGTAGTGCTTATTCTTTAGATATTCTTTTGAATACGTATTAGTAGCTAATGAATAAGTACTGGTATCTATTTAATAGGTACTAGTATGTAATGACTTAGAACTAGTATTTATTGAATAAATACTAGTATCTATTAATAGGTACTATTATCTAAAATGTCATTTTCTCTCTCTCTCTCTCTGAGCCAATATGGCAAGCCGTTGTAACATTTAATCATTTTAACATACTAGTCGCTATTTTCATGCTACTAGTACTTATTTTTTAGATATTAGTATCTATTCCATTAAGTACTAGTACTTATTCATTAGCGACTAATGCTTATTCTGTTTAGAATATTCAAAGTGCTTATTCAATTTGTATGCTTATTTATATTTTCAGAGCAGAAAATCCGATTTTTCTGCTTATTCAATATTGCATCTAAAATGTGACTTGACGTGTGTGTGTGTGTGTGTTTGTGTGTGTGTGTGTGAGAGAGAGATTGTGTCTGTTACAGTGACAAGAGTTTTTAAGCCTTGTCTTTTTGGATATATATATATTTTTTATAAAAAAAAAAAGTGCATACAACCCATGTATTTTTAATGTATAGTTTGCTTTAAATTAAATTAAGATTGTATGTTTGGTAATTGAACCTAAATAAATGTAAAATGAATGTGCTATATTTCAGATCAATATATTTGTTTTCCTTCATTTTAATCAACACTAACTTTATTCTCATCTGAATTATAAATAACTTATTTCTGTATAAAATAAAAAATCCCGAATAATCCAGACCAACCAGAGCACACTATTTCTACAACATCATCAGTGCTGAAGCGGGACTACCAGAGCCGTTCGGCAGATAGCGAGCAGATATTTTGTGTCACGTTGTGCACAATAACCCTAAAGGCACCAGGGATAACTTCTGCATACATTAACTGATCTTGATGAAACTTCAGCAGTGTGTTCGGTGTAAGTGTCCGATCACATGGATGTGACTATTGTGAGTCAAAGTTATAGCGCCACCAACTGGCAGCAGGAAGTGTGTCACTTCCTAAATGCTTTGAAATCACCCTCTTATTTTTACCCAATTTGCTTCAAACTTTATGTGTATAATGTAAACACACGGCAGATGTAGACCTGAGAAAGGATTATTGATATCTTAGATACTGTTGCCGTGGCAACGCATCAAACTTTAATATTCTTGTTTGATGCTTTTGATGCTCTGAGCCAATATGGCAAGCCGTTTTAACATTTAATCATTTTAACCTACTAGTCTCTATTTTCATGCTACTAGTACTTATTCATTAGCGACTAGTGCTTATTCTTTAGATACTAGTGCTTATTCTTTAGATATTCTTTTGAATACGTATTAGTAGCTAATGAATAAGTACTAGTATCTTTTAATAGTTACTATTACCTAAAATGTCATTTTCTCTCTCTCTCTCTCTCCTCTCTCTCTCTCTCTCTCCTCTCTCTCTCTCTCTCTCTCTCTCTCTCTCTCTCTCTCTCTCTCTCTCTCTCTGAGCCAATATGGCAAGCCGTTTTAACATTTAATCATTTTAACATACTAGTCTCTATTTTCATGCTACTAGTACTTATTTTTTAGATATTAGTATCTATTCCATTAAGTACTAGTACTTATTCATTAGCGACTAGTGCTTATTCTGTTTAGAATATTCAAAGTGCTTATTAAATTTGTATGCTTATTAATATTTTCAGAGCAGAAAATCCGATTTTTCTGCTTATTTCTGCTTTCTGCATCTAAAATGTAAGTGACTTGACGTGTGTGTGTGTGTGTGTGTGTGTGTGTGTGTGTGTGTGTGTGTGTGTGTGTGTGTGTGTGTGTGTGTGTGTGTGTGTGTGTGTGTGTGTGTGTGTGTGTGTGTGTGTGTGTGTGTGTGTGTGTGTGTGTGTGTGTGTGTGTGTGTGAGAGAGAGAGAGAGATTGTGTCTGTTACAGTGACAAGAGTTTTTAAGCCTTGTCTTTTTGGATATATATATTGTTTTTATTAAAAAAAATGTGCATACAACCCATGTATTTTAAATGTATTGTTTGCTTTAAATTAAATTAAGATTGTATATTTGGTAATTGAACCTAAATAAATGTAAAATGAATGTGCTATATTTCAGATCAATATATTTGTTTTCCTTCATTTTAATCAACACTAACTTTATTCTCATCTGAATTATAAATAACTTATTTCTGTATAAAATAATAAATCCTGAATAATCCAGACCAACCAGAGCACACTATATCTACAACATCATCAGTGCTGAAGCGGGACTACCAGAGCCGTTCGGCAGATAGCGAGCAGATATTTTGTCACGTCGTGCACAATAACCCTAAAGAGACCAGGGTGGCGGTGCCACCGGCTTTATATATATATATATATATATATATATATATATATAAATATAGCTGCGAGCAGCGATGAAGGGCCAAAGCCGGCGGTACCGCCACCCTGGTGCACCAGGGTTGCGGTGCCACCGGCTTGGGCCCGTAATCGCTGCTCGCAGCTATATTTATATATATATATATATATATATTATTAAAATTGAAATCTCAAGGCCGACGGAGGTGGAAATGAATACTTGAATAAAGTCGTTATTTTTGATAGTTTTTTTGCGCTCACAAAGTATTCTCGTCACTTGAAAAACTTAAGATTGAGCCACTGTAGTCACTTGGACTATTTTAACGATGTCTTTAATGACTTTTCGGGACTGTCAAGTTTCAATCCCTTAGAAGCCTATGGAGGAGTGATCCAGCTCTCAGATTTAATCAAAAATATCTTAATTTGTGTTCCGAAGATGAACGAAAGTCTTACGGGGTTGGAACAACATGAGGGTGAGTAATTACTGACAGAATTTTCATTTTTGGGTGAACAATCCCTTTAACTAAATAAAGTGGGGAAATTATATGAAAAGAAAAGATATCTGAGGTTTTAATGACACACACATTCACACACTGACTGTAAGTTCACACCGCCGCCGACTTGAGCTGCAGAGAAGCTCTGTTCGATCATGGGAGAAAAGTGTCAACATGAAATGTAAAAAACAAGCAATACACTGACACTAGAAACCTTTTATAGTTACAGCATTTTTTATAACCGTTTTGGTCACATTTGGTGAAAAAAAAAAAAAATAATTAGCTATTATTATTATTATTTGCATCTAGTGCGATTGGTCAAATCAGTGTTACCGTGAGCAAATGAATTGCATTCCTAGTTAAAATGAGAATTCGTAAATATCTCCAATAAAAGTTGCGCTCATCCTCAAATGTGTATCACTGGATCATTATGGATCATCGTGAAGTTGTTGTGTTTGGTGCTGCTGTATTGTATTTACGGAGAATACGTCGGACTCTGAGATTTTGGGTTCATGACACCCTCCAGGACTGTTATCAATGGTTCCTCCTCGGAACTAATGTTTCGGTAGGGACGAAAGTTTACATCGCGTGTTTCTTCGGAATCAGCCAGCGTGAAGGACGTCTACAATCCGACTGGTTGCTGGCGTTTTGCCGCTGAACCGCGTCATAGCTCATTACCATAAAGTTGAGCTACTTTCAACTTTCTGACGCTCTGGTCGCTCAAAACGCAACACTGATGGATTTGACGCTCCTTGCAGCTGAAAGAAGCCATCTACCATTGCAAATGAATGACTTCTGGTAACTTTGGAAGCTCAAGTCGGCGGTGAGGTGAACGTACAGTAGCCTAACTGTCAAAAGTTTAAAAGATGTTTTATGCATTTAAAAAAGAAAAAAAGTCTCAAATCACCAAAACTGCATTTATTTGATTAAATTACAGTAATATTGTGAAATATTATTACAATTTAAAATAATTTATTATTTTAGTCTATTTTCTATTTGAATATATTTTAAATGTAATGTCCTGTGATCAACGCTGAATTTTTTTACTCTAGTCTTCAGTGTCACATGATCCTTCAGAAATCATTCTAAACTTTTGAGCAGTAGTGTTTATAATTTAGTTAAAATTTAAATTTAATAAACAACATATTAATTTTACTTGATTTAAAACATCTCAGGTTACGACTGTAACCCTGGTTCCCTGAAAAGGAAATGAGACACAGCGCAAATACCCATGACACCATAGTAACAAGTAGCCTGGTCCTACCAGACTCTCGTACATTTCATTTGTACAGAGAGTCTGGCCACTCCCCATTGACAAGCGTTAATTTCTTTGAGGACGGGTACTCTGTTGAAGTTTAAAAATATTGGATCTGCCCAGAGCCACTCTGGATCTGCCATGACTAAACTAGCACACAACCTCAACGTCATTGTTCTCTTCCACTCCCTCTGTTTGCTGATTGGACAGGTAAAAAATTGCCCTGAGAAAACCGCGAATATACCACAAACCCAGATGACGTCCTGAAGGAAAATGAAAATTGAGCGCAAGTACGTAGGAGGGCGGAGCCAGGCTAAGTAACAAGTGCCTGTCTGTGTGAAATCTCTGCGTATATTAAGACACATGCGCCCCTGGATTGGAGCCAAGGTTAAGGTAATTTAACCTCACGAATGTATGTGGCGAGGCTAAAAATCCACTGCATCACAAACATCTTGGAGGGAACTCCTGACGATAATGCTTTAGAAGCAGCCATACTCCTAGTCGAGTGAGCCCGTACAGCCAAAGGTGAAGGCTGACCGACGACTCCTAAGCAAGTGAGATGGCCTCGGCCCCTCAATTGCAATCCCGTTTAGATGCTGGGCACCCCCTTATGGGTCATCCAAAGCAAACTAACATCTCTGGAGTGGAGGATGGTCTCAACAACCTCGGTTGAGAGACCTGAACTTATAAGCTGAGCCCCCTCAGAGGCCGAGCCCACAGTTTCTACAATTCTGGGCGGGGGTGAAGGATCGACCCGCTCGCCGGACACAGAAGGTCCTTCCTGAGCGGAATCGCCAGAGAGGAGCCGTCGAGGAGAGACTAGGTCCGAGAAGCATACCTGGGCCGGCCAGAACGGGGCTACTAGCAGAAGACGAGCCCCGTCCCGGCAAACTCTCCAGAACTCCAGTGGGAAAAGCGTACAGGTGTAGCCTCGGCCACATCTGCACCATGGCATCCAGCCCCAGGAGAGCTAGATACGTAAGGGAGAACCACATCAGACAATGAGTCGTCTGTAGAGACGCGAACAGGTCTACTTCTGCTCGTCCCACAGGAGCTCCACCACCCCTGGGTGAAGTCTCCATTCCCCGGGCCTCAGCCCCTGCCTCGACAGGATGTCTGCTCCCTGGTTTTGATGCCCAGGGATGTAGACTGCTCTCAGAGAAAGCAGTTTCCCCTGGGCCCAGAGGAGGATCTGGTGTGCCACTATGTGTAGGTGGCGCGACTGCAGAGTCAGACCCCCTGATGGTTTGATATAAGAGACAACCGCAGTGTTGTCCATGCAGACAAGCACATGATGGCCCCTCAGGTCTGGGAGGAAGTGTTTGAGTGCTCGAAACACCACCATCATTTCCATGCCATAAATTATTATTATGTTACGTCTTTCTTTAGAAGCCTACCTATGGTAAAACAGATCTAAGGACCGTAATTATCTCCAAGTCTGGATTTTAGAAAGGGCACGAAGCACTTGGCGTGTGCCCTCCTAGTGTTTCATACATGCATATAAAGCCAGACAAATATTTCATTTAATTTCTCAAAATTAAATACAGTTTCAATAAACAATCAGACAAGTATACACGGTCTGAATAACTTTTTTTTTGAATATTCATATTTGAATACAAAGAATCATTGCTTGCAAACACATATTAGTTGTAGGAATAGACTCCACTCCCAGACAAACAACAATTTAATCGCGTTTTCCCACTCGTAATGTAGTGAGGGCAGGGAGGGACACACGATTCAAAATGCTGCTTGCTTTACATGCTGGAAACTGGAGTGGCGAGTCTTCAGTTTCTCCCGTTTCGATTCTAACAACATCCAGTTTCTTTAAAACTGGGTAGCTGCAGAATAATAATAATAATAATAATAATTCATTACATTTATATAGCGCTTTTCTGGACACTCAAAGCGCTTTACATAGAAGGGGGGGAATCTCCTCAACCACCACCAATGTGCAGCATCCACCTGGATGATGCGACGGCAGCCATATTGCGCCAGAACGCCCACCACACACCAGCTTACTGGTGGAGAGGAGACAGTGATGAAGCCAATCAGTATATATGGGGATGATTAGGAGGCCATGATGGACAGAGGGCACTGGGCAAATTTGGCCAGGATGCCGGGTTACACCCCTACTCTTTCGAAAGACATCATGGGATTTTTTATGACCACAGAGAGTCAGGGCCTCGGATTAACGTCTCATCCGAAGGACGGTGCTATTTTGACAGTATAGTGTCCCCATCACTATACTAGGGTGGTAGGACCCACACAGACCACAGGGATAGCACCCCCTGCTGGCCTCTCTAACACCTCTTCCAGAATGGGTGAATCGCTCAAGGATGGAAGAAACCGCAATGCGTGCTTCTTTGAACTTTGAACTAACTTTTTCCTTCATATTGCCAGAATTTTTCGTCATTTATGACACAACACTTTCCCACCATTGACGTAAATTTCCGGCTTTCTGTGTTTTCACTGTTATACGGTAGGGGGCGCTATGGGCGCATTTTTTCTGAAAGAGTACAGAATCTCCTAATCAAAACACAGGCGAAGAAGCAGAAACAAATGACAAAATTTCTTATGCACATGTGAAAAAAAAACGCGATCATCAAACATTAAACGGCATATAAATCAAAACTGCCTAATGTTACTGAATGAAATGTTGATGTTTTGATCATCGTTCTGAATCTGATCTGGACGTAGACTTTGACAAAAATGTCATTTTTTTCCAGCTGTTTATTAAAAATGTTGCTTTTTGTATTTAACCTCATTAAATACACATTCAAGTGTTGATAAAAACAATGCATAAAGCTAGAATTAGCTTTTTAAAGCTCTTTTTTGGACATATTTCATGTCAAATATTCATAAAACTAAAAATTCTGGGGGACATGAAAACTTGACCAAAATGCTGGCAGTGGCTAGCAAATAAAATAAAAAACAATGTTGGCAGGAAAAGAGTTCAATGACTGCAAATATGATGAAACCCTTTAACTATAACACAGTGTTTACACAGATGCAATAGTTAAATATGAATGAATCAGTAAATTATTGCTTCTTACCGCTGTGGTATTTTGCCAGTTGGAGGGTGGGGATATTAAAAATCACATCTCCCATCATCTCTCTATTAATGTCTCTGATTTGAATGGGGTCGTTTGTGTCGCCCAGGTACTCATTTGCCACCAGGTCAATGATCCATCTATCCCTGGGCTAAAGGAAATTGAGTTCAAAGCACAGAATTCAAAGAAAAAAAAAAGTGAAGAAAGATTTGAACTATTAACTGAAGGCATAATATTAAATAATGTAAATGTGCATCTTACGTCAGGATAAGTCAGGGTCAAGGCTTTTGTGGCTTGCTCTTTATCCATCCCATCAATCCATCCAGGACCGAAAAATAACTAAGGCGAAATAGCATTCAACTTTATGCATCAAAAAATAAAACCTAAAATATACATTTTACCTTAAAGGTACAATATGTAGGAATTTTCGCCACCAGGGGTCGCTAACCTCTTACAATAACAAAGGCGTATATTGATGACGTATATTCCGCATTAAGTGTAAGTATGGATCTTGTCGTCAAGCTGATGGATATTTGATGGATGAGTGAATACACTGATGTTTTTAACATGACTCTGGTATGAAGCAGGGCGCGATTGCTAGATGTATACCAGCGCCACACGAGTCCCATGGATATAAAGGAATAAGGACATTTCATCTACCGAACTACACGCAAGTGCTGAATTAATACTCACACAGGTCAGTTTATTAGATGAATTAAACTTGAGGTAACGCAGCACTGTTTCACTTGCTCTAACAGTTACACTATCAAACTAAACGGCATTTGAGTGTGTTGAATGTTGTTAGTTAGGTTGTTTGTTGGCTATATGATACAGTAAGCTAGATCAACATTAGAATAACATACAGATCATATTCTAAAATTTCATTGACTGGCGACTCCTCACCCCTGCTCACACACCCCGTTTCCTTGGTTAAAATCGCAATTTTCTCACGATTTACAAATAGTTAGAAACATTTGGGATATTGTAAGTAATCAACTAAACAAAATATATAACATTGGCCTAGTGGTTTTTGGATATTTTACTGCAAAAATCCTGCATATTGTACCTTTAAAATCAACATTTATTAATTTATTCCAATTGATGTACCTGCACTATCCCTGTCTAAAAAATACTTAACCTGTTAAAAACCAGTGCCCCCGGTACCGGGGGCAAACACCTTGTTATGATGTTTGTACATTCTTTTTTCAGACTTCCATATAAGGTATAACACAATTCATGGTATCATTTGAAAGCTTAGAATCTAAACTTTACAAAGAATACCATCACTTTCGTTTTTATGATACATATCAAATTAAAATATTAGCTTAAATATGCATTGGTCCCAGGCAAAAAATTCCGCTTTGTGATTGCGAAGAATTATTTTTACAAATATTTATTTTTATATATATTTCGCAAAACAGTCAAATCTTACATAGAAATAAAGCTCTCGTTCTAAGGAATCTGTCGATGTATGTTATTACATTGTGAGACAATCATAGATCAAAATATCTTCAAAATAATCGCGCAGTAAAATAAAATCAAACAAGAGATGACAGATAAAAGTCTCACATCCTGCTCCAATGTCGTCTTCAGTTAGCCGAAAACAGCCACATAATCTATATCAACTTTCAGATTAGGATGTTATCTTTCAAATAAGACCATTTTCACGTTTCTGTGAGCTTCCCTTGGTCAGAAAACCCGTTCCGAATGAACTGAGAGGAGATGCGCTCTGAGCGCAAACACCCGCTCTCCAAGTCATCTGCGTATGCGTCATGTAACAGGTCCTGTAACTGCCTAAGGTCGATCCATTCAGCTTAGAAATCTAGTAGGAACTATTCTTGCGGTAAAAATATTAGGTGAGCCGTTTACTGTGTGACACACCGGCTGACCGCAGCTGTGTTCAGCCTAAAAGTGTCCATATCCTGGTTTGAACGCGAGACGCTCTCTGTTGACTGTAGCGCGAGTTTATAATAGTGTTTAGAAGTTTTTTTTTATTTCTATAATTCCATCTAGAAAGATATAAGCATCGATGGCGATCTTTTGGAGTGCAACTTGTTCCTAAATGGACGATATGGAGAAGGAGAGCTCAGACGCGCTGCGTTTGGATAGGTAACTATAACCTTATGGTTTTTCACCATTTACAATGTTTACATGCATTTTTTTGATATAGTTATTGCTAGTTTGAAATGTGAAAGAACACAACCAATCAGATAAACTATTATCTGAAAATAAATGTCAAACATTTTAGTCAAAGTGTGATATAGTTAGTTTCACTTTGAATACGTTGAAAAAATGGTCATTTCAGTAAATCTACATTTTGATATTGTGAAATCAAATGGCTATTATTACAGTGCAGAAACTATGTATAAACAGTGATTCTATGTTTCAGTTTCTATTGAAGATTGAAGATGTGGTGATGGCACATCTTGGCACAGCTGGCACAGCGGGCATCAGAGGAGGCTGGCCGGTGATTTTGAGGTGAAGTGACAAAACTAATGCCCATATAATGAATGAAATACATCTGGAGGATGAGGATTCTGTTGTAGACTGTATTAGACCACATATTTTAGGCAAATATTTTGTAAAATTATAATTTTTTTTATTTTCTGAAAGAATAAAATGATCAAAATTACAAAGCGCCTATTTTTTTATTTTTGTTTATTATAGCACAGACAACATATACTATAATATTTATCACATTCAGCAGTGTTTTATATAATTTCAAAGGGTTTTCTGTAAAATGACACTGAAATATTGCATAAATACCACTATATATAGGTATGAACAGAGTATAGATTTGGCTAGGTGGAAATTACATATAAAAAAGGTAATATTCCTACCTTCAGATTAATATGAATATCTTTTTCATTTTTTATTATAGAGAAAAAATTCTTTTTTCCAGTGTTTGCTGACATCTAAGGAAACAACAACACTTGTCTGTATGTTTCGAGAGGACACAGGGGCTGAGTTATGCACTTTCAAAAATTAATTTAAAATTAAAAAAATCAAAAATCGCCTGTTTTTTGGGGGGGTTATTACAGCTCAGACAACATATACTTAAATGTTTATCACTTTTAGCACTGTTTTATGAAACTGCAAAGGGTTTCCTGTAAAATGACACAAAAATTTTGTTTTTAGCCCAAAGTATGTGTGAATGGGAGGCTTTTCAATTTGGGTAGGCAAATCCAGGCGGAAATCCCCAAAAATGGTCCTGGTGCTTAACAGAATTTCAGCCTTTGAATAACACTTTTGTTTCGTTTTTGATGTGTGTAAAAAAAAAGAAGAAAAAAGTAAAATTAAAGTAAATCACACCAGGTGAAAGATACACATGCATACAAAAAAATACTACTACTACCCTGTGGATACTAATGCATTTTCTGTTGCTTTCTTTATTGAAATAATAGCTGTTTGGAGTGTGACATTGAATGTAATAATAAATGTAATATTTACTCACTGTGGGCAGTAAATAGCCAAACTCATCATTAGTAATACCAGTGATGAGAGGAACTTTACTGAACTCTTGTTTCCGAAGGATCTCCTCTATGGGTTTGGGAAGGAAATGAGAATCCACAGCAACACTGAAGTGCATCATCTCGAACTATGAACACGGTTTAAAGGTTATAGTTTGAGTATATATTTCAGTTTATCATAATTGCTTGTTAGTACATTTGGCAGTACACTTCAAATCATTTTTCAAAGTCAATAGAATTATGAAATTAGATATAAAGATGTATTTAAACTAAAGCACTATTTAGTTCAACAAACTGCATTAAATATAAATTTAAACTAATACTTTTTATTTAAATGGTAAATAACATGCAATTAATGTCTGAAAACATAAATTGTCATAAATGACAAACTTTTTCACAAGGGATCTTAGTTTTACACAATATGATTTCAAAAACATTTTTCTTAAAGGGATAGTCCACCCAAAAATAAAATTAGCCCACTTTACTCACCCTCAAGTAATCTTAGGTGTATATGACATTCTTCTTTCAGACAAATACAGTCGGAGTTATATTAAAAAATGTCCTGGCTCTTCCAAGCTTTATAATGGCAGTGAATGGCCGTATAGACCATAAAAGTGCATCCATCCATCATTAAAGTGCTCCACACGGCTCTGGCGGGTTAATAAAGGCCCTCTAAAGCGAAGCGATGCGTTCGTGTAAGAAAAATATCCATATTTAAAACTTTATCGACTAAAATAACTAGCTTCCGGCAGACGGCCTACTTAAAGTCAACTTATGTCAAAAGAGTAACACTTGACAATGTATGATGTATGCGGTAGACCAAATCACAACAGACTGAGCTGTCTGGCCAATTAGAGCAGAGGAGCTCGCGAAAGAGGGATTTAGAGAGACTGGTTCATCTGACGAGTCATTTGAGAATCGTTGAAAAATGTGGTGATGTGCAAATGTATATTATGAGAAAATTAAACTGTTTTTGACCTTTGATGCATGTAAACCTGTTATAGGAGACTCCAAAACAACATTAGGAAACTTTAAAATAGCATAATAGGTTAATAAAACTTTAATATAACTCAGATTGTATTAGTCTGAAAGAATGTCGTTGTCACGAAGTGCGATGAAACTGAGAAGAGGCTGGATCCAAACGCAGTGTGTCTTTAATTAACAAACTAAAACTTTAGCCAGAAACAGGATACAAGAACTAGAAATTGGAAACACCAACATAGACATGAAACATTCATTTAACAACTCACAAGGACAGGGCAGAAACACAGGGCTTAAATCATGAAGTACAAATGAGCTAACAGGATAACAAGGGGGCGTGGGAATAAGAAACACCTGGGAACACTAATGACAAGACAGGGAACCACTAAACATGAAAAAACAAGACAAGACACAAACCCATATTACGACATAACCCCCCCCCTTAAGGGCGGCTCCTGACGCCCAACAAAACAACAACAACCAAAAGTTCAGGAGGGCGGTGAAGCACAGGCAGTCCTGGGGTAGGGATGGAGGGCCAGGCCCATGCAGGGGAACAGGACCTGGACCTAGGCAAGGCGGGCCTGGGCCGTGGAGCATGGCGACCAGACAGACCAGGTGGCCAGGGCGGAGCCGGACCAGGCGGAGGCCAGGGCGGAGCAGGACCAGGCGGAGGCCAGGGCGGAGCAGGACCAGGCGGAGGCCAGGGCGGAGCAGGACCAGGCGGAGGCCAGGGCGGAGCAGGACCAGGCGGAGGCCAGGGCGGAGCAGGACCAGGCGGAGGCCAGGGCGGAGCAGGACCAGGCGGAGCAGGACCAGGCGGAGGCCAGGGCGGAGCAGGACCAGGCGGAGGCCAGGGCGGAGCAGGGCCAGGCGGAGGCCAGGGCGGAGCAGGGCCAGGCGGAGGCCAGGGCGGAGCAGGGCCAGGCGGAGGCCAGGGCGGAGCAGGGCCAGGCGGAGGCCAGGGCAGAGCAGGGCCAGGCGGAGGCCAGGGCGGAGCAGGACCAGGCGGAGGCCAGGGCGGAGCAGGACCAGGCGGAGGCCAGGGCGGAGCAGGGCCAGGCGGAGGCCAGGGCGGAGCAGGGCCAGGCGGAGGCCAGGGCGGAGCAGGGCCAGGCGGAGGCCAGGGCGGAGCAGGGCCAGGCGGAGGCCAGGGCGGAGCAGGGCCAGGCGGAGGCCAGGGCGGAGCAGGGCCAGGGCGGAGCAGGGCCAGGCGGAGGCCAGGGCGGAGCATGCTTGGCAGGAGACCATGTCAGCGTCGCCTCCATGGCCCTCATAGGGTACCTACTGCCCCCCACCCCCCCAAAAATACTTGGGGAAATCCACGGGTAGAAACTCTGGGCTGGAAACGGCCTCAGGAAAAGCCTCCCTGAGCTTGTGAGACGTAGCAGGGCAGGCAGAGGCGGGGCCGCAGGCGAGGCGCAGAGGCGGGGCCGGCAGGGCGAGGCGCAGAGGCGGGGCCGGCAGGGCGAGGCGCAGAGGCGGGGCCGGCAGGGCGAGGAGACGGGGTAACGCCTCACCGGAGCCTGGCGAGCCGAACGAGTCCTCCTCCTCCTACTGCGAGGTCGAGTCACTGGGCTTGATTCAGTTGATGAACTTGACTCACTTGACTCGGCAGTCGAACTTGACTCACTTGACTCGGCAGTCGAACTTGACTCACTTGACTCGGCAGTCGAACTTGACTCACTTGACTCGGCAGTCGAACTTGACTCACTTGACTCGGCAGTCGAGCTTGACTCACTTGACTCGGCAGTCGAGCTTGACTCACTTGACTCGGCAGTCGAGCTTGACTCACTTGACTCGGCAGGCGCGCTTGACTCACTTGACTCGGCAGGCGCGCTTGACTCACTTGACTCGGCAGGCGCACTTGACTCACTTGACTCGGCGGCGCTTGACTCACTTGACTCGGCGGCGCTTGACTCAATTGACTCGGTGGCGCTTGACTCAATTGACTCGGTGGCGCTTGACTCAATTGACTCGGTGGCGCTTGACTCAATTGACTCGGTGGCGCTTGACTCAATTGACTCGGTGGCGCTTGACTCAGCAGGGCTCACGTGAAGTGCGGACTCGGCAGGGCTGATGTGAGTCTCGGACTCGGCTGGGCTCACGTGGAGCGCGGACTCGACCGGGCAGACATGAGTCGAGGGCTCGACGGGGCTCATGTGGAGCGCGGGCTCGACTGGGCAGACGTGGGTCGAGGGCTCGGCGGGGCAGACGAGTAGCGCGGGCTTGTGGAGCGCGGTCTCGGCAGTGCGGATGCGGTGAACGGGCTTCCTCAGAGCTCGGTTGGAAACTCTCTTACGTGAACTGTGCTTGGAATTACCTTGAACGGTCTTGACGAAATGCCCTGGTTTGGGAACACAGCTGATTTCCTCAGCAAGTCCTACAGTGAGTGACGAACCACACACCCATAACGCTCGGTCCAGGAACTGCACAAAAGAGAGGTGCTCCGCATCTAACAGAAGCATTGCGCCGAGCGTGTCGTCCATCCCACTCCAGAAATTATACTTGTGTGTTTCCTCACTCAAATTTGTCTCACGATAAAACTCTAGGTAAACCCCCACGTACTCCTCAAGCGACCGTCCATTCTGGTAGAATACGTCTTCCATCATCATACCTCTTGCTTTAACGTCGACAGATATTCTCCCAGAGCCCGGTTGCTGACAACTGCTGGATCCTGTCATGGTGAGTTGTTCTGTCACGAAGTGCGATGAAACTGAGAAGAGGCTGGATCCAAACGCAGTGTGTCTTTAATTAACAAACTAAAACTTTAGCCAGAAACAGGATACAAGAACTAGAAATTGGAAACACCAACATAGACATGAAACATTCATTTAACAACTCACAAGGACAGGGCAGAAACACAGGGCTTAAATCATGAAGTACAAATGAGCTAACAGGATAACAAGGGGGCGTGGGAATGAGAAACACCTGGGAACACTAATGACAAGACAGGGAACCACTAAACATGACAAAACAAGACAAGACAAAAACCCACATTACGACAGTCGTATACACCTAAGATGGCTTGACGGTGAGTAAATCATGGGGTTATTTTAATTTTGGGGAAAACTATCCCTTAAATGGTTTATTTTTATGAAAAATCTCACACCTTATTGGAACATTCCAGAACTTCCTCATCAGACCAGCCCATGATGCAGTCAACGATCTTTGATGAACTGCTACTGTCACAGTTGCATGATTTGGCTGCATTCTGCAATGATCATCAACATGAGGACTTAAGAAGACTTTTAAATAACAAAATATGATGAAAATATAAGAAGATTATGAAAGAAAATGATACCTGGGCTATCAGCAAAGGATTAGCCATCACTAAACCATGCCAAAAGGCAGTCCCGCTTTCTGCAATGGCTCGATGAAACAGACCAGAAGCCAATGGTGAAAGAATCTTAAAGACATAATGACACAGAAAGTGACTCCATCATTCAATACAAATAATTTTGCAATCATTACAGTTGAATTATTGTTTCTACAATTACTAAATAAAGATGCACACCAGCGTGGATACACTGATTCCTCCAGCAGACTCTCCAAAGATGGTCACTGATCCAGGATCTCCACCGAAACTGTGGATGTTTTCCTGGACCCATTGAAGTGCAGCCACCTGGTCCAGAAGACCATAGTTTCCTGGCGCATGTTCATCTCCGGTGCTGCAAAAAGAAAAGGAAACTTTTATCTGAATCTGTAATTACATAAAAAAAAATTATGTGAATATTATTCACATAATAGGGCTTAAATCATGTACTAGTGTTGCACCAAAATGAGTTTTTTTTTAATGAAAACACTGAATCCAAAATTAAATGATGATAAAATTTCGTCAATCATTTTGGCCTTCAGAACTTTTTCGCTGATTAAATTTGTCACGGTTTCGTGGAGAAATTGTCAATGATTTTGGCCAAATCTTTTCAGTTTCAGAAATTTCGGAGTATCACTAATGAGTACATTTCACAAAAGCATAAATCAATTTTAATGCCAAGTTACAAGCATTCATTGCAATAATCTAATGCCATTAAACATTTAATTCATCCTCATATTTAACAAATTAACTTTTTGTAAAATATATTGTCATTTAATTAAATTAAACAAAATAAATAAAAATAAAAAATAAATATATATAAAAAATTACGGCTATTGAAATTAAAAAAACATTAAAATAATCTATTTGACAATTAAAATTGAATCCAGATCTGATTAACTTGTCAATTACAGACTAAATGTTTACCTACTTGTAGTAAAAATCCATTAAATCAAGATTCCAATCTTCTACTGTGGATTTTTAATCTAGTTATATTTGCATCTTATTTGTAATAGTTTTTTAAATAATTAATACAGAATTATTTTCTGATGATTTATTTGAATATTTATAAAGCATCTGATGTAATAACAATGTAACATGAAGTGACGCAATGCTTTTATGCTTAAACTGCGACAATTAAAAAATATAAAAATTAAAATATTAACACCTCATAATAATAAATTTAAATTAGTGATCTTTCCGCTTTCATGAAGCATTTCATATGATCCAGGGAATCGGCACCAACCTAAAGAATCCCAGCAGTCCCAATCTGTACTGAATCAGCACCACGACCACATCCTGATACGCTGACAGAACGGAGCCGTCGTACACTGAAGCTGAACCAAGAGAAAGTCCTCCACCGTGAATCCAAACCATGACCTATAAAACACGTGGAAACATTCTCGACCCAATTTCTATGAGGACGTTCAATCACAAAAAGCTGTTGTTGAACTTACTGGCAACTTGGCATTTTCTTTACCAGGTAAGACTGGAGTGTAAATGTTAAGATACAAGCAGTCCTCTGAGACCTCAGGAATCTCCACATCCATAGAGAGAAACTCACGCTCAACGACAATCGCTTGCCTGTCCTGAATGCACCTAAAGAATCCAGCGTACATTAGATACTGGAAATGTCTAAACACGTTTAAATTGAAATACGGTTGTGTGGCATCTCACATTGGTGGCTGTTTGGTTGCATCTCTCACTCCTTGCCATTTCTCTGCAGGCTGGGGCCGAGCCAGTCTCAGGGACCCCACTGGGGGCCTGGCAAATGGTACACCGAGATAGCTATTGACAATAGTTTCCTTGCCCTTCACAGTCAGGAAGGAACCTCTTAAAGATCCTAATTTTGTTTGCACTACAGGTCCTGTCAGGAAAACCAATAATAATATAATATAAAATTTAATATAGTCCAATTTGACCCTACACTTAGCAAGTAAATTATGGTTTTATGACAAAAATTAAAATGAAATAAAAAATCTGAAATTGATAACTTGCCTTCATTCCACTCTTTTATAATCTGTGGGAGTTTTTGTGTCATGAAAGTAAAATGTTGTCCCTTAATGTTTTTGCCAGGTTTCTGTTCCAGTCCAATGCCGAGATACTCCGCCTCAGCTCCATATTCAGGCCACTTTGTGAGGCCCGGACCATTCGGAGACCTGAAAAAGGTTTTTTAAAATATAGTTTAAATACTACTAAAATTAATAAATATTTTAACAAAAGTTTGAATTTAATGACCCTAAAAATGTCACGTATTGTAACCAAGTAAAAAGTAATATATTTTTCTTACAATTTAAATACATGTGAGTGTACAGATCTTGTACAAAATATTTTTAAAAGGGGTGGTAAAATGCCCTTTTCGCAAGATGTAAAATAAAACTCTGATGTCCCCAGAGTGTGTGTGTGAAGTTTTAGCACAAAAAACCCCACAGATATTTTTATATAGCATGTAAAAGTTGTCACTTTTTGAGGGTTAGCAAAAACGCAGCGTTTTGTGCCTGGCCCTTTAAATGCAAATGAGCTGCTGCAGAGGGAGGGTTTCAAGAGCTCATGAGTTTCAGCAGCTGGATTACCTCATGCAGACTGACTAAAATGACAGAAACTGTTTTGCCTTTAATGTTAAAAGAGTCAAACAAAGATGAAGTGACAACATGCAGAATGCAACAGGACCTCTCTGAATGGTTAGTTGAAGAATTTATGTTGCTGATGTGGAGTTAACTATCTTCAATTAGCATATTCTGTCATGATAATCTATAAATTGCTCGTATAGGAACTGTTGTGAGATGCACACTTATTGACTCTTATTTATTTATAAAAATAAAAAAGCTATGTGCACTTGACTATCTAGAACGAGTCACAGCACTAACATAGACTACTGTTGCCCTATTGTTCATTTGATTGCTTCTATTGTTCTCATTTGTAAGTCGCTTTGGACAAAAGGGTTTGCGAAATGTTTAAATGTGATTTAACATGGCATTTGTAAAAAAATAAATAAAAAAAGAACAAAAAAAAAGAACAGAACAGTTTACACTAAGGTTTCATTTGTTACCATTAATAAATGCATTGGTTAACATGAACTAAATAGGAAATACGTATAAAGCATTTCTTTATTTATATAATATTTCTACATTTACTAATGCATTTTTAAAGTCAAAATCGTCTTTTAACATAAGTTAAGGAACGGTGAACTAACATGAACAAACAATGATCGATTGTATTTTTATTATCTAATATTAACAAAGGTTAATAAATGTAGTAAAATATATGAAGAGTTCAGATGCAAAAGCCTCTAAATGAATATAAATATATAAATTTTCTTCTAAAATGATCATTTTTATCAAGGTTGTATATTTAAGTTCAATAATTTCACTTAAATGGCAAGAAAAATTACCCATTAATTGTCATTTAAGTGAAATTACTGAATTTAAATATACAAGCTTGATAAAATGATCATTTTAGAAGAAAATTTGAGATGGCATTTAGAGGCTTTTGCATCTGAACTCTTCATATATTGTTTATAAATAGTTAACTAATGCATTTACTGATGTTAACAAATGAAACGTACTGTAAACAGTTTTTTTTTTAACAAATGTTGTGTTAAATTATCACATATATATAGTATTAATTCATAAATATCATGTTTATTCGGAAGCTGCATCACATGACTTTTTGCAACCATAACTGGTTGACTTGAGGGGACGGCAGGGTCTTCATTTTTATATTTTACTTCCTGTTTTAAGAATGTTTCCGCATATTGGTTGCACCACACGATTTGATTTGGCAGACATAAGATTTGTTTCAATTATTTATAACAATTGAACAAACTGCTTCAAAGATTATACCAAAATACTTGATAAGGTTTTCAAGAATTTTATCCTTTAAGGGAAGATTTGTATTCATGATATTCATCTACCACCCTGAATGTTTTGTCTTTATCACTCCAAAAAAATTCAACTGGACTTGTCTGCAGAATCTGATTTCACCAAGTGCAACAACTTTGATGGTCCTGGAACAACATTTCAATCAACCAATCAGATTTGAGGGCCAAGATTACAGTTTACGTCAATTTTAGGCTTACAACCAGGGTTAGGTGCTTCTACACCAGCAGCCATATCACCCTGTAGCCCAAGACTGGTTCCCCACTGAAGCTAAGCAGGGCTGAGCCCGGTTAGTACCTGGATGGGAGACCTTCTGAGAAAAACCAGGTTGCTGCTGGAAGAGGTGTTAGAGAGGCCAGCAGGGGGTGCTATCCCTGTGGTATGTGTGGGTCCTAACGCCCCAGTGTAGTGACGGGGACACTATACTGTCAAAATAGCACCGTCCTTCGGATGAGACGTTAAACCGAGGCCCTGACTCTCTGTGGTCATTAAAAATCCCAGGATGTCTTTCGAAAGAGTAGGGGTGTAACCCCGGCATCCTGGCCAAATTTGCCCAGTGGCCTCTGTCCATCATGGCCTCCTAATCATCCCCATATATACTGATTGGCTTCATCACTGTCTCCTCTCCACCAGTAAGCTGGTGTGTGGTGAGCGTTCTGGCGCAATATGGCTGCCGTCGCATCATCCAGGTGGATGCTGCACACTTGTGGTGGTTGAGGAGATTCCCCCCCTTCTATGTAAAGCGCTTTGAGTGTGTCCAGAAAAGCGCTATATAAATGTAATGAATTATTATTATTATTATTATTATTATTACATCAGTGTTATTCACCTTTCATTTCCCTCTTATTTTAGGGATAAGTTATGGGTAGGGTAAGCTTTAGGGAGTAGTGTTAGGACTACATTTTTAGACAGGAATGTTGTTCCGGTATCAACAAAATATGTTGACCCAAGGACAAAATCTCACTTACCCAGTGCGAGCAAAGTTTCCCCAGTAAGCCATGACAGTTCTACAAAGTTCATTTTCATCTTCTGAGAGTTCGTCTGAATTAAAATCGGGAAGAAAAACGTCAAATTGGATAAACTAAGAGAGACACACTGTATTGATTGTCATAACCTAATTTACAGTCGAAATCCAGTCATTTCAAAAGTAATTGGAAATTTCGAGTGAGGCCGAAAGTTTTCCCCACGCAGATTTCCCAACGTGTTAAAGCAAATTCACTGTGTTGACCAACTGAAAGCTGCTAGGTCTGAAAGTTACTTCTCTGTGAGCTGTGCTTCATGCATATCTACACTGCTGACAATATACAATTGGCCATTTTTCTGTGGAATTTTGTGAAAGTTTGCTAATGTGACTGTACTTCTAAAACACTAAATCCATTTGTTACATTTTCTAATATTATTCAGGGTGTACCTTCTAGCTTTATAAGTCCATCTGCAAAGCAAGATCCAAAAACAAATGCAATTTCATCTGCATGGTCACTTCCAACAAAACTGGGTCTTTTCTTTTGAAGTGTACTGGGAGGATGCTGGAATTCATACACGTATACTGGTGCACCAGCATCTAGAAATAGATTAAATTGATAATTATATTAATATTTTTGTGTATCACTCACAGTCATACTTCTACAGCACATTGAACAAACTCTCACCTCTGTGGAAATTCGCTACTTTGCGAGCTGGGATGTTGAACATAAAGTCTCCGAACATCTCTCGAAAACCATCTCGGATTTTGATCCTGTCAGTGGACGTGCCCAGATACTCATTTAAAACAAGCTCAAGAATTGACTGATCTTGAAGCTAAACGGGATACAAAATAGACCAGAAATATTATACAAAAGGTTTGTCTAACAGGTAAACATACATTGAATAAATCAAACACTGTGCAGTCTTCACTGCATAAATTATAAATTCAATATAGATTAATCCTTATTAAAACTACGAAAGTTATTCAGTCAAGAGCAGGGAGTCATTTTCAGCAGGTTTATTAGGCGGCTGTCACTTTAAGACCAGATGCATATGAGGCGGATCTGACATACATCTTATTTTCTCACAGCAAGGATATTCTGCAGTGTTTTTTTCCTTCAAGCTCAAAGAGATTTCAATGTGGCACATTGAAAGGTGTTTCAGGTGTTTGTTCACAGAGAGCTGCTTCTTTTATAATGATTATTATTGTTATTTTTTATTTATCTATTTATTATTAATGACTTAATTTTATTGTTTACCTAAATTGTTAACTTCAAATCTCAGGGGATACTTCAAGTAAATGTATTAGGACAAAGAGGTTCAGTCAACAAAAAATTTGGGGGAATGTTTTCATCAGTAGTTGATTAGATAAGCAATGTTGAGAAAACACTTACAAGTGAAAATATATCTGCGAGCAGCCATTAGCAGGGCCAAGCGCAAGAAGAGGATGCCAATATGGCTAGGAGTGTCAGACCAACTGCAGCAAGTAGCAATTAAAGACATTTAAAGATGAATTTAGGGGAAATGGCTGAAAAATCACATATACAGTAACTAAAAATATAATTTAATGGATTATCACTTTCAACCAATAGGTGGTGCTGTCTTGAAACCTTTTGAGTACCTTCAGGCCATGGTGCCGATGACTCATACCGTGTTTTGTAACGATACGCTAATGTGTTCATAAAGTATAACATTTTATATCACAATACTGTATTGAAGTCAATGTCAATTTCATGTTTTGTTCTATTAAAGCACCAACAAGAGGAAAAATCCCCTATTTTTTATGTGTTCTCAGAGTGAGCCCATACATGTGTATGTCAAATTTGGTGGAGTTATAGACATTTATATGTATAAACACAACAAAATGACCAACACCTGACTTTGTGTGCATTTTCTTGCCCCTTACTATCAGTATTCTCACATTTGGGCTCTAACATGAAGGCAGCGACCTATGTTTCCATTTTTCCTACGGTGGTTTTGTCTTGATTGGAGTAACAGTTTCGAAGATATACCGATAAATGTTTTTTAATCGCTAAATCACAACACTGCACAAACCTTAAGGCAACCCCTAGCATGGGTGGTATTGTTGGAATCGGAAATGATTCAGGAATCTAAGGAGATGACTCCTGTGAAAATAAATCAACCACACCCAGAATTATAAGCATTTGAAATTTTCATTTTACCACTAGGTGGCGCTGGTTCGAAACTTCTCAGGCTCCTTCGGGCATTGTACTGATGACCCATACGGAGTTTCGTCCGTTCATAAAATACATTTTAATTCAAAACGGCCAACGCCTAAAATGGTCAATGATTTTTGGACAAACTGTTAGAAGTTATAGGCAAAAATGGCCATTTTTCGTATCTCAGGACCAGTAGGTGGCGCTGCACCGAAACAGCATGTAGCCTCAGGTCATGCTTGTGATGACATGTACCAAGTTTGGTCTGAATACGATAAAGCATTGCGGAGATACAACCTTACGTCTGTTTTCGCAAGTGCTACGTAAAATTAGTTTGCGCGGTACTCGTGAACGGTTTGACGAATCAACTTGAATTCCATAATTTTCTGTCAGCATGGTCTGAAGATGATCTGGTTCAAATTCCACAAAAATGGGAGTAACCATCTAGAAGCTCGAAAAAGTAGGTTTTTCCACGGAATTCAAAATGGTGGAAAAATTTCCATGACAGAGTGACGTCATAGCTTGGCTTGAGCCAAGTAATCAGAGGAAACAAGATTTTTGTTTCTAGCCTGTATGGTTCAAAAGTTGTTAGCATAAACATGAGTGAAAGTTTGGACAGTTGGTGGTGCTAGAGGGATTGAGTTGGAGACTCCAAATTTGCTATGGTGACTGTTCAGACTATCCTCTATCAGTGTCCCAAATTTCATAACTTTCCCACAAGCGGTTCTATGGGCTGCCATAGACTTCTATATGGAAGAATAATAATAATCAGAACGTCAACAATTTCAAGAGGTGCCTACGCACTTTCAGAGCTTGACCCCTAATTATTTATGTAATCAAGTGATCAAATACTGTGTGGATCTCAGTTTTCAGTGGTAGGCTCTTGACTAGTGGCTGGTATGTGTGTGTAATTCCACAAACCTGGAAGACCTAGTAGTAGAATTAGTAGGCTTTTTTTTAAGGAAAATTTAAAGAAAAAAAAAAGTAGTAGGGAGAATCAATGAATTATGAATAATTTACTGCCACTGTGAGAATAACATGTAATCAACAAAAAAGTAACTTTAGTCGGATTACGAGTGTTTTAAAATGTAATGGAATCTAATTACAAGTACTTAAATCTACGTAAACGGATTAAAAAAAAATTAAGGCAGTGTATTGTGTCCACAAGATGTGCCTTTAGCGCTGTTTGAGCCTCTTGATGTACCCTAGTGTTGAAACGGGAGTAGTCGGTCATATTTTTTTCAGTTCATGTTATCAACTCTATAGGTAAGCTATGTAAATAATAGTGGAAAAAGCAATGTAAAATATATTTGTTGTTATCGCACTAATGTTCAGTTTATTGAGATTTTGTGTTTTACAAACTGCTAAAGACCTAAATGCAGAGTAATATAGAGAGTTCAAATGTTTTGTTTTTCCTTTTAAATGTGATTAATGCATGGTGGCTAATGCAAAGATATGTATGATAATGTAAGCATTGCGAGCTTGCTGTTGAATTTAATGTGCATTGAAATGTCCTTTGCTAGTTTAAAATTTAAAGGGCACCTATTCTGCAAAATTCCCTTTTACATTGAACATTATTAATAATAATAATAATAATTTGTTACATTTATATAGTGCTTTTATGGAACCTCAAAGCGCTTTACATGGAAGGGGGAATCTCCTCAACCACCACCAATGTTTAGCAATCAGCATCCACCTGGATGATAGATCCACCCAGAGTGTCGGGACCTCCGTTTAGCTTCTCATCCGAAGGACGGTGCTTTTTGACAGTATAGTGTCTCTGTCCTACACTGGGGTGTTAGGACCCACACAGACCACAGGGTGAGCACCCCCTGCTGGCCTCACTAACACCCTCCTCCAGCAGCAACCTGGTTTTCCCAGGAGGTCTCCCATCCAGGTTCTAACCAGGCTCAACCCTGCTTAGCTTCAGTGGGCAGCTAGTCTTGGGCTACAGGGTGATATGGCTGTGGTAAATGGCCAAGTTGAGTTCATGTTATCAACTCTGTAGATGCCGTGCTGTAGAATAAACCGTCAAGCCACGATCCCAAACCCATCTGTTTCTGTGTCCCCGCTCTCTAGCACCACCCACAAACATACACAACACAACGCAGAATACCAGCAGTGGTGCTAGAGACCAGTAAGCGCACAGAGAGAAAGAGGGTTACATCTTTGGTGCCGTGACCCGGATGGGAGTGAGGTTTAGGGGGCTGTGTGTAACAAAGGCCAGCTAGTAGTCGCTGTGCGAGTATATCTCACTCCTCTTATCATAATAGGCTCTCTAGCAAAAGATGCTAGAGGCTGCAGTCTTTAGCCTCCTTGTTAGAGTGTCTGACTTCCACACCGGAGAAACGTTTGAGGCCCGCGCAGAGCAGGGCGAGTAGGACCCGGGTGAAGGGGTTACACAAACATGTAATCAGTTACTCCCCAGCACTGTAAAATGTTCAACTGAAGATATAAGTAAAGTAATATAGTCTTACATCTTGATTCAACATCTTCAAAAATGGCACAATCTGCTCTAAGTCCATCCCATCTGTCCATCCTGGAGGTGAAAAGAACTATGGAAAAACAGTTACTAAATATTAACGTAATGTAACATTTTGACTGAAGGTCTAATTTTTTGGGGGGTAAAAAACCCCGTTTGTATTTTTACACATTTAAAAGTGAAAAGGTCTGTCTTTACATTAGGCAGTATATATCCACACTCATCATTAGTGATTCCAGTGATCAGAGGAACTTTATTAAACTGGTGGGATTGAAGAAGATCTGCTGCAGGTTTTGGAAGGAAATGGCCATCCGTTGCCACTCCAAAACGAAGCATTGGATGCTCCTGTTTCAACAGACAAACATATGCGAACAAATCATTCAGTACACAAGAGGTGTGTGCATATATGTGTGAGTGTTCACATAGATTCTATGAGAAATTCCAGTATTTAGACAAACAGACCTTAGCAATTGTCAAGAGGTCGACTTCTGTCAGCTGCATCACACAGTCAACAATCGTCTTTGTGCTGGAAATATCACAGCCAGATACACTTCCTACAGCCTAGAGAGAAAACAAGTGAAATTTACATTAAATTTATTTCATTTTTACTACAGAAAGTTTTAAATGAATTTGTTTAGAAATTGAACAGGTGTAACTGACCTGAGCTAATGCAAGAGGGTTGGGACTCATTATAGCATCCATTGCTGCTGTACCGCTCTCTGCGATAGCATGATGAAAGAGGTTTGCCGATAATGGTGAAAGAACCTATGAAAAAATTGAAATGGTTCAGTGACACGGTCACATTTTGCCTTATTTTTGGTTTCGTTTTTATATTTATATTTTATGTACTTTCATTTGCTTCTCCTTTTTCGTTTGTTCCCGCTTATCATTAGTTACCATGGTTTTTGATTAGTTCTCACATTTATTTTATATTGAGTTTGCAATCTTGTGTGTTTTAGACCCTCTGTTTCAGTTATTCATTGTCTGGTGTTGTTTAAGTTTTAATACACACTGTTACTTTGAAACTCTTTTTAATTAAAGTTACTCTTTGAACTGATAGCTTTCTCTTTGTCATCCTTTGTGGACCAGATTGTGACAGAACACCAGACCAACTGGTGGAAATGAAAGGACTATGGATCAAGCAGTAAAGTTCATCACCCTTGTCCAAAAATGAGTACCAAAAGTGAGTAGAAACTATTCTACTCACTTTTGTCAGCTTGCCCAGTGCTCTCAGTTTGATGAGGTGACTCTAAAATCACTTTACTGATAGGAGCTAATTATTATTCCCCATTGGGACTACCAGATATGACCAGAGGAACCCGGAGAGAAGCCATCCTCAGGTCTCTCGGAGCCCACGTCCTCTGGGTGCCAGAGCTGGTCTACCACCACTGATCCTAGGCAGTCCTAAGTCTGTTTCGCCCCCGAACTCAAAGTATGCATCGCTGCTGATGATGCGCCCACCCATCCTCCCTCTCCTGCCTCCTCTGTCAAAGCCAGTCAGTCTTTTGGCCCCGCCTCCGCTGGCTCCCTATAGTCCCTCGTATCCACCTCTGTTGATTCTACCCTGGAACTTAGATCCGCCTAGGGATTTCCGGTCACTAGCTCTGCTGTGGCGAGTGGATTCCCTGGCTGCACTTCGTGCCGCCGAGCCCTTTACTCCACCTTGGAACAGGTGTCAAAAACTAAAGTCTCACCCTTAAAAGCCATGTCCCAATCACTTCAACGTATACTGTACAGTAGCCTATTTGAACTAGTGTAAGTTTTAAAATCAAATGTACACTTTTATTGTTAGGATTCCTGCATCTTTGTTAAACCTATGGCCAACTTTCCTTATCAAAAAAATAAATAAATAATGCAAACAAGTGATTGGACAACATTACTTGCGTGCGTATAAAGAATCAAAATGCATATGCCATGGATAAATAAAATTAAAAAGCCTATGCACAGACAATAATGGAATGAATTTAATTAAACCATAATGTTTATGAAATAATACGAGAAAAATAAAAGTGCTAGCTATTAGTTAATTGCTAGTTAGCAGTTAATGTTAGTAAATCCTAATAATTGTTTTTGAAAAAGAAACATCTAAAATGAATATTAGTATTTCAAATAACAGCATTGCTGTTTGAGTGCGTGCACTGAAGCTCAAGATGATCACCAGTAAACTGAAGCGCTTTATGACCTAGTTAATTAATGTGTTAAAATCAGATAATATAATAAATCAGATATACAAAGTATACAAAAAATAAACATAATATTACAACTTACTTATTGAAGGAAATAATCAATTATTTATCAGTTTTAAGATATCGAACAAATGTTCTTATCAGACCGATAACGATAATATTACAAAATATAGCTGCAAGCAGCCATTACAGGGGCCAAGCGCAAGAAGCGGCAACAGATGCCATCATGGGTGGGAGTGGTAGACCAACTGCAGCAATGAATTTGGGGAAAATGTCATATTGCGATTATTAAGGTCAATATTGCGATATGCAATTGCGATATAATAAACAAATGGTTTCATGAGTCAATTTGCTTGGTTCTTAAGCAAAATGCACACACAGATTAGTAATGATTCTGAAATGTGTATTTCTCAACTCAAACTAGCAACATCAACTAAATGATTGATAACACCTATAATGATCAATAAGACAAATCCCCCCCCCCCCCCCCATTTTAAACATTAATTATAGCCATCCAACATTACAGTGATTACATCATTACAATTGAAAGCTATCGATTTTTTTTACTTTTACTTTTTTTTATTAGGCTTCAAAAAATATCACAGCTTTTAATTTAAGTGAACTTCAAACAATCCTCACATAAACAATAAATGTCATATTTACCTATGCCCTTCCTTTCCAACATGTAGCACATATACAGAAATTGAATAAAGTTATCAAACAGTATGCGTTGCATAAATTGTAAATTATACAGACTAATTCTTATTAAAGCTAAACAGGTTCTTTAGTCAAGAGCAGTGGGTCATTTTCTCTGTTCTCTGTACTTTACTGACAGAGCATTATTGGCTACTGGCCCTTTAAGAGCAACTGTTGTTGACAGAGTCGCGGATCTCACACACGCGCGCCTCATTCTCTCACAACTCTTCACGTTCATCATAAGACTGCTCTTATGTTATGAAGATACTCGACAAACGACATTTTGGCATAATTGTGTGTGTTATTGTTCGCTCAAGCACGGAAGAGAACTGTATTCTGGCGCGCGGTCTGTGCATGCGCATCATACTGGCGCGCGTCTTTCAGTCAGGACATTTACAGGCAGCGCGCTCTCTTTAACTTGTCTCGCATGAATAAAAGCGGGATCATGTAAGTAACACAAGCCAAAGGATGACAAAAAAAAACAGATGCTTTGTGTTAACAGCCCTAATTTGTTTATTTCATATTAAATCGCAGCATTTTGCGTCATATAATCGCATAGGCTTGACATCGCGATTACGATTGCGATACGATTAATCGTGCAGCACTACTTTTGAGCCATGACTTTGAGCCGCATGGTTCAAATGAGTTTCGTACCGCTTTTGGTGCATGAACAATATCGAACATTTATTAACTCTTTTGATATTGTTTTATAGAGAAAAAATGATATCGCCATAATGAATGAATGAGCATATCAATTTAAGACGTGGCTAAATGTAATTTATGACCTTGTATGGAAAATTCGGACGTTTTAATGACTTTTTATGGCCCTTATTATTAAATTTAAGACGTTTTATGATTTTTTATGACTCCACGGAAACCCTGAGCATAATAAAAGTGAAATTCTGGACAGGTGGTGGCGCTAGAGGGAATGAGTTAGACACACCAAAATTGGAAGAAGAAGCAGAAGCAGAATAATAATAATAGGAACCGGAACAATTACAATAGGTGCCCGCATCTTCGGTGCTTGGCCCCTAATAATGGGAACCGGAACAATTACAATAGGTGCCCGCACCTTCGGTGCTTGGCCCCTAATAATGGGAACCGGAACAATTACAATAGGTGCCCGCATCTTAGGTGCTTGGCCCCTAATAATGGGAACCGGAACAATTACAATAGGTGCCCGCACCTTCGGTGCTTGGGCCCTAATTAACATTATATCAGCCGATACCAATATAGTGGCCAATTTATCACGCATCCCAACTCTTCACCCCCTCGGCTCCCTTGTCCCTTCGGCTCCAGCTTGATCAGATGTCGATCTGCCTGTGCCACGGACTTCTGGGGTCATCAGCTTCATTCCTCCACCCCTCCGGCTCCGTCGGGCTTCACCTTCCCTCCGGCTCCACTTTGGTCCTTGGTCGCACCAGCTCTGCCTCAGTCCACTGGCACCCTGGCTCCACCTCGGTGCGGTTCCGCCCTAGCCACTTGAACCTAAAGGTGTCGTATGGTCTCACCATCTCTTTGGCTGCGCCTGAGCCTCCAGTTCTCCGGAGTCCACTATTGGCTTTTGGACCGCTAACCCCACCCAGGGTCCTCCCACCATAGATTCCATCATGGGGATCTTCAGTCTAATATGCCCTGCTGTGGTAGTTTTCTGCTCCTCCATGGGGGTAGTCAGTCCTGCTGCAGTGGTCTTCTGCTCTGCCTTGGAAGTCCTCTTCTCCTCAACTCTCCTGAACTTTCATTTTTTTATTTTGTTAAATGAAATATTAATTTACTGCGTCAGGAGTCACTTCCGGAGGGGGGAGTTCTGTCACATTTTGACTTTTGTTTTGGTTTAATTTTGCTTTTGACTTTTAGTTTGCTTCTCTTCGTTCCTATGTTTTCGCTCATAAGTTACCATGGCTTTGACAGACATGATGCGAATTTATTTTGTATGAAAAATGCTTGAATTTTTTTCAATTTTAGAATTAGACTACTTTATGCCCTGATATAATAAAATGAAAAAAGCCTTATTAAATTAATGAAAAAATATAACTTTTGAAGTTGTTTGGCATAATCTTTAATTATTATTTCAGCGAAGCAGTGAGAAGATCAGCTGTCAAGCTCTACTCCTGCTCCTTTTTTTATTTTTTATTTATTTATTGCCAGGACAATGCATATTAACAACAGTACGCCTGTAACATTCCAGAGTTAGCCAAAGGCTAATTTTCATCTGTAGTCCTGTTTGCCAGTTGTACAGTGGCACCCAAGGGAAAAAACAATTTTAAAAGTTTATAAGTATGTGTAAGTACAGCTGTGTTTGTCTGCTACAGCGTAGCTACAGTAGACAATAATTATGAAAATGTAAAATCTCACTAAAAAAATTAAATTCTGAAAAACAGGATAGTTTTACGCACAGGCAGTAACAGCAAAAAGCATGCACTGTCAGTGCAACAGGTTAAAACATTTGTTAGATGAATATAAATATAAGTTTAAAAGATATGTTTTCTGCCAGCCAGCTCAAGTCTACTTCAACTGCCAGTCACTGAACTGGGGAGGGTCAAGCTTCACTCAAAAGACACCATTAACACCAAAATTTCACCAAGGAAGAATGTTATCACCTTCAAAATCACTTTCTATTCTGGAGGGTGCTACTGATAAGGCTTTTACAAAAAAATCCACTACATTGAATCAATCTGCCCATCCTTGTAAAATTTTAGGAAGTGTGCTCATTGTGAAAATTCTTTTACATGATCACCTCCCAAATGAATTCACTGGAGAGGGAACTAGAAGTGTTATAAAAACACTAGCTTTTAAATCCGTCAAACCTACTCTTCTTTGTAGCTACAGTCTGCCTAGTCTCAGCCTCAGACCTGAAGGTCTGGCCACGCGAGACTACATTCTGCCTAACAATCCCAACTAAGCTGGAGGGAGGGCATCCTATAAAAGTTAAAGTTTGAGTGTAATTAAATTGAAACTTAAAATTATCATTTCAAAGAAGTCAATATTAGCCTACAGAAAAATATATTTTTTTTAATTATATTTACTTACATGTAAAGATACACTGACTCCTCCAGCAGACTCTCCACAGATGGTCACTAATTCAGGGTCGCCCCCAAAGCTGTGGATGTTGTCTTGGACCCATTGAAGTGCAGCTACCTGATCCAGAAGACCATAGTTTCCTGGCGCATGCTCATCTCCTGTGCTAAAGGGCAGAATATCGTCATACAACTCCATCAGAGACCTTAGACATCAATTCCACTGTATCAATTACATGAATTAAAAATTATAAACTTGCATCACAAACATTAAAGGGATAGTTCACCCAAAAATGAAAATTCTGTCAGTACTCACTCACCCTCATGTCGTTCCAGCCCCGTAAGACTTTCGTTCATCTTCGGAACACAAATTAAGATATTTTTGATTAAATCTGAGAGCTGGATCACTCCTCCATATGCTTCTAAGGAATTGAAACTTGACAGCCCCGAAAGGTTATTGAAGAAATCGTTAAAAGAGTCCCAGTGACTACAGTGGCTCAATCTTAAGTTTATAAAACGACGAGAATACTTTTTGCGTGCAAAAAAACACACAAAAATAACGACTTTATTCAACCATCTCTTGTCTTCTATGCATTTTTCCTAAGCTGTTGACGTAGTGTAACAGCGCAGCACTTCTGGGTTCTACGTCACACGTAGGCTCACTGTTGGCTGACGCTGGTCATGTGTGTGATGCGTGTGACGTTCAACCAGAAGCTCTATGCAATTACACTACGTGAAATCTCCAGGCCCAAAGAGAATACTTGAATAAAGTCGCTATTTTTGTTTGGTTTTTTTGCACTCAAAAAGTATTCTCGTAGCTCGATAAACTTAAGATCTCGCCACTGTAGTCACTTGGACTCTTTTAACGATTTCGTTAATAACTTTTCGGGGCTGTCAAGTTTCAATCCTATGGAGGAGTGATCCAGCTCTCAGATTTAATAAAAAATATATTAATTTGTGTTCCGAAGATGAACGAAGGTCTTACGGGGTTGGAACAACATGAGGGTGAGTAATTACTGACAGAATTTTCATTTTTGGGTGAACTATCCCTTTAACTGATAGGACTTTATGGCCATTTAAACAGTCTCGTGAATGGCTCATGAATGTTGGGTTAGTATATAAGATCATTCATGACTTAGCACCACAATCTCCCAAGCAATATGTAACAATAAGCAGACCAGGCTCAAGGTTAACAAGAGCTTCCTCTAGAGGGGACTGTTGTGTTAGGTTTCGGTCTACGACTTTTGGACGTCGTAGAAAACTGCTTTTCAGTAAAGGCAGCAGGCATGTGGAATTCTTTACCACTGAGTGTCAGAGCACGGTTCAAGGTCCAAATGACAGTTTCAGTGCAGCTTCAAAGGACTTTAAACAATACCAGACGATGAATAAGGGTCTTATCTAGCGAAACGATGCGCCATTTCGAAAATAAATAAAACAGTTTAATTAGTATTAGCACAAATGCTCGCCTTGCTCTGTCCTGAGATGCACGTTCGTGAATCTCCTGTTCGAACTCGTTCATCAAAATGAACAAATCTTTTTTTGAGTCATTTTATTCATTCAACGAACGAAATGACTCGAAAAAAGGTTTGTTCATTTTGAACGAGTCTTTTTTCGAGTCATTTTGTTCATTCAACGAACGAAATGACTGGGGCCTAACCTGAAGCACCTGAAGTACAGTCAGTGAGTGTGGTGTGAAACTGACCTGGCTCCGTGGGTCCCGTGAGGGACTGGCTAGGGAGGTGAGGGAGGGAGACAAATGCGAACTCCCTGACTATGGAGAAGGAAGAGGTAGCTGGGAGTGCAGAAGCGGTGCGTCGCTAACTGCCAGCGCACACCCAATATCGCCTGGAGGCTGAAGAAACTGCTGTTTTATTGAGAAAGTGGGTCCTACGGGGGAAGGAGTGGTGCATTCACCACCTCCCGGTTCAGAGCACCTCCCTCCACCTCTGGCCCACCCATCACAGGGTCGCTTAGATGGGTACTTTAAGGTTTAGCATCACCTTCCCTCGGGGGGGCTCGACTGGGCAGACCGGATGACTCTGGTCGCGCTGTAGCTGGTGTACCACCAAGGTGGACATTATCTGGCCGAGGACTTCCGTCACTCAGAGGGCAAGATCAGATCAGTGCACAGTTCCTGCATCAACTCCGGCTCAGAACTACCCTTTTGCAGCTCTTTGAGAGCTTTTGTCTGATGAACCTGTAGGATGGCCATGGCATGCAAGGTGGAGGCAGCCTGTCTAGTGGCACTGTAAGCTTTAGCATCCAGGACTGCTGTCGCCTTACAGGCCTTGGATGGGTGGCAAATCAATGTCAATAAGAACCGAGCGCACAACCGATGCTGGCGCGTGCAGTAAATGACTTTCGTGAGAGGATAACAGATCTACACGCGAGGAAATGGGGACTCGCAAGCTCATTCATACCATGCGCGCGCTCATGACATCTCCTCTGCACCCAAAACAAGCCCTCACGTGCGCGCATGATCATTCCACACGCTCTCACGCTTGATCTGCTCTCGCCTGCTGCTTTTGCTCGCTCGAACAATTTTATTTTTGACAGTCGAGGGGCTGGACTTCCCTTTTCTGGAAGTCAGTTGTGATTGGACGCCTGTCCAATGACTTGTAATTGACTTGAGACATCACTTAATTTGTTTTATTTACTGTGGTTAATTAATGTGAAATGTGATTTAATGCATTGTTAATATAGAATATATTCTTACCAGATACTTTATTAATAGAAAGTCTTACTAGTGAATGCATTGTGTTGTTAAGAGATATTTACAGACTGTAATGACACATTTCCATGGTTATTAGCATTGTAAATACCAATATTCTTATGTATTGTATTGCGTGCAGAGGAGATGTCATGAGCGCGCGCAAGGTATGAATAAGCTTGCGAGTCCCAGTCTCCTCGCGTGTAGATCTGTTATCCTCTCGCGAAAGTCATTTACTGCGCGCGCCAGCATCAGTTGTGCGCTCGGTTCTTATTGACATTGATTTGCCGCCATAGGCACGGACAATTCCGCCAGTTGGCAGCACTTTGTGGGCATAAATGCACCGCAACTGCACGTTCCACCTGTGGAATGTCAATGTAAACCTTGGCAGCCCCGCCATCGAAGGTAGTGAGAGTGGAGGCGGCAACAGAGCGGTTTCGAGCAGTAAAAGGTGCCTTCCACGACTTCTGAATCTCCTCATGCACTTCCAGGAAAAAGTCACTGGAGCAGAACGCGTCTGTGAACTGTCCATCACAGCCATGAACCAATCATTCAACCACGAGCACTCAGGGCAAGGTGGAGGGTTCCTCCATCATCCTCTCCAGAAGACAATAGGCCACTCTCCAATGCAGCGATTGACATCTGATCCACATGCGGAGTGCCAAATGAGACACAAGGTGCCCCACGAGTGGGACTCGCACCATCACTCGGCAGTTTGACGACATAGTGATTGGGAGGGATTGGGAGATCCTTAGGGATTGGGAGGTCCGTGGAGTCTGGCCCGGCGGAAGAGCTCCCACTGTAGCCCTCAGGTCTCCCAAAGTGTTAACCAGACGGCTCTTTTATGAGAACCAGCGACAGGCTGGGTAACTGCAGAGGGGACTCAGTGCCTCCATGAAGAAGGAGAGTTGCAACCACAATGCCAACATGGACATGTTTCCACAGTGAGCGCATAACCTATTCACAAACGCTCAGCATGCTCTCGGCCCAGGTATTTGAGACAGCGATCATGGTTGTCAGATGAAGCCTGGAAACGACAGCATCCAAAACCACATGGACCGTGCTTGCTCTTTTAGGAAATGTAAGCAATTCACGTTGCACAGCTCTCCCAGGATGTGAATCACTGCTGGATGTGCCCTCACATCAGCAAGATCAACACAGGATGGTATTCAATAAAACAATTAAAATAGCAGTTTAGGAGGTATCTCCAAAGGAAAGCTCTTTTAAAGGTGCCCTAGAATGGGGTTATTTTATTATTTTATAATGTTTCCTGGGTTGCCCTTATAGTGTTAGTATGTTTTTAGATAAAAAAAAGTCATAATTTAGAAATAAAAGGCATTTTTCCTAGCCTGATTTTAGCCTCTGATTTGAACACTCTGTTTGAAGGGGTGTGTCTGCTGTGAGACTTCAGTGTAACCGGGCCACTGCTGTGATTGGGTGACATGCTTGCATATGAAATAGCTACGTATTACATGTGAAACTCTCGAATACTTTTACTACAGCTATTAAACGTTTTTTTACTATTACATCTATCGAGATTAACGAATCGTGAGATGTTTATAAAGTATTTAAATCTATTTCCATCACATAAAATGTTGCCGTGATGAGCATTGAGGAGATGACAGTCTGTTGATAGCGAGATTGAAGATCTTTATCATTGCAACGCAGTTTCTGCACTCTCTCTAATGCTTTCACCAATGCAAACACGATGATGTACATATAGTAAGAGCTTTGTGGTGCAGTGTAACATGTGTCATTGATTTCATAACGAGTTTGGCAAGTGTCCAGATAAACTCGCGCTGGAAAGATTGTTCTTTGATCGCTTTCTTTATATAATTTATTCACTGAGAGAAGCCTGCTTGATATTGTCCCAGGTTAGAAAATAAGTCCGTGGTGAAATGGGCAGAGCAAACTAACAACTTCGAATTAAACTGTTGCGGTATATATATATTGCGGATTATATATAAACATCAACCACGCCTGTTGACATTCCTTTTCTGTGGGAAGGGTATGAAAAGTACTCACATCCCCAGCACAGCCTGGAACATAGCATTTATTTCCATGATCTGCCATTTTCCCTATGATCCTCGCTTGTTTCGATGACTCGGCTGCGCAGTTCCGCCTGGCATTGAGGGCTGGGATATGCAAATCTTTGGAGGCATACATATTAATGATCCCGACTATTGCGTCACAGTCGGTATTATGTGGAGATTCGCCTGTTTTTCAGGGGTGTTTTTTAAAAACGAGATTTAAATAAGAAGGAGAAAACTATGGTGTTTGAGACTCACTGCATGTCCATGTACTGAACTCTTGTTATTTAACTATGCCAAGATAAATTCAATTTCACATTCTAGGGCACCTTTAAAGCAAGTAAAATTGCTTTTCTCTGCCACAGGAATCCACTCTTTCAGAAGGATGACTTTAATGAGCGATCCGTGCCAGAACTGCTCAGCTCCCAGGCGAGACCCAAATACATCAGTAACGATGTAATATTAAACGTGACAGACTGAATGGGAACAATTTAATGCAAAACAATTGTAATTTTATGATTAAATTATTTCTGTCAGGTCCATTAAGTCAAGAACACACATAACAATAAAATGATTTAGGACATTTTTATTGAATAAATTGCAATTCAAGTTGATAAATTCTGAATAAAATTTTGGCGGTATGGCTCTGTTCAGGGAGTCCTCTGACCTTTCATGAGCACCATGAAATAGCAGAGAGTCAGAGGACAGCAGCAGCATTAGGGACCGCTCACACAGTTTAGGACTGGGAGAGCTGAACTATTCCCCCTATATGAACAGAGCAGCAACGATGACAGAAATAGCAAATGCCACGTTATAAACGACAAGGAGAGGCTAGGGAGGTGGCGGGCTGCAGAGAAGCGAGCAGCAAGCAGTTAGGAGCGAACTTATTTTGCTTAAAATAGGGCGCCCTGATTTGACCTTTCTATCATTGGTCCTAAGGTCCTCAGATGTAAGGGATAATGTACAGTATATCCAGCCTGTTACGCTATAATCCATTATAATATACAAAACAATCCTCCTGGCAACAAGACGAGTAGTCATTTTCAATACAGTCACTGAGTGGACACAAGATGGCACGAGTCATGGTTCTCTTACGAGAGTATCTCTCGTACTGCGTAATATCTTATGCTATGGGGAAAACTCTTTTCCACGAGATATTGAAGCCAAAAATTATCCTTAATTTTCAATCAATGTAAAACGCTTTGCAGCAGCAAGCAGACATAGGCGAGACAGCTCGCGCGCCTATTGGCTGTCCTGCGGAAAAAGCAGCAGCCTATCGAGAGAGGCTCTGCGTGACGTCATGACGAATGGGGGCACTTCGCGCCCATATCCTCACGTCCCGCCAGAAAGGGCGTAGTCTCGCCCTATAAATAAGCTCGATAGGCTGCCATACTCTGATTTTTCAACTCTTCAGCGAAGCTCACGCATCGCTGGATCCGGAGTGAGAAGCCGCGCCGTCGACCTGTAGCCTTCAGCGGGACGTGCCCTTGAGTCTGGAGTCGCTGGCCTCGCCGCCTTCAGCCGCCGTACCTGCTGCGCTTTCCGGCGTACTATATCCTTTTACTCTGCCTGAGAGTGTGTGTTAGCTTACGTGACGCAATGCACACTTCTCCCTAAACTCTAAAAGAGCTGCGTCTTTTTCAAGATGCCTTCCTGTGGCTCGTACGTACCGAGCCCAACTCAGCACGGGTGAAGATCACGCGGCTCTCGCGCTCACTGACGGCTGATGCCCTCATTGTGAACTGTTGCCTATGGTGACTCTGAGGACTCACCTGGCATCCTTTCAGAGCCTGCACTTCTGCCCGCTGTGGTGCCGAGCGCATCCCCGAGCTCTCTACAGCCCGCCAAAGCTCGCCGGTTCGCCCGCCAGCTTCGCCGGCATCGCTCGAGTCGCTCAGAGATGAACAACGGCCGCCGTCTGCCGCCGCGTCCGCCCTTGAGCTCGACGAACCTACCGAGGCATGTTCTCTCCTGGCATCGGACAGTGAGGATTGGGGCGAGCTCTGTGGACCTCCCCCCCCCGCTACCCGCGAGCCCTCTGGGGGATGAGCCGGCATTGAAACTGAGCTGATGCGTCTGCTCTCTCAAGCCGTGGATTACATCGGCCTCGACTGGGAGTCGCCCGCGCAAACTTGCTGGACGGATGCTTTCTCGGGAAAGACGAAGCTCCGTCACAAGTCGAGACCCGCGCCCTTCCTCCCTGAACGGTCGCTGAGAGAAATTTGTGGCTGACGCTATCCGAGATGACGGAAGCTGAGCGCTCCGTGTTCCTCGACGCACCCCCACCCGCCGCCGCCGCTTTACAGCGCCGCCAGGCCCGAGACCAAACACCGCGCTCTCGCTCTGCTGGACGCCGCCCCCCTCAGTGCGGGCCCCGGCCGAGGATTGAGATCAAGCCCGAGGTCTCAAAGCCTTCCTAGCCTCTCTAGGAAGGCGACGGTGTTCAAATCCCGCTGCGGCCGGATTTCACCAAAACTTCGCGCTCGTTCAGTTCCATGCAATGTGACTGTTCCAGTGTATTTCGCAGTAAACAAGCTGGTTCCACAGCCCGCTTGCCTGCGCACAAACGCCGTTTTTTCGGCTACCCAGATAAATCCAATAAAGAGTGCATTTTCTAGTGTGCTGGCCACGGCCGATGGTGTTATGAGTGTTGATAGAATGCCCACGTCCCAGTGCCCATTCCCACACCCAGACACAGCCCGCCACGGTGCAGGTCTAGCACAAATAAAATCGACTCATGTCGATTGTGCAGAAAATGTAGTGAACGCGCCCATATCACAGTGCCCGCTTACACTACACGATGCGTGTCCCTTGGTTTCTGTAAAAACGAAGCTAACACACATTCAGTCGGCGTGAGCCGAGTGTTCTCAGTGCAGAAAATGTGCCTGCTGTCTCGCGCCCGCATTTCTTCACAGACACGCCGAATCCCACGGGATTCGCCCCGCTCGTCTCTCTGCACAATGCAGAAAATTTAGTGAATGCGCCCACATCACAGTGCCCGCTTACACTACACGATGCGTGTCCTTTGGTTTCTGTAAAAACGAAACTAACACATATTCAGTCGGCACGAGCCGACAGTGTTCTCAGTGCAGTAGATGTGCCCGCTGTCCCGCGCCCACATCCTCTCACAGACACGCCGAATCCTACGGGTGTTTCCCCCGCTCGCTTTCTCGGCGCAACCCATCATAGAGAAGTTGAGCGCGGCCAGGCTGCCCGCTGTGATCAGCGCGCCCCCCGGCTCGAACGCTGTAAACACAGCATTGATTCAGCCGGCGCGAGCCGAGTGTTCTCAGTGCAGAAAATGTGCCCGCTGTCTAGCGCCCGCTTTTCTCACGAACACGCCGAATCACACGGGATTCGCCCCGCTCGTTTTTCTCTGCATAAATGCAGAAAATGTAGTGAACGCGCCCATATCACAGTGCCCGCTTACACTACACGATGCGTGTCCTTTGGTTTCTGTAAAAACGAAACTAGCACACATTCAGTCGGCTCTAACCGACGGTGTTTTCAGTGCAGTAAATGTGCCCGCGCTCACATACTCTCACAGACACACCGAATCCCACGGGATTCGCCCAGCTCACTTTCTCTGCGCGATCCGCCATAGAGAAGCTGAGAGCGGCCAGGCTGCCCGCTGTGATCAGCGCGCCCCCCGCCTCGAACGCTGTAAACACGGCGTAGTGTTCCCCAGTACACCGGGGCTCTCGAGCTGCCGTCTTGTCGCGGCCAGAGCCCGGATTTCATTCTACCTCCAGCTATTCACGCAGATGCGTGGTCAAAGCTTCCCGGGGTATCAGAATGGGTGCTGAACACTATAAAGAGAGGCTATTCGCTACAATTCGCTCGACGTTCCCGCCGTTATACGGCGCGTGTCGAAACTATGGTGAAAACGAAGTATCTACTTCGAGCCGAGATAGCGAAACTACTGAGCAAAGGGGCTTTAGAACCTTTATCTCAGGCTCAGAGCAAAGGGGGCTTATACAGCAGATATTTTCTGGTACCGAAAAAAGATGGGGGTTTCAGACCCATTCTAGATCTGTGACAGCTGAACAGAGCACTTGTGAAGCGCCAGTTCAGGATGCTTTCCCAGCCAGAAAATTCTTTTCTGGGAACGGTGTTAGACACGCTATCCATGACGGCACGCCTGTCACAGGAAGCGCGGATAGTTCACCCAAAAATGAAAATTCTGTCAGTACTCACTCACCCTCATGTCGTTCCAGCCCCGTAAGACTTTCGTTCATCTTCGGAACACAAATTAAGATATTTTTGATTAAATCTGAGAGCTGGATCACTCCTCCATATGCTTCTAAGGAATTGAAACTTGACAGCCCCGAAAGGTTATTGAAGAAATCGTTAAAAGAGTCCCAGTGACTACAGTGGCTCAATCTTAAGTTTATAAAACGACGAGAATACTTTTTGCGTGCAAAAAAACACACAAAAATAACGACTTTATTCAACCATCTCTTGTCTTCTATGCATTTTTCCTAAGCTGTTGACGTAGTGTAACAGCGCAGCACTTCTGGGTTCTACGTCACACGTAGGCTCACTGTTGGCTGACGCTGGTCATGTGTGTGATGCGTGTGACGTTCAACCAGAAGCTCTATGCAATTACACTACGTGAAATCTCCAGGCCCAAAGAGAATACTTGAATAAAGTCGCTATTTTTGTTTGGTTTTTTTGCACTCAAAAAGTATTCTCGTAGCTCGATAAACTTAAGATCTCGCCACTGTAGTCACTTGGACTCTTTTAACGATTTCGTTAATAACTTTTCGGGGCTGTCAAGTTTCAATCCTATGGAGGAGTGATCCAGCTCTCAGATTTAATAAAAAATATATTAATTTGTGTTCCGAAGATGAACGAAGGTCTTACGGGGTTGGAACAACATGAGGGTGAGTAATTACTGACAGAATTTTCATTTTTGGGTGAACTATCCCTTTAACTGATAGGACTTTATGGCCATTTAAACAGTCTCGTGAATGGCTCATGAATGTTGGGTTAGTATATAAGATCATTCATGACTTAGCACCACAATCTCCCAAGCAATATGTAACAATAAGCAGACCAGGCTCAAGGTTAACAAGAGCTTCCTCTAGAGGGGACTGTTGTGTTAGGTTTCGGTCTACGACTTTTGGACGTCGTAGAAAACTGCTTTTCAGTAAAGGCAGCAGGCATGTGGAATTCTTTACCACTGAGTGTCAGAGCACGGTTCAAGGTCCAAATGACAGTTTCAGTGCAGCTTCAAAGGACTTTAAACAATACCAGACGATGAATAAGGGTCTTATCTAGCGAAACGATGCGCCATTTCGAAAATAAATAAAACAGTTTAATTAGTATTAGCACAAATGCTCGCCTTGCTCTGTCCTGAGATGCACGTTCGTGAATCTCCTGTTCGAACTCGTTCATCAAAATGAACAAATCTTTTTTTGAGTCATTTTATTCATTCAACGAACGAAATGACTCGAAAAAAGGTTTGTTCATTTTGAACGAGTCTTTTTTCGAGTCATTTTGTTCATTCAACGAACGAAATGACTGGGGCCTAACCTGAAGCACCTGAAGTACAGTCAGTGAGTGTGGTGTGAAACTGACCTGGCTCCGTGGGTCCCGTGAGGGACTGGCTAGGGAGGTGAGGGAGGGAGACAAATGCGAACTCCCTGACTATGGAGAAGGAAGAGGTAGCTGGGAGTGCAGAAGCGGTGCGTCGCTAACTGCCAGCGCACACCCAATATCGCCTGGAGGCTGAAGAAACTGCTGTTTTATTGAGAAAGTGGGTCCTACGGGGGAAGGAGTGGTGCATTCACCACCTCCCGGTTCAGAGCACCTCCCTCCACCTCTGGCCCACCCATCACAGGGTCGCTTAGATGGGTACTTTAAGGTTTAGCATCACCTTCCCTCGGGGGGGCTCGACTGGGCAGACCGGATGACTCTGGTCGCGCTGTAGCTGGTGTACCACCAAGGTGGACATTATCTGGCCGAGGACTTCCGTCACTCAGAGGGCAAGATCAGATCAGTGCACAGTTCCTGCATCAACTCCGGCTCAGAACTACCCTTTTGCAGCTCTTTGAGAGCTTTTGTCTGATGAACCTGTAGGATGGCCATGGCATGCAAGGTGGAGGCAGCCTGTCTAGTGGCACTGTAAGCTTTAGCATCCAGGACTGCTGTCGCCTTACAGGCCTTGGATGGGTGGCAAATCAATGTCAATAAGAACCGAGCGCACAACCGATGCTGGCGCGTGCAGTAAATGACTTTCGTGAGAGGATAACAGATCTACACGCGAGGAAATGGGGACTCGCAAGCTCATTCATACCATGCGCGCGCTCATGACATCTCCTCTGCACCCAAAACAAGCCCTCACGTGCGCGCATGATCATTCCACACGCTCTCACGCTTGATCTGCTCTCGCCTGCTGCTTTTGCTCGCTCGAACAATTTTATTTTTGACAGTCGAGGGGCTGGACTTCCCTTTTCTGGAAGTCAGTTGTGATTGGACGCCTGTCCAATGACTTGTAATTGACTTGAGACATCACTTAATTTGTTTTATTTACTGTGGTTAATTAATGTGAAATGTGATTTAATGCATTGTTAATATAGAATATATTCTTACCAGATACTTTATTAATAGAAAGTCTTACTAGTGAATGCATTGTGTTGTTAAGAGATATTTACAGACTGTAATGACACATTTCCATGGTTATTAGCATTGTAAATACCAATATTCTTATGTATTGTATTGCGTGCAGAGGAGATGTCATGAGCGCGCGCAAGGTATGAATAAGCTTGCGAGTCCCAGTCTCCTCGCGTGTAGATCTGTTATCCTCTCGCGAAAGTCATTTACTGCGCGCGCCAGCATCAGTTGTGCGCTCGGTTCTTATTGACATTGATTTGCCGCCATAGGCACGGACAATTCCGCCAGTTGGCAGCACTTTGTGGGCATAAATGCACCGCAACTGCACGTTCCACCTGTGGAATGTCAATGTAAACCTTGGCAGCCCCGCCATCGAAGGTAGTGAGAGTGGAGGCGGCAACAGAGCGGTTTCGAGCAGTAAAAGGTGCCTTCCACGACTTCTGAATCTCCTCATGCACTTCCAGGAAAAAGTCACTGGAGCAGAACGCGTCTGTGAACTGTCCATCACAGCCATGAACCAATCATTCAACCACGAGCACTCAGGGCAAGGTGGAGGGTTCCTCCATCATCCTCTCCAGAAGACAATAGGCCACTCTCCAATGCAGCGATTGACATCTGATCCACATGCGGAGTGCCAAATGAGACACAAGGTGCCCCACGAGTGGGACTCGCACCATCACTCGGCAGTTTGACGACATAGTGATTGGGAGGGATTGGGAGATCCTTAGGGATTGGGAGGTCCGTGGAGTCTGGCCCGGCGGAAGAGCTCCCACTGTAGCCCTCAGGTCTCCCAAAGTGTTAACCAGACGGCTCTTTTATGAGAACCAGCGACAGGCTGGGTAACTGCAGAGGGGACTCAGTGCCTCCATGAAGAAGGAGAGTTGCAACCACAATGCCAACATGGACATGTTTCCACAGTGAGCGCATAACCTATTCACAAACGCTCAGCATGCTCTCGGCCCAGGTATTTGAGACAGCGATCATGGTTGTCAGATGAAGCCTGGAAACGACAGCATCCAAAACCACATGGACCGTGCTTGCTCTTTTAGGAAATGTAAGCAATTCACGTTGCACAGCTCTCCCAGGATGTGAATCACTGCTGGATGTGCCCTCACATCAGCAAGATCAACACAGGATGGTATTCAATAAAACAATTAAAATAGCAGTTTAGGAGGTATCTCCAAAGGAAAGCTCTTTTAAAGGTGCCCTAGAATGGGGTTATTTTATTATTTTATAATGTTTCCTGGGTTGCCCTTATAGTGTTAGTATGTTTTTAGATAAAAAAAAGTCATAATTTAGAAATAAAAGGCATTTTTCCTAGCCTGATTTTAGCCTCTGATTTGAACACTCTGTTTGAAGGGGTGTGTCTGCTGTGAGACTTCAGTGTAACCGGGCCACTGCTGTGATTGGGTGACATGCTTGCATATGAAATAGCTACGTATTACATGTGAAACTCTCGAATACTTTTACTACAGCTATTAAACGTTTTTTTTACTATTACATCTATCGAGATTAACGAATCGTGAGATGTTTATAAAGTATTTAAATCTATTTCCATCACATAAAATGTTGCCGTGATGAGCATTGAGGAGATGACAGTCTGTTGATAGCGAGATTGAAGATCTTTATCATTGCAACGCAGTTTCTGCACTCTCTCTAATGCTTTCACCAATGCAAACACGATGATGTACATATAGTAAGAGCTTTGTGGTGCAGTGTAACATGTGTCATTGATTTCATAACGAGTTTGGCAAGTGTCCAGATAAACTCGCGCTGGAAAGATTGTTCTTTGATCGCTTTCTTTATATAATTTATTCACTGAGAGAAGCCTGCTTGATATTGTCCCAGGTTAGAAAATAAGTCCGTGGTGAAATGGGCAGAGCAAACTAACAACTTCGAATTAAACTGTTGCGGTATATATATATTGCGGATTATATATAAACATCAACCACGCCTGTTGACATTCCTTTTCTGTGGGAAGGGTATGAAAAGTACTCACATCCCCAGCACAGCCTGGAACATAGCATTTATTTCCATGATCTGCCATTTTCCCTATGATCCTCGCTTGTTTCGATGACTCGGCTGCGCAGTTCCGCCTGGCATTGAGGGCTGGGATATGCAAATCTTTGGAGGCATACATATTAATGATCCCGACTATTGCGTCACAGTCGGTATTATGTGGAGATTCGCCTGTTTTTCAGGGGTGTTTTTTAAAAACGAGATTTAAATAAGAAGGAGAAAACTATGGTGTTTGAGACTCACTGCATGTCCATGTACTGAACTCTTGTTATTTAACTATGCCAAGATAAATTCAATTTCACATTCTAGGGCACCTTTAAAGCAAGTAAAATTGCTTTTCTCTGCCACAGGAATCCACTCTTTCAGAAGGATGACTTTAATGAGCGATCCGTGCCAGAACTGCTCAGCTCCCAGGCGAGACCCAAATACATCAGTAACGATGTAATATTAAACGTGACAGACTGAATGGGAACAATTTAATGCAAAACAATTGTAATTTTATGATTAAATTATTTCTGTCAGGTCCATTAAGTCAAGAACACACATAACAATAAAATGATTTAGGACATTTTTATTGAATAAATTGCAATTCAAGTTGATAAATTCTGAATAAAATTTTGGCGGTATGGCTCTGTTCAGGGAGTCCTCTGACCTTTCATGAGCACCATGAAATAGCAGAGAGTCAGAGGACAGCAGCAGCATTAGGGACCGCTCACACAGTTTAGGACTGGGAGAGCTGAACTATTCCCCCTATATGAACAGAGCAGCAACGATGACAGAAATAGCAAATGCCACGTTATAACGACAAGGAGAGGCTAGGGAGGTGGCGGGCTGCAGAGAAGCGAGCAGCAAGCAGTTAGGAGCGAACTTATTTTGCTTAAAATAGGGCGCCCTGATTTGACCTTTCTATCATTGGTCCTAAGGTCCTCAGATGTAAGGGATAATGTACAGTATATCCAGCCTGTTACGCTATAATCCATTATAATATACAAAACAATCCTCCTGGCAACAAGACGAGTAGTCATTTTCAATACAGTCACTGAGTGGACACAAGATGGCACGAGTCATGGTTCTCTTACGAGAGTATCTCTCGTACTGCGTAATATCTTATGCTATGGGGAAAACTCTTTTCCACGAGATATTGAAGCCAAAAATTATCCTTAATTTTCAATCAATGTAAAACGCTTTGCAGCAGCAAGCAGACATAGGCGAGACAGCTCGCGCGCCTATTGGCTGTCCTGCGGCAAAAGCAGCAGCCTATCGAGAGAGGCTCTGCGTGACGTCATGACGAATGGGGGCACTTCGCGCCCATATCCTCACGTCCCGCCAGAAAGGGCGTAGTCTCGCCCTATAAATAAGCTCGATAGGCTGCCATACTCTGATTTTTCAACTCTTCAGCGAAGCTCACGCATCGCTGGATCCGGAGTGAGAAGCCGCGCCGTCGACCTGTAGCCTTCAGCGGGACGTGCCCTTGAGTCTGGAGTCGCTGGCCTCGCCGCCTTCAGCCGCCGTACCTGCTGCGCTTTCCGGCGTACTATATCCTTTTACTCTGCCTGAGAGTGTGTGTTAGCTTACGTGACGCAATGCACACTTCTCCCTAAACTCTAAAAGAGCTGCGTCTTTTTCAAGATGCCTTCCTGTGGCTCGTACGTACCGAGCCCAACTCAGCACGGGTGAAGATCACGCGGCTCTCGCGCTCACTGACGGCTGATGCCCTCATTGTGAACTGTTGCCTATGGTGACTCTGAGGACTCACCTGGCATCCTTTCAGAGCCTGCACTTCTGCCCGCTGTGGTGCCGAGCGCATCCCCGAGCTCTCTACAGCCCGCCAAAGCTCGCCGGTTCGCCCGCCAGCTTCGCCGGCATCGCTCGAGTCGCTCAGAGATGGACAACGGCCGCCGTCTGCCGCCGCGTCCGCCCTTGAGCTCGACGAACCTACCGAGGCATGTTCTCTCCTGGCATCGGACAGTGAGGATTGGGGCGAGCTCTGTGGACCTCCCCCCCCCGCTACCCGCGAGCCCTCTGGGGGATGAGCCGGCATTGAAACTGAGCTGATGCGTCTGCTCTCTCAAGCCGTGGATTACATCGGCCTCGACTGGGAGTCGCCCGCGCAAACTGGCTGGACGGATGCTTTCTCGGGAAAGACGAAGCTCCGTCACAAGTTGAGACCCGCGCCCTTCCTCCCTGAACGGTCGCTGAGAGACATTTGTGGCTGACGCTATCCGAGATGACGGAAGCTGAGCGCTCCGTGTTCCTCGACGCACCCCCACCCGCCGCCGCCGCTTTACAGCGCCGCCAGGCCCGAGACCAAACACCGCGCTCTCGCTCTGCTGGACGCCGCCCCCCTCAGTGCGGGCCCCGGCCGAGGATTGAGATCAAGCCCGAGGTCTCAAAGCCTTCCTAGCCTCTCTAGGAAGGCGACGGTGTTCAAATCCCGCTGCGGCCGGATTTCACCAAAACTTCTCGCTCGTTCAGTTCCATGCAATGTGACTGTTCCAGTGTATTTCGCAGTAAACAAGCTGGTTCCACAGCCCGCTTGCCTGCGCACAAACGCCGTTTTTTCGGCTACCCAGATAAATCCAATAAAGAGTGCATTTTCTAGTGTGCTGGCCACGGCCGATGGTGTTATGAGTGTTGATAGAATGCCCACGTCCCAGTGCCCATTCCCACACCCAGACACAGCCCGCCACGGTGCAGGTCTAGCACAAATAAAATCGACTCATGTCGATTGTGCAGAAAATGTAGTGAACGCGCCCATATCACAGTGCCCGCTTACACTACACGATGCGTGTCCCTTGGTTTCTGTAAAAACGAAGCTAACACACATTCAGTCGGCGTGAGCCGAGTGTTCTCAGTGCAGAAAATGTGCCTGCTGTCTCGCGCCCGCATTTCTTCACAGACACGCCGAATCCCACGGGATTCGCCCCGCTCGTCTCTCTGCACAATGCAGAAAATTTAGTGAATGCGCCCACATCACAGTGCCCGCTTACACTACACGATGCGTGTCCTTTGGTTTCTGTAAAACGAAAACTAACACATATTCAGTCGGCACGAGCCGACAGTGTTCTCAGTGCAGTAGATGTGCCCGCTGTCCCGCGCCCACATCCTCTCACAGACACGCCGAATCCTACGGGTGTTTCCCCCGCTCGCTTTCTCGGCGCAACCCATCATAGAGAAGCTGAGCGCGGCCAGGCTGCCCGCTGTGATCAGCGCGCCCCCCGGCTCGAACGCTGTAAACACAGCATTGATTCAGCCGGCGCGAGCCGAGTGTTCTCAGTGCAGAAAATGTGCCCGCTGTCTAGCGCCCGCTTTTCTCACGAACACGCCGAATCACACGGGATTCGCCCCGCTCGTTTTTCTCTGCATAAATGCAGAAAATGTAGTGAACGCGCCCATATCACAGTGCCCGCTTACACTACACGATGCGTGTCCTTTTCTGTAAAAACGAAACTAGCACACATTCAGTCGGCTCTAACCGACGGTGTTTTCAGTGCAGTAAATGTGCCCGCGCTCACATACTCTCACAGACACACCGAATCCCACGGGATTCGCCCGCTCATTTTCTCTGCGCGATCCGCCATAGAGAAGCTGAGAGCGGCCAGGCTGCCCGCTGTGATCAGCGCGCCCCCCGCCTCGAACGCTGTAAACACGGCGTAGTGTTCCCCAGTACACCGGGGCTCTCGAGCTGCCGTCTTGTCGCGGCCAGAGCCCGGATTTCATTCTACCTCCAGCTATTCACGCAGATGCGTGGTCAAAGCTTCCCGGGGTATCAGAATGGGTGCTGAACACTATAAAGAGAGGCTATTCGCTACAATTCGCTCGACGTTCCCGCCGTTATACGGCGCGTGTCGAAACTATGGTGAAAACGAAGTATCTACTTCGAGCCGAGATAGCGAAACTACTGAGCAAAGGGGCTTTAGAACCTTTATCTCAGGCTCAGAGCAAAGGGGGCTTATACAGCAGATATTTTCTGGTACCGAAAAAAGATGGGGGTTTCAGACCCATTCTAGATCTGTGACAGCTGAACAGAGCACTTGTGAAGCGCCAGTTCAGGATGCTTACTACCAGGAAAATCCTCGCGCAAGTGCGCCACGGGGACTGGTTTATGTCAATAGATCTGAAAGACGCCTATTTCCAAAAACAAATAGCGTCCCATCACAGGCGATTCTTGAGATTCGCATTAGAGGGCCAGGCATATCAATACACAGTCCTGCCGTTCGGCCTGTCCCTAGCACCCCGTACATTCACGAAGTGCTTGGACACGGCTCTTGCACCCCTGAGACTTCGGGGCATGCGAGTTCTCAACTACTTGGACGATTGGCTGATTCTATCACGATCAGAGCTCATAGAACACAGGGCCACATTACTCGAGCACCTCGAGAAGCTGGGCCTTACAGTCAATTGGGCGAAGAGCTCGCTGTTTCCCAGCCAGAACATTTCTTTTCTGGGAACGGTGTTAGACACGCTATCCATGACGGCACGCCTGTCACAGGAAGCGCGGACTAAACATTCAGCACGTCGCGAAATCCTTCCGCCACGGCTCTATAGTCCCACTCAAAAGGTTTCAGAAAATGCTGGGCCTAATGGCCTCAGCAGCCTCTGTACTCCAGCTGGGCCTGCTTCGCATGCGCCCACTGCAAATGTGGCTGAAAGCGCGGGTTCCGCCCCGGGCATGGACAACGAGTTAGCTTCGCCTCAGTGCGTTTCAGCTCTGGAACCTTGGAAAGTAACCGACTGGTATCAGTCAGGTGTGAGTCTGGGGACCGCCTCGAGTGTGAAGGTGGTGTCTACGGACGCCTCCACCTCGGGGTGGGGAGCGCTGCTCGAGGGCAGACCGCTAGCTGGCCTATGGTCAGAACGGGAGAAGTTCCTTCACATAAACTGCTTGGAAATGATAGCAGTCGACAAAGCGCTACGGCGCTTCTGTCCCCAGATAAGAGGCCACCATGTCTTGGTCCAGTCGGACAACATGTCAGTGGTGGCATACATAAATCGCCAGGGTGGCGTCAGGTCCCGAAACCTTTACAGGCTGACGGAACGCCTCCTGGTCTGGGCTCAGCACAACCTGCTCTCGCTGAAAGCAGTGCATGTGCCTGGTCACCTAAATGTGGGACCAGACAGACTGTCCAGGAACAACGTCCCAGCAGGGGAATGGTCGCTGCACCCGCAGACGGTCCAGCTGCTGTGGGAAACGTTCGGCAGAGCGCAGGTGGACCTATTCGCGTCCCACAAAAACGCTCACTGCCCAAAGTTTTTCTCGAAAAGCAAGGACGCGCTGGCCCATGTCTGGCCCCGCATGCTTTTCCCCCTGTCTCGCTCCTGCCTCAGGTGTTGGAACGAATCAGGGAAAACGGATGCCCAGTGCTGCTCGTAGCTCCGCTCTGGACGAACCAGACTTGGTTCCCTGTCCTGATGCAGCTGACCAGCGCTGCCCCATGGCCTGTACCATTGAGGAGAGACCTCCTCTCTCAGGCGGAGGGCTCGTTTTGGCATCCTCGCCCGGATCTGTGGTCCTTGCACGCATGGGCCATCAACGGGTACCCGGTAGCCTCCCAGAGGGAGTGCTAAACATGATCGCGCAGGCTAGAGCTCCTTCTACTAGACGGCTCTACTCCTCGAAATGATCGGTGTTCTCTGCGTGGTGTCAAGCCCAGGGCTTTTCACCCGTAGACTGCGGGGTTATGGAAGTGCTTTCCTTCCTTCATGAGCTGCTGGATAAGGGCAGGACCCCATCCACGCTCAAGGTTTATGTGGCGGCCATAGCAACGTTTGCAAAACCGGTGTCTGGCCAGTCGCTAGGAAAGAACGACTTAGTCGTGCGTTTCCTAAGGGGAGCTCGGAGGTTAAACCCTCCCAGGCCCCCTTCAGTCCCGACATGGGACCTTTCCACGGTCTTGGAGGCCATGAAAGGTGCCCCATTCGAGCCAATCCAGTTGTCGGACATGAAAACACCTGTCTCTCAAGACGGTGTTTCTCATGGCTCTCACTTCGGTGTATAGGGGACTTACAGGCGCTTTCTGTAAGTGCGTCATGTATGGAGTTTGGCCTAATGACTCAAAAGGTCATACTCAAACCTAAGCACGGCTATGTGCCGAATCTATGTGCCGTATAGGGGACTTACAGGCGCTTTCTGTAAGTGCGTCATGTATGGAGTTTGGGCCTAATGACTCAAAAGGTCATACTCAAACCTAAGCACGGCTATGTGCCGAAATCCCTCAATACACCGTTTAGGGCCCAGGTAATTTCCCTGTCTGCCCTTCCGGTTCTCAATGAGGAGAAGGACGCGAGTCTCCTTTGCCCCGTCAGGGCATTAAGAGCTTATGTGTCCCGCTCGTCTGGGTTCAGACAGACTGAGCAGCTTTTCGTTTTGTTTGGCAGGCGTTCCAAGGGACTTGCCGCTTCAAAACAGAGCCTATCCAGATGGATTGTCGATGCCATAGCGCTGGCTTACACTTCTAAGGGCCTGCAGTGCCCCTTGGGTGTCAGAGCGCACTCCACGAGAGGCGTGGCCTCGTCGTGGGCATGGTCTAGCGGGGTCACCCTGCAAGATATCTGTACGGCCCGGGCTGGGCCTCGCCGTCTACATTTATAAAATACTATAACCTGGAGGTGCCCGCCTTACAAGCTAAGCTTTTGGCGATCTAGACTTCAGTGCTATCTGCCCGCTGTGCGGCTCAGATACTGAGTTTTGGCCTGCGCATCGCTCAGACCAATGCAGCAGCTCCATGATTATTGACACACGTAGGGCCACCCAGTTTAGGCTGAAAGCTTTCACCCTAGCTGCGTGGTTTGATGGTCATATGATTAGCTCCCCCTGTGGGTCTATCTATAAGGAGTGATGCTTCTAGCCTCTCCTCCTCTACTCTCTGTGAGTATATGGTGATTATGCACTATATGCGCCCCGGGCCTCGGCCCCTGGGACTTTGGTGTTGGATCCCTGTCCGCACGGCGTGTTACACTGTGTTCCCCATAGCGTAAGATATTACGCAGTACGAGAGATACTCTCGTAAGAGAACGTACTCGGTTACTAACGTAACCCGTTCTCTCTAGAGAGGGAACGAGTACTGCGTATCTTGCCGTGCTTGGAATAGGCTCTGGTTCGCTTCGGCGATGAAAAATCAGAGTATGGCAGCCTATCGAGCTTATTTATAGGGCGAGACCACGCCCTTTTGGCGGGACGTGACGATATGGGCGCGAAGTGCCCCCATTCGTCATGACGTCACGCAGAGCCTCTCTCAATAGGCTGCTGCTTTTGCCCCAGGACAGCCAATAGGCGCGCGAGCTGTCTCGCCTATGTTTGCTTGCTGCTGCAAAGCGTTTTACATTGATTAAAAATTAAGGATAATTTTTGGCTTCAATATCTCGTGGAAAAGAGTTTTCCCCATAGCGTAAGATATTACGCAGTACTCGTTCCCTCTCTAGAGAGAACCGAGGTTACGTTAGTAACCGAGTACGTTATGTAGCGTTGTTATTGACGAGTCTTTATCAGAAAATATAAAACCTCGGGATGTTTCCAGCTGCTTTAAGTCAATAGAACACTGTACGCATTAGAGACACAATTTTTAGTCCCGCTCCCGCCCGCATCTGTGATATAATGTCCCGCTCCCGCCTGCACTTTCTGTCTGACGAAAGGTCTTGGGGAAAAAAATGCATGGCGCACAAAATTCCTCACCAACAATGCTGTCATATGGATGGAGGTCAGCAGAAACAAAGTCCACACATTTGTCTATTGTCTTCGCCTTTAGAGCACTTGACACTTTCGACGTGTTTCCCTTGAACTCCAACAATCTTTTCCTTTCAAGACTGTACATACATGACGCTTCAGGCCTGATGTTCCAGATTTGTGTCTGTTGTATGTTAACACCTTTTGGCATTTATCGCAGCAGTAAATGTGCCTTTCTTTAGAGAAGTACTTACATCTAAAGGCTTAGGCCTATATCTGAAGCACTAGAGGCGCTCTGTTCCTCGTCCATGCTGTCTATTTTGAACTTGAACTAGCTTTCGAATTCGAACACGGAGCAGCGGGAAGAAATTGTCTCTAAACAAGTGTGCGTGAGATTAGGCCCCGCCCTACCCGACAACATTAACAAGTTTAGGCTGCTTAAAACGTTTTTATTGCTGCCAATCAAAATCTTCCTCACAACTACAAATTATGTATGCTACTTTAATCATTTATATATTTTACTGTAAATTCATATTAATTTGCGGGAGTGCAACGTATCATCCCTCCCGCCCGCACCCGCAAGTGCACTTCATCATCCCGCCCGCTCCCGCAATGACCTTTCAAAATTTCTCCCGCGCCGCACTGTTTTGCATCGCAACCCGCGGGTCCTGCGGGACCTCTACGCATGCTGATTGGATATGTAAAATATGCACTTTAAATTCATTTCTAAACACATTATAAATGTTAGAAATGTATTGCTAAAACATTACAAAGACTGTGAACTGTGAAATATGAATTGTGGAGTTAGACAGTTAAACAGTTTTTCACCATTGCTATTTTCCGGATTTTCTGGGCGGGGCTAAAACAGGGCTCGATGACGCACTGGAACCCTTGAGCTCCTGGACACGCCCCTACTTGATGACGCACTGGAGCCCTTGAGCTCCTGGACACGCCCCTACTTGATGACGCACTGGAGCCGCTGAGGCTGGCCGCTTCTAACAATATTAAAGGGGGGGTGAAACACTCAGTTTCAGTCAATCTCATGTTAATTTTGAGTACCTATAGAGTAATATTGCATCCATCATATCTCCAAAAAGTATTTAGTTTTATTATATTTATAAAAGAAAGATTGGCTGTACCGAGTCTTTCCGGAAAAAAAACGAGCGGGTGGAGGCGTGCCGTGTGGGCGGAGCTAAATAATCACTAGCGCGCGAAGCTTACGTTGAGAGCGTCTGGAAGCTGTGATGTCAAAACAAAACATTGCTAACAATCAGATTCAGCCATACATTTTTGATCCCGAATCAGATCCCGAGGCTGAAATTGAAGACGAGCAGCAACAACAACTACAGCAGGACGTCTCTATGCGGTGTGTACTGGAACTGTATAACTTATATTTGCTTAGCGGTTTTTGTAAATGACTAATTTTGACTTTATGTCGTCGTATTTTTTTAAAGGTGTACATGTGGGAAGTGTAGTTTTACATCAACTATACATGATCATGTCGTTTACTTGTTGTGCTTAATACACGGCGATAGTTAACAACTCACAGACATTTGAAGCAGTTCTACTCACCGCCTGCAGTTCCAACGCATGACCGTGAACCTTTATCGTTGGGACTGCTCCATCCTTAAGCATTAGACGATCTGCAAATCCGGCGTCGAACTGGGCGCCTTGTTTATAAAACAATCACAGCCGATGACTTCCATAAAGCCGAGCACAGCGCTATGATAGGCATAACGTTACTTCTCTCGCTCTAGGCTACAGCTGCGCGCGCGCCCTTCCGGGAGAAGTGCCCTTAGGACCCGTATAAGGAAATTCCGGCTTGTGTCTGACGTCACACACGCCCGTACTCGAAAAAAACTTTCCGAAACTTGGGACAAACCAGAAGGAGTATTTGATTCACATAAATACTCCATCAAACGTACAACTTAATTTTTAAAACTTTGTCCATGTTTAGCATGGGGATCCAACTCTTTAATAGTGTAAAAAAAATCACTATTCATGAAATAGCATTTCACCCCCCCTTTAATAGAGCACATTCACATCAGTTTGCCACTCAATCGCGAGTTACTGTCAGTACTATTATTAGTAACAGCCTACAGATTGCTAGCTAACTAAGCCTTCGTCACGGAAATGCGTACTACCTGGAGGCGATCACCGGATCACGTACAAAACAGATTGGTGTCCTTATTTAAATTTCCGAAAAACGATTACATCAAGAAGAAGTGGATTAATTTTGTGAAGAGCCACCTTGATGGAGAGCTGAGGATCACCGCAAAAAATCCACCGGGATAGTTTCATAAACTTTCGTCGCAGACAACTGGGAATCACTGATAATCCGCTGTTACTGGTGAATGGGGCCGAACCGACTCCCAACTCGACATTCATCCTCCCATCGCGCCAACAACTGGTGCCATCATCGGCAGTGCGTGCCCACCCTGCGAGCATCCATTCCGGCTGTAGAGTTGAGTGTGGTCGACGGCAGCTTTCCCGCGAGTGGGGGTGGTTTCAGCGCAGCCATAGGACACGCCCCCAGCATTTGAGAGCAGAGATTACTGCTCATTTTTTCAAGGCTTTTTTTATCATTCAAATTTGGCTGGGTGACTAATAACACATTTTTCTGTGGTGTGACAAACTCAGAACACATACTTAATTTTGACTTTACAGGGACTTTAATATCTCTCTCTCTCTCTCTTCTCTCTCTCTCTCTCTCTCTCTCCTCTCTCTCTCTCTCTCTCTCTCTCTCTCTCTCTCTCTCTCTCTCTCTCTCTCTCTCTCTCTCTCTCTCTCTCTCTCTCTCACTCTCATAGACAGAGAGAAAAGCTGCATATACAACAAAAAGATTGATAAAAGAAAATGTAGTGCTAGGTTTAAAGGTTATTTTTTTCCCATATTTTAACAGGCTGGCAATCCAAAGGAACCCTGCAGCTAATAGATAGCTGTGTGAGTTAATGTGACTAACCTTTGTGGATGCGATGTCTAATAAAATGTGATGTTGCACATTCTCTGTCTTTAATCGTTTTCTACACATTCTGACATGGTAACAAATCAAAATGTGAGAAAATATGGCACAATGGCTCCCGTCATGTTTCATGGGACATGAGTTTATGCGGGCATTTGTAATCGAATTCTATGATAAGTGTCCGATCTACCACATCACGTACACTCACCTAAAGGATTATTAGGAACACCATACTAATACTGTGTTTGACCCCCTTTGGCCTTCAGAACTGCCTTAATTCTACGTGCCATTGATTCAACAAGGTGCTGAAAGCATTCTTGAGAAATGTTGGCCCATATTGATAGGATAGCATCTTGCAGTTAATGGAGATTTGTGGGATGCACATCCAAGGCACGAAGCTCCCGTTCCACCACATCCTAAAGATGCTCTATTGGGTTGAGATCTGGTGACTGTGGGGGCCATTTAAGTACAGTGAACTCATTGTCATGTTCAAGAAACCATTTTAAAATGATTCGAGCTTTGTGACATGGTGCATTATCCTGCTGGAAGTAGCCATCATGCTGGAAGTAGCCATCAGAGGACGGGTACATGGTGGCCATAAAGGGATGGACATGTTCAGAAACAATGCTCAGGTAGGCCGTGGCATTTAAACGATGCCCAATTGGCACTAAGGGGCCTAAAGTGTGCCAAGAAAACATCCCCCACATCATTACACCACGACCACCAGCCTGCACAGTGGTAACAAGGCATGATGGATCCATGTTCTCATTCGGTTTACGCCAAATGACTCTACCATCTGAATGTCTCAACAGAAATCGAGACTCATCAGACCAGGCAACATTTTTCCAGTCTTCAACCGTCCAATTTTGGTGAGCTCTTGCAAATTGTAGCCTCTTTTTCCTATTTGTAGTGGAGATAAGTGGTACCCGGTGGGGTCTTCTGCTGTTGTGGCCCATCCGCCTCAAGGTTGTGCATGTTGTGGCTTCACAAATGCTTTGCTGCATACTTCGGTTGTAGCGAGTGGTTATTTCAGTCAAAGTTGCTCTTCTATCAGCTTGAATCAGTCGGCTCATTTTCCTCTGATCTCTAGCATCAACAAGGCATTTTCGCCCACAGGACTGCCGCATACTGGATGTTTTTCCCTTTTCACGCCATTCTTTGTAAATAGGGATGGGACGATTACCGGTTTCACGATAAACCACGATAAAATGTTCTGGCGGTTAGTATTATCATTTAAAATCTAATTATCATGAAAACTCGCGGTAAATCCTGTCCAGCCAGAATCAGTCTGACGCAGGCGCGCGCATGCAACGTCGTTTTTTGCGCGAGAAAACATGGCGGAAGGCAGTGACAGCGCACGGGAGATTTTTCAGCCATCCAAGAGGACACAATCGGAGGTATGGTCGTATTTTGGCTATTACAAGTGTCCCGAGGGCAATTTAATCGAGGGTGAGCACCCTGTCTGCAAATCTTGCAAGAGGAAAGTCGTGCAAAAGGGGGAAACACGTCAAATCTGCTAAGTCATCTAAAGTTACGTGACAACCACCCACTGAGTTAACTTTTACCTTAATACCACAACAAACTTGGGGAAATAATTAGACAAAAAATATTGATTGGAGATTAATTATTTCATTAACTCACTTAATTATTGCAAAGCTTCCACGAAGAGAAAAGTTTTACAGCAAGTGGATTTGAGCCAAGACGAACGAACATATTCAAACTATTAAAGTAACACCAGGTAACTTTTGCTCTCGGGGTTCCCCTACAGTTGGTAAATAGTATTGTCCTCTACTACTGTCGTAAACTCTTGTCATCCTACATGCACGTGCATTTGTTGACAACCATGATAGCCCTGAACACTGTAGGAGGAGGTCACATGCAGGTGTTCTGCTTGCGTTGCGTGTGAAATGTCTTCATCCCAGGTACAGTGGCATATATTTCAGCATGTCATATAAATATAATTTCATGGGTTTTTTTTTTCTAACGACAAATTATCGCGATGATAACGTTTACAAGCCAGCGTCATTATAGTAGCCTAGTCTATTGGTTACCGTTTTACTGAATCTATATGATACTTCAATGCAATGTTTGAGTGGTAGATAATAACTCTATATCGTCAATATTATAATATCAAGCTACCATAAATGAATCTGCAAATTTTACAAATCGATTTGCATTATAGCTTGAGGCAAGACAAATAATCATTACCTGATTCATGAAGATAAACAAAGGATAAGATAGCTTCTGTAACATAGTCAGGCAGACAAAAAAACACCCCAGCCGACGGGGTGTCATTGGTTGTTGCGTTAAATGTTACCCAGATACAATAGTGCTATTTTCTGATTGGCTAACAACACCAGACAAACAACACCAGAGGAGACGCGCTTGATTTCTGCCGGTTCCACAGTGAGAGCGGTCAGAGTTTTGGGCGCTGCCGCATATTAAATATATTACAAATAGTTTTTCAGCGTGAGAAATACAATGTGTGGCGGGAGAGCGTGACAAAAGACCGAAATGAGTGACTGTCACGCTCAATACGTGACACTTGAGAGCCCTGCGATTTTAAGGAAGTGGGGGTGGTGGTGGTGGTGGAAGTGACGTATATGTCGTAAAGAAGTCGAATTTTGTAGTTCTCTTTGTTCGCCGGTTACTACCCGAAACCCGAAGTTTAAAAGTACGATTAAAAACGCTACAGACCCCGTCAGGCTATGGCAGACGTGTCATTCAACCTTTTTGTAAGTCGATGTACCATCACAAGAGACTTGGAAATATATTATGAAGGTTGAAAAGTTACCTGGTGCTGGGGTGACATTTAAGGGATAATTCATTGTAAACTTATTACAGTGTAATTTTTTATTTTTACCACAGAAATAATTTCAGGGAAATGAAATATTGAATTGTAATCAACTTAATGTTTTTAAATCTTACCGATTTATAAATCCATTATACAAGTTACAGTGTCCAAATCAATCGTAAAGAAAATGTGATCACTACAACAATATTGTAGTAGTATTAATACTAAATTACTCTGATTTTTAATTTTCAATACAATCAAAACTGAGACGCAAAATATACACATTTCAATGAAACCAGAGATCGCGTCTGCGGTGATCCGATACATGGATGTGAGCTATTATAATGCGTTGCTATTGACAACAGTCATTATTAGTATTCCAGTAGTTTAGTCACCCTGACCCAACCAACATATTTTGTTCATTTAAAGTGTGTGTGTGTGTGACGTGTGTGTGTGTGCGCGTGTGTGTGTGTGTGGGTGTGTGTGTGTGTGTTTTGTGGTGGGTGTGTGGTGTGTGGGAGAGAGAGAGAGGAGAGAGAGAGAGAGAGAGAAAGAGATTTATTATTAATTATAATTAATAATTATAATATTCAGTCATACACACATCCTTAAGTGAGTGAATATTATTATCATTATTAATGATAGGGTTTAATGACGGGTTCATTAAAACCTGCACTAGGAAAACTTATACCTCTCACTCTCAGGGCTCCATGTTAATGTTAATATAATGTTTATGCTTAAAAAAGTGCATATAGCTGCTAATTGTATTTTTTGTTTGTTGATTTTCAAATTTTAAACTTGAAATGTTTTCAGTGTGAGCATCAGTTCTTTTTTAACATTTCCATCTCATTTTAACAAAACCGTGATAATATTGATAATCGTGATAACTTTGGTCACTATAATCGTGATATGAAATTTTCATACCGTCCCATCCCTATTTGTAAACCCTAGAAATGGTTTTGCATGAAAATCACAGTAACTGAGCAGATTATGAAATACTCAGACGGCCCGTCAGGCACCAACAACCATGCCACGCTCAAAATTGCTTAAATCCCCTTTCTTTCCCATTCTGACATTCAGTTTGGAGTTCAGGAGATTGTCCCAAATATAGGTCTCTGCAGGACAGTAATAGGAGTTACCAGATCAGTGGGCGACAGAGGGGCGTTTTCAACCGCGTTACCTGATTTGCCCATGTCACAGTGAGGGTAGGTTTAGGGGCGGGGTCAGGTGAAAGGCATCAGGCTTGTTCGACTTCATGCAGCTCTGCGCAGACCGATCGGCGGCAGACTTGAAGCAGTGCATGCCGGTTAGAAATTTTGTCCGACTTGATACAGCGCCGACGCCTCGTGACTGTGACGTATGCCATCAAAGTAGCGCGAGAGCGATTCGAGAGTAGCCGGAGGACTCAGCCAGCGCAGCTTCTCAAGAGCGGCTGCAGGAGCTTTGATGACGACACTGCTGTTCCACGATTGGCCAGATTCACTGCATGACAACGATCACGTGCGTTTCGTGTTTATTCGGTTTATTCTCACACCTTTAGTTCCACTAAAGCTCACAAATCAGTTTTTTTATAACAGTAAACACTCTTTTCATGTAGTCGCGATGTATTGTGTTATGTTTATCAAAATAAAACTGATTAAAAAACGTTGCTTCCACTTCATTGATAGTAGCTGTAGGCTTATGTTGAACTTTATTCTTGTTCAAACAGACGCTGTATGAAGCAGTACATAAAGTATTGAATGAAAATGTCTCTGAAACATCTGTGTATTTTGCAAATATTGCATTTATTTCACTTCAGCTGTGGTAAAGTATACAAACACCACGTGAGCGGTCACTACAGGAACCAGAAAGTGTTCGACTTCACGTCTCCGTTTGCAGCTCCTCCCCGCCTGCACGCGACTACTCTCGCCGATCGCTTACATCCAGCCGCAGCCGATGTCGAACACACCTATCATTTTCATTGCATGATTTATAAACACCCACCAGTTTGAAAACTCCCACAAATTTAGAAACACCCACTTTTGTTCCTCAGAGACCCCATACTCGATTGTCTTGATCAGGACCACACCCCTAAATGCATTGAAGCAACTTCCATGTGATTGGTTGATTAGATAATTGCATTAATGATAAATTGAACAGGTGTTCCTAATAATCCTTTGGGTGAGTGTATAAATAGGCCTATGTGAAACCGATATTATAAAACCATTCAAATAAAAAGCAAATCTCCTCCAAAGAGCAAAGTAGAACATGAGATCTAAATAGCAAGAAGATCAGGGCAAAAGGGGGAACAGGTGTGAGATGATGAGCGAGGGTACGAGCGCTGATTGAGATAGTAGACAGCTGTGCGAGAGTGCACATGAAGGAGAAGGAAAACAAGGATTTCGTTTGATTTACCTGAAAAATCCAAGTAGGCCAAGCCTGTATTGAATCAGGACCACAACTACATCTTGATAGGCAGCCAAAACATGTCCATCAATTATGGATGCAGAGGCCATCGACAAACCTCCACCATGGATCATAACCATAACCTTTTGCAACATTAAAAAACAATATTAAAATGCAAAAATATATGCATGACAAAGCAACATGCTCAACCAAATCATTCACACTTACAGGCAACTTGTCATTAGCTCCAGGTTTAGAAGGTGTGTAGACGTTGAGGTAAAGACAGTCCTCTGCTGAATCAGGAACCTCTATATTCATAGATATATTGGCTATAAATTCTTCAAGTATCTGCTTATCCTGCAGACACCTGGGACAGACACAGAGTAACACAAGTGTCACCACTTGCTCTCCAGTGTAAAATATAGGACCTAAGGCAAAGGCATTGATCTACTGGTGGATTAGCTTAGTTTTATTCTCACATGTGCGGCTGTTTTGTAGCATCTCTCACTCCGGCCCATTTCTCTGCAGGTTGGGGTGGAGCGAGTCTCAATGAACCCACGGGTGGCTTGGCGAACGGTATGCCCAGGTAAGAATGGACGACTGTGTCCTTTCCTTTTGCTTTCATGTGTGATCCTTTCAGGGCCCCAGATTTGGTTTGCAAGACAGGTCCTGTGTAATTCAATTTGTGTAAAGGTTGATAAAATGATTTTTGACTTCTTATGGAAACACAAGAAAAAAAATCTGTTTTCATAACTTTGAACATGGGGGTCTACATTTTCTCGACATTTCTTCTTTAAAAACGTCTAAGATAAACTGGCTGAGGCCATTCTTGAATGCTTCTGAATCCATGTCACACTTTTCCTAATTATGTTTTTTCTAAAGTTGTTGGTCTCCCCTTTCTGATGGCATGCAAATATTAGGGTGACCAACTGTCCTGTTTTCCCAGGACATGTCCTGTTTTCATATAACAATATAACAAATTTCTATCCATACAGAGGAGGCATAACCTACTTTAAATGTATTGAAATTAATAAGGTTTCTTTGAGTAAACTTCGAGTATCATTTGAGTAGGCCTATCTGTTTGCCGGGCCGAGTGTCCTGTTTTTTCAGGACAAAATATGGTCACCCTAGCAAATATCATATTTCTTAACTGCTCATTAAATTGTCAAACTTCCATAAGCAAGTGCTTTTGGCCTGCCTGCATTTAATTTACAAAAACAATTTTAGTCTCCACAGTTATTCTATTTAGAATAACCAAAACAAGTTTTTCCAGATTTATTTAATAATGATATTATTTTGGTTTCTCAACTTGTAAACACAAATGGTCATTTGCTTTCTTATTCTGGATTCGTAACTAAATATTGTATTCTTGTCACCCCACACAATACCCCATTACCGTTTAGTAAACTAATTTAACATGCTTTCTAGTGGCGTCGTGGTCCGTATATCATCGGATCATTTCATTTCCAATTTGAATCAGATTTTTTCATCTACCAGTCCCCGTGGAAGGTGAGCCAAAAAGTTAATTTCGGACCCTGGGTCTTAAATGTTGGAATGTGCACCAAACAAAGTAATTTCTTCTACGTTGAAATAATTTAAAATTATTAGATTTTTATGCAGAAACAACAATTGATTGACATGCTCAGGGTTAAGAGAGTGACAGCAGAATATCTCGTTTAACTTCATCATACAACCGGGGAATTGCCGTTTCTGTTAAAAAACTTATGCTTATTTAAGACAACCAACTGTGTTTAGAGGATACTTACCAAGACCAAAATTTGACATAACTTTGCGCGTTTCAGTCTGTTAAAGTGATATAATCTCGCGAGCTGTATGTGAGACGGCTTTACTCTAGTCTATGTGCACGCAGAGAAAACCAACTCTCAGAAAGCGCGCAAGTACTGAATAGTTTAAAATCGTTTGAATGTTTAAACTGGTAAGACTTAAAGACGTGCAAATTGTAAACTTTAGTTTACAATGCTGGCCCGATTATTCAATTCAATTTCAATTTATTATTTATAAAGCACCTTAAAAACAACACTGTTGATCAAAGTGCTGAACACAATCTATAAACAATAACATACAACAAAGGCACAACAAAGAAATAATAAAACAATAACAGTAAACAGTAATACAAAACTGAAAGTCAACCCTCAAACTGTATTGAAAAGGCAAAGAAAATAAATAAGTTTTAAGACGGGATTTACAAACAGAAAGAGACTCAGCCAATCTGATGTCCAAAGGCTGCTCATTCCATAGTCTCATAGCTGCCACAGCAAATGCACGGTCACCTCTAAGTTTTCGTTTTGTCTTGGGGACGACCAGCAATTCCTGATCAGCCGACCGGAGCGAACTAATGGGGGTGTAGGGCACGAGCAGATCAGACAGGTACTGAGGGGCCAGGCCATGCAGACATTTAAAAACAAATAAAATAATTTTAAAATCAATACGAAAGTGCACAGGGAGCCAGTGGAGGTATTGGAGGATGGGTGAGATATGGCCAAACTTTCGAGTTCCAGTTAAAAGGCGAGCAGCTGCATTTTGAACTAGCTGTAATCGTGCCATAAGTGATTTGCCAAGACCACTATAAAGTGCATTGCAATAATGTAAACGAGTGGTGATAAAAGCATGGATTAATATTTCAAAATCATGTCGAGATAAAATCGGTTTTACTTTAGCTAATTGCCTCAGCTGTAAGAAACTGGTCTTCACCACTGCATTAATCTGGGCATCAAGCTTTAAACGACCGTTCAACTTGACTCCCAGATTTGTAACCACAGAGCTACTGTCTCGGGTTTACAACCCAGATCAAGAACCAACGCTATCTCACGACCAATTCGTACGAATTTGTACGAGTGATTAAAATGTGGCTAATTCATACGAATTCATACGACCTCACTCGTACGGATTCGTACGATTTGTCTAAACCCACGTGATGGGTAGGTTTAGGGGCGGGGTCAGGGGTAGGTCATTCGTATGAATTCATACGAATTTGGAATTCGTAAAATATGTACGATTTAGCAAAAATCCTACAAATTCATACAAATTCGTACGAGTCAGGTCGTATGAATTGTTACGAATTAGCCACTCGTACAAATTCGTAAGAATTGGTCGTGAGATCGGGTTGGATCAACAGGAACGGTAGCAGCTGAGTCACTAGGAGCAAATAACACAAACTCAGTTTTACTCTTATTTAAATACAAAAAAAATCATAGCCATCCATGCTTTCACTTCATTCAGACACTCTAAAAGGGTTTTTGACTGGCTTAGCGGCACATATATTTGGCAGTCGTCAGCATAAAAATGGAACGAAACCTTGTTCCATCATGTCCCGACTCCTAACCGTGAGCGTGTAGTTTCACCGGCTCCAGCGCTTGCCTTGAGCAGCCCGTTTTGAGAGACGAGAGAGAAGACGCAGCACCATTGAAGTCACGCTGTTTGTGAAATTGCGTCTCGCAGAAAGTTTTAAAATTACTGATTTGATTTTATTATCGGTGTGGATTCATTTACTAATATGTTTGCGGGAGTTTACCGCTTTATAAGTGGGAGAGCTGCGGGAATGATTAAAATTATGCGCAAAACTGCGCTGAAATTCGAGCCCTGAATTGGCTACATTCAAAAGCACAACAGTATCGATACGGCAGCTGGTGTATCGATACGCGCGTCGCCAGGAGTTCATGACGATGTATCGTTGTATCGATATTCTGAGCACAGCCCTACTAGTTCGCAAAAGTAGGTTTTTAACATATTCGCGAACATTTCATGAACAATTTAATTGTAAGCAGTCGTTCTTGAGGCAAAGTTGTTTAGTATGAGGAGATCTATCAACTGATATGAATATTGCGTGGATGTGTGCAACACTACGTGATTACAGAGCCGTAAAACTCGTTAGCGCCAACTAGTGGCCGATTTCTTTCAAAATTCTTACAGACATCTAGGGCCATGAGTCGAACATGACCACTGAGTTTCATTCAGCCCCTTAATGACCGTGAATCGAAATTTCAACTTTTTTTTTTGATCATTATTAATATTCAGTCTCCAGAGAATCTTTCTGCACTGGTTTGATTCCGATCGGGTGAAAAACCTAGGACTAGTTTGCAAAAGTAGGTTTTTCACAAAATCCAAAATGGCTGAAATATTTGCATACTGGAAATGAAATCGGAAATATACATTTTTTTTTTCAGGTGCCCAGCTTTCCAGTGATACAAGACACTTGAGTCTATGACATACGGTCTAAGAGTTATGATCAGTTTCGCCCCCAACTCGCGAAAGGTCGGATTTGCTCCATCGTATGATAAGTTTTGTTTAGAAAACCTTGAATCCATGTAAGAAACAATGTCATTAGACACAATCCATGTCTTTAGAATCAATGAATCCATGTTATTAGACACAACGTGAACATGTAAAGGCCAAAGGTTTTTTTGTTTTTTCGGTGATGACGGTGTCAAGCTCAGACCCACGGTAGGCATCATGTGACCGCGGTATTGCTATCAAAGAGAAAATTATATTTATAAAAAGGAAATAGTTCTCTTTGTAGTTTGTTTGAGAAAGATGAGTTAGGGATGGTGAAAACTAAAAAAATTCTTGACCGACCACCGAGCCTCATTAACCGGTTAAAACCGGTTAACCGATTAGTTTAAAATATGCTACGCTATTTGAAATAGCAGCCGTTTCGAGCCGCGCCTGCAATTTCGCAACTCTGTCGCTCACGTCACTTAAAAAAAAAAACTACAGCGTGAAAGTAACGAGTCCCGCAAACGCAGCGCCGATGAGCTTGTAATCGGAGGACAAATGGCTCCTTAGTTTCGAAGTGGTTTGGGTACAAGGTGATCGCATTGAAAATAAAGGCGTTAGTCAAGCGTTAGAAGCTCATTTGAAACATTGCCGCGGCTGAGGCTCATTTAAGAAAATGACAGCTCCGAAGAGACGCGGCTTTGGTTTGAGGTAGGCTAATGCTTACAATAATAAAGAAAGATGATTATCATCGCCTTATCTGTTACCACTGAAATGTAGATGTAATGTATTTCCAAATCTAAGCCCATCTTATGCAGAATGTTGCCTAATAGACTGCAACACGATAAACCCAATGGGTAAAACAGGTACCTTCAGAATGCGTAAAAAGACGCACCGGCCAAGGCAGGTCTAACTCACTGTGTGCCTTCTAATAACGGACAGAGCAACTCTTTTGTATAATTAATATTATTATTTTTATTCTTCAAAAAGACAAGTATCAACTTCTGTTAAGGACAACATCTCATAAACCATAACAGACAATGGCCAACATGGCCTACAGCTATTCTTAATAATAACAACATTTAAACGAAAAATTATTTTAATCTATGAATGAGAATAGCCTAGTGTATAGCCAACAAATAGCTCACAGACAGGTGTTAGGCCGCCGCCTAATTATTAAAACACAACACAAGGGTTTTTCTTTATTGAAATTTAGTTTTTCTTTCATAAAATTTAGTTTTTCTTTCATAAAATTTTGTTTTTCTTTATTGAAATTTCGTTTTTATTTATTTAAATCTACCCTTTACTGTGACAGTAATTTGTTAGTCAGAAAAAATATTAGACTACTTTATTAAAAGTAGCCTATTGCTTAAGTTAACAGACCTGCGCCAGAACAGCGTGCGAGCGGGAAGCGGCGCGCCTCGCGGGCAGGGCTTAACGGTAGAGATCCACTTGTCCGTGCGACACTTCAGTCGCGCCGCACTCCACTTTATTCCTATGGGTGACGTCACGCGACTTTAACGCGCCCGCAAAGCATTCCGGGAAGGCGGCGCTTCATTTTGAAAATTGTCGCGCGTCCAAAAGCTGGCCGATGCCAAAGAGTATAGAAGCACAAGCATAGACATAATATAATACATAGACGCCCTATTGGCCGCTGGAGCGCACGTCAACGGCGCCGCCATATTGGGGATGGCAACTTTCCCATACCTCTCATACTGGGAATGAGAAAAATGCCTGTTTTGTGCGCTGCTTGGGGCTGTACAAATCGCCACACAATTGAAAAAAAGCTTTCGAGGAATTATCTTTCACAGGCAAGACTGAACGTTTGTTTTTGGTTGTATTTGGTCATTATTTAATTAGTAATAGTAACGTTCAGAGGATAAATTAAAAAATACTATTGTTATTGTGTCACGAAATGTAGTTTTAATAATTTTTCAGTCGACAATGTAGTTGTTTAAAGCTTAAATATGTGGTTTGTTTATAAAGATAGCGCCTATTTAAAAATTTGATCTGACGGTTTCGGAGTTGTACGACGCGATCACCGGGCGCTCAGCACTCAATAAGCCCCCAGAGGACAGCCTTACCTCGGCCAGAGCGTCTGAAGTTTGCCGCCGGCTCGGATGTCTCTAGTCTAGTGATTAAACATGAGATATTATTCGTCTTGTGTATATCTAACGGGCGATCTTTGGTCTCATTAATCTATAAATGGTTCCCTGGTAAATCGTTTTGGCTGAGGGCAAAGTGAAGTTTCATAACTTTATATTTAGGCTTTTTTAACGTTGTATCCTGCTGTATGTTTGACTGAAGCTACTTCTGCTATTACTGATCAATAAAACTGAAATTTAACAAAAAGAGTTAAATATTAAATATAAGTCACTATTTAACTTATTTTTTATTGTGTATATTCTGTAATTGATATTTCTTATTCTATTGCTATTATTATTATAGTATTATTAATAAACCATATGCTATTATCAATATTTTTGTGATTGTATTATTGTATGATATTATATAATTATACTATTCATTACTATTTTATTTGCTGTATACTATTTGTTTATGTTATTGACTAAACTATTTACTATTACTTCTCACAAATGTTAGTTGTACCATAACATGTATTAGCATGGATCCATCAGTTATCTTTGTTATTGCTCAAATCTGGTCAATCACAGAAAATGCTTTTTCCACAATAAGAAAACTTAAATTATATCTCAGTATGGGGGTCTTCATCATTCTTATCCAAGAATAAAAAGCCAGATACATGACAAGTCTGAGCTTTGACCATTCTTTATTAAAGCAAATATTTTACAAATGTAACTATTGAGATTTTAAATAACTAGAGATGGAACTTTTTGTACACCACATACAAACCACTGAAATCGGTTGATAAATATAAAAACAGTTTTTGTTTTTATCCAGAAAAAAACGCAGCTCACCCTTGATTACAGTGCAGTCTTGCCCTCCGCAAAATGGCGGACCCGTTGACGTATCGCAGCAACGTTCCAAAGCGGCCAATAGGGCGTCTATGTATTATATTATGTCTATGAGCACAAGAGGCGAAACTCTGATGCTTTTTTGGTAACAGCCACTAGGTGGCGCTTCGGTAGCGCGGCCGCCATTTTGGAGTGAAGATTCCAGCGGGAGTTACTGGACAATAGCACAGATAACAGTTTTCTGAGGTAGTTTTTTCTTGCATTATTGAGTATTTCCATTTTATGCAACTTTATAGATTTACTACTATTATTAGTTACCAACTCCACTAGGCCTGAAATATATTTTGTACGTTTTAATCCCCTGGATCATGCTACAAACATGATGATCTTATAGAACATGATGCGTTGCTGTGTCCGTTATCCTATAATTGCCACTTTTGTACAGTGTTTTTGTTTACATAGTCTTGCTTTAACGGTCATTAATATATGATATAAGAGCTTTACTGTAAAGCTTTTCTATTGCTGTTATATTTGTTGTCCAACATTTACATTTATATTTATTTGCTGAATTCATTTATTTCATTGATAACTTATTTTTGAACATATCTCGTTATTTCAACATATGCTGGGACATTCTAATCTGTATTAAGCCAAGTGTTCTTAGGTTTTCTTAATGTGTAAGCTAATTAAACACGTTGCGTTTATATTCTGGGCTCATCTGATTTTTTTAACCTACTTTATTTTGATTTTAGTATCATAATGATTATGCATGCACAATTAATCGTGAACTTGATAAATGTTGCAGATATATTTTACTATGCACAAAAATGCCTTTCAACGTGCAAAATTCAGAATTAAATGAATTTGCAGCAATTTGTACATAAAGAGTCTGTTGCCTTCTATACTGTATACGTGTTGTAGCCATTAAATAAGTGCATTTCATATTTGTTCATAAATTTATAATGCATGAGTAGGATGATATCGGAAGACATGAAGTGGGTCATACATGATTTTGACTCATTAGCCTACATTGTATTTTGTAGAAAGCGTTTCTTTAAAGTGAATTTCGTTTTTGTATAAATTGTATCTTAATTAAAAAAAAAAAAAAAAATCGTATTTATTAAAATTGCCTGGATTTAATAAATAAGCAAATATACCAGACAATATAATCATGACATGGAGGCTGAATGTTGTGCTTATTCAATTTAGTAAAATTAAAACTTTAGTTGTGATAATTCAAATTATTGAATATTAAATATAAATTTTGCTAATTTAATAATAGTATTTATATACAATGTAGGCTAAATAATTGCGCAGCTCCCCCTGTCAGTGATCTAGCACCCCCTCAGCACCTGCGTTAAAAACTTAATGTAGAGAGCAGATCGAGTAGCCTAATATAATTAATTAAATCCTTGAACTTCACTGTCTCAAGTTATGTGGGGGAAAAGCCTGGTTAGCAACTTCTTTTTCTTTTTACCTAATTATTTCAACCTAAAAATGACCTCTGCACTGCACTAAATACATGTATAATATATGACTGCCGAGTGGCTTTCACCCCAAAATGGCGGAAGCATAGCGCTGCTGCTGGGCGCTGGTGTTGCAATGGAACGTTCTATTGGCTTTCACTTCTTGTAAATATATATGTTCTTTGCCGATGCCCAGCTTTATGCAAATGAATCCGCCAAACGCGACGCGTCTATCCAATAGAAGTAGAGCATATGGAGACGGGGGAAGTCTCTCGCAGGTCCTCTGTTCTAGACTGGCCGCTGGCTCAAAACCACGCTTAGAGCAGTAAACTTGAGGAACGCCCATCAAAGTACAAATGTGGGGAGGCGTTGCGACACCACGCGACTGTCGTGTCGGACAAGTGGATCTCTAGGTAAACGTTGTTATATGACGATCCTGGGACGTCATACAACTGACGCTTTACCTTTAACGTCAGTTAGATTTAGGGGTAGGTTTAGGTCTGGGGTAGAGTTAGGATCCGATAACGTCATCTAACCGACGTTTGGGTACCCTAAAAAGGCGGATATTGACGTATGGTCAAAAGACGTCCCAAGACGTCAGTATATGACTTCTTGGGATGAGACTGCGCTGACTGTCTATAATAGCCTAATTTAGAGATCACTTTTTTTTTTACCGACTACCGAGAAATTTGATCGGTTAACGTTGATACGGTCAACCATCGGTTAAACGGTCATCGGTTAACATCCATGACAAATATGAACAATTGATAAGTCAGTAAATCAAAACAGACATCACCGACTAGTCGTTTCTTTTGGGGTGAATGATTCAACAGCCTAAAAGCTTCAATTCAATTTGGTGAAGTTATGCCATTTTCATACAATTTGCGAAGAAAAAAACCCTCTAGGGGTGAACAATTAATTGTATTTGTGATAATATCGTAATATGATAAAATGCGATTTTTAAACCCGCAAAAGCTGCGATTACACTCTGGTCATGTGGCACGTGTGATGGGCAATCTGGCTCTTTTTCGTGAGCCGACTCGTTTGACTCGGCTCACTGAAAAGAGCCGGCTCTTTTGGCTCACAAACGGCTCTTTAAAAAAAAATTATGTTTTGACTATGAAAGGTGTAAAAACAATTATAATTAAATTATTAAATGAAATCATAGTCAATTTCTTTAAAAATGCATTGATTTGTTATGAAAAAATAATGTATAGAAACAACATTTAAAACAAATCGGCCTACAATCTGAATCTGAACAACATAATAGAACCCATATTAAAGAAAAATTAATAACTGAAAGGATTAAACTCCCTCTTTTTCTCTCTTCTTTATTGGCATGTTATAACCAGCATGTTATAACCAGCATGAACTATCCCACTTATGTTTTGTATAACTAGCATGAACAGCTCTTAAAGCCGACTCATTCGCGAACGACTCATCAGCATCAACGACAACTTGCACGCTACGCCTGGCTGGCACACAGGAAAGAACTGTTTATGTGCGCATTTGACGTTAAACCCGTGAAAACACGATTGCTTCAACGCTTGCGTACATGCCGTTATCTTATCTTGACAGGAAAAGAGTTAGCGTACTGCTCTGCAAGTAAACGCACTCATTATGACACATTAATGTGACTCACCATCCTCTGCTTTCACAGTGTTTTGAAGAGTCAGTGTGATCAGCATGCAAAGTAAAAGCACGACAGACTCCCTCATCGCCATGCCGTGATCAGTCAGTCCTGCTGCAGAATTATGGGATTAATATCCTGCCAGGATTCAAAACTGAAAATAAAGTTTTGAAAGGTTGAAACTAAGTGTTCAAAAACTCAAAATCTCACAAAAAAAGTTTTGCAAGATCGAAAAATAAGATTTGCAAGCTTGCAAAATGTAAAAAAAATTAAAAATATTTCTGCAAACATTATGTTGTTTTTGATATTTCCTTCTTCAGAACTGCAACATTTTTTTTACGATGTTGTGCAAACAATTTTTCAGAGTTTCAAATTTGTCAGTGTTCTCCCACTGTATTAGTTTGTTTTCCAGGTTTGAAACCTTGTAAATGGTGATCTGAAAACTGGTGTGCGAATGTGTGCACAAACGTTTTGAAACTCTGAAAACAGAGTTTTGCAGGCTTGCAAAGTGGTAAAAAAAAAATTAAATCTCTGCAAACATAATTTTGTTTTTGAGTTTTCCTTCTTCAGAAGTGCAACACTCTTTTTTAGGGTGTTGTGCAATCATTTTTTCAGAGTTTCGAATTTGTCAGTGTTCTCCCAATGTATTAGTTTGTTTTCCAGATTTGAAACCTTGTAAATGGTGATCTGAAAACTGGTGTGCGAATAGGTGAAAAAAAGTTTTGAAACTCTGAAAACTGAGGTTCGAAAGGGCGAAACTTATTACATTACATGTGCACTCTTATTGCAGACTATATTTTCAGACCCGAGTTTACAACACCCACTTTGCGGAGATACGCCCACACAGTTGCGAGCTTGCGACTTACGTGATTGGTGGCAGCGTTGTCACGCAGCTCTGCTCTGAAACTCTGAAACTCAGACTGAGCGAAAATGAAGCTTCGCAACCTCGCAACCTAAAAAAAAAAAGCCTGGAGGGAGGGCCTTCTGCTCTTGGCCAATGATTTGCTGTCTGCTGACGTACAGTCCAATCACAAGTATTTACTGGAAAGGTGGGATTGACCGACTGCTCCGCCAATGACGAAAGCGTATGGGATGAATATAATATGGCTATTCATGCATTCTAGAAACGAGTCAATGAATGCACGCGTGTCGCCTGATCAACAATTGCACATCTTACTTGTTGCATGCGAGATACATTAATACAAAATCGAGGTTTTGTATTAACAACTATGGTTCTTGTACAAAATGCTGCACATTCATGTGATTCTGGATTTTGCACACACAAGTTGTAGCCTATTAGTTTAGTGACGCACATTTATGAATTTGTCAAATAGATGTGTAGTTGTGCCCACATTAATAACTAGCACCAGGCCTATTCATTTGTAGTTTGTTTGTGTGTGGGTTGTGAAATGCTTAAAAACCGCGAAAAGAAAGTCTCAAAATCCAAATGAATCAAATGATATTGACTCAGAAAAGACGTCAATGAATGCACGCGCGTCACCTGATCCACACATGCAAGTCTTCTTTGTTGCATGCGCAAATTATGATACACTAATACAAAAGAAAACATTTGTATTCACAAAAATGTCTCTATTTGTACAAATTGCAAATCTTGTGCGATGTCCTAAACTGCCGAGATAATAACACAAGCGTGCAGTACGACGTCCACTAACGTCCGATACGCAAACGAATGTCATTTTAACTATTCACTTTAATGAACAGTTAAAACAACTGACCTGTCCAACACTGAACTGCACGAGACCTCTGAATCGGCGTAGGCCTATAAAAAATCGGTAACACTTATAGATTAGTTAACATACAAACTGCACTTCTACAGCTAGCATTGCTAATGTTAATGTCAATATTTAGAGAGTCTGTATAGGCCCTGGCCCACTATATGTGTAACTTGTAGCCATTAAATATGCGCATTTAGTTTCATTTTTGTTAAAATATTATAATGTTATTTTTTTTAGCCTACATCTATGGTGATTGTGAAAATTGAACAGCATGAGTAAGATATATGATATAAGATATAAGCCTATATATATATTGATACTATATTTTGATACTGCACTTTGGCCAACAGCTGTTGTTTTTTAAATATGCTCTATAAATAAATATGACTGACTGACTGACTATATTCATCCCATACGCTTTCGTCATTGGCGGAGCAGTCGGTCAATCCCACCTTTCCAGTAAATACTTGTGATTGGACTGTACGTCAGCAGACAGCAAATCATTGGCCAAGAGCAGAAGGCCCTCCCTCCAGGCTTTTTTTTTTTAGGTTGCGAGGTTGCGAAGCTTCATTTTCGCTCAGTCTGAGTTTCAGAGTTTCAGAGCAGAGCTGCGTGACAACGCTGCCACCAATCACGTAAGTCGCAAGCTCGCAACTGTGTGGGCGTATCTCCGCAAAGTGGGTGTTGTAAACTCGGGTCTGAAAAAATAGTCTGCAATAAGAGTGCACATGTAATGTAATAAGTTTCGCCCTTTCGAACCTCAGTTTTCAGAGTTTCAAAACTTTTTTTCACCTATTCGCACACCAGTTTTCAGATCACCATTTACAAGGTTTCAAATCTGGAAAACAAACTAATACATTGGGAGAACACTGACAAATTCGAAACTCTGAAAAAATGATTGCACAACACCCTAAAAAAGAGTGTTGCACTTCTGAAGAAGGAAAACTCAAAAACAAAATTATGTTTGCAGAGATTTAATTTTTTTTTACCACTTTGCAAGCCTGCAAAACTCTGTTTTCAGAGTTTCAAAACGTTTGTGCACACATTCGCACACCAGTTTTCAGATCACCATTTACAAGGTTTCAAACCTGGAAAACAAACTAATACAGTGGGAGAACACTGACAAATTTGAAACTCTGAAAAATTGTTTGCACAACATCGTAAAAAAAATGTTGCAGTTCTGAAGAAGGAAATATCAAAAACAACATAATGTTTGCAGAAATATTTTTAATTTTTTTTACATTTTGCAAGCTTGCAAATCTTATTTTTCGATCTTGCAAAACTTTTTTTGTGAGATTTTGAGTTTTTGAACACTTAGTTTCAACCTTTCAAAACTTTATTTTCAGTTTTGAATCCTGGCAGGATATTAATCCCATACAGAATGAGCGTTCACAAGCTCTGCACGGCTATTTATACAATGCGTGATCTGGCCACACTTTGAACTTTGCCATGGGAACTGTGGTTGCCAGATTTTTATGAAAAGCCACGATTTTAAACTGAAGCGACTGGACCCACTGTTCCTAAATAGGCTGTTACAAATTAAATGTAATATTATGATCTTCAGCTCTTTGATCACTATTTTCAGGAGTATTTGGGTTTCATGGATGTGGATTATGTTATTCATAAATATGAAACAGTTTGTCTGTTTTTAGAAAAGTAAAATACACAAATTTGTGTTGCTAATTATTTGTAGCCTGTTAAAATGTATTGTTTGTAGTTAATGAGACCGGGGACAGTTGCAACACTTTTTGAATTTGGCTCTGTTACTCATAGACGGTTTGGATTAGACAAACCAATTGTTTATACAATAATCTTAAATCTGTCTGTTAATAGTCTAAACCATTTAAAGATAATTACAGAAGCTAAATTTTTCACAATTTGCATTTGAATGTAAGGAGTCAGATGTTGCAAATGACCCTGGTTGCAACATTGTTTGGGGATGGTTGCAACATGTTACAAATATAATATATTACAATATATGTTAGTGTTAGCAAAATGATTATTATTAAAAATGTAAGTTATAATAATATTACAGTGTTATTTATTCATCAGCTTTGATTTGTCTAGATAGGCCTTATGTGCAGATGTCAAATATTCAAACTGATATAAAATACAGTAGGCTTTTAGTGACATAGGAAGAATGGAACAATTTGTGAGGAATTAACTTTTATTTAGCCTAATGTCATGTAAAAACGTTTTAAAAACTTTTATAATTATATATTATTTATTTATGCATTGTACGGGGACAGTTGCAACCCGTTCCTGTCAGCCATGATAAAACCTCATGTGCTAGCTAAACAAGGCTACCTTGATACCAAGGGGGTAATCCATCGACCGGAAGTTGAAGTCGGCCGGGTGCCGCCATCTTGTAGCAGAACTTCACTTGCGTTAGCATTTCCATTGACTCCCATTCATTTTGGCGTCACTTTGACAGCGAATAACTTTACATCTGAGGCGCTTAAAGACTCCATTTGTCCATTATTTATTTCTAGAGAAACACGACAATATATAAAGGGCTCCATTACCTTCTATGTTACATTTTGGCCCCGTAGAAACAGTTTTTGTAAAAATATGCTAACGATTGCGTCATCAAGCTTAGTTTGAGTCGGTTTGAGTCTGCGCGTCAGGAACGGAAGTGCTCAAAAATCGCTAAAAATGGGCTTCAACTGTCTCAACTGAGTTCCAATGTGATGACTCTGTCCACTTCTTATACTGTCTATGCTTGATACATGCTAACCATACCAGCTTAAAGTTAACATATCACTCATTTAAACCATATAAGTTTGAGCTGAATTACAAAAACAGTGACAACAGTTGAACAAAAACAAAGCTCAAGAAAATAAATACTTTCATTCCTCAAAAATCCAACTGAGCATGTGCGGTGTGAGTGTCATCACTCTAGCTCGTTTCTGATTGGAGAAAAATGACATGTTGCAACCATCCCCTGTTGCAACTGTCCCCGGTCTCCCCTACAGTATTGCATAACTAACAAGAAAAAAAAATCTATTTCAGTTGTCAACTAAGGGCCCACTAGGCAAACTCCAATGTGCCCTCAAGATGATTTAAAACAACTTTAATCTTAACAGACATTCGTGAGAGAATTGGACATTGTGCAATATGCTACTTTGGACCGTTTGAAGTCAGACAAGGTACATGTAGAAGTAATGTGAAATGATATGGTGTATTGTTTACCTGCCTGACAACAAGAGGTGCATATTAAAGTTGCACATACACTGGATTCATGTTTAAATGCCATCCGATGCTTTGTGAGCAGGAGAGGTCAGGTGTCAATCATGAGAAGTGACAACTCAGGTGCTGAGATTGAACAGCCCAAAGCCATTTAACAATGGAACCAATCAAAAATGTAAAGCATTCTACCCACCTTCTGAATTTCATTTCAGTGGAGTGTGGGAAAGACAGAAAAGGTCTGTTAAACAAATCCTGAGATCTGTACTGAAAGAACAAACATAAACGACAGACCAATTAAAGTTACAACAGATGATTCCATAGATCTTGAACCCTTGACACAAAATCACCTGTTATCACTGAAAAGGCAAAAAAAACTGAGACATATATGCACGTCGCAAATGGAAGCAAATTCAGTATCCTGCTGACCTGTTCTGGAAGCGATGGGTGCGTGAATTTACCTTTGCTTCAGGAACGTCAAAAATGGACTGAAGTAAAGAAAAAGCTTTTTGTTGGAGATGTCATCCTAATAATAGACGACTTTTCCCCAAGAAATTCATGGGTCTTTGGAAGAATCATGAAAGTGTTTCCAGATAAAATAAAAGAACTGGTAAGATGCTTATAAGACTAAGACCTGTTGATAAGTAGGGGTGTAACGGTTCACAAAATTCACGGTTCGGTTCGATACAGTGGTGTCACGGTTCGGTACGTTTTCGATAAAGCAAAAAGAAAGAAATGCCAGAGAAATGTCCTATTTATTAAAAGAAAAAATATTTTTAATTAAGTTTGAGTTCCTACATCTTGAAACTTTCAGGTTTATAAATGGTGGTAATCTTTGAAGGATGAACAAATAATTTTTTGGTCATCACATTAAAAATAACATTTAAATATATATTTTTATATATATAATATTTAGATAATATTTGAGTTTTGAAGTGCTGGAAAAAGATGTGTGAAGTACTTGGAAGAATTTTACTATTTCAGCCAAACTTCCATGGTTACAGTTAGTGTTACTATAAATCCATGGTGAATGTTGTGGATGTATGTGGACTTAAAGCCTAAATAGTTCATTCACGGCACCGTGTTTCTCCTGGTTTCCACGTCAGCGCTGTTTGATCTAATAGAGATCTACGGTTAATAACGGAGAAATGTGAATGCATCTCACTAGATCTAGCCGCGATGTTATTACTTCAATTGTGAATTCAAATGCTTTCTTTACTGGACCTCTTAGCGCTGTGTACTGTAGTAACCATGAGGTCTATGGTAGTAACAGTGTCGCTTGATCAAGATCAGCTCGCGCTGCACAGATGTTGCTGGTCCGAACTCTTTTTTACAGTCTATGGTCCGAACTGATAAACGGTCCGTGGAGCACAATATAATGAGTAGCGCAGTTTGTAGCGCATTTGACATTTGATTTGATTTTGTCGGCAGGAAAAATAGTCCTAGGAATCGTTCGGTTTGTATGCGTACCGAACCGGAAGCCTCGTACCGAAACGGTTCAATACTGTCTGGTTAGCCTACACCCCTATTGATTAGTGGTAAGTGTGTGAAATGGACTGTTCACTAACTCCTCAAATATCAAGTGTGTTTTTTCTGCCATACAAAGAATATCGACACTCCAGAAAATAGATCATGGACACTTTGGGCCCTATCATACACCCGGCGCAGTGTGTTTTGCTAGTTTCAGCCCGACACAGTTATCATTTTCACGTCCTGTGCCACATTGTTTAAATAGCAAATGCATTTGTGCCTATTTGTGGAAAATTGGACCCTTAGGTCTCTAAGGTGATGCATAATGTAAATATTATATCCTTATGGGTCCATTGTTTTTGTTAAAAAGGAAATTGTCAGTCTGCCTGCCTGTCAATTAGGGGCCGGAAATGTAAGAGACATATTTCACACGTCAGAACTTATATTTCTACATTTTTATTATGTAAATATGGTACAAAAATAATTTTTGTTAGTAATTTACTATTGAATCTATTTCTTATGTTTATATTGGTTCGTACTGCACGTTCAGTACAAAGTTATTGACGCACATGCAATAAGTTCAAATGCACAGTGGGCGAACACAAAGCTTTTGACCGTTTATCATAATTAATATATCATAAATTGGCTCATAAGTTTATTATCTATACAAATAAGTTGTTGAGAAGACATCTCTGCGCAAGATGATTATGCGGTATTTATAGGAGTAGTTCACTTTAAAATAAAAATTACCCTCAAGCCATCTAAGGTGTATATGACATTCTTCTTTCAGATGAATACAATCGGAGTTAAACGAATCGGTTACCTAACGTAACCTCGGTTCTCTCTAGATGAGGGAACGAGTATTGCGTTAGTTTAGCTTACGCTACGGGAAAGATTCATCTTCTCGAGATATTGAGGCCAAAAATTATCCTTAATTTTGTATCTATTGTCAACGCAGTGCAGCAGCTAGCAGACCTAGAGCAGGCTGTCTAGCGTGCTCATTGGCTGCCCTGCGGCAACTGCTGCAGCCTACCAGTGAGCCCGATGTGACGTCACGTCCAATGAAGGGCGCTCGCGCCTTCAACGCGTCCTAGCCCGCCAGAATGGACATGGCTTAGCGTATATGAGCGGGGCTCAGAGGCTGAATCTCTGGTTTTCATTGACTGAAGCGAAATAGCACTCGTGGCGCGAGCACGGCAGGTTACGCAATACTCGTTGCCTCATCTAGAGAGAACCGAGGTTACGTTAGGTAACCGATTCGTTCTCTTACGAGAGGTTCTCTCGTATTGCGTAAGTTAAGCTTACGCTACGAGAACCCTTCGTCAACGCCGTGCGCGCCAGCATCCACTTCATGAGTCCCAGAGAAGCCCGGGATCCCAGATAAGCGGGAATAAGCGCATACACATAAGCACTCACAGGTAATACAGAGCGGCGATGTCGGTCAGTGTATAAGCATATATAAACTGATACAGTGCACCTCAACCAGAAAAGCTAAGTTATATGAGAGTAGCCTGCGCATGAAAATGCGTGGGCAGAACTGACCTCTCACTTAAACTGACAGCAGTTTAGCCTGCAGGGCGGGAACTTCCAGGTTACAGAACCTGACAAAGGTGGACGGGGAGGCCCAGCCCGCCACCACACATATGTCATTAATAGAAATTCCGCTGGACCATGCCCACGAAGAGGCCATGCCTCTGGTGGAATGAGCCCTGACGCCCAACGGGCATTGCAGACCTTTTGACGCATAAGCAGCTGCAATAGCATCCACTATCCATCTAGATAGGCTCTGTTTCGAGGCGGCGAGACCTTTGGTGCGCCCTCCGAACGAAACGAAAGCTGCTCCGAGCGCCTGAAAGGGGCAGAGCGCATAATGTAAACTCTTAGCGCCCTGCCCGGGCAGAGGAGATTAACATCGTTCTCACTATCGGATGCTGGCAGAGCCGATAGGGAAATGACCTGTGCTCTGAGCGGAGTGCCAATCACTTTGGGAACATAGCCATGTCTAGGTTTGAGGATGACTTTTGAGTCATTCGGGCCGAGCTCAAGACACGCAGCGCTGGTAGACAGCGCATGTAAGTCACCTACACGTTTGACTGATGACAGAGCGATCAGAAAAACGGTTTTGAGTGATAATTATTTTAGATCCGTAGAGTCTAAAGGTTCAAAGTGGTATGCTTTCAGGGCCTCGAGAACCAAAGAAATATCCCACATAGGAACTGAAGGGGGGGGGGGGGGGGGGGGATTCTGAGAACGCTGCAACGGCTGGACAGTCTGTCTGGGCCGTCGTTCAGGTGGCCTGGCACGTACGCAGCTCTCTGCGAGCGCAGATGGTGCTGAGACCAAACGAGGTGTTCTGAGTTGGTTGCGTCTGTCGAGATGACCTTTCGATATGAGACAGTTCCCATAATCACTCCCCGCTGGTACCAGTCGGCCACTAACCAGGGCTGCAGAGCTGTTATGCAGCTCTGAGTCACTCTGATCCGCTTGCAGCCGGACTCCCAAGCTCAGTGAGACAAACGAGCGGTCAGCCAGTGTTGTAGCGGGCGCATGCGCAGCAAACCCAGCTGAAGTACCGCAGCAGCTGAAGCCATGTAGCCCAGCATCCTCTGGAATGTCTTCAGAGGGGCGGTGCTGCCCTTCTGGAAAGACGCGTCCAGTCACTGAACACGGCGCGCGCGGGGTTGATAAGCGAGCCGTCATAGCCACAGAGTCCAGTTCTATTCCTAAAAAGGAAATTGACTGACTGGGCAGTAAAGAGCTCTTGGTCGAATTGAATATTTCGAATATTTTGACCCAGGCTTTCCAGGTGACTGAGGAGCGCAGTTCCATGCACTTCGTGAATGTACGGGGTGCTAAAGACAGACCGAACGGCAGGACGGTGAATTGATAAACCTGACCGTCAAAGACGAATCTCAAGAATGGCCTGACGAGGTATTATCTGAATCTGAAAATAGGCAACTTTCAGATCGAGAGATATAAACCAGTCCCTCGGGCGAACGTGCGCGAGGAGTTGTCTGGTTGTAAGCATTTTGAACGGTCTTTTCATAAGAGCTTTGTTCAAATGCCTCAGATCCAGTATGGGTCTGAGAGCCCCTCCTTCTTGGGTACGAGAAAATAACGGCTGTAAAAACCTGACTCGCTCAGGGAAGGCGGTACCGGTTCTATGGCCCCTTTGCACAGCAGTTTTGCTATTTCTGAGCGAAGTAGATGTGCTACTTCCGCTTTCACTGTCATCCCGGTCCGTGCTCGAAAGCGTAGGGAACGGCGAGCGAATTGTAACGGATAGCCCTGCTTTATAGTGCTTTGCACCCATTCTGATACCCCTGGAATAGCTTCTTCCATGCTTATATATGCGCAACTAGGAGCAGAATGGTCTCCGGGTTCTGATCGCCGCACTGCGCGGGCTCGAGAAACAGAACCGGAGGAATGAGCGCGGCGCGCGCGCTCTCTGTGCTTGAATAGGGCGGCTCGTTGACAGCGGTAGCAGGCTGTTTCATATATAGCGTCCCGATAGCTGTGAATGGGGAGCGCTTTATGATCACTTGTGATGCGCGAGCGGCGCCGTAGGCGGCGTGTATGTTAGTAAGCGTGGGCGCTCGTGAGCGGGCACGGGACTTACATTCATAACTTGACTGATATGAGGCTGCACTTTGTGACGCGTGCTTGACGCCGTGGGCGAAGTGCATGTTAGTAAGCGTGAGCGCTTGCGAGCGGGCACGAGACTTGCGTTCATATCCTGACTCATATGAGGCTGCACTTTGTGGTGTGCACGCGCAGCGCCATGTGCGAAGTGCATGTCAGTAAGCGTGAGCGCTTGCGAGCAGGCACGAGACTTACGTTCATAGCCTGACTGATATGAGGCTGCACTTTGTGATGCGCGTGACTTGGCCGTGTAATAGAGCGGGCAGAGAGAAGATGTGGGCACAGACACGTGGCCACATCTCCTACAGTTAACACTCGAGCGGCATTTGCCAGCTTCATGAGAGAGGGCTCTGTAAGTGACATGGGAAGTGCTGTGTTTGTGTGTAGGGGTGAGCACTGAGGTGTGGGCACTTTTTCTACACTTAAAACACCATCGGCGTGAGCCGGATAACCAGACATTATGCTCTTTATGAGATTTCTTGCAGGCGAGCGGGTTGTGTTACCGACTCGTTGGCTGCTGAATGAACCACTGTAGTAGCCTGTGACTTGACTGACAGGGCGAAAAACTTTGAGGGTGGTCCGGCCACGGCGACGCTCAACAGCGCATACATTTTATCTGCTATCCGAGCCAGGATTCGAACACGGGTCTCTGGCTCGAAAGCTTTGTGTTTAGCCACTGAGCCACAGGGGGAAACAACATAAGCTTGATTCAGCACGAGCTGATAAGAGAGCGTCATCAGTGTGTTGTGTCGGCTTTTGTTTGTAGGCGTGCGTGTTATATAACAGGCGCATTGCTGCAATATTGACATTTCCAGCCGCTCGAACTCGGAGTAGCTGAGAGATCTTTGAGTTTTACCGAATCTCTGGCGCGGGTGTCTCAATGTAGAGCGAGTCACGCGGGGCGGGCCGGCGTGGGCTCATATATTTGAGACGCCCATAAATACTCGAGCCCCGCCATATGAACGGGAGGGGCGAGGGCGCGTTCGCTTTCTGTACGTAAGAAAGCTGGCCGCGCGCTCAGAGAGGAGAGCCGCATAAATTTTATCTGTTGCCCAAGCCGGAATTCGAACTCGTGTCTATGGCGTGAAAGCTATGGGTTTCGCCACTGAGCCACAGGGGAAAACAACATAAGCTTGAATCAGCGCAAGCAGATAAGAGCGTCATCACAGTTATTTGCCGGCGTTTGTAGCAGGCGACGTGCATGTTATATAACAGGCTCATTGCTGCAACACTGACATTTCCAGCCGCTCGAACTCAGAGGCGCTGAGAAATGTTTGGAAAATGGGGGTTTGTTCGTCCTCGGCGGGACTAAACCACTCTCTTTCCCCTTTCCCCTCACTGAATACTGAACTGATTTTCACGCGTTTTTTTTTTGCTGCAAAGGTCATTCATGTAGCTATGATACAGGACACATGGTTCGGCGTATTTTAATATCCATAGTAGGCTTAACAGTAATATAATATTCTGCTATTAGATATAAAGTGACCAGACACAATATCTGTGATGAAGGATATAATGTTTTTATAAATCACACACTATAGGGAATGCGGAGGTACGTCACACCGTGTTGCATTATGGGACGTGGCCGCCATCTTTAAATGCACGATCTCTGTTTACCTTCGGTATAATAGTGGGTGTTTGGCTAAAACAGGTAAAATTGAAGAAGAACGGAAGAAATGGATATGTTTAAAGAAAAAGAGAAGGGACACTACTGGGATAAACTAAATGCCACTGTCAAAAAACTATTTGGACAAACTATCCGCGATAAAAAACGTTAATACATCTGATTTAGTTTTGGTGTTCGAAGCCTATGCTAAGTTGATTACTATTGTACATAAAGTTCAAGCTATTTTACCTGTATAGCAGCTCTCATAGTTAATGTCAGCTTGCTATTTTCAGCATATGTTAAGTTTTCATAGGTTGTGCAAGAAAAAAAATTGTACATTACTTTATAATGCCACAAGATGTGGTAACTTGTTAAATACAACTGTGCCTTATTGTCAACATTTAATGTTGACACGTGTAAAAATGAGAGTATTTGGTCGTTTATTTTAAAAGTTTGATGTTGTTGTGGCAAAATTTTAATATTGGTTGATTAATGAATATTGCTGAATACAGGAATATATTAAGGAAAATGAACATAAGTTAGGAATACAAAACGGAGAGCCTTTTTGCGTCCCTGGTGATATAACCTGTTCTGTGAATGCCAGCTGAGGGTGGGGGACAGGACAACAGAAGAATACAGGGGGTCATCAAAGTAACCTTTTGTCTCCTCAGAAAACAAGAAACAATTTGGTTTGTCCTAGGGGGTAGAAACCGGCCCAACTAGGGAGGGGTCTTACGCAAAGAAGTGTATAAATGCTTTGTATTTTGTGAGATAATCAGGTTCTCCTTCCCAGAGCCAACTGGCCTGTGGCTCTGGAAAGGGTCCTCAAAGAAATAAACCTTTTCATCTTTAAAGCAATTTTGCCTAATGAAAGTTTGTTGTACCTATTGATGCTGTTTTTATTAATCTCTACAAAATGCTAATACAAGCTTGGTGTCAGAAGTGTCTATCCTGTGCGGAACCTTCTTCTCTGGTCCTGAGCGGATTTGACGGAAAGTGCACACTCCGGACAGCAACAGGCGGACCGGTCTCATACCTCGATGGCTTGAGATAGATCTCAACAGGTTAAGAGAGAGAGAGCCAATATCCGCATTTCAGGACCAGAGGAAGAACTCCCACACGGACCAAAAGAATCCGTGGCGATTACAGAAAAAGCATCTTTGGGTAAGAAACTGCAAATTGTTTTATTGATGTTAAGAGTAAATTGATAATAATGACTGTTGAATCGGTTTCTAGTATGCATCGCGGGTAAAAGACGACTAAAATATTTTCGTTTGGGGTAAAATATTTTTATTTTCTAAAACTGATGTAAATGTTTACTGATGTAAAGTGAACCATATTGACTGAGTTTGTCACTTTGGTACGAGCACAGGGTTGCTCGTGTAAGTGTACGGATGTGGATGCGACGTAACTTACCATAGTGTAACGGAAGTAGACACGACTGAAGTACGGATTTAGGCAAAATCCTGATTGTAAGCTAATCATCTAGTAAAAGCGGTCGGAGAACCGCGCTTGAGTTAATCTAATACAGCGTTCGGTAGGTCCCGTTTGAATTAGATTGATTCTTGTAAAAGTGATACGGAAGAGATCACGCTTGATAGATTTTGGTACCAGGAAAAATAGTGAATCGTATTTACAGAGCAATATTTGCTAACCTTTATCGGTTTGAGGTGAAATAACCGGGTCTGGTATAGACGTTTACAGATATAAGACGCGCGTCGAAAGTAAAAAAACCAAGAGAGAAGATTCAGTCAAAATGGGGTCATCTAACAAAAACCTAGGTAATTTTCATACATCCGTTTTCGAAAACGAAACAGAAATTGTCTTTGTATTGAGAGCTATGAAACTGAACCACGGTCTCGAATGCTCTCCGAGTCCGATCCCAGTACAAAAGGCAGCACAAGACGCACAAGCACGAGCAGCTGCAGACGCTACGGAAACAAACAAGCCTAAAGTTAAACAAAGGAGAGGACAGAAATGGCGATGCTTTGTGTGTGCTTCTAACGATCATTCGTTCAAAGAATGTACCATATGTAGAATTTGTTTTAGGGATGGACACTGGGCTGATATGTGTCCGAATTTTAAGTCGGATGGAAACGGAGAGCATGAGAGGATCTGTGTTGGAGCGAGAGGCGATCGTGTCCGCAGGACGGAGAGGTAGAAAACGAATCGGTTACCTAAGTAACCTCGGTTCTCTCTAGATGAGGGAACGAGTATTGCGTAAGCTAGCTTACGCTACGGGAAAGATTCCATCTTTCTGAGAAATTGAAGCCAAAAATTATCCTATAATTTTGTATCCATTGTCAACGCAGTTCAGCTGCAGCAGACCATGAGAGGGCTAGCTAGCCGCTCATTGGTTCGCTCACGGAGAACTGCTTAAGCCTATGAGGGAGCGCGAGTGAACCCGCGACCAATGAGAGTCTGACTCGCTCTTATTACGTCACCGCCCGCCGAAACGGGTGTGGACGAGACCATAAATATCCCGAAATAGGCTGAATAATCTGGTTTTTTCAAATACTGAAGCGAAAATCGCCAGTAGCACAAGCACGGCCAGGAACGCAATACTCGTTCCCTCATCTAGAGAGAACCGAGGTTACGTTAGGTAACCGATTCGTTCTCTTACGAGAGGTTCTCTCGTATTGCGTAAGCTAGCTTACGCTACGGGAACCCCTGGTCAACGCCGTGCGTGCTAAGCATCCACTATTAGTCCCGCGGGGCACCCCGGGGAACTCTGTAAGTGGGAATGAATATATGTACCTGTGACAAAAGGCCAGCGGAGCGGGCCGGTGATTGTGTAGTACATAAGCACATTATAGAGAGGGACAGAGCGAACTCGGTCTGTGTAATTAACCCCCTATAGTGCAGCTCAACCAGAAGAGCTGAAACATACTAGACTGCTAGTAGTTTAGCCTGCAAGGCGGGTACTTCCAGATTGTAAAATCTGACAAAGGTGGAGGGGGGAAGCCCATCCCGCTGCCACGCAAATGTCGTGAATGGAAATTCCGCTGGACCATGCCCACAATGAGGCCATGCCTCTAGTGGAATGAGCCCTGATGCCCAGAGGGCATGGCAGGTCTTTTGATGCGTATGCTGCTGCAATGGCATCAACAATCCATCTGGATAGGGACTGTTTCGAGGCGGCCAACCCTTTGGTGCGCCCGCCGAACGAAACAAAAAGCTGCTCGGATCGTCTGACCGGAGCAGTGCAAGTAACATACAACCGGACATAGGAGATTAGAATCAGATTCGCTATCGGATGCAGGCAGAGCCGATAGGGATATAACTTGTGCCCTGAACGGGGTGCCAATTGCTTTGGGGACATAGCCATGCCTAGGTTTGAGAACGACTAAGGAGTCATTAGGTCCAAACTCAAGACAGGACGCGCTGGTGGACAGCGCGTGCAGGTCTCCCACCCATTTTACTGACGCGAGCGCGAGTAGAAAAACGGTCTTAAGCGACAGGTACTTTGGGTCCACGGTGCTTAACGGTTCGAATGGGGGAGCTTTCATAGCATCAAGAACTATGGAAAGGTCCCAAATCGGCACCGAAGGGGGGAGAGGGGGGTTCATCCTTCTAGCTCCCCCGAGGAAGCGGACAACCAGCCCGTCTTTGCCCAGTGACTGGCCGGGGTTCAGCAAACGCCGCGACGGCCGCCACATATACCTTAAGAGTGGACGGGGATCTGCCCTTGTCCAGCATCTCTTGGAGAAAATTTAGCAAGGAGGGAACCTCGCATAACCGAGGGTCCAGACCCTTTTCGGTGCACCACTTTGAGAACACAGACCATTTTGACGCATAGAGCCTTCAGGTAGAAGCCGCTCTAGCCTGTATGATCGTGTTTAACACTCCCTCTGGCAAAGCAACGGGTAGTTGTTGATCACCCACGCGTGTAGCGCCCAGCGCTCTGGGTGGGGATGCCAGATCGTGCCGCGAGCTTGGGAGAGGAGATCTGCTCTGACTGGAATGGGCCACGGCGCTGTCTGTGATAGCTGCGTGAGCTCCAGAAACCAAGTCTGACCCTCCCAGTGCGGGGCTATGAGGAGCACCGAGTGCTGCGCTTCTCTGATTCTCTGAAGCACCTGTGGTACCAGAGAGACCGGAGGGAAAGCATAAAGCGGGCGGCTGGGCCAGGTTTGGGCTAGCGCGTCCTCGCTCCTTGAGAAAAATATTGGGCAGTGGGTGTTCTCCGCCGAGGCGAAGAGGTCCACCTCTGCTCTGCCGAATAGACGCCACAGTTTCTGAACTGTAAGAGGATGCAGGGACCATTCCCCGGGGGGAATGGGGTTCCTGGACAGGCTGTCTGGACCGTCGTTCAGCTGTCCCGGCACGTGCGTCGCTCTGAGCGAGAGCAGGTGACACTGAGACCAAACTAGGATGCGTTCTGTCAGCTGGAAAAGATTCCTGGATCTGACTCCGCCCTGACGGTTTAGATAGGAGACCACGGCCATATTGTCCGAACGGATCAGCACGTGGTGGCCCTGAATGCGCGGGAGAAAACGCCTGAGCGCGTTCTCGACCGCCAACATTTCCAAACAGTTTATGTGTAGGAGGCTCTCTTGAGCTGACCAGGGGCCGAAGGCCGGTGAGCCCTCGCAGACCGCTCCCCAACCCGTGTTGGAGGCGTCTGTCGAGATGACTTTTCGGCATGAAACTGTCCCCATGGAAACGCCGCGCTGAAACCATTCTGCCACTGACCATGGCTGCAGAGCTGTGATACAGGTCTGCGTTACCTTTATCAGCTGGTGGCCCGTGGTCCACGCTCGGTGAGACACACGGCTTTCAACCAGAGTGAAGCGGGCGCAATGCGCAGTAACCCCAGCTGGAGTAACGCGGAGGCTGAGGCCATACAACCCAACGCTCTCTGAAAAGTTTTCAAAGGCGTGAGTCTGTTCATCTGAAAAGGGGTGGCGAGACGCTGCCCACCGGTGCGCGCGCTGCGTCGACAGACGCCGTCATCGTGACGGAGTCCAGCTCTATACCAAGATGGAGATAGTCTGACTGGTTGTAGTACTGCTCTTTGTCCAGTTGACAGAGAGGCCACAAAGCTTTCAGATGTCGAGGAGACTGTACGATGAGACAGTAACCTCTCTGAGATTGTCCAAAATCAGCCAGTCGTCCAAGTAGTTCAGTATTCGCAGCCCCTGACTCCGCAGGGGGGCGAGCGCCGTATCCATGCACTTCGTGAACGTACGGGGTGCCAGGGATAGGCCGAATGGTAGGACGGTGTATTGATAAACCTGGCCTTCGAAGGCGAAACGTAAGAATGGCCTGTGAAGGGGATTTATCTGGATCTGGAAGTATGCATCTTTCAGATCTAGTGATATGAACCAGTCCCCCTGGCGCACATGCGCGAGGAGTTTTCTGATAGTGAGCATTTTGAACGGTCTCTTTATGAGAGCTTTGTTCAGAGATCTGAGGTCTAATATTGGTCTGAGACCGCCGTCTTTCTTGGGGACAAGAAAATAACGGCCGTAAAACCCCGACTCGCTCATAGCCAGAGGCACCCTCTCTATAGCCCTCTTGCACAACAGACTTGCTATCTCTGAACGGAGCAGTGACACTGCTTCTGGGTTCACAGTAGTTTCTAGCCGCGCTCGGAAGCGAGGAGGGCGGCGACGAAACTGTAAGCGATAGCCTAGCTTTATTGTGTTTAACACCCACTGGGAGATTCCCGGAATAGCTTCCCACGTTTTGAAGCGTGACGCTAGGGGGTGAATGGCTACATGGTCCCCATTGCCGCACTTCGCGGGCTGCGTGAGCACGCTGATAGTGCTTATAACAGCGGGACTTACACTTGGAGAGGAGTTTAAGGGCCCTGTAACAGAGTGAACAGAGGTGGGACGCGCACACGGGCTTGTGGGCGCGCTTATGTACTCTGAGACTCGAGCGGGCTTGGCCCGCTTTATGAGAGTGGACTCTGTGTGAGACAGGGGAACTGAAGTGCTTTTGTGTATGAGTGAACACAGTGTTGTGGGCACATTTCGTACACAAGAGGCTTTTATGCTCTTTTTGAGATTTCTCTGGGTCGCCGTGAAAACGGCGTTTGTGCTCATGCAAGCGGGAAGGGAGACCGGCTTGGTTATGGCAGAAAACACTGCTGTAGTAGCCACCTGGGCGGGGACTAACAGAGGGCAAATCTTTGACGGCGGTCCGGCCGCAGCGGGAGAGCGCCGTCTTTTTCTTCTCAGCTGTGCTAGGCAGACTTTGGTTGCTCAGGTTTCAGCGCGATTCTAGGCCGAGGCCCCCGAGGAGGCGGCGGCCTGTGACGGCTGTCAGAGCGGGAACGCGGGCGGCCGCCCTGGCGTCGCTGAACAGTCTGGTTGTGCTGAGCTGTGCGCTGGGGTGGGGCTCGTGCAGGAGGCTGATCACGTGGGCGGCCTGCAGAGGAGCTAGCGCGACGAGGCAGAAAGAGGTTCATGGCCTGCGAGGCTTTCTGTACTTCGGAGAAGCGGTCGACGATACCCGTGACGGCAGATCCGAAGAGGCCGGCTGGAGAGAGCGGGGCGTTGAGAAAAGCGGCGCGCTCGGAGTCTCCATGTCGGCGAGAGTGATGCCATAGGTGGGCTCTCAGACACACAGATGGCGGCCATGCATTTCCCAGGGCTAGAGCAGCAGACTTTGTGGCGCGAAGGGCAAGGTCCGTGGCGCCTTTCCTCAAATCCGCGACAGAAGGGGGGTTCTTTCCGCTCTCATCCCACTCACGCAGCAAATCACCTTGCAGAATTTGCAGCACGGACATCGAGTGGAGTGGAGCTGCCTGGCCGGCGGCTGAATATGCGCGGCCGTGAAAACTTGAAGTCGCTCTGCAGGCTTTTGAGGGAAGCACAGGTGATGAGCGCCATCTAGCAGAGGGCGGGCATAAGTGTGCGGCGACCAAGTGTTCAACAGGAGGGATGGTGAGGTAGCCCTTCTCTGCGGCTCCGTCCACAACGCGGAGCGGGGTGGAAGAATCAGAGCTAGATCTGGCAGAGAGCGGGGCATTCCAGGACTTTGAGAGCTCAGCGTGCAGCTTGGGCAGGAAAGGCGCAGCCCGTTTGGCAGCGGGAGTCGAGCGCTGGTGGAAATAGCTGCCGTCCATGCGGTTGATGGTCTGCTCGGGGGGAGGAGACCAATCGAGACCGAGGCGCTCGACGGCCTGTGTGAGGAGGCGCATTAGCTCTTCTTCAATGCCAGCGCGAGTCCTGGAAGATTCCGGTTCGAGGAGACCTGAGAACCGGACCAATCCTCACTGTCGGAAGCGAGAAGCGAACATGTGTCCTTGATGTCTGCGGCGTCATCGGAGGCAACAGAGCGGCCACTCGGCGGCAACTGTTCGTCCGGAAGCGGCGGAGAAGGAGAGCGGGAGGCTACAGGCTCCGGCGGAATGAACGCTTCTTGCTGGGGCTCCGGCGGCCTCTGAGCGCGGCGTTTCTTCTTCCGCGGCGCAGACAGAGGCGGCTTGGGAGCATTTTTAGCGGCCAACAGTCGAGCCCGCAGGGTCAACATAAGCATTGTATCGCAGAAGTCGCAGCCGCCATCGGCGAGGGCGACTTCGGCGTGCTCCGGTCCGAGGCAGAGGGCGCAGATGACTTGGCGGTCTCCAGCCTCGAGGGGAGCGCGGCAGGAGCCGCAGGAATTCCGAGACATCTTTAAAAAGATGCTCGCTCTTTTAGATACAATAAAGGAATAACTCTGAGTAAAGGATACACTCCGTCGGATGGCGCTAGCTCACAGAGGTGAAGGGGCGAAGACTTGGCCGGCTTCCTCAGTTCCCAAACGCTCGCTAGAAGTGCCTTTTCGGACGACGGCGGCTTTCTCTCTCAGGACAGCGATGCAGGTGTCGTCGGAGAAGGATGAAAAAATCAGATTATTCAGCCTATTTCGGGATATTTTATGGTCTCGTCCCACCGTTTCGGCGGGGCTGGTGACGTAATGAGAGCAGAGTCAGACTCCATTGGTCGCGGGTTCACATCGCGCTCACTCTCAGGCTTAAGCAGTTCTCCGTGAGCGAACCAATGAGCGGCTAGCTAGCCCTCTCATGGTCTGCTGCAGCTGAACTGCGTTGACAATGGATACAAAATTATAGGATAATTTTTGGCTTCAATTTCTCAGAAAGATGGAATCTTTCCCGTAGCGTAAGCTAGCTTACGCAATACGAGAGAACCTCTCGTAAGAGAACTTTTTAATAACACACCAACACACTACACACACACACACACACACACACACCACCACACAACACACACACACACACACACACACACACACACACACAGACACATAGGCCTATACTGATTTAAACTATGCTATATAAGAAAGATTCTGCTGTAAATCGTTATGTATTTTGAGCAATATTGTGAATAATGAAAGTTTAGCAGTATATTTGAATGATTGAAAAAAATGCACAAAGATTTGAGCCATAGTGAGCTTATGAAAGACAGATAAAAGATTGTTTAACTGGGCAAAGATGATTTTGAAATTGGCTATAGATTAAATAACACCAGTTAGAACAGAGTTTATGATGCCTGATATAGAATGCATTGTAAGTAAAATTAGCGTGATTAAGATTGAAGAAATTTGGTTTGAAATGTTTGAATGAGGGCAGTGAAAACAAAAAACAAAACAGGTAGTAATGGCTGGCTACGTTCAACATGTGTAAATAGGCAGATAAAATGTCGAACTGCCAGGAGAAATAAAGCTTTACTTCTTCATCCAGTAAATGGATGCATGACATTAGATGTCTATAATTCATATGATAATGATTGAAGTAGCAAGCAGCAATAAGGCTGCCGGTGTGAAATGGAAGAAAAATGCAGAAAGAATTAGCATTTAGGTTAGAGGAAGATAGCAGAAAGAAAGTGTGGGGGTTTTTCACAGTTAGAAACTGCAGGGCCAAAAGGCGAGAATGCAGTAAAAAAAGACTGATCTTGCAGTGTTATGCAATATAATGTATACTATAACCAGATTGTGATAGATGTTATATTGTAATGGCCAGGAATAGCTTTGTTTTGTTGATAATGTATTGGTTTTAGAAGGTAAAAGTAAAGTGAGCAGAGATTGTTAGATTGAAGAAAGGCAGAAAAGACGGATTTGAAATGTAATAGAAAAGCTTATGTAAGGAAAATGTCTGATAGAATTTTTGGAACTATTAATGAATGCCTGTTAAATCAAACGAAGTTGAAATAATATGAAGATGAGTGTCATTGAATATGAATAAACAATGATATGAGAAGTTTTATCAAGTAAAACGGGAGAAGTCTATACTTTAATGATGTTTTAATGATAAGATAATGATTGAAATAATGATAATAGTTGAATCTGCAGACTTATCATTTGATTGAAGAATAAGCTTTCAAACCCATTGTTAATGAAATGTTACATTTTTTATACTGTATGAAGAAGTAACTGAATAGTCCTGATAAATAATAGTGAGACAAAAGTTGTAAACAGCTGAAACGCTCACTTTAAAAGATTTGCAAAGTATGTTTTTTGGAAAAGTTTGATTCTGATCGGGAAGCTAAACAATAATTTGACTGGCTCCAAACTAAGAAAGTGCCAAAAAGATACAAATTTGAAGAAAATGCTGTGTTAATATGGGTTAGAAAAATAGATTAATGTTACTATGACTTGAATATTGGGATTGAATCAGGTCTTTATGATCAAAGGAAGACAGAGAATTGCTATTTTAATTGAATTTGCAACTGAGATTGCAGTAGTAGCTCTGTTTGTGAGTGGGGGTGAATTTCGGAAGCTGATAATGCCAAAAAGCAAAGTGTTTTATTGTGGTCAGCAGGGTAATTTAGCCATAAATGATGACCCCTAACCTCACAGATAGTAAACAAACACAGTGAGAACAAATGGTAAAGAGCCTTTGATCTTTTAGGTAAACTTAACTCATATTAGACAGCAGAGTTAATTATTTTTAAATTAGGACAAAAAAAGAAGTTTTGCTCGACCTCACAAAAAGTAGTGGTACAATTAAAAAACGCTCCAGGAGAGGCAGAGATTTGGCTAAAGATAAGATATTTTCGACCTCACAGAGTGGGACAAATAAAAACCCCGAGGGAAGGGGGGCTAGAAGGCATATATTATTTGTTTCTAACTTCACAGGAGCAAGGACCAGTAAAAACACCCAGGAAGGGGCTGTTCAGAATGGGACAAAGGGTTTTTGAAAGGAAGAAAAAGAGAACGAACTTAGATCGGAATTGAGACGTTGGTTGTAAATACTTTTAAAAGTATTTCTAATTGCAGATTGGTAAATTCTATAGAAGTTGATATGTTGATTTTAGAAAATTAAGCTGTGATTTTGGCTGAAGCAATTTGAATATCTCAATCTTGTGTGTTGGGACTGACGCTTGTATTAAAAATACATGCAATTATGGAAAAGATGTCTTAAGTTAGGCTAGAATTAAAAGATGACAGATAAAAGTCTGAAGTAAGCAGTTTATGAAAAAGCAAAAGTACCAGGTCCTGAATAACTCAAATCTCTCTGTCATTATGATGTTAAAAATAAATCATTGCCATACAGAGGGCAATTAGTATTTGAATGTTGTAAATGTAAAACTGAATGACTTGAAGGAAGTCTTTAAAATAACGACCAGTAACTTTTTGTCTCATTGTTTAGTCTTCACCATTCAGAATCGACGGCTCTAGACTGCAGATATTGATGTACTGAATGTACAATTATGATCCAAATTGTCTAACTGTTGTTGTTGTTGTTGTGTTAGGACATCCCAACTGGCTGTAAGGGTTCTTGAATGTCTTTCTCACCCACACCCAAGAAAAGTTTGTATATCACATTGTCAAATTTTAGAAGAGTCTCTTTGATAATTCTGCCTATTGGACGTAACCAGTGCGTTGGATGAGTCAGTCCAGAGACGGGTTCGATCTTCCAATGGCCAAAAGGGGGGACGGGCCTAACAGGGCGTCATCACCATTGGGCATCCGCCTGACTAAGTTGTGGAGATGTTTTTCTGTGCAAAGAGAGTGGACAAATGCTACTTGGGCCAAGGGCATTAGAGACGTCCACTCCAAAATATACTTTAGAATGAGCTCGTCTGCAAGATGGCTTAATTATCATAAGAGATGAAGGAAGTGAAGTTATTTTGTCTCTTCACCATGTGGGTTGAACACATCTTGAACAAAATAATAGTCGATTGTAGAATGGGATTGGGTGTGACACATAGAGAATCTCTTCAGGCAATGGGGTGTTTCAAATGCATTAACATACAGACCGCAGCTGCTGACATTAGCTGCCTTAAGGATAAGGACCTTTCTGTTAAAATGCAGTATCGGGCAATGGACAGAGACATGGTGGTAGCTTAAGAATGAGAACAACTTAAAGTCTGAATAAAAATGGTCAAAGGTTAATGTAACGAATGTAAATTTAGTCTAAATTACAGTCTAAAGATGAGAGAGAATGGTGAGTAGAAGGGATGATACTTTGTGTTTTTTTCTGCTTTCATTCAGACAAAGAAGCTGAGAATCTATTGAGTAATGAATAGAAAACCAAAACAGCTGACTTTTCTAAAATCAAATGAATAATGAACAAACATGTTTTGAAACTATAGTTAAGAGGCCATAGAAAATAATTAGATGGATGTTAATGGGTTATTCTGAAGAAATATGAGCAGTTCATATTTAGATGTGTTTGATGGTTTTTGAGTTAATCTGTTCATAAAGCTTTATCTATTAGTCATTCATTTTCGTCATTTGTGACGTACAGTAGATTTGAATTACTTTCTGGATTGATGGAAACAATACAGAGAATTTTGTGATAAAAAAGTTGAAAAGTTATAGATGGCTGATAGATAAATAAACAAATTCGTAGACTTGATTATTAATCGTAGATTTGATATTGTTTTGAAACATTAAAGTGACATATTGGCTAAGATATCGAACTATCAAGGGAGCCATTAACATTTTTGATTATTATGAACAAAGGAAAAATTATGACTGACAATGACAAGTCTGTACAGCATGACCTGACGTGACAGAAACAATTGATGAACTTGGGCGTCGTTGTGTTAATTTTGATGCACAAATTGGATTTATGCATTAAAAAAAGGGGGGGGGGAGAGAACAATGGCAAAAATATGTTTTGCAGGGGGCAAAAATGCCCTAATAAGATTTTGACTGTTCAATTTGTTAGTTCTCCTTAGTGGAAAACTCTGCTATTTTCCATATAGCTGCAGTAAAGCCACGTAAAGGAGCATAGGAAGCCACATGTGACTACAATGTGCTTCACAATCGCATTAACCATAATTTTTTTTTCCTCACAACAGGATTCAGTAAAAATTTCATCTGAAATTTGCACTTTTATCATGCTTCTTAACAGAGACATTTGGGGTGGGAAGAGTTTGAGCCAGATCAAACCTCATACTCACATTCTGAAGCTGGCTCCCTGTTTGATTCAGGACTAAATTTACAACACAATTGTAATAAAACCCACTCTCTGTTTTGGGGCATGATAAATTTACACATAGCCACAAGTTAAATTGAGATCTCCACACACAATCAAATCTGCACCCACCTGATTCTGCCTCACAAAAAGATAATACATACAATTTTGTTCTATTTTTATTTTTATTTTACTTTTATTGTTTGTTTTGTTTTGTTTTTCTTTGAATTTATTTTATCACTTACGTTATCGTTTGCCTCACCAAGTTAAATTTCTGAAACTTATTTGATTTCTGCAATAATGTTTTGGGGACATTAATTTAATTGAATTTATGTGTTTGGTTACACTGGATGGTTTGCTGATACTTTTATAGTGATGCAATTTATTTAAATGTTTCCAGAAACAATGTAAGAGCTTGTAAGATCTTTTATTCTACCGTGACCATATTTTGAAGTACATCAATTCATATCAAACCTCTGCAATGAAGAATGCCGTATGCTTTTGTTGGCTGTTGTGTTATGCTCTTAAATTTCAGAATCCATGTCAAGTTCATATCCAGTGAATGTCTCGGAAAGAGACAGCTCCAAGATTACTGTCTGACTCGTTTGTTCGAAGGTCAAGTGCCTGTTCTTGTGGAAGTGTGAAATGTGTGATGGACGTTTTGAATAACTCTGAACGGTGTAATAGCATTTGTCGCTATTGTAACAAGCCTGGACGAAACCACTGGAGATAACATCTACACAACAGAAAGCATGCCTTTATGGACTGTGCCAATTTTGGACTTCATGCATGTTGCCACCGATACCAAGGGCGGATTTGTAGGATTGAGAATAAGCAAAGAAATTTGAAATGAGGGATTTTTTTAATTTGTTTTTATTTTTATTTTATTTCAATTATTATTTTTCAATTATATATTCTGTAACTTATGTCTGAAGATGACTGAGGGTCTGAACTTATGTCAGGAATGCGGGACCAGTGCGTACCCATTTAGCCTGATCTCAGGCAGAGTGAAGTATTAATTAATTTATTTATTTTATTTTTATTTTAAAAATGTTGTATTATTTTCAAAACATTCTTTTCAAAATTCAAGCAGAGTGATCAGGCATACAGAAATCAGACATTGGGGATGGACGTTGGATTAATGTTGATGTGTTATTGTGATGGTATTGTTACTTAAAATTTGCTGTATTGATTTTTTTTATTATTTTGATTTGATGATCTGAATTATAAAAAAAGGGGGAAACTGTTGTGGCAAAATTTTAATATTGGTTGATTAATGAATATTGCTGAATACAGGAATATATTAAGGAAAATGAACATGAGTTAGGAATACAAAACGGAGAGCCTTTTTGCGTCCCTGGTGATATAACCTGTTCTGTGAATGCCAGCTGAGGGTGGGGGACAGGACAACAGAAGAATACAGGGGGTCATCAAAGTAACCTTTTGTCTCCTCAGAAAACAAGAAACAATTTGGTTTGTCCTAGGGGGTAGAAACCGGCCAAACTAGGGAGGGGTCTTACGCAAAGAAGTGTAGAAATGCTTTGTATTTTGTGAGATAATCAGGTTCTCCTTCCCAGAGCCAACTGGCCTGTGGCTCTGGAAAGGGTCCTCAAAGAAATAAACCTTTTCATCTTTAAAGCAATTTTGCCTAATGAAAGTTTGTTGTACCTATTGATGCTGTTTTTATTAATCTCTAAAAAATGCTATTACAAGCTATATTAGCCCATTGTTATGTGTACTTAAAGGGTCTTTGTGGTTGCAATCAGTACAGAAACAGAGAAGTCACTTAATGTATTTATTAAGCAGATATATAAAATAGATCACGATTCACAGACATTTTAAAAAAAAAGGCATGTAAAAAGATGTACAGAACATCAAAGCAAATTTTTAATTGAAAATAAATATAATTTGATTCATGCAATGTGTCTTGACTTTATCATCTGCTGCTAACACTAACCGCAAATTCAACATCATTCATCAACTATCCTCCTAAATGTTAGTCATCGATGAATATACAATACACAACCTCTTGCTTTGTACAACTTTTAACAAACGTAGTATGCAGTGGAGGACAGTAAGTACGTTCTCTTACGAGAGGTTCTCTCGTATTGCGTAAGCTAGCTTACGCTACGGGAAAGATTCCATCTTTCTGAGAAATTGAAGCCAAAAATTATCCTATAATTTTGTATCCATTGTCAACGCAGTTCAGCTGCAGCAGACCATGAGAAGGCTAGCTAGCCGCTCATTGGTTCGCTCACGGAGAACTGCTTAAGCCTATGAGAGGGAGCGCGGATGAACCCGCGACCAATGAGAGTCTGACTCGCTCTCATTACGTCACCGCCCCCGAAGCGGGCGTGGACGAGGCTATAAATACCCCGAATAGGCTGAATAAATCTGATTTTTTCATCCTTCAGCGACGCACCTGCATCTGCTGATCCTGAGAGAGAAGCCGCCGTCGTTGAAAAGGCACTTTCTAGCGAGCGTTTGGGAGACTGAGGAAGCCGGCCGTCTTCGCCACCTTCAGCCGTCCTGTGAGCTAGCGCCATCCGACGGAGTGTATCCTTTTACTCAGAGCTTAAAAAAATCTATTGTATCTAAAAGAGCGAGCGTCTTTTTAAAGATGTCTCGAAATTCCTGCGGCTCCTGCCGCGCTCCTCTCGAGGCTGGAGACCGCCATGTCATCTGCGCCGTTTGCCTCGGACCGGAGCACGCTGAAGTCGCCCTCGCTGACGGCGGCTGCGACTTCTGTGATACTATGCCTATGTTGACCCTGCGGGCTCGACTGTTGGCTGCTAAAAGCGCTCCCAAGCCACCTCTGTCTGCGCCGCGGAAGAAGAAACGCCGCGCTCAGAGGCCGCCGGAGCCCCAGCAAGAAGCGTTCATCCCGCCGGAGCCTGTAGCCTCCCGCTCTCCTTCTCCGCCGCTTCCGGACGAACAGTTGCCGCCGAGTGGCCGCTCTGTTGCCTCCGATGACGCCGCGGACATCAAGGACTCATGTTCGCTTCTCGCTTCCGACAGTGAGGATTGGTCCGGTTCTCAGGTCTCTTCGAACCGCGAATCCTCCAGGACTCGCGCGGGCATTGAAGAGGAACTAATGCGCCTCCTCACGCAGGCCGTCGAGCGCCTCGGTCTCGAGTGGTCCCCTCCCCCCGAGCAGACCATCAACCGCATGGACGGCAGCTATTTCCGCCAGCGCTCGACTCCCGCTGCCAAACGGGCTGCGCCCTTCCTGCCCGAGCTGCACGCTGAGCTCTCAAAGTCTTGGAATGCCCCGCTCTCTGCCAGGTCTAGCTCTGATTCTTCCACCCCGCTCCGCGTTGTGGACGGAGCCGCAGAGAAGGGCTACCTCACCATCCCGCCGGCTGAACACTTGGTCGCCGCACACTTATGCCCGCCCTCTGCTAGATGGCGCTCATCACCTGTGCTTCCCTCGAAAGCCTGCAGAGCGACTTCAAGTTTTCACGGCCGCGCATACTCAGCCGCCGGCCAGGCGGCGTCTGCACTCCACTCGATGTCTGTGCTGCAAATCCTGCAGGGCGATTTGCTGCGTGAGTGGGATGAGGGCGGTAAGAACCCCCCGTCAGTCGCGGATTTGAGAAGCGCCACGGACCTTGCCCTTCGCGCTACAAAGTCTGCTGCTCTAGCCTTGGGGAAATGCATGGCCGCCATCTGCGTGTCTGAGAGACACCTATGGCTCACTCTCGCCGACATGGGAGATTCCGAGCGCGCCGCCTTTCTCAACGCCCCGCTCTCTCCAGCCGGCCTCTTCGGATCCGCTGTCACGGGTATCGTCGACCGCTTCTCCGAAGTACAGAAAGCTTCGCAGGCCATGGACCTCTTCCTGCCTCGTCGCGCTAGCTCCTCTGCAGGCCGCCCACGTGATCGGCCTCCTGCACGAGCCCCACCCCAGCGCACAGCTCAGCACAACCAGACTGCTCAACGACGCCAGGGCGGCCGCCCGCGTTCCCGCTCTGACAGCCGCCACAGGCCGCCGCCTCCTCGGGGGCCTCGGCCTAGAATCACGCTGAAACCTGAGCAACCAAAGTCTGCCTAGCACAGCTGAGAAGAAAAAGACGGCGCTCTCCCGCTGCGGCCGGACCGCCGTCAAAGATCTGCCCTCTGTTAGTCCCCGCCCAGGCGGTTACTACAGCAGTGTTTTCTGCCATAACCAAGCCGGTCTCCCTTCCCGCTTGCATGAGCACAAACGCCGTTTTCACGGCGACCCAGAGAAATCTCAAAAAGAGCATAAAAGCCTCTTGTGTACGAAATGTGCCCGCAACACTGTGTTCACTCATACACAAAAGCACTCCAGTTCCCCTGTCTCACACAGAGTCCACTCTCATAAAACGGGCCAAGCCCGCTCGAGTCCCAGAGTACATAAGCGCGCCCACAAGCCCGTGTGCGCATCCCACCTCTGCTCACTCTGTTACAGGGCCCTTAAGCTCCTCTCCAAGTGTAAGTCCCGCTGTTATAAGCACTATCAGCGCGCTCACGCAGCCCGCGAAGTGCGACAATGGGGACCATGTAGCCATTCACCCCCTAGCGTCACGCTTCAAAGCGTGGGAAGCTATTCCGGGAATCTCCCAGTGGGTGTTAAACACAATAAAGCTAGGCTATCGCTTACAGTTTCGTCGCCGCCCTCCTCGCTTCCGAGCGCGGCTAGAAACTACGGTGAACCCAGAAGCAGTGTCACTGCTCCGTTCAGAGATAGCAAGTCTGTTGTGCAAGAAGGCTATAGAGAGGGTGCCTCTGGCTATGAGCGAGTCGGGGTTCTACGGCCGTTATTTTCTTGTTCCCAAGAAAGACGGCGGTCTCAGACCAATATTAGACCTCAGATTTTTGAACAAAGCTCTCATAAAGAGACCGTTCAAAATGCTCACTATCAGAAAACTCCTCGCGCATGTGCGCCAGGGGGACTGGCTCATATCACTAGATCTGAAGGATGCATACTTCCAGATCCAGATAAATCCCCTTCACAGGCCATTCTTACGTTTCGCCTTCGAAGGCCAGGTTTATCAATACACCGTCCTCCCGTTCGGCCTATCCTTGGCACCCCGTACGTTCACGAAGTGCATGGATACGGCGCTCGCCCCCCTGCGGAGTCAGGGGCTGCGAATTCTGAACTACTTGGACGATTGGCTGATTCTGGCACAGTCTCAGGAGGAGTTACTGTCTCATCGTACAGTTCTCCTCGACCATCTGAAAGCTTTGGGCCTCTCTGTCAACTGGACAAAGAGCGTACTACAACCCAGTCAGACTATCTCCTTCTTGGGTATAGAGCTGGACTCGGTCACGATGACGGCGCGTCTATCGACGCAGCGCGCGCACCGTGTGCAGCGCCTCGCCGCATCTTTTCAGATGAACAGACTCACGCCTTTGAAAACTTTTCAGAGAGCGTTGGGTTGTATGGCCTCAGCCTCTGCGGTGCTCCAGCTGGGGTTACTGCGCATGCGCCCGCTTCAGCTCTGGTTGAAGAGCCGTGTGTCTCACCGAGCGTGGACCTCGGGCCACCAGCTGATAAGGGTAACGCAGACCTGTATTACAGCTCTGCAGCCATGGTTAGTGGCAGAATGGTTTCAGCGCGGCGTCTCCATGGGGACAGTTTCATGCCCAAAAGTCATCTCGACAGACGCCTCCAACACGGGGTGGGGGGCGGTCTGCGAGGGCTCACCGGCCTTCGGCCCGTGGTCAGCTCAAGAGAGCCTCCTACACATAAACTGTTTGGAGATGTTGGCGGTCGAGAACGCGCTCAGGCGGTTTCTCCCGCGCATTCAGGGCCATCATGTGCTGATCCGTTCGGACAATATGTCCGTGGTCTCCTATCTAAACCGTCAGGGCGGAGTCAGATCCAGGAATCTTTTCCGGCTGACAGAGCGCATTCTAGTTTGGTCTCAGTGTCACCTGCTCTCGCTCAGAGCGACGCACGTGCCGGGACAGCTGAACGACGGTCCAGACAGCCTGTCCAGGAACCCCATTCCCCCCGGGGAATGGTCCCTGCATCCTCTTACAGTCCAGAAACTGTGGCGTCTATTCGGCAGAGCAGAGGTGGACCTCTTTGCCTCGGCGGAGAACACCCACTGCCCAATATTTTTCTCAAGGAGCGAGGACGCGCTAGCCCAAACCTGGCCCAGCCGCCCGCTTTATGCCTTCCCTCCGGTCTCTCTGTTACCACAGGTGCTTCAGAGAATCAGAGAAGCGCAGCACTCGGTGCTCCTCATAGCCCCGCACTGGGAGGGTCAGACTTGGTTTCCGGAGCTCACGCAGCTGTCTCAGACAGCGCCGTGGCCCATTCCAGTCAGAGCAGATCTCCTCTCCCAAGCTCGCGGCTCGATCTGGCATCCCCACCCAGAGCGCTGGGCGCTTCACGCGTGGGTGATCAACAACTACCCGTTGCTTTGCCAGAGGGAGTGATTAACACGATCATACAGGCTAGAGCGGCTTCTACCAGAAGGCTCTATGCGTCAAAATGGTCTGTGTTCTCGAAGTGGTGCACAGATAGGGGTCTGGACCCGCGGTTATGCGAGGTTCCCTCCTTACTAAATTTTCTCCAAGAGATGCTGGACAAGGGCAGATCCCCGTCCACTCTTAAGGTATATGTGGCAGCCGTCGCGGCGTTTGCTGAACCCCGACGCGGCCAGTCACTGGGCAAAGACGGGCTGGTAGTCCGCTTCCTCAGGGGAGCTAGAAGGATGAATCCCCCGCGCCCCCCTTCGGTGCCGATTTGGGACCTTTCCATAGTTCTTGATGCTATGAAAGCTCCCCCTTTCGAACCGCTAAGCACCGTGGACCTAAAGTACCTGTCGCTAAAGACCGTTTTTTTACTCGCGCTCGCGTCAGTAAAACGGGTGGGAGACCTGCACGCGCTGTCGACCAGCGCGTCCTGTCTTGAGTTTGGAGCTAATGACTCATTAGTCGTTCTCAAACCTAGGCATGGCTATGTTCCCAAGGCGATTGGCACCCCGTTCAGGGCACAAGTTATATCCCTATCGGCGCTGCCTGCTTCCGATAGCGAATCAGATTCTAATCTCCTATGCCCGGTCAGGGCTCTGAGATTATATGTCACTCGCACAGCTCCGATCAGACGATCCGAGCAGCTTTTTGTTTCGTTCGGCGGGCGCACCAGGGGGTTGGCCGCCTCGAAACAGTCCCTATCCAGATGGATTGTTGATGCCATTGCAGCAGCATACGCATCGAAAGACCTGCCATGCCCTTTGGGCATCAGGGCTCATTCCACTAGAGGCATGGCCTCATCGTGGGCATGGTCCAGTGGGATTTCCATTCACGACATTTGCGTGGCAGCGGGATGGGCTTCCCCCTCCACCTTTGTCAGATTTTACAATCTGGAAGTACCCGCTTTGCAGGCTAAACTACTAGCAGTCTAGTATGTTTCAGCTCTTCTGGTTGAGCTGCACTATAGGGGGTTAATTCACACAGACCGAGTTCGCTCTGTCCCTCTCTTTTATGTGCTTATGTACTACACAATCACCGGCCCGCTCCGCTGGCCGTTTGTCACTGATACATATATTCATTCCCACTTTCGGTGTTCCCCGGGATGCCCCGCGGGACTAATAGTGGATGCTTAGCACGCACGGCGTTGACCATGGGTTCCCGTAGCGTAAGCTAGCTTACGCAATACGAGAGAACCTCTCGTAAGAGAACGAATCGGTTACCTAACGTAACCTCGGTTCTCTCTAGATGAGGGAACGAGTATTGCGTTCCTGGCCGTGCTTGTGCTACTGGCGATGTTCGCTTCAGAATTGAAAAAAACCAGATTTATTCAGCCTATTCTGGGTATTTATAGCCTCGTCCACGCCCGCTTCGGGGGCGGTGACGTAATGAGAGCGAGTCAGACTCTCATTGGTCGCGGGTTCATCCGCGCTCCCTCATAGGCTTAAGCAGTTCTCCGTGAGCGAACCAATGAGCGGCTAGCTAGCCTTCTCATGGTCTGCTGCAGCTGAACTGCGTTGACAATGGATACAAAATTATAGGATAATTTTTGGCTTCAATTTCTCAGAAAGATGGAATCTTTCCCGTAGCGTAAGCTAGCTTACGCAATACTCGTTCCCTCATCTAGAGAGAACCGAGGTTACGTTAGGTAACCGATTCGTTTTTCCTCATGATTGCGGCGATCCGGCGTCTTCTCGTCAGCTCCTCGACCTGCTTCCCTGGTTGGTTTTTCCGAGAAAGAAAGGTAAAAAAAAACATACTCCGTTGTTCAGTTTCCTCCCTGAACGATCGTGTGACCTGCTATGGCAGTTGAACTGAACAACCATATCGACGTTTATTAAAATCTCGACAGAAAATCCAAACACAGCTTCCAACACATGCATTTAAATACAGCGGTATTGGGCGCGATCCTGTAAATATGGCGGCGGACCCATAATGCAACACGGCGTGACGTCATCTCCACATTCCCTATAAATATAATAAAAAAGCAGAAACAGATAGTTGCAGTAAAGTAAGATATTTTAATTAGTTGAAGAAACAATTTATGATCTGTGATATGCACACACGAACAGACTCTCTCTCTCTCTCTCTCTCTCTCTCTCTCTCTCTCTCTCTCTCTCTCTCTCTCACCACACACACACACACCCCACACACACACTTTCACACACAGAACGCAGCCACCGAATCCACCGAACGCAGCCACCTGTAATAATAAGTGAGAAGAAGCTTTTCAACGTGTTTGCATCAGTAATTTCTAAAAATTAAATTCAGACAACATTAAGCCTATACCTTTTTTGTATGTGGATGTGGGAGGGGAAAATGTCGAGACTAAAGCCCTATTCGGATTAACTTTACAAGGGTAGATGGAGTAAGTTAATGTAATTTTACCACAGGACTTCTGTAATATCAATAGCCAAATCGCATGTGATAAGATAGGTTATCAATAAAACTAGAAGTTGGAGGGGTAACTCAAATAAGCATCGCTGTCATGCGTGTATTACATTGCTTCCTGATATCATGTGCGCAAACACAAATAATAAAAAATAATAAATAAAAAAACAACAGGGCAGTTGCATGCTTATCTGATAACCTAGAAGCTCTTGTAATTATTACTTTAACAATTACCCCCCCTCTCCATGCCGGGTGAACACCAGCTGATGCAGTAAACAGCATTTCACAACGATTTCAGTACAGTAATAGCAAATATCCTTGCTCCTTCTCGATTATCTGGTAATATTCTATTCACAAAATACAACCAATAGTACGGTAATGTTAAGACTTACTTGTGAAAAGCCCTATTTTCGATGGTCCGGCGATTAGAACAGGAAAATGCTCCACAATACTCTGGCATCTTATCTGCTGCAACGCAACAAAACTAGGAATACGACCGGTTCAAGATGGCGGCCGGAATTCTCGGTTTCCAGCGGCCAACAGGGCTTCTAGTCTCTATATGATTTCTATGGCGACAACTCCATTCACTCCAATAGAACGTTTTTTTTTAGAGCAATGGCGGCTCGCGGAGCCTCTCAATAGACCCCTTATCAGCCGACGTCACAGTTACGTCACGGCGCTAGCTGGAGGCAAAACAAACGGAAAACTGCAGGCGGCTAATACAAACCAGCACAGATTCGGCTACATAATAAGGAGCCTAAATTATTATTATTATTATTAAATGTCATCTTGATGTGTTGTTGGGTGCAAGAATCAATGAAAAATGAATATGCTGTATATGGAATTTTTATTTCTAGAAAATATTCACATCATTAACATTGCACGTAATGTCACTCTTTACATTGTGGTCTTCTCGGCGCTGGCTAGGCAGAACTGCGGATCGTACACACAAGTCTTGTACGTGACCATTCAGCACATAGTTATAGGCATCTAAAGATTTATATGCCCTCAGTTTCTCTTTACTCTAGGTTTTTCTACCAGGTAGGTGTAGAAGTCCGGCCACTCAACCGGAGGTAGCGTTAATCCTGTCAGATCGTCCATTGAGTGAGCGTGTACGGGTCCAGCCGTAAAACGTTTTTTACGTCTGGTTCCGTCCGTTAAAATGAACTTTTGCAAATAAAACTCGCGGTCCTGGACACTGAGTGACCTTGCACATTAAGATAATATCGGATTTCTCCAGTCATTGTTAAAAAACAAGCTAACAAAACTTGCAAACGAATCGGTTACCTAACGTAACCTCGGTTCTCTCTAGATGAGGGAACGAGTATTGCGTAAGCTAGCTTACGCTACGGGAAAGATTTCATCTTTCTGAGAAATTGAAGCCCAAAAATTATCCTATAATTTTGTATCCATTGTCAACGCAGTTCAGCTGCAGCAGACCATGAGAGGGCTAGCTAGCCGCTCATTGGTTCGCTCACGGAGAACTGCTTAAGCCTATGAGGGAGCGCGAGTGAACCCGCGACCAATGAGAGTCTGACTCGCTCTCATTACGTCACCGCCCGCCGAAACGGGTGTGGACGAGACTATAAATTCCCCGAAATAGGCTGAATACTCTGTTTTTTTTTTTATATACTGAAGCGAAAACGCTAGTAGCACAAGCACGGCCAGGAACGCAATACTCGTTCCCTCATCTAGAGAGAACCGAGGTTACGTTAGGTAACCGATTCGTTCTCTTACGAGAGGTTCTCTTGTATTGCATAAGCTAGCTTACGCTACGGGAACACCTGGTCAACACCGTGCGTGCTAAGCATCCACTATTAGTCCCAGGGGGGACCCCGGGGAACTCTATAAGTGGGAATGAATAAATGTACATGTGACAAAAGGCCAGCGGAGCGGGCCGGTGAATGTGAAGTACATAAGCACATGATAGAGAGGGACACTGCGAACTCGGTCTGTGTAATTAACCCCCTATAGTGCAGCTCAACCAGAAGAGCTGAAACACACTAGACTGCTAGTAGTTTAGCCTGCAAGGCGGATACTTCCAGATTGTAAAATCTGACAAAGGTGGAGGGGGAAGCCCATCCCGCTGCCACACAAATGTCGTGAATGGAAATTCCGCTGGACCATGCCCACGATGAGGCCATGCCTCTAGTGGAATGAGCCCTGATGCCCAGAGGGCATGGCAGGTCTTTAGATGCGTATGCGGCTGCAATGGCATCAACAATCCATCTGGATAGGGACTGTTTCGAGGCGGCCAACCCCTTGGTGCGCCCACCGAACGAAACAAAAAACTGCTCGGATCGTCTGACCGGAGCAGTGTGAGTAACGTAAAATCTCAGGGCCCTGACCGGACATAGGAGATTAGAATCAGATTCGCTATCGGATGCAGGCAGAGCCGATAGGGATATAACTTGTGCCCTGAACGGGGTGCCGATCGCCTTGGGGACATAACCATGCCTAGGTTTGAGAACGACTAAGGAGTCATTAGGTCCAAACTCGAGACAGGACGCGCTGGAGGACAGCGCGTGTAGGTCTCCCACCCGTTTTACTGACGCGAGCGCGAGTAGAAAAACGGTCTTTAGCGACAGGTACTTTAGGTCCACGGTATTTAACGGTTCGAATGGAGGGGCTTTCATAGCATCAAGAACTATGGAAAGGTCCCAAATCGGCACCGAAGGGGGCGTGGGGGGTTCATCCTTCTAGCTCCCCTGAGGAAGCGGACGACCAACCCATCTTTACCCAGTGACTGGCCGCGCCGGGGTTCAGCGAACGCCGCGACGGCTGCTACATACACCTTAAGAGTGGACGGAGATCTGCCCTTGTCCAGCATCTCTTGGAGAAAATTTAGCAAAGAGGGAACCTCGCATAACCGTGGGTCCAGACCCTTTTCGGTGCACCACTTTGAGAACACAGAACACATAAAGCGGGCGGCTGGGCCAGGTCTGGGCTAGCGCGTCCTCGCTCCTTGAGAAAATTATTGGGCAGTGGGTGTTCTCCGCCGAGGCGAAGAGGTCCACCTCTGCTCTGCCGAATAAACGCCACAGTTTCTGAACTGTAAGAGGATGCAGGGACCACTCCCCGGGGGGAATGGGTTTCCTGGACAGGCTGTCTGGACCGTCGTTCAGATGTCCCGGCACATGCGTCGCTCTGAGCGAGAGCAGGTGACACTGAGACCAAACTAAGATGCGTTCTGTCAGCTGGAAAAGATTCCTGGATCTGACTCCGCCCTGACGGTTTAGATAAGAGACCACGGCTATATTGTCCGAACGGATCAGCACGTGGTGGTCCTGAATGCGCGGGAGAAAACGCATGAGCGCGTTCTCGACCGCCAACATCTCCAAACAGTTTATGTGTAGGAGGCTCTCTTGAGCTGACCAGGGGCCGAAGGCCGGTGAGCCCTCGCAGACCGCTCCCCAACCCGTGTTGGAGGCGTCTGTCGAGATGACTTTTCGGCGTGAAACTGTCCCCATGGAAACGCCCCGCTGAAACCATTCTGCCACAGACCATGGCTGAAGAGCTGTGATACAGGTCTGCGTTACCTTTATCAGCTGGCGACCCGTGGTCCACGCTCGGTGAGACACACGGCTCTTCAACCAAAGCTGAAGCGGGCGCATGCGCAGTAACCCCAGCTGGAGTACCGCGGAGGCTGAGGCCATACAACCCAACGCTCTCTGATATGTTTTCAAAGGCGTGAGTCTGTTCATCTGAAAAGATGCGACGAGACGCTGCACACGGTGCACACGGTGCGCGCGCTGCGTTGACAGACGCGCCGTCATCGTGACCGAGTCCAGCTCTATACCCAAGAAGGAGATAGTCTGACTGGGTTGTAGTATACTCTTTGTCCAGTTGACAGAGAGGCCCAAAGCTTTCAGATGGTCGAGGAGAACTGTACGATGAGACAGTAACTCTCTCTGAGATTGTGCCAAAATCAGCCAGTCGTCCAAGTAGTTCAGTATTCGCAGCCTCTGACTCCGCAGGGGGGCGAGCGCCGCATCCATGCACTTCGTGAACGTACGGGGTGCTAGGGATAGGCCGAACGGTAGGACGGTGTATTGATAAACCTGGCCTTCGAAGGCGAAACGTAAGAATGGCCTGTGAAGGGGATTTATCTGGATCTGAAAGTATGCATCTTTCAGATCTAGTGATATGAACCAGTCCCCCTGGCGCACCTGCGCGAGGAGTTTTCTGATAGTGAGCATTTTGAACGGTCTCTTCATGAGAACTTTGTTCAGAGATCTGAGGTCTAATATTGGTCTGAGACCGCCGTCTTTCTTGGGGACAAGAAAATAACGGCCGTGACAGACAGAGACTCATAGACAGACTCATAGACAGAGGCACCCTCTCTATAGCCTTTTTGCACAACAGAATTGCTATCTCTGAACGGAGCAGCGTCACTGTTTCTGGGTTCACAGTAGTTTCTAGCTGCGCTCGAAAGCGAGGAGATGGCGGCAAAACTGTAAGCGATAGCCTAGCTTTATTGTGTTTAACACCCACTGGGAGATTCCCGGAATAGCTTCCCACGCTTTGAAGCGTGACGCTAGGGGGTGAATGGCTATATGGTCCCCGTCGCTGCACTTCGTGGGCTGCGTGAGCGCGCTGATAGTGTTTTCAACAGCGGGACTTACACTCGGAGAGGAGTTTATGGGCCCTGTAACAGAGTGAACAGAGGTGAGACGCGCACACGGGCTTGTGGGCGGCCTTATGCACTCTGAGACTCGAGCGGGCTCGGCCCGCTTTATGAGAGTGGACTCTGTGTGAGACATGGGACTCTGTGTGAGACAGGGGAACTGGAGTGTCTTTGTGTATGAGTGAACACAGTGTTGTGGGCACATTTTCTACACAAGAGGCTTTTACGCTCTTTTTGAGATCTCTCTGGGACGCCGTAAACACGGCGTTTGTGCTCATGCAAGCGGGAAGGGATACCGGCTTGGTAATGGCGGGGTACACTGCTGTAGTAGCCGCGTGAGCGGGGACTAACAGAGGGCGAAAACTTTGACGGCGGTCCGGCCGCGGCGTCTTTTTCTCAACCACGCTAGGCAGACTTCGAGTGATCAGTTTTCAGCGCGATCCTCTGCCGAGGCCCCCGGGGAGGCGGCGGTCTGTGGCGGCTGTCAGAGCGAGAGCGAGGGCGACCGCCCTAGTGTCGCTGAGAAGTCTGACTGTGTTGAGCTAGGCGCTAGGGTGGGGCTCGTGCAGGAGCCTGGTCACGTGAGCGGCCTGCAGAGGAGCTAGCGCGACGAGGCAGAACAAAATTCGCGGGAAATCCTCAATCCGCGACTGAAGGGGGGATTTTTTCCCCGCTCTCGTCCCATTCACGAAGTACTTCACCCTGTAGTATCTGAAGGACGGACATGGAGTGCAGAAGCTGCTTGGCCGGCGGCTGAGTATGCGCGGGCGTGAAAGCTTGAAGTCGCACTGCAGGCTTTAGCGGGTAGCACAGGTGATGAGCGCCATCTCGCGGAGGGCGGCATAGATGTGCGGCGACCAGGGGAATAGATGTCTGAACTTATGGAATAGATGTCTCTACAGGGGAAATGGAGAGATAGCCCTTCTCTGCGGCTCCGTCCACAACGCGACGCGGGGTGGAAGAGTCAGAGCGAGTTCTAGCAGAGAGCGGGGCGTTCCAGGACTTCGTGAGTTCTGCGTGCAGTTCAGGCAGAAAAGGCGCAGCCCGTTTAGCGGCGGGAGTCGAGCGCTGGCGGAAGTAGCTGCCGTCCATGCGGTTGATGGTCTGCTCGGGGGAAGAAGACCAATCGAGCCCGAGGCGTTCAACGGCCTGTGAGAGGAGGTGCATTAATTCCTCCTCGATTCCAGCGCGGGTCCCGGTTGATTCTCGGGCCGAGGAGGCGTGAGAATCGGACCAATCCTCACCGTCTGAAGCGAGAAGCGAACATGTCTCCTTGGTGTCCGCGGCGTCATCGGAGGCAACAGAGCGGCCACTCGGCGGCAGCTGTATGTCCGGAAGCGGCGGAGAAGGAGAGCGGGAGGCGAAGGCTCCGGCGGGATGAACGCTTCCGGCTGGGGTTCCGGCGCCTCTGAGAGCGGCGTTTCTTCTTCCGCCGTGAAGTCAGAGGCGGCACGGAAGCATCTTTAGTGGCCGAAGTCGAGCCCGCAGGGTCAACAATGGCATAGTTTAGCAGAACTCGCAGCCGCCACAGCGGGGCGAGCTCGGCGTGCTCCAATCCGAGGCAGAGAGCGCAGAAGAGGTGGCGGTCCCCAGCCTCGAGGGGAGCGCGGCCAGAGCCGCCAGAAAATTTACGAGACATCTTGAAAAAGACGCTCGCTCTTTTAGATACAACAATATATAGGAAGCATTTTTGTAAAAAGGATACAAATCCGTCGGATGGCGCTAGCTCGCAGGACGGCTGAAGGTGGCGAAAACGGCCGGCTTCCTCAGTCTCCCAGACGCTCGCTAGAGATGCCTTCTCGACGACGGCGGCTTCTCTCTCAAGATCAGCAGATGCAGGTTGCGTCGCTGAAGAATGAAAAAATCAGAGTATTCAGCCTATTTCGGGGAATTTATAGTCTCGTCCACACCCGTTTCGGCGGGCGGTGACGTAATGAGAGCGAGTCAGACTCTCATTGGTCGCGGGTTCACTCGCGCTCCCTCATAGGTTTAAGCAGTTCTCCGTGAGCGAACCAATGAGCGGCTAGCTAGCCCTCTCATGGTCTGCTGCAGCTGAACTGCGTTGACAATGGATACAAAATTATAGGATAATTTTTTGGCTTCAATTTCTCAGAAAGATGAAATCTTTCCCGTAGCGTAAGCTAGCTTACGCAATACGAGAGAACCTCTCGTAAGAGAACTAACGTTAGGGAAGCGGCCAGAGGGATCGTTCTGCAGCCACCTAAGCTCCGCCCACAGAAAAACGTCACCATGTTTACCAACTGATAAGGGGTATATAGTTCCCGGAAGTAGCAGCCGCGCCGTAGAGTTACAGCAGAACAGACCGTTTGTGATGCACTTTTTAAAGGTAAGACGTTTAAAGAATAAGATAGTATATTATCAGTACATCTGAATCAAATTAACTTGTGTATTATAGCATGCTAGTTGATTATTGCTCTTTAATTTAGTAGTTTTATGGGGACGTTATCAGATAAAAGATGGGTCATTGGATAAAGTTAGTAGCGCATAACAAACCACGAACTGCCTATTAATGGTTAAACCCGTTCTATTAATGCAGTTTTATCCTTTGTTGTGTAACAAGAGGGAAATGCTTCTAAACAGGGATTCAATATAACATTGGGAAGTGTGATAGTGATGGGTGGAAGTGGTAATAAGAAAATATCCGGTTCATTCCTGATCCCTTATTAAATCCTATTAAAGAGGAAAATCCTTATTTTAGATTTGAGTAACAAAAACGTATGGGTTTTTTAGGCATTGTGTTTCTGTTAACTATTATCTCTCTATATTATGTTTCAGCTCAGCTGATTTTTTGGATTAATGGGAAAAAGATGGAAGTTTATTCGTGAGATTAAAAACAATGCTTAACAGCAGCAAGCCGTTTTAAAAAACAAATCACATGATGATAAATGGGGAATCATACTAAATACCATAACTGTATTATATACTACTACTGTATCTAATTTGTCCCGTTTTTGTCTCCTTTATCTCTTGTAACAAAAGCAGCACAAAGGTAGTGGATCCTGAAGACTCCCTGCACTAATGCTGTATCTCACCTTCAGTCTCAGCTCCTTGGATTTTTCAAGACTTTCCTTGCTCCTTATTTTTAATAAACATTACACTTCCCAGTCAGTGTTGGTCTTTGTGAAAAAGTGCAGATACACCCAAGTATGATTAGCGCACAATTTAGCACAAAATCTTTAGTTCAATTTAGATCGCTCCTGCTGACTTGAGCATATTTTGTCCTCTCTGTGTCGGACACTACAAGAACAACATAGAGGAAAGGACAGACAACATGCTTGACATGCAGTTAATTAGATATTTATATCTTGTATGTATAAATCCATTGTTCTAAATCAGTCCTATATACATGTGTGTGCGTACATATATATATATATATTAGTGCTGGGCCGTTATCGGCGTTAACGTGCTGCGTTAACGTGAGACTCTTATCGCGCGATAAAAAAATATCGCCGTTAATCTAAGTTGGGTTGGGATCATAAATAGCATTTTCGAATATCGTTATTATCGCGCAATTCTAGTGTGTAGTATGACATACATACTTGACGCCGCGCCTACTGTCACAGATCGCGCAGCAGGGTATTTTCCTGTCAGGGACACAAGGTGTACTTTTACTTTGTTATGTTGGGCGACGTTCCTCTCGTTACTTTATGTTAATAAAATACGTTGTTAAATGAGTTCATTCCAAGTGCGCTGTATCCTTTGTATGGGCATGAGCGATGCTCATTTACAAATGAATCACTCTTTTGAGTCGATTCTGTTCAAAGACTTCAGCTGCGTCCCAATGTGCATACTATCCATCCTAAATAGTATGTGACATTAGTAATTTTCAATACTATTTAGGGCATAGTATGCACATTGGGACGCAGCTTTCATCAAACAAGTTGTCAGATCTGTTAAATCGGTTCGCGAATCAGTTGATCTGTTCAGTTCCTCACGCACTGAATCGTCTGAACTCAGAAGCGCTTTCAATTCACACTCGAGGAGTCGTAAGTAACAGGAAGATTTAAGAACATCAAGAGCGTTGGATTAAGTGGCCGTGGATCTACAGTTTAGTCTAGTGAAAGCAAATCTGCAAATGCATCATATCTTTGCCAGCGATAAAGATCTTTATTAGTTGAACATCTTCGTAAACTGTCCGTGAATGAATGATTCCACAGGACGATACATTCGAGTTCATTTCATTCAGGTAATACATTTTACAACCAAACAGATTATTACGCCACGATAGCACTACTAAAAAGTATGACATTATCCGGTTTTTGGACATAACAGTTACATTAATTTATAGGCTACAAAAAAACGCTTCAGGGCGTCGGTGCACTGGTTAACAGGTTTAAATAAGCTACCATTGTCCACAGTTTATGAAATGAACACCCGCCATCCCGCGGTAATGTGTGTGTATTGCGCAGTGGCATAATCACACGAATAGTTTACATTGATTGAAACTAATTTGTTTAAAAAGGAGGCTATTGCAGTAACAAGGCAGGTTTACATAAAATCATTATGACATATGATGACATTATTTTTTGATCTAACGAGCATTGGCGATGCAAAAACGGACTGTCGTGCGCATTGTTTTTTTTTTTTTTCAATTACTATGTTAAAAAACCCCGAAGAGAACATGTTACTTGTTCAATTAATAAACAGTTTGTTTGATGACAAATCGCTAAAGATGAAATTGGCCTTCCTTTCTGTCATTGCGTTTTTTTTTTTTTTTTTTTTTTTAACGATATTCGACTTTTGCTCCTCGATTGTCAAATGGCATTTTTGGCAGAAATGCACCTATGCGAGGTGAACTATTCTCAAAGACTTACTTTTAGTCATTATTTGGGTAGCACACATATTATAAATGCCTTCGGGAGAATTCAAATGAGCCATTTTAATCTAGATTAATCTAGATTAATTTTAAAATTAATCTAGATTAATCTAGATTAAAAAAATTAATCTATGCCCACCTCTAATATATATATATATATATATATATATATATATATATATATATATACATATGCCTTAAAGTTTTTTTTAATATATTTTCATAGAGTATATTTTTGAGTCATGAACAATGTATTTAAACAAGTTTTAGTTGTTTACATTCATCTGAAATGGAAAGTGTACCAACTTACCCATACTTGAAATCAGCAGTTTTTGCCAGTATTTGAGAGAGATCTACAAACCTTTTCACTCTGCCACAAGGACCATTTAGGCTCCTCATAACGATGCATTATCATGTATTATATTCCTTGTAATTACCTTGTCAATTCATAAGAGCCATGTTTGCAATTGTGCCACCCTGACATGCAAATTGCTGGTCAAAGTTCCCCTTCAGTCGCTCACGTTCGACGTGACGTCGACGTGACGACGTTAGGGGATCACTTCAGGGAGCCCTATCAACTTCGAGTATCTAAAGAACAAGCCAATGAACGTTGGCGTGCGTGAAACGCGTCACGCGCCCCGCCCCGCAGCGCGGGTATAAACAGGAAGCACTCATTGTCTTTCGCTTCGGAGCCGAGCTTTCATTGACTCTGAGTTCTACAGACTGCTGCACGTTTCATAACGAGAACTAGAGGGAGAAGGAAACTCTGCTTCAGTGCTGGTGTGACGGCGCGTTCAGTGGTGGCCGCGAGCATTCTAACCACAACTGCCGTTTTCACGGCATCATCTGTGTGTGTGTGTGTGTCGGTCTCGTGGGCGTTCCTTAACTGAGAGTGTACCCGATTACACCGCGGCTATCTCTGGGTGCTTCAGCACTAAAGAGTTTTTATTTCTTCCTCTGTTTGTTATTTTCACTAAAAGAGCAACACAAGCGTGACCCTGCGTCCTTTTCAGTATGTCATTCCGCTTGTGCGTTTCTGGGTGCGGTCGTTCCCTGGCGCCAGCAGATGGCCACAAGAGTTGTCTCTCGTGTTTGGGCATTCAGCACGCTGAGGCAGCTTTTGTGAATAGTTCATGTTCCCATTGCGGGAATATGACTATGGCAGCGCTTAGATCGAGACTCGCTTACCTCACGGGAGGTGCAGTCCCCTCGCCTATGCCCCGATCTAGTGCTTATTCTGCCCTGCAGAATAGGCCTACTTCAGCGCATGACCAGGGTGATCTGAGGATTACCGTGAGGGCTTTCCCGTCGAGGCAATCTCCGCGGGCCCCTCACGCCTCTCATGTGCTGTTGCCATCCACGCCCCTTGGCGAACGGCTCGGTCCTTCTCCGGAACGGCCAGTCGTTTCCTTTGGGGCGCCAGCTGACGATCAGATGTCGATCGCAGCATCGGAAGGGGAGCCTTTCTCCTCTGGAGATGACGACTCGGCTGCGTTGCCCCCTTCGGGGTGTGTAGCGTTGTCCGAGCCGGATCCAGAGTGGGCGGCTATGCTTTCCCGGGCCGCCGAGAAGGTCGGGCTTGCGTGGAATCCTCCACCACGTCCCGAACCTTCTCGGTTGGACGATTGGTTTCTCGGGGCGGGCCGTGCTGGTTCTCAGTGCGCCGCCCCGGTACCTTTCTTTCCGGAAGTGCATGAGGAGCTTTCTAGGACGTGGAAGGCACCGTACAGTGCCCGAAGCCGTTCTAGTGGCTCCTCCCCCCTTGCCACCCTCGACGACGGGGCAGCTAAGGGGTATGTGGATATCCCCCCGGTGGAGCGGGCCGTCGCGATGCAACTGTGTCCGGTGTCCGCCTCCTCCTGGCGGGGTGATCCGCGCCTCCCGTCCAAGGCCTGTAAGTTTTCGTCCGGTCTTACGGCGAAGGCTTATAAGGCCTGTGGACAGGCTGCTTCCGCCCTCCATGCCATGGCGCTCTTGCAGGTCCACCAGGCCCAGGCGCTCATGGACATGAACGAGGGTGGTTCTGACCCAGAGCTCCTCCGGGAGCTCCGTGTGGCTACTGACCTCGCCCTCCGGGCGACGAAGGAAACCGCACGTTCAGTCGGTCAGGCGATATCCACCTTGGTGGTCCAGGAGCGCCACCTTTGGCTCAACCTGGCGGATATGAGGGACACTGATAAATATCGGTTCCTGGATGCCCCTCTTTCCCAGGTTGGGTTATTCGGCGATGCGGTCGAGAGCATCGCCCAACAGTTCTCGGCCGCCCAGAAGCAGACGGAGGCCATCCGACACATCCTGCCCCGGCGGGCCGCTGCTGTTTCCACCCGTCCGCCGGCTGCAGACCCTCCGTCTGCTCGTCGCTGAGGCCGTCCTCCTGCGGCGTCCTCCGCTCCCGCTAAGCCTCAGCAGCAACCACCATCCAGGCCTCGGCGTGGAGCAAACCGCAGAAAGTCGGCCACGCCCGTCCAGGCCGCTGCCAAACCAGGTGGTAAGCGCGCGTGCAAACGACCCTGAGACGGGCGACCCAGAGGTGGATCAAGTTGCTCTTCAGGAGACGGTGAAGGCACCGCTCCTTCCCCCGGTGGAGGGCCGGGTGGAGAATCTTCTGTTTCCTTTTGTTCCTTTTCCGCCACTGCCTTCAGTGGTACCCACATATTCAATAAAAGAGCAATTTCTGAAACCTCTGGGTCCCAAGAGAGCGCGCTTGGCGGTCGACGACGCTATGCCTTGTCACCCTCGAGCCCCTCTTTCCTCGCCAGCGAGCAGCAGTGGCTGTGCTCCGGACGCACTGACGCCTCCACACACTCACTCTGCCCTTCGGCGGAAGCAGGTGCGTGTTGCACCACACACTCAGACCCCACTCCGGGCCGCTATGCCGTCCGAGTCGGGTCCCTGCATTCCGCCGCGCTGCCCCACCCCGGGTATGTCTGTGGTGCCGTTGATTCCGCTTGCGCGGTGTCTGGGAGCCTGGCTAGCGCTTCCCAGCCCGTCTCGCTGGCTCATCCGTACTGTCAGACTCGGCTATGCGATTCAGTTCACCCGGCGTCCCCCTGTATTCAGGGGCATTCTGTTTACCCGCGTTCTGCCGGACAGTGCCCCTGTGCTCAGGGCAGAGATCGCAGTCCTACTGGCGAAGGACGCGATCGAGCCGGTCCCTCCAGCCGATATGAAGACCGGCTTCTACAGCCCGTACTTCATTGTACCCAAGAAAGGCGGTGGGTTACGGCCAATCTTGGACCTGCGTGTATTGAACCGGTCCCTTCACAAACTGCCGTTCAAGATGCTTACGCAGAAACGCATTTTCAAATGCATCCGTCCCCAAGATTGGTTTGCAGCGATCGACCTGAAGGACGCGTACTTTCATGTCTCGATTCTCCCTCGACACAGACCGTTTCTTCGCTTTGCGTTCGAGGGACGGGCATATCAGTACAAAGTCTTACCCTTCGGGCTGGCCCTGTCGCCCCGTGTCTTCACGAAAGTCGCGGAGGCGGCCATTGCTCCCATGTGCGAGCGTGGTGTTCGCATTCTCAACTACCTCGACGACTGGCTTATTCTCGCCCAGTCGAGAGAACAGTTGTGCGAACACAGGGACATGGTGCTCAGTCACCTCAGCCACCTAGGGCTTCGGGTCAACTGGGAAAAGAGCAAACTCACCCCCGGGCAGAGGATCTCTTTTCTCGGTATGGAGTTGGACTCGGTCAACATGACAGCGCGCCTCACCGAGGCCCGCGTCCAGTCAGTGTTGAACTGCGTGAGCACGCTGAGACGCAGAACAGCGGCTCCACTGAAACTGTTTCAGAGGCTCCTGGGGCATATGGCATCTGCAGCCGCGGTAACGCCGCTCGGATTGCTTCATATGAGGCCGCTCCAACACTGGCTCCACGATCGAGTCCCGAGATGGTGCGAGCGTGCGGTCCAAGTGACCCCGCACTGTCGCCAAACTCTCAGCCTGTGGTCAGACCCTTCGTTCCTGCGGGCAGGTGTCCCCCTGGAACAAGTGTCCAGGCACTCTGTGGTCACCACGGATGCCTCTGCCACCGGCTGGGGGGCCACGTACAACGGGCATGCAGCTTCAGGTCTGTGGACGGGGCCTCAACTGCATTGGCACATCAACTGCCTCGAGTTGTTAGCAGTACATCTTGCACTGGGCCGCTTCAAAACGCCGCTTCGAGGCAAGCATGTACTGGTCCGTACGGACAGCACCGCGACCGTTGCATACATCAACCGTCAGGGCGGTCTACGCTCCCGCCGCATGTCACAACTCGCCCGCCATCTCCTCCTTTGGAGTCAGAAGCATCTGAGGTCGCTTCGTGCCATTTATATTCCTGGCCTGCTCAACCGTGCAGCCGACGAGCTCTCACGGCAGCAGGTGCTACCGGGAGAGTGGCGACTCCATCCCCAGGTGGTCCAGCTGATTTTCAGGCGCTTCGGGACCGCACAGGTAGATCTGTTTGCCGCCCCGGACACGTCTCACTGCCAGTTGTTCTATTCCCTGACCGAGGGCACCCTCGGCACGGATGCTCTGGCACACAGCTGGCCCCCGGGCCTACGCAAGTATGCGTTTCCCCCAGTGAGCCTTCTTGCACAGACCTTGTGCAAAGTCATGGAGGACGAGGAGCAGGTCTTGTTAGTTGCGCCGTATTGGCCCAACCGGACCTGGTTCCCGGAACTAGTGCTCCTTGCGACAGCCCCTCCCTGGCCCATTCCTCTGAGAGAGGACCTGCTCTCTCAGAGACGGGGCACCCTATGGCACCCGCGTCCAGACCTCTGGAAACTCCATGTCTGGTCCCTGGACGGGACGCGGAGGTTCTAGGTGACCTACCCCCAGCGGTAGTTGACACCATCACTTCAGCTAGAGCCCCCTCTACGAGGCGCCTCTATGCATTGAAGTGGAACCTATTCGTTGAATGGTGTTCTTCTCACGAGGAGAACCCCCGAACTTGCTCGGTCAGAGCCGTGCTTTCCTTCTTGCAGGACGGGTTGGAGCGAAGGCTGTCTCCCTCCACCCTTAAAGTGTATGTTGCCGCCGTCGCCGCACATCACGATGCAGTTGATGGTAAGTCGTTGGGAAAACATGACCTGATCGTCAGGTTCCTGAGGGGAGCAAGGAGACTAAATCCTCCTCGCCCACTCTCTATACCCTCTTGGGAATTGTCTCTGGTCCTTTCGGCACTTCAGAGACCACCCTTTGAGCCTTTGCAGTCAGCTGAGTTAGAAATTCTCTCCTGTAAGACAGTTCTCCTGGTTGCTTTGGCCTCCATCAAGAGGGTAGGGGACCTGCATGCATTTTCGGTCGACGAATCGTGCCTGGAATTCGGCCCGGCTAACTCTCACGTGATCCTGAGACCCCGGCCCGGATACGTGCCCAAGGTTCCTACCACTCCCTTCCGGGACCAGGTGGTGAACCTGCAAGCGCTGCCTTCGGAGGAGGCAGACCCAGCCCTGGCTTTTCTCTGTCCCGTCCGCGCTCTGCGTCTGTACGTGGACAGAACGCAAAGCCTTAGGACCTCAGATCAGCTCTTCGTCTGTTACGGAGGCCAGCAGAAGGGAAAGGCTGTCTCCAAGCAGAGGATGGCCCACTGGATAGTGGATGCCATCGCCTTGGCTTACGAAGCCCAAGGCGTGCCTTGCCCGCCCGGGTTGAGAGCCCACTCCACTAGGGGTGTCGCTTCTTCTTGGGCGCTGGCACACGGCGCCTCGCTGACAGATATCTGTAGAGCTGCGGGCTGGGCGACACCTAACACGTTCGCTAGGTTTTATAGCCTACGTGTTGAGCCGGTTTCTTCCCGTGTGCTCGCTTCAACCAGCCGGTAACACCGAAGTTTCCGCTCTTGTGTCGGCTTGCTGCGCCACTCCCCTCCACATGGAGCGGATACGTGCGCTTTTTTGCTCCAGTCGAGTTCCCCACTCTGGCGAACCCTGTGAGTTCCTCCGCACCCCTCCGGCAGTCGGACGTTGCGGAGCGTCCGACGCCAGGCCTAGTGCTCGTATGCTTGTGTAACTTGTGCTAGGCTGGGTTCCATATGTGGTGATTCCTACGGCGATCCCATATGAGTATTCTTCCACGACCAGCTCCCTGCGGTGAGCCCGTGTCTTTCCCTTGGCAGAGTCCGCTCTGCCGTCACTGTCTGGTGTAGCCTCCCCCTTCTCAGGTTGGAGCCACCCCAGTGACATTCCATATGTTGCACTGCCCTTCTGGCCAGTCCATATGTGTATTCTCCACATGTTACCTCCCTTCGGGCAGGATGTGGCTTCCGCAGCGTACCTCTCCCCTGGAAAGGCACGCTTTCCCAGTGTTATCCAAGAGTTCCACTGTGTGGGTTAACGGAACAACAGTGAACTCCCTCTACGCAGGTCTTCCGCCCCAGCCAGTTGGGGGTCTGAGAGTCTTCCGTAGGGCGCTGGATGTGGCAGCAACCGTTGGCGTTTTCCATGGGATCCCCTAACGTCGTCACGTCGACGTCACGTCGAACGTGAGCAACTGAAGGGGAACGTCTCGGTTACTGATGTAACCCTCGTTCCCCGAAGGAGGGAACGGGAGACGTGTAGTCCCGCTGCCACAGTTGCTGACCATCGCTGTACGGCCGACTCAATCACGGCTCCTCAGCGAAAAACAATGAGTGCGGCGTCCGCTTCCTGTTTATACCCGCGCTGCGGGGCGGGGCGCGTGACGCGTTTCACGCACGCCAACGTTCATTGGCTTGTTCTTTAGATACTCGAAGTTGATAGGGCTCCCTGAAGTGATCCCCTAACGTCGTCACGTCGACGTCACGTCTCCCGTTCCCTCCTTCGGGGAACGAGGGTTACATCAGTAACCGAGACGTTTTTCAGTCTCAACAGCTTTAAAACCACTGATATTTATAGTATTTGTTTAAGGTTTTAAACCTAAAATGATGCCATAAAATTTCGTTTTTAATTTTTTATTCTTAAGTCACCATTTTGAATAGTTTCTTAGTCTGTTCATTTGTGCGGACAGTTGCTCAACCTGCCATTTTAGGGTATGTACTAAAAATTAATTCAAACTAAATAATTTTTATAGATTAAAGTGATGTATGTCATAAATTTATCAAATTATGTTAAAAGGAAATAATGCACTTGGACACTTAAGAAATAATGTGAGTGTATTTCTGTGTAATCATGTTTTGTTTTAGAATATAGATATATGTTATATAGTATATGTTAGTAATAAATGCATGGGGTGCATTACATAAGCATTTGTAAACGTTAAGATTAATGAATTTCACTTAATAAAATTGTACTTGTTTGCAATTGATTTTTTAAGACAATCACCTGTCACCCACAAGTCTCCTGTCCTTGTGAAACCATAGTGAACATTACATAATAGCCTTGACTACCATACAAGTTTAAGAACACAAAAATACTTAAAAACAACGTTAGCCAAAATAACGTTAGCCAGAAAATATGTAAGCAAAGGCATGCAACGCTGGTTAACCACACTAATCATTAAATATTAGCAGATTTTCATACTACATGCACATGTCAGTGTATTTTATATATATATATATATATATATATATATATATATATTGTAAATAAATGCATTTATTGACTACAAATGACCAAAAATCACAGTTCTACTCTCAAACTCCGTCGATTTGAATTGGCGCCGAAGCACTTCCTGGAACTATCTGAAGTCTACGTGAATCACGTGACGATCAAGCATTTAGAACTTCCGTTGTCGCAACTCTCTCTTTATGGGTGTTTCTCAAAACCAAGAATGCAAAGAACGGACTTGTGTTTTTGGGGAGAACGCTCTTAGTTGTTCTTGGAAGAATGAACTTGCAAGGTGACGAGCACACAGAACGCTGCTGACAGTTTGAGACGATGTGTTCTTGTATGAGGCGCCGGACTGGACAAAAGCGAAGCGAACTGAGTTGCGAGTATTGCGCAATGGGCTCTATGCACGGCGGTATTTCCGGTGAAGGTCAGAGGATGCTCGATAACTTCCGCCGATCGTAGAGTCCAATCATAGACATATACACTAGACGTCACCTTGGCTACAGCAGATCATTGGAACGAATGCGTCAACAGAGCCGCCATCTTGGAACAGGGGAGCCCCTCCTCTTTATGCATCAGCGTCAATGTATAGGCAAAGGTCTAACGGAAATAAAAACACCATAAATCGTCATGAATGCGATTTTCTAGTGTTTTGGTTCGTTCCAACAGTCAGACATGTTTTTATCATCGAGTCCAGAGAAATTTATAAAAAAAAAAATTTTTTTTTTTTAAACATTCTTCCTAGTTCAGATTTCGTTCGTGAACATCCATGAATTTGAAGTACAGGCGGAGATAGTAGCGTTACCTAGATACTTCCTATGACAAGACCCCTGTTCCAAGATGGCGGCGGTTTTGACGCATGCTTAGAACCCCCAGGTGACGTCTAGTGTATATGTCTATGGAGTCCAATGCAATACTGAGAATTTATATTGAATTTTATACTCCATGGTTATACTAAAGAAACGTTAGTCACAAAAACAGACAAAACAGACACCCCTCGTTGTGTTTATGCTTCTTTTTAAAATTATATTAAATAAACATAACTATATATAAAATTACATCTAAACATATGACAGTTTCGTTTCAAAGACGAGAGGACAGTAAATTTTGAAGACTCTGCCATAATCCCGTTTTCCTCAGTTCTCCTCCGCTTTAATCTCCCCAACCGGAAACGGATGAGCATCCTTGCGTCAAATGCGGAACTTGTGCGTGCATATAGCCTATACCCTCATACAGAACTCAAACATTTCGACTCGCCATACATTTTCGTAAAAAATGCCAATATTTGAAATCTTCACAGTTGATTTCTCGCATCAAATGTTGTCAGAAGTGAATTGAGTGATGAAATAGCATACGAAATTGTATATTTTAGGCAACAATCAAACGAAATATGCTACAACTCTGCCTCTTTTCGTCGACAATAAAACGAAATATTTTAGAAAACACCACTCACAAAAAAAACTTAAGCATATTAGCCTAAATGGCCACACAATTGTGGTTCAGGCAACGTGTACATTAATTATCTTCACTGCATATTTATAACAACATGAAATATTAAAACACAACCCTGCTTCTTTTTTTTATTTTATTTTAAAAATACGAAACATTCTTGATTTTTATTGCCATTTGTCAAAGAGAGACAGAGTTGTGTCATTCTATTTTACATATAGTAAAGAGAATGTTAAAATAAATATAAAAAATATATCTATTTTAAAGTATATAAAATAAAATAAACAACCCTGTCTCTTTTTGTTAAATGTCATTTTTACTGATCGATAATATCCAGTATAAAGGTATAAGAAGCTAACTTACAATGAGAAATTAAGCAAACAATTAGGCTTCAAAGTTAAAGTTAAATAGCCTAAATAAAGTTATGAAACTTCACTTTGCCCTCAGCCAAAACGATTTGCCATGGAACAAATATAGATTAATGAGTGAGACCAAAGATCGACACAAGACGAATATACGTCATGTTTATCCACTAGACTAGAGACACCAGAGCCAGCGGCACGTCAGATGCACTAGCCGAGGAAAAGCTGTTCCAGTCGGGGTTAATGAGCTCTGAACGCCCGCTGATCGTCTGGATCTTACAACTCCGAAAGCGTCAGATAGCTTTTTAAAATAGGCGCTATCTTTATAAACAAACCACAGATTTGAGCTTTAAACAACTACATTCTCGCCTGAAACACTCTTAAAATTACATTTCATAATAATAATAATAATAATAATTCATTACATTTATATAGCGCTTTTCTAGGCACTCAAAGCGCTTTACATAGAAGGGGGGAATCTCCTCAACCACCACCAGTGTGCAGCATCCACTTGGATGATGCGACGGCAGCCATATTGCGCCAGAACGCCCACCACACACCAGCTTACTGGTGGAGAGGAGACAGTGATGAAGCCAATCAGTATATGGGGATGATTAGGAGGCCATGATGGACAGAGGCCAAGGGGCAAATTTGGCCAGGATGCCGGGGTTACACCCCTACTCTTTCGAAAGACATCCTGGGATTTTTTGTGACCACAGAGAGTCAGAACCTCGGTTTAACGTCTCATCCGAAGGACGGTGCTATTTTGACAGTATAGTGTCCCCATCACTACACTGGGGCGTTAGGACCCACACAGACCACAGGGATAGCACCCCCTGCTGGCCACACTAACACCTCTTCCAGCAGCAACCTGGTTTTCTCAGAAGGTCTCCCATCCAGGTACTAACCAGGCTCAGCCCTGCTTAGCTTCAGTGGGCAACCAGTCTTGGGCTACAGGGTGATATGGCTGCTGATCAAACTGATTCATGACACAATAACAGTAGTACTTTGATATTACGTGGGTTTTCTCCTCTGCTATTGACGCTTGCTGGTTGGTGTGAGATGCATTCTGGGATACATGTCTGTCTCAAGTCCGCACAAGTCACCTCTCCATGCATTCTCGGTAAACGGGGCGGATCAAGAACACATCCGGGGATTTGAGCTGTTCTTGGCTAGATGTGAACTTTGAATTGGGACAGTACTTGGGCAGTGACTGATGACGTTTCACAAGTCCACAAGTACAGACAAGAACGCATATTGAGAAACGGCCTAGATACCCCGAGAGATTGTCTGAAGGAGTTGTTGTCTGAAGGAATTGTGTTCTTTCCGTTCCCAAAGCCGAAAACACAACGTGAGTGTTGCCTACAATGGTTAAAAACAGTGTGGACGGCCCACACTCCCAGTTAAATGTGTCGAACATGGTTAACTCGCGTGCAGCGTGCGTGAGACTGAGACACTGAGATTAGTCAAAGAAACATGGAGAAAGCAGATCAAGAGGATCCACAAAATAATTACGTTTTCTAAAGGGTTGTTGTTAACATATTTTCGGGGGGAAATGAGCAGCAGTCACTAGCAGTGCAGCACCGGTAGACTAACGTTAAGTCAAGTCACCTTTATTTATATAGCGCTTTTTACAATACAAATTGTTTCAAAGCAGCTTCACCGAGATAACAGGAAAATTACATTACAATAGTATTGTTAAACTCAAAATTAAATGTTAAATGTCCCCAACTAAGCAAGTCAAAAGCCAATGGCGACAAAGGCGAAGAGAGGCGAAAAAGGCAACAGTGGCAAGGAACCAAAACTCCATCGGGTGACAGAATGGAGAAAAAAACCTTGGGAGAAGCCAGGTTCAGTCGGGGGGCCAGTCCTCCTTTGGCCAACGAACGAACAGTGTATGATTATGATTTAGGCAGCATAATGTCAAGAGTCAGATGTGATCAGAACTTTCACGATATTTATCCAGTTCATCTGGTTGGGGTCGGAGTCATCACGCCCGTGTGGAGATGAGTGTGTTGAGGTGTCTATGAGGCCTTCACATTGTAGATGAGGCAGGCACTTCAGGGATGCGTTGTCGTCGTGTCCAGGTGATGGTCCTTCCTCAGATCTGGATATGGCCTGGATCCGACGGTTTTGAGGTAAACCTCGGGATAAACAGACAGATTAATATTAGCGTAGACGCCATCCTTCTTATGATATACAAAGTACATCAGGAATTATGGGAAGTGTTCCCGGTTCTGGCTGATCTAAACTACGCAGCCTAACATTGAATTATAGAAATCTATAATGTGTTATGTGTATGCTAAGCCAAAAAGATGTGTTTTTAGTCTAGATTTAAACTGACAGACTGTGTCTGCTTCCCGGACCATGTTAGGAAGATTGTTCCAAAGATTTGGTGCTAAATAGGAAAAGGATCTACCGCCAGCAGTCGATTTTGATATTCTAGGTATTATCAACTGGCCAGAATTTTGAGATCGCAATAGACGTGAAGGACTATAATGCGTTAAGAGCTCGTTCAAGTACTGGGGAGCTAAACCATTTAGTGCTTTGTAAGAAATCAGCAATATTTTAAAATTTATATGATGTTTAATAGGCAGCCAATGCAGTGTTGACAAAACCGGGCTAATATGGTCATACTTCCTGGTTCTGGTAAGAACTCGAGCTGCTGCGTTTTGAACTACCTGTAGTTTGCAGGGCAACCACCCAGTAGAGCATTACAATAATCTAGACTTGAGGTCATGAACGCATGAACTAATTGTTCCGCATTTGTCAGTGAGAGCATATGACGTCATTTAGATATATTTTTAAGATGGAAAAATGCGGTTTTACAGATACTAGACACGTGACCTTCAAATGAAAGACTGGTATCAAAGAGCACACCCAGGTTCCTAACTGACGACGAAGACTTAACAGAGCAGCCAATAAGTGTTAGACAGTATTCTAGGTTATTACGTGTGGAAGTTTGTCCAATAATTAGAATCTCTGTTTTTTCAGAATTTAGTAGTAGGAAATTACTGGTCATCCAATTTTTTTATATCAGCTATGCATTCCGTTAATTTTGTGAATTGGTAAGTTTCGTTGGGTTTTGAAGAAATGTACAGCTGAGTATCATCAGCATAACAGTGAAAGCTAATTCCATATTTCCTAATTATATCTCCTAATTGTAGCATGTACAGAGTGAACAGCAGCGGTCCTAGTACTGAGCCTTGTGGTACGCCATACTGAACTTGTGATCGATAAGACATCTCTTCATTTACTGCTACAAACTGAAAACGGTCAGATAAGTATGATTTAAACCATGCAATTCCACTAATGCCAACATAGTTTTCGTGGTCGATAGTGTCAAATGCTGCACTAAGATCGAGTAACACTAATACAACCACGATCGGATGATGAGAGCAAATCATTTGTGACTTTAATGAGAGCAGTCTCAGTGCTATGGTACGGTCTAAATCCGGACTGAAAATCCTTGCAGATATTATTTCTTTCTAAAAAAGAACACCGCTGTGAGGATACTGACAGAAAAGGCAGATTCGAGATTGGCCTGTAATTGATTAATTCTGTAGGACATTGCGTTTTTAACAAGGTTTAATCATAGCCAGCTTAAAGGTTTTTGGTACGTGTCCTAGAGACAAAGATGAATTAATGATATTTAGAAGAAGATCTATGACCTCTGGAAGCATCTCTTTCAGTAACTTAGTCGGTATAGGGTCTAACATACAAGTTGTCGATTTAGATGAAACAACAAGTTTGCAAAATTCTTCCTCTCCTATAGCAACAAATGAATCAAAATGTTCCTCATGGAGACTACAATGCACTCCCTGATGCGCTACTGTAGTAGACAGTTGCATAGTTATAATTTTGTCCCTGATATTATAGATCTTATAAGTGTTCACTGCTGTGTTTTTTGGAAACTTCTGGGCTTGAAGCTTTCTTTTCCGTTAGTTTTGCCACTTGTTCAAATAAACACCTAGGATTATGTTTATTTTCTTCTAATAGGGTTGAAAAATAATCAGTTCTAGCATATTTTAAGGCCTCTTTGTAAGCAATCGAGCTCTCCTTCCATGAAATCCGAAATACCTCTAGTTTTGTTTTCTTCCAGTTGCGCTCCATTTTTCTGGCTGCTCTCTTAAGGGCCTGGGTGTGCTCGTTGTACCACGGCGTTGGACTATTTTCTTTAATCAATGGAGCAACTGTGTCTAAAGTGCTGGAAAAGAGAGAGTTAAACGTTTCTGTTGCAATATCAAGTTCTTCTAAGCTATCCGGGATGCTGAGATGATGAAACTGATTAGGAAGATTATTAATAAAGCAATCTTTAGTGGCAGAAGTGATAGGTCTAACATATTTATAACATGGAGTCGGCTTTGCAGCCTTGGCTAAATGTAATTTACACGAGACTAGATAATGATCTGAGATGTCGTCGCTCTGCTGCAGAATTTCAACGGCATCAACATCTATTCCATGTGATAGTATTAGATCTAGAGTATGATTACGACAATGAGTAGGTTCTGACACGTGTTGTCTAACTCCAATTGAGTTTATAATGTCTTTAAATGCCAATCCCAATGCATCTTTTTCATTATCTACATGTATATTAAAATCACCAACAATTAGGACTTTATCTGCAGCCAATACTAACTCTGATAGAAAGTCAGCAAATTCTTTGATAAAATGTTTATGGTGCCCTGGTGGCCTGTATACAGTAGCCAGCAGAATTCTCAAACGTGATTTATTGTTTACGCTATATATTTTTACATTAAGCACAACACTTCAAAAGAAGTATATTTAAAACTAGATTTCTTAGTGGTTTTGAAAATATTACTATAAATTACAGCAACTCCTCCCTCTTTGCCTTGACGAGGATCATTTTTATAACAGTAATCTTGCGGGGTGGACTCTTTTAAAAGTAATGTAATCGTTTGGTTTTAGCCAGGTTTCTGTCAAACACAAGTTTTTTGTTTTTTTGATCCGCGACTAGAGCGATCTCTGACAGTCACCCATCTGCCTGGCTGCACAGGCAATAACTCAGCCGGAACCGAATCATGTAAATGGTTCACTATGGGCGCATCCAAAGTAGCATCTAAGGCTCGAGCACACTTACTATCCTTAATTAAAGTTTGGATGCGTGTCTCTAATTCTGAAATCTTCTCCGTCAGCCTGACTGTCTCCTTGCATTTATCACATATAAACCCTATATTGCCGACGGGGATGGCTATGGTAAACATGTGGCATGAAGTGCAGGTGACAATAACAGACAGCTGTAGAATCAGCGTGAGTGGTATTTACGACAGTAACTAGAGGTGTGAACCTACACTGGTCTCACGGTTCGATTACGATTATCTTGTCATCGATTCGGTTCAATTCGATATCGCGATGCATTGCGATGCACGGCATCCTCAATTTTACTTCAAAATTGATGTATGCGTGCGCGCGCGCATGAGTGTTCACCTGTTCGGGAAGTTGCAGTGACAGATACAGAGACATTCCAGTTTAAGTTTCATGGGACTAAAGCCTGTTTATGCCATTAAGAAAATGAAATTCTGTCAAATCAATTTTGTTTTAAAGAAATGTTAATTTAAAAGAAATGTTCATTTAAAAGCGGCGCTCATTCATCATCAGTGTATAATGTTACCCTGGAGACGCGCACATCAACCTACATTATAACCGGTTATGGTCTATTACTGAACCGATACCGAATCGTCCTCGTCTGCATCGCGATGCATCGTAGTATTTTTCTGAGTTTTATTATTTTATTTCCACAAGGAAAAAACTTTCCCAACAAGCGTATAGCACGACTTCAGTAACCCGGATGAGCCTGTGTTATCTGTTTTTATCTGTTATCAAGGAATAACTTTTTTTTTCTTTTAAATAATTTTTTTATTTCTTCAGGTCTTAAAAAGGCCTTAAATTTTACTTTAAAAAATGTGCAGCAACCCTGCATTTAATTAGCTTATTTATTCGCAATGTTTCAACGATTCCAAAGATTTTTTTCAAGTCACCTTATTATAGCGCCACCTATAGTATTGTCAGAACGATGTGTGTCTGTGCGCCTGAGTAGAGGTGCACATTTGGGACCATTCGTCTCTGATTTTTTAGTCTCTTATGTGCATTCACTTTTAGGGAAGAAAAACAAGAAGAAAATACGTTAAAAAAAAAAAAAAAAATTCCAGCACCTTTGGTGTTTGGGACGTAATAAAGGTGGACACTACCATGTAATAGCCAAATTCTCTATAGTAGCCAAATTCTGCTGTTTGCAACAGTGTTTATTCATTAGTTATAATTACTGCAAAGTGTTTTCTGTAAAATTACACATACTGTACATATTTTCTTTATATCTACATCAAACACATTTTGTGAGTGTTGAAAGTATATATAGTATTACCATATGTCTGTACATGGCTAAATAAAATTTCTGTTAATATTCTATTATTTTCACAAATATATGATTTAGTGTTCAATGATATCAACAGGTTCAAATTTTAATTAAAGGGGACATATCATGCTAAATCTACTTTTTTAGCCCTTAAATGTCTTTTGTTGTATATTTGGAGTGTTTATAAGTACAGAAAAGTTGAAATTAGTCCCTTCAGGAACTTCGTTGATATCTTTATATTCTGTTTTGGTCACATTTTTCAACCGGTTTCGATTTTTCTGTAATCTATGACGTTTTGTTAACTATTACGTCAGCGGAACTGCCAAATAAGGACATCGACTTCCGGGCAAACACTTTGAGCAATCCGCCATTTTAATTTCTCGCTGCAATTTTGTAGTCCAAGTTCAAGGATGGAGAAGTTACGAGAGGGTACGTCAAAATGTTCGGTTGTTGGATGTAGTAACCCACACGCTTCATTACACCGTCTCCCAGCATCAGAACCTCTTTGAAGTGCCTGTTTGAGTTTTATTTTCCACGGAAATGTCCCCACATCTGTGGGTAAAGTCATGTTTGTGTGCACGCCGCGAAGCACTTCAAGGATAACTAACGGTAACGTTACTTCAGCAACCTCCGCCAGTATAAAGAAGGATTTGCCGATAGACTTCGTCTGATTGAGGGGTCAGTTCCTTCTATCTTTGGAGACGACGAACACAGCACTTCGGTAAGCTGTAAATAACGTACTACTTTCTTAAAACACACGGTGGTCATGGTTTAGCAGTTGTCTTATTAGTGTGCTTGTTTTAACAAGAGAAATAATCGACTTTTCTTTAACTGTTTATAATATAACTTATATTTTGTTTTGCGAGTATTATATAGTCGTTGTAAATCATGCAGTATTGTAGTAGTGGGCATGGATGGAGAACTTACTGTAAATACAGTAACACACCAATGCGATAAGTTACATCCATATGAAGACGTTGTTCTGCAAGTTCGTCGTCTTTATTTTCATCTCGCTCCGACTCTGGCTCGAACATGTAAGGCTTGATGGACAACTCTTCCGTTGTTGACATTTTGTTAATAACGTGTGAATAAAAAGTTTCTGTTCCGCTAGATAATTGTATCTCTGTGCTATCAAACTACAATAATGGCCGAACGGGGTGGAGTTGAACTGAGTGTCACCTCTGCGAGCTGGATTTAAAGAGACCGCACCAAAACGAGTTGATCTCAGACGCACATCAGAAAAGCGGTAGAAAAGGGGCCTGTGGAGCTATAATAATGAGGAATTCAGACCCAAGCATTGCAGTTCTGCTTTATATAGACCACAAATGTATGATTTATATGTAAAAAGGAACGAATTAAAAGCATGATATGTACCCTTTAAAGCTGAAAGGGCCCTCGCACCCGTGCCACCGCCACGCGGTGGCTTTAGGAAGACAGAGCACGGTGGGCAATGTGCATTTAAGTAGGTAAATATAGGAGGAGTATGTCAAAGTCAGTTACAAAAATGTCCTTTATTATGGGGATAATAGCATGCGTTATCACTCAGATAAGTGTTGCTAGCATGTTTTAGCATGTTTAGAACTCAATGGCATATTTACTATGTTGCTAGTACTGCATCACAGTGTAAAATATGTCACTTCCTTTTGACAGTAGGTGGCGCTATTACTTTAAAGGGTACCTATTATGGCATTTAAAATGTTCCTAATAATGTTCTGGGAGTCCCCAACAACAGTTTTACATGCATGCAATGACAAAAAACACTTTTGTTGTCTTATAATATGCATTTATTTTTACCTGATTTGCTCACCGACTCCCAAATGAATCGTTTAGCGAGTCATTTTTCCAAACCCCGCCTTTGCGTGACGCTAATCTGTGGTGATATGTTAGACACCCAGCCGACGGGGTGTCATTGGTTGTTGCGCTAGATCTTACCCAGATACAACAGTGCTATTTTCTGATTGGCTAACAACACCAGACGAACAACACCAGAGGAGACCAGGGTTGCCAGGTCTGCACAACAAAACCAGCCCAATTGCTCATCAAACTAACCCAATCACGGCCAAAAATATTCAAATAGCGTTCCCGGGTGTTTCCTCAATAACAATCATGTTCCAGTGGATAAAACAATCGCGTCAACCAGCGTGCACTACACAAACAACCCGCGGAAACAGTGCAGGCATACGACACCTGGCAACACTGGAGGAGACGCGCTTGAATCCTGCCGGTTCCACAGTGAGTGAGTTTTGGGCACTGCGGCATATTAAATATATTACAAATAGTTTTTCAGCGTGAGAAATACAATGTGTGGCCGGAGAGCGTGACAAAAGACCGAAATGAGTGACTGTCACGCTCAATGCGTGATGCGTGACACTTGAGAGCCCTGTGACAACTCCATTAACAACGACAAACACTTCACATATTTCAATACAATTGACATTGAAGACCTAAGTTAGCTGCTAGAAGCTGCGCTGTGCCTGTGCGTACACAACACACAAAATAATTATAGAACATGATACAAACATAAAAGCAACAGCCTACTTACAGGTTGTGATTCGGAGAAGGAAGCTGATCCAAATAAACTCGGTACTGAACCTCCCTCCTTCAGTATCAGCCGGCTCGCAAATTCATACTTTATAGCATTTATAGACGGTGGGCCGAGGGTCCGTATCTGCTTTACTTTTCGAAATGGATGATCCCCATGGAGGGAGAACCTGGATTTGTAAAGTTGGGACGGTTGTTTTATTCTTAACGATATGAAAACTGTTGCCACTCCCATTTATTGCACATTTTCCCCCGAAATCATAATACACGAACCGTAAATATGCAGGCAAACGCGGTTGCCTACTATATGAGTGGAGCCAATAGCGCGGCAAGATACTGACAAAGGATTATTATTAACCAATCAGATGTAGCTTCTTTAGAACAGCTGTTCCGCGGATGATCAACTATCAGACACAACAACGAGCAGCGTCTCCGGCATCACATTGACCATCGCCAAGGACATTTTTGTGTTATTGTAAGTGTCCATTAAATTTAATATGATATCTATAAAATGTTTGTTTTGTACACTTTGTTCAAACGTATGGAAGCGTCTCGTTAGTGTCGTTTAACTAGCAGTAGCGGCGATATTGCCCATATTCCGCATATCAAGCGCAAGCATAAAGCTTAACGTTACCACAAAGAACCGGCAAAAGTAATGTTTATCCAGCATTATACATTTTAATTGTTTATAAATAGTGTTTCCTGGCTGCAAAGATACAGTTGGCGCTGTTGACGCCATCTTCGCATAATGGTGATCAGCAACCAAATATTGATAATGTGGAAGTTACTGCCTTTTGCCTTGGCATGACTTATCACTTTTTGCTGAAAATACAAAGGCAGAGTACAGTAACTTTAAAATAGTGGTCAAAAATTAAGTTTGAGCTCAAGATTTTTTATATGTAGATAATTTTAATTACTTAAACATCTAATTGCCAGATTTCCAGTGTCCTACCTAAAATTAATTTGGCGGGACAACTAAAAATCTTTAAAGTCATTTTTCTCAGTTCCACACTCTAGCGAGTTAAGGTCTTTTGCCTTTGTAGGGCAGTATTGACAAGCACTCAAACTACTCCAATTTGTTCTTTTAGGAGTTTAAATTATTAATCTAATAATTAAAACATAATTATTAATGTTGTCCTGCTCAGACTTGTGCAAGGTTTAAGTTACATCAAACTTCTCTATTTTAGGTATTTAAATGTTTATTTTGTCCTCAAGTTTACTATTGGACCATGTTTAATTAAACCTGGTGGGCTGCATCAGACTGCTCCATTTTGTTTGTATTTATCTTTGTCTTAGATTAAGCATCGGTATCGGCCGATCACCATGACAAGAAATCGGCAATCGGTATCAGCTGCAAAAATCCTGATCGGAGCATCCCTAGCATCTACCCTTAACACAATTTGTTTTTTTACACAAGCAGTGCACAAGTTCCAGTATGGCCTCTGGAGCTGGCAGAAGTGTTATCCAATCCACTCCGTAGAAATCTCCTACCATCTTCCAGCCATGATTTACAGGAGGAGGAATGTCCTGCACCGGTGTACTGCAGCCTGATAGCTGCCCGCTTAGAAGTGTAGCGATCACGGGCGTAAGGCCTCAGAGCCTGGGTTATTACTGGAGTTGCCTCTCCATTCTCTGCCTCTACCACTTAGGTTCTGCACCCTTCCCCACATCACGGATTAAAAAGAAATTGTTTGTAACTTTCATGTATAGGTTCCACCTGTTCCCTTAACATTGGTAATGGGTAGACCAGTTTGACAGCGTTCAGGTGTCCGGCCTTGTTGATGTTAAAGATGCCATAATTGGAAGGGTAATTTTTTGCAGGGTATTTTTAATATATTACTGTTAATACACTGTATATATTATTTGTACTACTCTCATACTGTTACTGCTACTACACTGCATAAGGCTACTGCTAATACATTAAACATTTATAACTACTATTACATACTACTTAATTAACTGTATACTACTGTCTGCACTGTCTTATACTGCACCGCTTGTCTGTACAATATAATACCAAACTTCCTTTGCCGTTTCTTCAGCTAATACTGCGTTCTCTCCTCCTTTGTGCTCGTTTTATCTTCATGAAATGGCTGTTGCACCCCCTGTGTTAGCTGGTTTGACTAACTGGTTTGTAGGTTCCTGGCTTTGTAACTTGTATGGCTGTGCTGTCTCTTCTGCTATACTTCCCTCAAATATATGCATGCAGCACTTCATGTTTTGCCATTTCTTCCCAGTAAACATGCAGGAAAAACAGTATTGTCTGGCTCGTTTTTATGACGTTGTGTTTCCAAGCAATACCATGGATCAAATGTGTGAAATCAGAATGGTGAATTAACTAAAGATTACTAAGAAATGACAGGACATCGTATAAAAAAAAGTACATAAAATAAAAACGGTAAGAATGGACAATGTTACCTCTACTTTCACATTTGTATGTAGCATAAGTGGTAAAATGAGTTAAGTTCAATCTTTCCTGGGCTAGAACCTAAGGCTGCATGATATTGAATAAAAATGTGTTAACTCATTAAATAATGCGATACGATAATGATTAAAGTGTGTAAAATAAACTAAAATTATCTTTAAAATTCTATAACCTAAATATGCGTTTCTTATTCTTTTTGTGACACGAAAATATCCCTACAACTTCTGAAAGTGAACAGGGCTTCAGGTAGGACTACATTAGATTTATTTAACAGAAACTGAATAATCAAATGTAAAAAATAAAACACTGCTTAGTTTTCCCTGTAAGAAATAAATATTATTTATATATATACAGTGTTGTGCAAGTTACTTCCAAACTGGAATACATTATATATTACATGTTACTGTTATTTAAAAGTAATTCATTACCTTACAATATTACTGTCTCAGAATTGTAATGCCTTACATTACTCCTGTATTACTTTTGAGTTACTTTCACCGAAATAACTATACAGAAGTAGAACTTAACATTCTAAAATGACTACTTAACGTTAAATGACTAAATTACTTTAACGATATGCGATATGAAACAAACCAGCAGAATCGCGACACACCACTTCCAACTCCCAGCGTTATCCATACCGTCCAGATCCAATGCTACCACATCTTTAAATTACTATTAGTATTATTTGAAGTTAACTTAACATTATAAAATACGTAGACCTACACCACAAAACACTTAAGAATAAATTATTTAAAATTTGGGAATTCCAGCGTTATGGACATGGCATTTGCTGTCAAAACTTAAAAAATAAATTCTCAGAAAATGCATTAATACCAAAATATTGAAACGTCTGTTTATCCATAGGCTCCTCCCTGAAAGGAGTCCAGACATTAGAAAAATATCAGTCTACACATGCGTTTTAATTTTAATATTAGGGAAATAGACAGTCATGCGTGACAAAAAAAAATCTTTTTAGGAGACTGCTCTCTGCTTATGAAATTAAATGTGCATTTCTCTCTGGTAGCCTACTAGCTTACTGCGAAGATCGCGAGTCAGCATCGTCAACTTCGCCTTGACTATTAAAAAACAATTAAAATGTCTCCTTGCTATATTTGACATATTCATAATCATTGCTTTTGCCGGTTCTTTGTGACAGATTTTAGGTGCTTTATCGGCAGCGCCGCTGCCCTTAAATGAACGCGTCACCACCACATCAAAAACATGATTGCGTGATGAAAACATGAAAAATACCACATAAACATAGCCTAACTGTTTAGAAAGAAAACACAGAACGAATAGCCTAATGCGCATACGTCCATCTCGCGAATGTACAGTCTTCTTCATGCCATCTTCACCATTAGCCGCTTCTCCACTGGCCAGCGCGAGCACAGAGGCCGAGATCATACCTCACGGCACTCCTGTAAGAAATAAATCGCTATACAAATATCAGACGCTGCCATATAGTTTTTATTAACAGACTTGGACACCACACGCGGTATTGACTGACCACGAACAGATAATTTAGCCTACTTTCATTTTTCACTCATTAATGTCTCGCGGTCTTGCTGTGTATTATTATTATTTTTTTTTACAATTAAAACTAAAAGTCTGTTGTAACTTGTAACGCAAGCCTTACTGAACATGTACCGAGTAAAATATTACTGAAAATTGATTAGTAATGCCTTACACTACTGCGTTACAGCAAAAAGTAATATGTTACTGTAATGCATTACTTTTGTAACGCGTTACTCCCAACACTGTGCATTAGTATGCGTGAGCACTTAGCTAAGAATTGCTAGCATGTTTTAAGATATTTCTAACATGTTTATAACTCAATGGCATATTTACTATGTTGCTAGTACTGCATCACACTGTAAAACAAGTCACTTCCTGTTGCCAGTAGGTGTCGCTATTACTTTAACTGAAAATTGTCATGTAGATTTGTTCAGGGCAGGACTCTTATCAAACGTGTGAAGTTTGGGGCAGATTTGACATTCCATGCCTGAGTTACAGCAAATTCCTATTTAATTGTAGTAATAGCATGCTTTAGCCCTTAGTTAAAAATTCCTAGCATGTTTTAACATGTTTCTAACTCAATGGCATATTTAATATGTTGCTAGTAACAAGCATCACAGTGCATGTCACTTCCTGTTGCCAGTAGGTGGCGCAATTACTATAACTGAATATTCTCATGTAGATGTGTTCAGGGCATTACTCTTATCAAATGTGTGAAGTTTGGGGCAGATTTGACATTCCATGCCTGAGTTACAGCAAATTCCTATTTAATTGTAGTAATAGCATGCTTTGGCACTTAGCTAAGTGTTTGCTAGCATGTTTCTAGTATGTTGCTAGCATGTTTAACACTTGCTGGCACTTTTTTATATATTATTAGAAGTCCAGAACAGTGTCAAACATGTCACTTCCTGTTGCCAGCAGGTGGCGCTATGACTGTAACTGAATATGAGCATGGACATGTGTTCAGAACAGAACTCTTATCAAACGTGTGAAGTTTGGGGCAGATTGGACATTGTTTGTCTGAGTTACAGCAACTTCCTGTTTCATGGCGAAACATCAAATTCGTCAGGCCACCGAGGACACGCCCTTCGACAAAAAACAAGATCTTCGCAATTTAACGTCGCAAAGGCCTTAAGATTACACTCACCAAATTTGAAGATAATCAGATTAAAACTGTAGGAGGAGTTCGTTAAAGTACGAGGCCTGAAAATGGCAAAAACTGCACACAAATCAGAGAGGAAGATCAAAATGGCTGACTTCCTGTTGTGTTTAGGGATACGCTCCAAGAGACTTTTTTTGTAGGTATTGGGTCATTACATGCATGTACCTATTAGGAGTCCAGAACAGTGTTAAACATCACTTCCTGTTGCCAGCAGGCGGCGCTATGACTATAACTGAATATGAGCATGGACATGCGTTTAGGAGATAACTTTTATCAAACGTGTGAAGTTTGGGGCAGATTGGACATTGCCTTCTTGAGTAACAACAAGGCTTGGGCCATTACATGTATGTACCGAATTTCGTACACGTACGTGAAACGTAGCGGGAGGCGCACTCCGTTAAACTTTTATAGGTGGCGCTATCGAGCCATTTTGCCTCGCCCAATTCTGAAACCCATATCAGATGTAAATTTTCTGCAGTTCTGACGCGTGTGCAAATTTTTTTTTTTTCGTGCATGTTTAGGCCCTCAAAAATGCAATTCATTGCGGAGAATAATAATAATAATAATAAAACGGAGCAATGAAGAAGAAGAGGAGGAAGAAGAGAGGAGGAAGAAGAAGAGAGGAAAGAGGAAGAAGAAGAAGAGAAGAAGAAGAAGAGGAAGAAGGAAGGAAGGAGGAAGAAGAAGAAGAGGAAGAAGAAAGAGGAAGGAGGAGGAAGAGAGGAGGAAGAAAGAGGAAGAGGAAGGAGGAGGAAGAGGAAGGAAGAAGGAGGAAGAGGGAGGAGGAAGAAGAAGAGGAAGGAAGAAGAAGAACAAAAACAATAGGGTCCTCTCACCATCGGTGCTCGGGCCCTAAATATCTATATCCTATCCCAGTTCATTGTGCTGATGTCTAAGCTGTTCATAGGTGGACTTCCAGGAAGTAACGTTTCAGTCAATTGAATTTCGTGAAGAGAACATAACTGGATTCAACCAACACGCCATTAGCCCCAGGTCCTTCAGCTCCACGCCTCCACCCACATGTTCATACTCACCAAAAAGAATACTTACCTGTCACAACCTCATCAAGCACCTGTTACACAAGAGTAACTTGCCTTCCTATTCACCTTCCGATCCCTACCTTTATCGTCCTCTTCCAGATCCAGTTGTCCTCATCGTGCTTGTCGCTATCAACCTGTTAATAAATAACTGTTAGGTTTACCTCTGTGTCTTTTCTGTCTCCTGTGTAATGACAGAAGATAACAAAAACAGGAAATTATGTTTTATCCCATAGGCCATTATAATCTTCATCCCTGTTTGCCAAGATCAATAAGTAGTCTTAGTAAAATATCTTAAAATACCATAATTAGTTCTGTACATGACATGGCAAAGTTAGTTAAGTTTGTAAAATGTAAACTTTCCAAAAACTTGATCAACAATTCATGATATTAGTTTAAAAAATGTTTTACCTTGAAGCTTTTAAACTTCATCGAGTTAAACTTTTCTTGAAAACTATGAATGCTAAATATAAAATAAATAAAGCAAATAACGTAATTTAGAACAAAATCAGGCCAAAACGAATGTTTGTTTGGAGTTTATGGGAATTAGAAATAGCTTGCCAAAGCGAACTTTTTGGAAATATTCACTCTGGCTGGTAAACACCTTCGAACTATTTTTTGTGTCTAACACTAAAGCTGCTTACTTTAAAGCAATATTGTATAAAATGCTATAAATAAACGTGACATGACTTGACTGGTGCAAGCCTGCTTGCTGATTTGGTGCAAACATATCCTCGTCACTGTGATCAGATGCTTTCTTACCTGCTGTTTTCACACCACTGTCATTTGTGTTGTGTTTTTGTTATTTAGAGAAAAGCCTGTAGCACATTTACATAAAAATATGTCTGCCTCGATTGTACCTGTTCATCAATGCGGGGTGCAGATTGGTGTATGGGGACAGAAGCCAATGAAATGGCAGCATTCTGTTCAAAAAGATGGGAGAGACGTCTGATTATTACATTAAACTTCACACCTGCTCTCTTTGATCGAGTCGAATTACTGCATTAACCACATGACTGCCTTTTGTTACTTTGTTCTATTCTGAATGATTTTGAATTAAAATTAGGCCCCGTTGCTGTCATAAAAATTTCACCTTGCGACAAGCCGTCTTTGTTTCAGAGGTTCTTCTTGCGCATGATCAGGTCTTGTCTGACTGGATAGTACCTTTACATCAACTCGGGGTGTGCATTGATGTGGGGACAAAAGCCAATGAAATGGCAGCATTCTGTGATGAAAGATGGGAGAGACATCTGATTATTATTATATAGATTACATGACCTTAAACTTAATACCTGCTCTCTTTGAATGCATTGCACTGTCTTTTGTTACTTTGTTCTCTTTTGTATGATACTTAATTACAGGTTATCTTTGTGGAAATGAAGATTTCACCTTGTGACAAGCCATATTTGGTCCACAGATTCTTCTTGGGCATCTGTAGGTTGTGACTGTCTGGATAGTACCTGTACATTAGGGCTGGGACAACGCGTCGACGTCATCGATGAAGTCGACGCAAAAAATACGTCGACGCAAAATATGCGCGTCGATTCGTCAGACCCAAAACAAAGATGGCGGCGCCGGAGAGTAGTAGCTGACTGGATTGTTGACTGTACTGCCTGCATAACATACATAGCATAGCGCACATAATTGTGAAAATGCACATAATTTGCATGTCTGGTGTATTTTAACAAGAACTGGAGTAGCCGTATATACATACCGTATGTCAGAAAAGAAAATGAAGACTCAAAAATATTTATAGATTTTTTTTATTGAATGCTAGACATCAAGTTATTATTTTCATCTAAAAAAAGAATAACAAGATGCAATTTTTTCAGTAAGCTAGGCCTATGTGTTTTCAAGGCTTCAAAGTTTTATTGAATGCTACCTATGACTAAGAATATATTACTTTGCGCTTGTATAAAGAAAATTACCTGCGGGGTTCCACAGGGGTCAGTGTTGGGACCATTGTTGTTTAATTTGTATATAAATAATGTATGGGAGGTATCAAAAACACATCAAAAATGAATTAAAAAGGATGAAGAGCTGGTTTGATGCAAATAAACTAACACTGAACTTAAGTAAAACTAAATTTATCCTTTTTGGTAATCGTCCTACAATTACAAATAAAAAACTTTTGATAAATTATATTGAAATAGTAAGAGTAAAAGAACTAAAATTTCTGGGAGTAATAATTGATGAAAAATTATGTTGGAAGCCACATATACAATATATCAAGGCAAAAAATATCCAAATCAATTGCTATATTGTGTAAAATCAATTACCTATTGAATCAACAAACATTGTACACGTTGTATTGTTCCTTCATACTTCCATACATTTCTTATTGTTTGGAAGTATGGGGAAACACTTACAAAACCAACACTGAATCTATATTTATCCTTCAAAAGAGAGCCATACGAATTGTTAATAAAACCACTTATAGAGCACCAACTACTCCATTGTTTATTAGATTAAAAGCATTAAAATCTAGAGATATTGTTGACTTTAAAACTGCACAAATAATGTATAAAATAAATAATCAACAGCTATCGACCAGTATTCAGGGGTTGTTCCAGATGAGAGAGAGCAAACATCACTTAAGAGGAACATTTGTATTTAAAAAGAATCTTATAAGAACAAATTCTAAATATCACTGCATCACTACAAAAGGGGTGAATGTATGGAACAGCTGCAGTGAAAAGATGAAATCATGTACAACAATTAGTAAATTTAAAAAACTATTTAAACTGAAGATATTAAATGATTATGAAAAGGCCTTGAGGTGATAGTATTGTACAATAGTATCGTATTGCATGTAGGTATGCATCTGTTTCTATGGAAATGCATGGGTTTATGTGAATAGTAGGTAAGCTGATATACAGTCTATGTAAAGATGTATGTATGAGAGAAGCGTCAAATAGTTTTGTATTTAACTAAAAGATAAAAATAGAGAAAGGGGTAGGACTTGAAAAGTTTGTTATGAACTTCTTCCTACTCCTTTTTAAACATGGGAATTTCTAATTTTAATTACTTATAATAATTTTGGAAGTTGTGCTGAGAAGCACAATACCTTATATAACTATTATTTGAATTTTATTTTTAAGTATGAATATGTTTGTATATTTCTTATTTTTATGTTTTCTACATGTTCAAATAAACTACTACTACTATTGTATAGTTGTTACGGGTGTGGTGCAGGCAGATGAAGAGGCAGCAGTCAAAAGATCCAATTTCAATAATCTTTACTAATATAACTCAAACAAGGAATCCAGGAAACCTTCACACCATATACAAACGTACATACGAACGAGAACCGACAAGGAGTGAGGGAGAACACCGGGTTTAAATACACATAGAACAGAATGGGGAAACAAGGCACAGCTGGGGCAAATGAACTGAACACAGGTGAATGAACTGAACACTAACGAGGAGCGGGAAAACTGAGAACAGGACTGAACCAAATACACAATGACAGGGGGAAAACTCAGGAATACAGACACAAGACAGACATAACTGTAACATTACGCCCCTCCTCGAAAAGGCGTGTCCCCACGCCGTATAAACATCAAATAGGGGCGAGAGGGTGGGCGCCCTGGAGGCTGACGAGGGCGTGGCTTTCCCGGAACAGGAAGCCTCCAGGGCGGAGCAGGTTGTGCGGGTGGCCAGGGTGGAGACGCCCCTTCGGATGGCCAGGGTGGAGACGCCCCTTCGGGTGGCCAGGGTGGAGACGCCCCTTCGGGTGGCCAGGGTGGAGACGCCCCTTCGGGTGGCCTATATCCCCCCCCCCCAAAATTTTCTTGGGGAGAGTGCCAGGTTCAGGGACGTGCAACAGGACAGGCTTGGGAGGGCTGGATGAGACCAGCCGAGAAGGCTCTGGAGGGCTGGATGGGAACAGCGGATAAGGCTCGGGAGGGCTGGACGGGACCAGCGGAGAAGGCTCTGTGGGGCTGGATGGGGCCAGCGGAGAAGGCTCTGTGGGGCTGGATGGGACCAGCGGAGGAGGCTCGGGAGGGCTGGACGGGACCAGCGGAGAAGGCTCTGTGGGGCTGGATGGGACCAGCGGAGAAGGCTCGGGAGGGCTGGACGGGACCAGCGGAGAAGGCTCGGGAGGGCTGGACGGGACCAGCGGAGAAGGCTCTGTGGGGCTGGATGCATGGGCCAGAACTGATGTGTGTGTAGCCCACACACACAGAATCGCAGCTGACATCACCATCATTGCAGTATCCTCTTGAGTGGACTTGCTTGTGGTGTGCTTAGTCTCTGGCGGGTAAGCTTGCACCAGCAGTGAAGGCGACTCTGGCTGGCAGGCGACGGGCTCAGGCTCTGGCGGGCAGGCGACGGGCTCAGGCTCTGGCGGGCTGCAGGGAACCAGCGGTGAAGAGGGCTCAGTGAAAAAGTCCATGAGCCAGTGAGGCTCTGTGCTGGATGGGGCCAACGGCTGGACGGTCTCTGGATGGACGGTCTCTGCTACTGGACCGATGGTGAAGGGAGAGTTACAGTTGGCCAATACCCACTCCACATAGGCCTCGAAGTTCCCCCGAGGCCCATCTCCGGGCAGGCGTGCTGTGGTCTTGGCGTTGAGACCTGCCCGGAAGAACACACAGAGGCTGGTGTCATCATAATGGACAAAGGGTACCAAGTCCAAATACCTCTGTGTGTGGGCCTCGAGGGAAAGATCCTCTTGGGAAAGTAACAGGATCTTTACTGCTGCCAAATCCATACTCCTGGTCGGTTCTTCTGTTACGGGTGTGGTGCAGGCAGATGAAGAGGCAGCAGTCAAAAGATCCAATTTCAATAATCTTTACTAATATAACTCAAACAAGGAATCCAGGAAACATTCACACCATATACAAACGTACATACGAACGAGAACCGACAAGGAGTGAGGGAGAACACCGGGTTTAAATACACATAGAACAGAATGGGGAAACAAGGCACAGCTGGGGCAAATGAACTGAACACAGGTGAATGAACTGAACACTAACGAGGAGCGGGAAAACTGAGAACAGGACTGAACCAAATACACAATGACAGGGGGAAAACTCAGGAATACAGACACAAGACAGACATAACTGTAACAATAGTCTTTTATTTAGGAATTTTAAGATCAATAAACATATATTGCAATGTTAAGGAATTCATGTTTTTTCATTCAGATATGTAAATCAACATGTATAAATTGCTATTAGTCAATTAATGGGGAGATAATCGATAACCGAATCGAAATCGAATCGCACAGGGAAAATGAATCGTTAGATTAATCGATGCATCGAAAAAATAATCGCTAGATTAATCGTTTAAAAAATAATAGTTTATCCCAGCCCTAAAACCAGTTGTGGAGACTGACATCTTTCAATTCAATCCGCTGCTCTGGGTCAGTTTGCAGGCAAGAGCAAAGTAGATTGCAGCATTCTGTGCAAAAAGATGGGAGAGATGTCTTTAACTTGCTTTTAATTTTTTGTTCTCTTTTGTTTGATTTAGATTTACAAGTGTCCTTTACTGAATGAAAATCTCACCTTGTGACAAGCCATCTTTGGTCCAGATGTTATCATTGAGCTTCTCCAAGTCTTCTGACTCCGGACATTTTCTGCACAGTAGTTCGAACAAGACTATCCCGAGTGGCCAAACTGTTGTTGGTTCCCCGTGATACTTGCCATTTATATCGTACTCTGGGGGGCAGTACTCGTATGTGCCTGGAAGAAAGACATTTTGTCCTGTTAACGGCCCCCAACTCATCACCAAAGTTTGAGACCACCTTACAGCTTTGGGGGATAATACATACCATCAAAGTACGTGTATCCCTCGTTGTTAAGGATTTTGCCGCACCCAAAGTCAATCAGTTTGACTTCCAGTGTGTTCCGGTTAATCAGCAGGTTTTCCAGCTTTATGTCGCAGTGCAGCACTCCACGTTGGCAGCATGTTTGAGCTGCGAGTGTTACCTGCTGCATGATAACCGATGCTAGATCCTCTTTAATCTTGCCATTGTGGCGGTATCGAAAATCAAACAAGTCCTCACAGGGTACAGGCCGCTCTAGAACCATAATGTATTGTTCAGGCTCCTCTTTCCAGTCCAGAAGCTGGATGATCTGGGGAACTCTGGGGCCTTTGTTGGCAAGAATTAGCAGACCAATCTCCAGTGGAACAGGTTCAGGACACCCCTCCTAGAAGAAAAACAATGAGAAAGGATGTAGACCAGTCATATAAGACCAGTCCTAAACTACAGACAATAGCAGTTTGTCTTTTGAAAACATTGACTGAGAGAGGAGAATCAGAGTACTTACAATGTCCAACCGTTCTATATCCACTTTGTTAGCGAATTTCAGCGCCACCTGATCAACAAAACAAAAAATAGATTTGTGTTAGAATTATTTACAAATATTAAGTGTGGAGAGTTTATATAATTTCAGTCATTAACCTTGAACAGACATGTTCAGTTTCACAAATTTAAATTCTACGCATGTCTTACAATTTAAAAAGGTCTGAGAGGTCAAGTGCTCTAAATGGAGAATATAAGATACACTAAGGAAAAAGAAAAGTGTAAGACAGAGCAAGAACAATTCGCTAAAAATATTTTGTAAATAAAATAAGTAATACCTTAAGGCCATCTGTCAAGCGAATTCCCGCATAAACCTGTCCGAAGCCTCCTTCACCAAGCATCCTGCCGATTTTATAGCTGCGTGAATTGATGTCTGTAAAGGAAAAAAATAGTAGTTGACACGATGAAAGACTATTATATCATAAGTGTGTCTGTATTTTGGAATGTTAGAGTCATAACAGTCAATTTACCAATAATCTGATAATCCTCCAGTTGACTCTGGGGTGATACAGTGTCCTCTGTCAGTCTGACGGATTCATGGCGGATGTCTGACGATGCACAGACTGGATCTTGAGAGACATTGCCACAACAGTCAGCCACATCAAAGACTGGAGCTGATGTGGTACTGACTGGACCTTGAGGGACATCAACTCTACAGTCTGATATGGCATGGACTGGGACTTGGGGGACGTCCACACTGCAGTCAGCCCGAACACGAACTGGTACTCGAGGGACGTCGACACTCCATTCGGACAAATCTCCGACTAAATCCTGGAGGATGTCATCACTACACTCGTCATTGACTTCAGCATGACCAGGTTCCTCTGCAACGGGGAGGACTTCAGGCTCACTGGTGACATGAATACTGAATACTCATATTACTGCAACTAAGCTTGCTGTAAATTATAAAGCAAGTGTTTGGGGGCATTCACAAAGGTCCAATTTGTGCATTTCGCTTTCTCAGTTGTTGGTCAGTGCACATGCAGGAATGCTCTTTTCTGTTTAAGTGTCACATTAAAAATAGTTAATCAATATTTTAAAATTGTTTATGTGGTGTTTTAATATGCTTTAAGATAAACCATGTGCAAATTCATAAGTCCACACCATTGCTGAGTTTCTCCTTAAAACTGCAGTGAGCCAAAGACGGTCAAACATGCATTCAATGAAAATGTTGATGTAGTACATTTAAATGTCTGTGTAAATGCATTTACACAACTGTCATTTAAGGTGTGCAGTGTGTATGTCAAGTATATTATGTTTCTGAATTCTGTAGTAAAAAAAAAAACAATTCATGGTTGTGCATTATTAGGGGCCAAGCACTGGAAGTGCGGAGACACCTATTGAAATCGTTGGCGTTCTTATTCTTCTTCCGTTTCTTCTTCCCCGTATGGAAGTCTATTTTTGGTTATAACTTCTGAACGGTGTTTAAAAAAAAAAAAAAAAATTTTCATTAGATCCAGGGTGTCATGCCGAGTTGATTGATACCCAATTTTTCCATATCAGCCATTTTGGGAGTTGGCCATTTTGAATTTTGTACTAAAATACTGTATTTTATGAACGTATCATTACAAAACCTGGTATGGGTCATAGACACGATGCTCTGAAAGAGCAACACTTAGTGGTGAAAAAAAAACATTTACATGCTTATAACGTTGGATTTGGTTGACTAATTTTCACTGGAGTCATCTCCTTACATTACTGAATCCTTGCCGAGTCCAACGATACCAAACATGCTAGGTTTCGTCTTACTGGTGTGCAGAGTTGTGATTTAGCGTTTAAAAAACATTTGCCAAAATGTTCCATACCGTAGACCGATCGAGCCGAAACCACCTTAGGAAGTTCGGAAACATAGGTCGTTGGCTAAACGCTAGGGTTGCCAACCGTTCCGTATAATACGGAATCGTTCTGTATTTGACACATAAAAGGCTTGTTCCGTATTGAACTGATACGGAACGCACTTTGTTCCGTATTTTTGAAAATCAATTCAGTGTAAATCCATGACAGACGCATACCATCCAATATATCTTCACAGACAGACTATGAACGAAGACCCGCTCCTATAATGGCAAATTCGGGGACTTGGCGCCCCCTTGACGGACTCTGACGTGTAATGACGTAGAGTTGGCTCATTGGTCGCACATCAGAGGCGCTCGCGCCATTGGATGTGCAGTTGCCGCAGCGCAGCCTATGAGCGAGCCAGACGCTCTGCAGCATAGATATACACACGGCTGTGCAGCTGCAAATGCGTTTTACAGACTTCAGTAAATCGAGTAAAATTAGACATTTGTAGGCTTACGCTATGATAAGAAAAATTACTACATTAAAAATAGAATTTTTTGCACTGGAAAGAACATTCTAGAAGTCTAATTCTATTGAATAAGTTTGCACAAGGCTACAGAAAACTGATGTGTTTATTTTTTACTAAGCCGATGAGTTTTGAATGTTATATGTTGTATTTGTTTAAGTTAAAAATAAAACGTATTATGAACTAAACAAATACATGGTTCATTTTTGGCAAAATGATCATGATAGCCTTTATATATCTGAGTGGTTAAGTCTTGTATATTGATTAAGCCTACTTTGCTATTATAATTTTTGTGCAACATAAAAATATTAAAGAAGAAAATGCCAACAACATGGTACAGTGCAAACGGTGCCTTCCAGCAATGAAAACACTTTCTTTATCGAAGGACTCGACATCCAACCTAAAGAAGCATTTGCATTCTTTATTTTCCTGTTGAAGAAACATTTCCATTTTATTTTTTCCTTGTCCTTGTCAAGTTAAAAATAAAACAAAATAATCTGTAATACCATACTGTAACCACAAGATGTCTGTATAGTCCTTTACATAAATATTTATTCAGGGTTATTCAATATTCAATTGTTCAATAATTTATTCTTAATAAATAAAAGTTTTTTTTAATAATGTCTGTCCTTGAAGTAATCAAAAAGTAATCAGTTACATTACTTTCATATTGTGGTACTTGGATTACGTTACTGAATACTTTTTTTATAAAGTAATTTGTAACTGTAACGGAATACATTTTTAAAGTAACCCTCCCAAGCCTGCCAACGAGGCAACACAAAGAAAAAAAGGTACGTTAAATGGGCTTTTACAAAAACCGGAAGCGTCTATTACTGTCCCTAACCCTAGTGAGCTGCCCACACAGAGTCCTAGACAACATTTTTGGGCATTAAAGTTGCCTGTATTATGTCTAGATTAAGTTTTGAGATACAGACTATGCTAGACAGTTATTCTATAACAGCTTATGTCTTGTGTTTTCATAGCAGCCAAATGATTGTACAGTTTTGAGATGTTTTATTAATGGAGCATATGTTTTCTTCTGCAGTTCTTCAGTTTGAAAGATTGTAAGTTACCTGGACAATTTACCCTCCGCCTCCATGTATGAAAGAAAGAAGTTACATGCATAGAGATGTTATTACACACATTGTTTGCTCCAAGTAAGTCTCCAACTTGCCACCTCAGAATATTTGACTTGTAAATCAATAATATATTAAGTTTTTTTTCTGCATGTTTATATATATATATATACTTGTGTGTAAATTATCAATTATTTAATGTTTATTTAAAAATATATATCATTATTATTTGAACACACACAATTGTTATGGCTGGGAATTCTACGGTGATTATTATTTTTAGCCTGCTAGATCATTTTACCTAACTGGAGAATATATTACCTTTATTTAGCAGAAACCCCAAATGTTTAAGTTCACAAGCCATAAAATGCATTTACGCAATTGAAAATTAAATAAATAAATTGTATGATATAGTGCAAGGGACAGAAACACTGGCACTGGTCAAGCTGGCATCCTTATTGCCGAGTCCTGTTAGCCTAGAAATCTAGACGCACCCTAGCGGCCGCGAAAATCATTTCGCTGCCAGTGTGGTCTAGCAACTCTCAATAGACTTTTTAGTTGGAAAAACCGATTTCGGGTCAGGCCAATCACATCGTGTATAGAGTCGGCGGGCGGGCTTAACACAATGACGGCACAGTTCATGACGTTCCGCGTGATTTCCATAGGTGATTTCCCTGCTACTTGAAAACAATGAAGATGCAGCGGTCTTTCGAATCGGCTTTGGCCGCGACTCTGGAGGACTTGGAGTTAAGAGAACGTCACTTAAGTCATTCTTAAAAAAGGAAGATGTGTTCGGAGTTTTGACGACCGGATACGGCAAAAGTTTAATATATCAACTAGCTCCGCTAGTGGGAAAACGCACGGGACTCACTCAGCCACAGCCGTTCGTTGCTCTGGTTGGTTAGCGCTGTCCTATTGCATGCAGAGGGATTTTGAAAGACAACCGTTTATCCCGCCCCTCGGATTGAGGTATGTCAATGGAGAGTTCCCAGACCTAACATCTTGATGTAGGTCTGGCATGCCAGGCTAGAGTCCTGTAGCTTACATGTAAATCAACACTCAAGTGCATTTATTTGACTCCAGATGTACTGATTATAATTTTTTATACCATTCTAGAACAGATTTGATCATAACAGCAAGTCAAGATGGGCATGTGAAATTCTGGAAGAAGAAGGAGGATGAGGGAGTGGAGTTTGTCAAGCACTTCCGCAGCCACTTGGGTAGGTGTCTGTTACACCTTACTTCTGGCATTGTGGTAGTGAGTTTTTATAAATGGCTATATAAATAAAGTCACCTTTATTTATATAGCAATTTATACAATACAGATGGTTTTAAAGCAGCTTTACAGTGATAACAGAAAAATGACTGAATAATGCAACCTAAAAGATGCTCTAAAAGAAAATGGTGTCATTGTTCAGCTGAATATATTTCAGTGTTGATTCAGTTCCATTGTAAAGATCATCAATTATTAAATTAATTTCATCTATAAAGCAGCTCTGTAGAAAACAGTGATGTCATCATCATCCGGCTCAGTTCAGTTCTCATACGAGAATACATAATGATCTTTCTTATATAGAAATAAATAATGCATAATTTAGATGTGAATATTGTCTAGTACCATATTTATATAGTTATTAGAAGAAACATTTCATATTAACCTTATTATTTTCAATTAATACAGTTTAAAAAATATAGCGAAGGTGTTTAAATCCAATGTATCAAATGAGTATTGGTGTCATTTGGTGGAAGAAATAAAGTAAATCATTTGTGTGTGTTATATATATATTTGTAGATTGTGTCCTAAAAATTGCTCTATTTGTATTTCTCATTCATTTCCAAATCTCACAAGCGACTATTTTTTAAAGACTAGTAGTCTTTGTGGCATAAATTTGATCTTTAAGATGTGTGTGACCATCATATGACAGTAAAAGAGCACACACAAACCTTATTCTAATATTAAATTGTATTGGAATGGTAAAGCGTGTTGGTACGTGACAGGAGGACTTCCACTCAACGGTTAAATATGATGAACAAGTCTAAGAATGTTCCATGTATGGTTGAAAATATCATCATTGGCCTAGAAAGATAAGATTCTGAGAGTTAAGACTATAAAGGAGAAAGGATGCCCTCACTGACACACTTTGCAGCCACTCAGAATCATGACCACAATTATTTTGAGTGTATTTATATAGCAAGTTCTACAAAATATCATATTTCAATGAAGTAAAAAATTAAGAACGTAAGTTTTGTATTTCAGTTTAAATTGACTAAAGACTACCAGAGAGTTAAGAGTTTTTATTTATTTCTCTTTCTTTTTCTTCAGCTTCCATCCAGGCCAGTGCGAGTGGATCTATAATCCGGGCGATTTATTAAAGTCTACTGCTGCATTTAGATCCGACTACCGCCTTTGCTTCCACTCCACGCAATTCGTGACAAAGTGTAATATTCTCCTAGAATTGGCCGTTTTGTTTTTTTACTATTGTTTTTATTCCAAATAAGATGTCATTTTAGCCGTTTGCATCGGCTCAAAACTATTTGAATCATTTCAAAGTATTTTTGGAAACTTGTTAATTGAATCAATCAAAATTGATCCTTAGTTTCTCAATTGTTCAGTTTCCTGATTCATTGATTCACAAATTGATTTTATTCTAAATATGTGATTTTTAGCTGCTTATGTTTGCTGCTAAGTATTCAAATTATATTTCAAATGGATTTGTGGAAATTGCCTTGTTTTCCCAATGCATAAAATTAATTAGGGTTGCAAAATTCCAGGAATTTTCAAAGTTCCATTGGAATTAATGGGAATTAATAGAGAAAAAAATGGTTTTGTTGTTCAATGAAAGAATAGAATTCACAAATAAATTAGTCAAAAATTATTATTATGCATACAATTATTTGCATGCTTATGGTCATACAAAATGTTTGTATATTATACAGTTAGTATTAGGGATGCAACTGTACAAAAACATGATGGTTCGGTACGTACCTCAGTTTTTAAGTCACGTTTCGATACAGCAGAGGGGAGAAAACTAAACATAAACACTAAACACATGCTGGGGGCGGCAGTGGCTAAGTGGTTCATGTAGGTTGTCTACAAACCGGAAGGTTGGTGGTTCAAGTGATTCAATGGTTCCACCTGACCAAGTGTCGAGGTGTCCATGAGCAAGACACCTAACCCCACCTGCTCCCGACAAGCTGGATGGCGCCTTGTATGGCTGACACCGCCGTTGGTGAATGAATGAGTGAATGAATGGGTGAATGTGAGGCATTGTGTATAGCGCTTTGGTGGCCATGGGTCCGTTTAAAGGTGCTCTAAGCGATGTCACGCGTTTTTAAGGCCAAAACATTTTTTGTCACATACAGCAAACATCTCCTCACTATCCACTGGCTGCCTGTCCCCTGAACACACTGGAAAAAAACGCGGTCTCTGCGGACACCCCAGGCTCCACAAACGGCTACAAAAACAAACTCTAGCGACCCGCTCTACGAAACATAACAAACTGTTCCAGCCAATAACCGTCAAGAATGGTTTGGGGGTGGGTTTGAGGGGTTAGTGCGCGGATGAGGAGGAGGGAGGGTCTAGCTAGCCTCCGTTTTGTTTGACAATAGTTCGAACGTCAACAAGAAGTGATGTCACCCAGGATCGCTTAGAGAACCTTTAAAGCGCTATATAAATGCAGTCCATTTACCATAAAATTGCCAAAAATCCTTTTTTTTTTATTAAACTTTTTTATTTTTAATTAATGTGTCTCTGTGTTTACATAAATTCAATTATAATCAATTTTCTTACGGATAAAAAAATCTATCTTAGCTAATGTTATGAACTATATGGGGAGCCCTGAATTTCACTAACATAATATTAAAGGTTACAATTAACAGAGCCCACATTACTAAATTCAGTTGCTATTTATCTTTAGATATAATAATAAAAAATAAAAAAACGTAAACTGCACATAAGGCAGGTTTTGAATTAACTTCTAAATCTAATTATAAAGTTAATTTTACTCCAATTCATTTTTGAAATATGATAATTTACACAGTGGCTCTCATAACTTGTTTTTATGACAAATTTATTCAAGCATACATAAAATAATCAATACATTACTAACAGTATTAGTAATAATAATGAATAGGCTAATATAGTGCATGCAGAGTTCATTTCTCTGACAAAATAATCAGCTGTCGACACCAAATGCCTGAGGTGAATGTAATGCTACATGAGATATTATTCTCAAGCTGTTTTATTGATATCTTTCCGCAGTTGAAACACTGGTTGAGAGATGTAAACATAGACATAATAAAAACATAGACGCCCTATTGGCTGCTGGAGCTTACGTCAATGGCGCCGCCATATTGCGGAGGGCAACTTTCCCATACCTCTCATTACGGGAATTGAGAAAAATGCCTGTTTCGTGCGCTGCGTGGGGCTGTAAAAATCGCCACACAATTGAAAACGGGTCTCGGGGAATTACCTTTCACAAATAAGACTGAAATTTTTTTTCTGGTTGTATTTGGTCATTATATAATTAGTAATAGTAACGTACACCACGTACAAACCATTGAAATCGGCTGATAAATGTAAACGTTATTATTGTTTTTATCCAGGAAAACCGCAGCTCACCCGTTTACTTGCATTTGTTCACAGCGCGGTCTTGCCCTCAGCAAAATGGCGGACACGTTGACGTATCGCAGCAACGTTCCAAAGTGGCCAATAGGGCGTCTATGTATTTATTATGTCTATGGATGTAAACATAACCATCGTCTCTTCTGCGCTTTTTACTGGTAGCAAAAAGCGTTGCATAACCGCGCATCCCCGTCTGGATTGGAGTGTGTATCGCCTGGGACTGAATGCCTGAAACTGTGACGTCTGTACCGTACGGTTTGGGGACGAATACATCTGTTACACCTCTAGTTTGTATACATTACCCCACATTTCCAATTAATTTTCCAAAAAATACTTCCCATGAAAAGTTTTCCAAAATTTGCAACCCTAGTTCTGACCCCATTTTTTTTTTTATCATTCAGTGTCCTGTTTCACAAATTGGATACGAATGCCATGTTGACTTCAATTCAGAGTTTCTCCAGTTTTAAAGACAATTTAACAAAGCACTATGCCTAAAAGTCAATTTTATATATTTGTGCTGCAACTATTGATTTTATTTTAAATAATATGTAATGTAAGCTACTTATGTTGGCTGCTAACTATTTGAGAATTTCAAACATTTCAAAGCATTTGTGGAAATATGCTAATTCATATGTCAAAATTGACCCTATTTACTTCAATTTCTCAATTCCCAAATCAAGTTCTGCCCCCATTTCTTTCCTTGTTCAATGTCCTGATTCACAAATGGTTTAAACCATTGTGAATCAGACATTGAACAAGGAAAGAAATGGGGCAGAACTTGATTTATCCATTGGGAATTGAGAAATTGAAGTTTGTGAATGCGGTTCATGTTGACTTCAATTCCGGGTTTCCCTCCGTTATTATATATATATAACTTTGTTACAGGCTCTAGGCCCAACAACAGGACATACATATACACAAAAATTTATGTAAACATATACAATACCCCCTTTTTTTTTTTTAAATCTTAAAGGCACTCATACCAATGCTTCCATAGGTGTGATTGATATCGGACCGAGCTGCACCTGGGACTTGTGATCCTTACTATAATATAGTTTCGTGACTCATCAAGTCGACCCATAAACTTAAACATTAGGTTCCTCAAGAGGGCCTGTAAACAGCTTAACCTCAAGTCACAAAAAAGCTTACTTGCACTGCTGCTCCTGGGCTTCTTCAGCAGTATCCTCAGACAATCATTATATGCTACCTGCAGTTTGCGCATGGTCTCCTTTCTGTAATTGACTCATAATGGGACTGCATACATAGGGGTACAGTAAGCACGAAACAAGTGCACTTTTACATCATCAGAGCAGTAATGAAATTTCCTGACTAACATGTTCGCTTGTACATACAACATTCGTCTTGGCCTATACATGTCAGCATCATCTTCCATCTTGTCAGTAATGATATGCCCAAGATATTTTGTACAGTTAGATACACAGATACATTGCCCTGACAGGTAAAACATAGGAAAATGCCGCTTCTGATCTTCCCTAGTCCTACAAACCAACACAACACTCTTCCTTGCATTGTACTGTACATCAAACTCACCCCCATACTTGGAGCATATATCCAACAACTGCTGGAACCCAACAGTACTGGGGGACATAACAACAAATCATCTGCATACATCAGGTGGTTTAACAGAGTGTTCCCTATTACACATCCCGTCTTACATATCTCCAACTGCTTTGAGAGGTCATCCATATATAAGTTAAACAGTGCCGGAGACAAAAGCCCCCCCTGCCGTACTCCATTCCTTACACTGAATGGTGACGATAAGCTATTTCCCCATTTAACCTGCATGCTTTGTTTTGCATACCAGTAAGCCAGTATACTTATGATGCATCCCGGCACACCCCTAAGCATAAGTTTAGTAAAAAGCTTCTGATGATTTACTCTATCAAATGCCTTGGACGCATCAATAAACCCAATAAACATTGTAGAGCCCTGTCTTCTATAGGATTCAACAGCTTCTTTCAATGCATAGATACATAGATCAGTACTGTGTTGAGACTTAAAGCCAAATTGATTTTCCGTGGTGTAAATGAGCCCACTGAGTCTATCTAGTAGCATCTTTTCTAACACCTTTGAAAGAATGCTAGCTAGAGCAATGGGTCTATAGTTATCCAAACTCCCTATTTTCCCCGCCTTGTCCTTAATGACGGGCACTAACGTGACGGTCAACATGGTGTCTGGCAGTACACCATGAGTCATCAGCCCTGTCAGGCAAATAGATAGAAGGGCTGACACTCTGGGGCTGGCTAACTTGAGATGCTCCGCAGTGATGTTATCTTTGCCACTAGCTTTGTTATCAGCTAATTGCTCTATAGCATTATAAACCTCATTGAGAGTAAAGTGGATTACATCCTCCTTTAACTCCCCCACACAATAGGGCTTACTTTTAATGCAATTAAACAGAGTTGCATAGTGCTGCCTCCACAGCTCAGTATATAATGATATATATAATGATAATTGAGCAAAGCTCTGTACCTAAAACTGTAACTTTAATTTCCTTATTTTTTTAGTGTGGTGATTTTATGTGTGTCAACAAGACCGCTTCTTTAGCGAGTCAATCGTCAGGTATGGATAATGTTAATCCGGTAATATGGATTTTCTTTTTACTTATTTGGCAATATTGTCAACAGTTGGATTATTGTCGTCTATGTAAATTTGCCAGTAACGAAGTCTCGAAGCGCAAATTCATGACTAGTTTGCACCTCGTTGCATTCAAATTCAGGGAGGTTTGTAGCTTTAGCCTTCGTTTGTTCTCAATAAAATGAATGAAAATCTTGAATGTTGTCCAACTTTTATTTTTAAGTGCAAAACAGATTAAAGTTAAAATTACATGGCCAGTTACACTGTTATTTATCAAATTATTTCTTTCAAATTCAAAACTTTAGTATCAAAATATACTCAGTGCTTATTAGACTTTCTCAGGTTAACTATTTAAATTAAATGTAATTTGTGTTATTCATACATTTAAGTGCTTTGTGTTTATTTGACAAGGTAAAGAATTTTATTTATTTATTTTATAGTTCTAAGTGCTCTCTTTTCTCTCGGCCTTGTCGTATTAGATCTGGAAGCGTCTTGGTCATGAACGCAGAGTGTTTTCCTTTCAGGTTCTTGCCGGGTTTCTGTTCCAGTCCAATGCCGAGATACTCGGCCTCATCCTCATATTCAGGCCAGTGTGTCAGACCCGGACCATTCGGAGACCTACCGAAAAATAGGCATATTAGAGTGCAGAAACAATATACTTGGTTCTTCTACACACACATAGAGAGGGAAATTAAGGACGGATATTTTACCCAGTGTGAGCAAAGTTCCCCCAGTAGGCCATCACAGTCCTGCACAGCTCTTCCTCCTCCTTTGTGAAAGGAGCTAAAGGAGTTGAACCGTTAGATCAAATGTCAGAGTAAAGAGTTCATTTGTTTTAGCAATCACGAGTCTTACCGGTTGCTTTGAGATGAGATTTAGCCAAGCAGGTTCCCTGAATAAAGAAAAGTTCATCGCCATGGTCGACTCCAACAAAGCTGGGTCTTTTCTTCTGGGTCATACTGGGAGAATGCTGGAACTCGTACAGGTAAACCGGCGCTCCTGAGGCTAAAATCACAACAGGGTTCCTTGGTTTTACACACATTTTTACTCAATGAGTAGTTCACTGTGATTTTGTGGATCAAAAGGATCATGTAAACCTGCACAATAGACAAGTTCTCTCTCTCTCTCTCTCTCTCTCTCTCTCTCTCTCTCTCTCTCTCTCTCTCTCTCTCTCTCTCTCTCTCTCTCTCTCTCTCTCTCTCTCTCTCTCTCTCTCTCTCTCTCTCTCTCTGATTCAGTTGAATGATTGTGCTGCATTCTGAAATGATTAACATGATGGCATTAAAAATGTATATATATATAAATATTTTAATATAAATATAACTTAAAATTTATTAGTTTTAATATTTTAATATTAAAATTGAAATCTCAAGGCCGACGGAGGGGAAATGAATACTTGAATAAAGTCGTTATTAGGGCCCAAGCCTTGAAAAGGCGAAGGCCCTATTGTTTTCCTAAGGATTATTTTTTTCTATTATTTTTCTTACGACTATTTGGGCATTTTTGGGGCCCTTAACGTGCTCGAAAACTCTTGAAACTTTGCACGCGGGTCAGAACCCGTGGCCATCAGGGCCGGGCTGAAGCTGGTACCCGGGCGTGGCCAGCTCGACAGTGCCCCCTGGAACAGGGTTTGAACACTTGGTCCATAAATCAAACACGCTTGCATGTAATAATATGAAACTCGGTACACATATAGATCTCATCGGTTCATATATCCTTCATACTCTTACTTTTTACCCCAGCCCAACAGGAAGTCGTCTATTAAGGGTTGTTTGGAAAGCGCATGCAATGGAATTTGAAATACTCTCCTAGAGAATTCAAACACTCGGTCCAAAGGGCCAAAGCCGGCAGCACCGCCACCCTAAAGTTTACCTAAAGGCACCGGGGTTGCGGTGCCACCGGCTTGGGCCCGTAATCGCTGCTCGCAGCTATATTTATATTTATTAGGGTTATTGTGCACGACGTGACACAAAATATCTGCTCGCTATCTGCCGAACGGCTCTGGTAGTTCCGCTTCAGCACTGATGATGTTGTAGAAATAGTGCGCTCTGGTTGGTCTGGATTATTCGTGATTTTTTTATTTTATACAGAAATAAGTTATTTATAATTCAGATGAGAATAAAATTAGTGTTGATTAAAATAAAGGAAAACAAATATATTGATCTGAAATATAGCACATTAATTTTAAATTTATTTAGGTTCAATTAACAAACATACAATCCTAATTTAATTTAAAGCAAACAATACATTTAAAATATATTTTTTGATTGTTTTTTTGCGCTCACAAAGTATTCTCGTCACTTGATAAACTTAAGATCTAGCCACTTGGACTATTTTAACGATGTCTTTAATGACGTTTCGGGACTGTCAAGTTTCAATCCCTTAGAAGCCTTTGGAGGAGTGATCCAGCTCTCAGATTTAATCAAAAATATCTTAATTTGTGTTCCGAAGATGAACGAAAGTCTTACGGGTTTGGAACAACATGAAGGTGAGTAATTACAGACAGAATTTTCATTTTTGGGTAAACTATCCCTTTAACTAAATAAAGTGGGGAAATTATATGAAAAGAAAAGATATCTGAGGTTTTAATGGCACACACATTCACACACTGACTGTATGTTCACACCGCCGCCGACTTGAGCTGCAGAGAAGCTCTGTTCGATCATGGGAGAAAAGTGTCAACATGAAATGTAAAAAACAAGCAATACACTGACATTAGAAACCTTTTATAGTTACAGCATTTTTATAACCGTTTTGGTCACATTTGGTGAAAAAAATAAATAAATAATTAGCTATTATTATTTGCATCTAGTGCGATTGGTCAAATCAGTGTTACCGTGAGCAAATGAATTGCATTCCTAGTTAAAATGAGAATTCGTAAATATTTCCAATAAAAGTTGCGCCCATCCTCAAATGTGTATCACTGGATCATTATGGATCATCGTGAAGTTGTTGTGTTTGGTGCTGCGGTATTGTATTTACGGAGAATACGTCGGACTCTGAGATTTTGGGTTCAGGACTGTTATCAATTCGGAGAGTATCACCGGCTGGTTCCTCCTCGGAACTAATGTTTCGGTAGGGACGAAAGTTTACATCCTGTGTTTCTTCGGAATCAGCCAGCGCGAAGGACGTCTACATTCCGATTGGTTGCTGGCGTTTTGCCGCTGAACGGCGTCACAGCTCATTACCATAAAGTTGAGCTACTTTTAACTTTCTGATTGACACTCTGGTCGCTCAAAACGCAACACCAATGGATTTGATGCTCCTTGCAGCTGAAAGAAGCCATCTACCATTGCAAATTAATGACTTCTGGCAGTGCCGCCGCTCCCACCACGCGCATCACGCGCTGTGCGTAGGGCACCAAGTGCGGAGGGGGCACCAAAAATAGCCTAATGAAAAATCAATATTCAAACTTGTTATAATCAGATTCAGCGCGTTCTTCATCTTCAATCAGCAGCTGAGCAGAGAGCACGTCAGAAACAGAGGACAGGGTGTGTGTGTGTGTGTTCATCTGAGCCTATGATCTTAGCCTCATTGGTCTGTCACTGCTCGTCAATGTCAGATTATTTGTGATGACCAATCAAATCAAAGTAGGCGGGCTTTATGTTATCAGACGCTGAGCGCGAATTTTACAGTGCAACTCGACGCTTCAGTCGGTCAAGTGCAAGATAAGATGTAAGTAGCTAAACTTAACTTTATATATTTGACAGTTTTTTTAGGTCATAAATGTTGAAAGAATGACAAAAAATAATAAGGCAAACTAATATAGTTGTGTCTAATTTCGCCATTTTGAACTGAAAATAGGCCTATGTAACATGTAAGTTAGCCTAGTGTAATAGTTTAGGCTTCTGTCATTGTGAGGGGACAAGAAACATGAACAATGCCGTTTTCATTTCATCATGTTAGGCACAGGATTAATAATGAATGTGTACATATTGAAAATAAAATACAAATTGAAGCCTTTAGTAAATTTAAAAAAGTCAACTTTAGGAGGGGAAGAGACAGGGCAAGATAAAAACAAAGAGAAAAAGAGTGTGATGCTGATGAGGAGAGAAATGGTTTTAAAGCTGTTGTTATCGAATTTTTCGTTTTTTTTTTTTTTTGCCTTCATCTGCATCTTAAAATGCACATCTGTAGTTCAGAGCAATCCAAAATTTTCTCGGGGAAACCCCGAACCCCCCTAACTGACCTGCCTCAAATTTGGGACCACAGTGATTATAAAACCCTAAACTAAAGTGTTACTTTTTGAAAACAAAATGTTATATATTTTTTGATACCTCATTGGGGGCTTAGCCCCCCTAAATGAAAATGTTTTTTTTTGGAGGGGGGGCATCACAAAGGAATTATGCTTAGGGCACCAAAATGGCTAGCAGCGGCACTGACTTCTGGTAACTTTAGAAGCTCAAGTCGGCGGTGGTGTGAACTACAGTAGCCTAACTGTCAAAAGTTTAAAAGATTTTTTTATGCATTTAAAAAAAAAAGTCTCAAATCACCAAGACTGCATTTATTTGATTAAATTACAGTAATATTGTGAAATATTATTACAATTTAAAATATTTTTTTATTTTAATCTTTTTTCTATTTTAATATATTTTAAATGTAATGTCCTGTGATCAACGCTGAATTTTTTACTCTAGTCTTCAGTGTCACATGATCTTTCAGAAATCATTCTAAACTTTTGAGCGGTAGTGTTTATAATTTTGTTAAAATTTAATAAACAACATATTAATTTTACTTGATTTAAAATATCTCAGGTTACGACTGTAACCCTGGTTCCCTGAAAAGGAAATGAGACACAGCGCGAATACCCATGACACCATAGTAACAAGTAGCCTGGTCCTACCAGACTTTCGTACATTTCATACAGAGAGTCTGGCCACTCCCCATTTACAAGCGTTAATTTCTTTGAAGGCGGGTACTCTGTTGAAGTTTAAAAATATTGGATCTGCCCAGAGCCACTCTGGATCTGCCATGACTAAACTAGAACACAACCTCAACGTCATTGTTCTCTTCCACTCCCTCTGTTTGCTGATTGGACAGGTAAAAAAATTGCCCTGAGAAAACCGCGAATATACCACAAACCCAGATGACGTCCTGAAGGAAAATGAAAATTGAGCGCAAGTACGTAGGAGGGCGGAGCCAGGCTAAGTAACAAGTGCCTGTCTGTGTGAAATCTCTGCGCACCTTAAGACACATGCGCCCCTGGATTGGAGCCAAGGTTAAGGTCATTAAACCTCACAAATGTATGTGGCGAGGCTAACAATCCGCCGCATCACAAACATCTTGGAGGGAACTCCTGACGATAATGCTTTAGAAGCAGCCATACTCCTAGTCGAGTGAGCCCGTACAGCCAAAGGTGATGGCTGACCGACGACTCCTAAGCAAGTGAGATGGCCTCGGCCCCCCTAATTGCGATCCCGTTTAGAAGCCGGGCACCCCCTTATGGGTCATCCAAAGCAAACAAACAGCTCTGGAGAGGAGGATGGTCTCAACAACCTCGGTTAAGAGACCTGAACTTATGAGCTGAGCCCCCTCAGAGGCCGAGCCCACAGTTTCTACAATTCTGGGCGGGGGTTAAGGATCGACCCGCTCGCCTAAGACAGAAGGTCCTTCCTGAGCGGAATCGCCAGAGAGGAGGCGTCGAGGAGAGACTAGGTCCGAGAAGAATAGTCTGGCGTTAGAATTGATGCGCTTTTGGTGAACTGTGGAGTGGGTAAAACTGTTTTAATGGCAGGCTAACCAATACCATTGACTCGCGCTAGCCTAGCACTGGCGAACTATGCAACTGGAAGGACTGGGTGAACATTTTCGAAAACTGACTCCACTGGTAAATAACACACAGGCTAACTTGTAAATGAGGCCCGATGTCCAAAATTCCGAACCACCCCTTTAAATTTAACCACATTCAAGTGTTGATAAAAACAATGCATAAAGCTAGAATTAGCTTTTTAAAGCAGAGGCTCTTTTTTGGACATATTTCATGTCAAATATTCATAAAACTAAATATTCTGGGGGACATGAAAACTTTGTGAAAATGACCAAAAATGCTGGCAGTGGCTAGCAAATAAAATAAAAAAACAATGCTGGCAGGAAAAGAGTTAAATGACTGAAAATATGATGAAACCCTTTAACTATAACACAGTGTTTACACAGTTGCAATAGTTAAATATGAATGAATCAGTAAATTACTGCTTCTCACCGCTGTGGTATTTTGCCAGTTGGAGGGTGGGGATATTAAAACTCACATCTCCCATCATCTCTCGATAAATGTCTCTGATTTGAATGGGGTCGTTTGTGTCGCCCAGGTACTCATTTGCCACCAGGTCAATGATCCATCGATCTCTAGGCTAAAGGGAATGAGTTCAAAGCACAGAATTCAAAGAAAAAAAAAAGTGAAGAAAGACTTGAACTATTAACTGAAAGCATAATATTACATAATGTAAATGTGCATCTTACGTCAGGATAAGTCAGGGTCAAGGCTTTTGTAGCTTGCTCTTTATCCATCCCATCAATCCATCCAGGACCGAAAAAATACTAAGGCGAAATGACATTCAACTTTATGCATAAAAAAATAAAACCTAAAATATGCATTTTACCTTAAAGGTACAATATGTAGGAATTTTCACCACCAGGGGTCGCTAACCTCTTACAATAACAAAGGCGTATATTGATGACGTATATTCCGCATTAAGTGTAATTATGGATCTTGTCGTCAAGCTGATGGATCTTATATGGATGAGTGAATACATTGATGTTTTTAACATGACTGTGGTATGAAGCAGGGCGCGAGTGCTAGACGTATACCAGCGCCACACGAGTCCCGCGGATATAAAAGAATATTTCATTCTTCCGAACTACACGCAAGTGCTGAATTAATACTCACACAGGTCAGTTTATTAGACGAATTAAACTTGAGGTAACGCAGCGCTGTTTCACTTGCTCTAACAGTTACACTATCACACTAAACGACATTTGAGTGTGTTCAATGTTGTTAGTTAGGTTGTTTGTTGGCTATAATATGAGACAGTAAGCTAGACCAACATTAGAATAACATACAGATCATATTCTAAAATTTCATCATGTTGAACTAAATACAGGGATTAAAGTTCTCCGTCGCTACGACGGATTTCCGTTAATTGCAGCGAGCCTATGACAGATTTCCGTCAATTGCAGGGTTCCCGTCTGTCCTTAAGTCTTAAATTAACTTTTCATAATTTTAAGGCCGTAAATAGGCTTTCATTTCTCAAATAGTGTGATAAATGTCTTAATTTTAGTTTGAATAGGTCTTAAATTAAGGAAAGACGAGGTGTATTCACCCTGCTGAGGGGGATGTGATAAAGCCTGGAGTAGAGCGAAAGCACGTTCCTCTCTCCACTCTAAAGCCTCGTACACACTGGGACGAATATCGGCTCGCGTTATTCATCAGCGTTTTTCAACGAGTTTTTTGTGTTCACACCCAAGCGATTTTCGCTGACGATGAGCCGAGTGAACATGCAAATTCATTCCCTGACATTAGATGGCGCTCAATGTAAAACAGAAATACCCCGGTCCACAAAGTGCTTCTGACACTCGCTTGTCACTCAGAAGAAGAGAGCAAGTTTGTCGCGTTTGTCATATAGTTCTTTGTTTCTCGTTGGTGTCTCTTTATAAAGACACCAACAAGACCAGCAGCTCTACATTCATCTTGCCTTGCATCTTCCTCGTCTTATTTCTTCCCGGCAGAGTGTAGTAGACGCTGTATATCTTCTTCGCCATTACGTATGTGTGCTCGGCAAGACTGAACTTCAGGAGTTCCAGACACGTGAGCAAAAGCGCCAATCTCATTGGTCGGATAGTTTTTGACGCAGCGCGTCAAACCAAAAAAACCTACCCGAGGCGTTTTAAAAAAAAATGACGCTTTTACGCATGGCGTTTTACGCGTCGGTGTGCACACTCACATTGGCGCCCATTGTTTAGTCACGAGGCGTTAAACGTTGGCGAATATCGCACGCGAAATTCGTCCCGGTGTGAACAGGCCTTAAGCATTCTGTAATCACTTACGCCTATGGTCCACTCCGGGTTTTCAATTCCCGCTCAGGGAACTCCCGAGAACGAACTCCCGAGGACGAGAGGATGCGAGTCTGGTTCCCTATCGGTCAGTCACTACAACGTAGGTCATGACTGACCAATAGGAATCTCGCTAGAGAGGCCAATCTACTTCGAGTGAAACTAAACAAGCCAATACACATTGGCGTGCAATCATTTGCAACAGCTGTGCAGCCTCGCAGCGCGGGTATTTAGCAGCAGCTGGTGTAATTGCACACTAGCTTTTTGCTTCGGAGCCAAACACTTCGATGTCTCTGCTTCAATTGAGTTTGAAATTCTACGAGCCTTTCTGGACCTCTCCTTCCCGGTGCGGGCGTGACAGCACGGCAGCGCGAGCAGTTTCACTTTCTCTCTCTTCCTTTTTTTGTTGTTTTGAAAAAAAAAAAAACTGAGCAAACAAAAAGAGCTGTTTTAACAGCTGGTGAGGTGCGCTTCAGAGCGCTCAAAAGCTGTTGTAACAGCTGGTAAGGTGCGCCTGGCAAGCGCTCAAAAGCTGTTGTTACAGCTGGTAAGACCTCCCAGTGATAGAGATTCAGCGCACAGAACGGGTGCACATTCCCGTCTGTGATCGCTGTGACTGTTCCCCTGTGTGTTTCAGCACCAGTGAGAGTAGTCCCTAAAAGAGCTTACACAGATAGTTCGCGTCTTTTTCAAGATGTCGTTCGATCTGTGTGTTTCTGGATGCGGTCGTTACCTGGGGTCGCGGGATGGTCACGATTGCTGCCTCGTGTGTCTGGGCCTCGAACACGCACAGGCAGCATTCGTGGATGAGTCATGTACCCATTGTGGGAAGATGACCATCTCGGAGCTGAGGTCGAGACTCACGTTCCTGCAAAGGGGCGGAGTCCCCGTGCCTGCAATTCGTTCCAACCCCCCTTCGCGGGTTGCTTCGGGCAGTGACACGGGTGACCTGAGGGTTACGGTGAGCGCGCTTCCTTCGGGGAACCAACCCCCTAGGAACCCCCACCCCTCTCACGCTTCGCAACCAGTGGAGCTGCCAACGGAGCGTGCTGGACCATCCTCGAGATGCGTACCGGTCGTTTCGTTCGGCGCTCCCTGCGACGACCAGATGTCGATCGCTGCATCGGAGGGTGGGTCAGAACTCTACGCGGACGACGGCTCAGAGCCGCTGCCTCCTTCTGGTGTGCCAGCAGTGCCCGAGTCGGACCCGGAGATGATGGCCATGCTTTCCCGGGCCGGATCGGGCTCGTGTGGAACCCTCCACCGTGTCCCGAGCCCTCGAGGTTGGACGATTGGTATCTCGGGGTGGCGCGCGCTGGTTCTCAGCAACCCACCCCAGTGCCTTTCTTCCCGGAGGTGCATGAGGAGCTTACAGGGACGTGGACGGCACCTTTTACTGCCAGAAACCGTCCCAGTGGCTCCTCCTCCCTCACCACCTTTGATGGTGGGGCGGCTAAGGGATACACGAGTATCCTGCCAGTGGAACGGGCCGTTGCCATGCAACTGTGCCCTAACTCCACTTGGCGTGGAGAACCGTGTCTTCCTTCCCGGGCCTGTAAATACTCGTCGGATCTGACCGGCAAGGCTTACAAGGCCTGTGGGGAAGCTGCCTCTGCCATGCACGCCATGGCGTTGTTGCAGGTTCATCAGGCCAAAGCACTGAAGGACCTGCACGAGGGTGGTCATGATCCACAAGTTCTCCAAGAACTTCGTGCCGCAACGGACCTCGCGCTTCGTGCGACGAAGGTCACTGCACGGTCAGTGGGTCGTGCGATGTCCACACTAGTGGTCCAGGAACGCCATCTCTGGCTGTGTCTGGCTGACATGCGGGAGACCGACAAGATCAGGTTCCTTAATTCCCCCGTGTCCCAGACCGGCCTCTTCGGCGACGCGGTTGAGAACTTTGCCCAGCAGTTCTCGGCTGTACAGAAGCAGACTGAGGCCATCCGTCACATCCTGCCGCGGCGGTCAGCTGCTGCCTCCACCCCACCGCCTGCGGCCCCTCAGTCTGCTCGTCGCCGTGGGCGTCCTCCTGCGCCTGCCCCTGCTCCCGCGCCGCAGCAGCAGCCTCCATCCAAACGGCGCCGCGGAGCCAATCGCAGGCAGGGCGCCCCGCCCGTCCAGGCCCCCGCCAAGAGGGGCGACAAAGCCAAGGGTAAGCGGCCCTAGGACGGGCGACCCAGAGATGGAAGGGACTGCTCTCCAGGAGACGATGACGGCATCGCTCCCTCCCCCGGAAGAGGGCCGGGTGGTAAATCCTTTGTTTCATGTTGTTTGTGTTCCGCCGCTGGCCTCAAAACCAGCGGTACCCAAATTTTCAATGAAAGAGCAGTTTCTATCATCTCTGGGTCCGAAGGAGACCCGGAGAGCAGTGGGGGGACGGAATCCTCACCACTCTCATCCGCCTCTTCTATCGCCAGTCGGCAGCTGCGTACGGTCCGAGAACGCCACCGAGCCGCCTCCCGCACCTCCTGCCCCGTGGAACCAGGTAAGTGCTGCACAGCACACTCAGACCCCGCTACGGGCCGCCTCCCGGAGAGAGCCTCCCGAGCCGCGTCCCTGTGTTCCACCTCGCCTGCCCCACTCCGGGTACGCCTACGGTCCCTTTGGTCCCACTTGTACGGTCTCTGCGAGCCTGGTTAGCGCTCCCCAGTCCGTCTCGCTGGCTCATTCGAACCATCAGGCTCGGCTATGCGATTCAGTTCGCCCGGCGTCCCCCCAAGTTCCGGGCCATCCACTCCACTACAGTGAGAGCAGCCGATGCCCATGTCTTGCGTGCGGAGATCGCAGTCCTACTGGCGAAGGATGCGATAGAGCCGGTCCCTCCAGCCGATATGAGGTCAGGGCACTACAGTCCTTACTTCATTGTACCCAAGAAAGGTGGTGGGTTACGACCGATCTTGGATCTGCGAGTTTTGAATCGGAGCCTCCACAAGCTACCGTTCAAAATGCTCACGCAGAGACGCATTTTTCAATGCATCCGTCCCCGAGATTGGTTTGCAGCGATCGACCTGAAGGACGCGTACTTTCATGTCTCGATTCTCCCTCGACACAGGCCATTCCTGCGCTTTGCGTTCGAGGGTCGAGCATATCAGTACAAAGTCCTACCCTTCGGGCTGTCTCTGTCCCCCCGTGTCTTCACGAAAGTCACGGAGGGGGCCCTTGTTCCCGTGAGAGAACAGGGCGTTCGCATCCTCAACTATCTCGACGACTGGCTCATACTAGCACACTCTCGAGATCAGCTATGCGAACACAGGGACCTCGTGCTCAGGCACCTCAGCCAGTTGGGTCTTCAGGTCAACTGGGAAAAGAGCAAACTCTCCCCTGTGCAGAGGATCTCTTATCTCGGTATGGAGTTGGATTCGGTCGCTCAGACAGCGCGCCTCACAGAGCAGCGTGCTCAGTCGGTGCTGGACTGCTTGAACACGTTCAAAGGCAGGACGGCGGTCCCACTGAAATTCTTTCAGAGGCTTCTGGGGCATATGGCAGCCGCAGCAGCGGTAACCCCGCTCGGCCTGCTTCATATGAGACCGCTTCAGCACTGGCTTCACGGCCGAGTCCCGAGATGGGCGTGGCATCACGGCACTCACCGGGTGGCAATCACACCGGCGTGCCGCCAGACCTTCAGTCCGTGGTCAGACCTTTTGTTCCTGCGGGCAGGAGTCCCCTTGGAACAAGTGTCCAGGCATGCTGTGGTATTCACAGATGCCTCTGCCACCGGCTGGGGTGCCACGTACAACGGGCATGCAGTGTCAGGGGTGTGGACGGACCCCCAACTGCATTGGCACATCAATTGCCTCGAGTTGCTAGCAGTACATCTCGCTCTGAGCCGCTTGAAAAGGCCGCTACAGGGCAGGGACGTGCTGGTCCGTACGGACAACACGGCGACCGTTGCGTACATCAACCGACAAGGTGGTCTACGCTCCCGTCGCATGTCGCAACTCGCCCGCCATCTCCTCCTCTGGAGTCAGAAGCATCTGAGGTCGCTTCGAGCCATGTATGTCCCCGGCGTGCTCAACCGTGTGGCCGACGAGCTATCACGAGCGGTGCTTCCGGGAGAATGGCGACTCCACCCCCAGGTGGTTCAGCTGATCTGGAGAGAGTTCGGGGACGCTCAGGTAGACCTGTTTGCCTCCTCAGAGACCTCCCACTGCCAGCTGTTTTACTCCCTGACCGAGGGAACACTCGGCACGGACGCATTGGCACACAGCTGGCCCCGGGGCCTTCGCAAATATGCGTTTCCCCCAGTGAGCCTACTTGCGCAGACACTGTGCAAAGTCAGGGAGGACGAGGAGCAGGTCCTTCTGGTGGCTCCCTACTGGCCCACCCGGACTTGGTTTCCAGAACTCATGCTCCTTGTGACAGTCCCTCCCTGGCCCATTCCTCTGAGGAAGGATCTTCTGACTCAGAGACGGGGCACCTGTGGCACCCGCGCCCAGACCTCTGGAAACTCCATGTCTGGTCCCTGGACGGGACGCGGAGTTTCTAGGTGACTAACCCCCAGAGGTACTTAACACCGTCACTTCAGCACGGGCGCAGTCCACGAGACGTGCTTACGCCCTGAAGTGGAACCTGTTCGTCGAGTGGTGTTCTTCTCACCGAGAAGACCCCCGAAGGTGTTCGATAGGGTCTGTGCTTTCCTTCTTGCAGCAAGGGTTGGATCGAAGGCTGTGTCCCTCCACCCTCAAAGTACATGCTGCCGCTATCACGACCACATAGATGGCAAAACAGTTGGAAAGCACGACCTGGTCGTCAGGTTTCTTAGGGGGGCGAGACGATTAAATCCTCCTCGACCCCCCTCCATACCCTCTTGGGATCTTTCCTGGTGCTTCGAGCACTTCAGGATGTTCCTTTTGAGCCTCTGCGGTCAGTAGACTTAAAGCTTCTTTCCATGAAGACTTTGCTGCTGGTTGCACTGGCCTCTGTCAAGAGGGTAGGAGACCTGCACGCATTTTCGGTCGACGATTCGTGCCTGGAGTTCGGGCCGGGTGACAACCATGTGGTGTTAAGACCCCGGCCTGGCTATGTGCCCAAGGTTCCTACCACTCCCTTCAAAAACCAGGTAGTGAACCTGCAAGCGCTGCCTTTGGAGGAGGCAGACCCAGCCCTGGCTTTGGTCTGTCCCGTTCGCGCTCTGCGTATGTACGTGGACAGAACTCAAAGCATCAGGACCTCAGACCAGCTCTTTGTCTGTTACGGAGGCCAGCAGAAGGGGAAGGCTGTCTCCAAGCAGAGGATGGCCCACTGGATAGTGGATGCCATCGCCTTGGCTTACCAAGCCCAAGGCGTGCCCTGCCCGCTCAGGTTGCATGCACACTCCACGAGAGGCGTTGCATCCTCCTGGGCGCTGGCACGTGGCTCCTCGCTAACAGATATCTGTAGAGCTGCGGGCTGGGCGACACCTAACACGTTCGCTAGATATTATAGCCTACGTGTAGAGCCGGTCTCCTCCCGTGTTCTCACCCTAGACGGGTAGAAACACTGAGAGGCCTGGCTCTGTCGGCTTGCTGCACCCTACTGTGCACCCTTATTGCTCCAGAGTAAAACCTGTTGAGTCCTCCAAAACCCCTCGGCCCGGACTTGGCGGAGCGTCCGGCGCCAGGCCCTTATCCGCTGAATCCTTGAGATCCGGATCTGGGCTGGGTTCCATATGTGTGACCCTATGGGATCCCATATGTGTATATTCTCCACGGCTGCTCCTATTGGAAGCCCGTGTCTTTCCCTTGGGCTAAGTCACCCACTATTTCATATGCAGTACAGCCTTCGGGCTAGTCCATATGTATTTCCACATAACTCTTTGAAGAAGTGGCTTCCGCAGCGTTCCTTCCTAAACAGAAGGGCACGCTTCCCAGTGTTATCCAATATCTCACTGTATGGGTTATCATGGAACAACAGTGTCAGACTTTCTCTGTGTAAGCCTCCTCCTATCGTCCTTCCAGGCAAGAAGGTGTAGAGGCTTGCACGGGGCGCTGGATGGGGTGCAGCAGCTGTGGCGCTTTGGTAGGGATTCCTATTGGTCAGTCATGACCTACGTTGTAGTGACTGACCGATAGGGAACGTCTCGGTTACATATGGTAACCCTCGTTCCCTGAGGGAGGGAACGGAGACGTAGGTCCCGTCGCCACATCTGCTGCCGCCCGCCGGGGCGGCCAGCTTTCTCAGGCTTGGCTCCTCAGCAAAAAACTAGTGTGCAATTACACCAGCTGCTGCTAAATACCCGCGCTGCGAGGCTGCACAGCTGTTGCAAATGATTGCACGCCAATGTGTATTGGCTTGTTTAGTTTCACTCGAAGTAGATTGGCCTCTCTAGCGAGATTCCTATTGGTCAGTCATGACCTACGTCTCCGTTCCCTCCCTCAGGGAACGAGGGTTACCATATGTAACCGAGACGTTATTCTGCAAATGGAACAGTGCGTTCTTGATCGCGTTACTCAGCTCGCTCTGGCTACTCCGGTTATCTCTTTATGTATATTTTAGGCAACACAATAAAACGAAATATGGTATAAAATACAACTCTGCCTCTTTTCATTTATAAATGAACATATTATCGTAAACATATTAATGGCCACACAAATGTGGTTCAGGCAACGCGTACATTGATTATCTTCACTGCATATATTTATAACAACACGAAATATAAAACACAACCCTGCTTATTTTTGTTTTCATTTTAAAAATATGAAACATTATTGATCATCAAAACTGACATTTAACAAACAGACAGGGTTGTATCGTTTTATTGTATTATGCATGTACACATACAGTGAAGAGAATGCATAGTAAATATATATAAAGAATATTTCATATATTTTAGAATATATAAAATTACACAACCCTGTCTCTTTTTGTTAAATGTCAGTTTTAATGATCAATAATATCCCGTTCAAAAGTATAAGTAGCCTAATAGGTAGGCTATAAGCAGCTATACAATGAGAAATAAATCAGTTCTCTAATAGGCTACAAAGTTAAAGTTAAATAGCCTAAATATATAAAGTTATGAAACTTCACTTTGCCCTCAGCCAAAACGATTTGACATGGAACAAACCATATATTATATTAATATAGTTTAGCATTGTTTGGTCTTATAAGATAAATAAAAACATGCACTGAAAAGTTATGTAGATGGTTGATTATTTGTCAAGATAAGTAATTGTTTTTCATAGATTAAAATAGCTTTTAAAATATGGAAACTGGCATTATTAAAGCGGTTTAAAACCTCTCCCCTTAAAACGCTATTGGTCTCGACTATTTAAATAAAGTTACAGGAATATCACTTGGCCTGAAAAAAATTTCACTTTAATCCCTGTAAATAACATTGATTAGTTTTATGTACATTTGCTCACATGTCTATTAAAGTAACATGCAACACTCGCGTCTCTGTCTAGTCGAAGTTAGTCGCGGACGTGGAGCTCTCGGCATCTCGAAAGATGTTGATCTTCGTTTTAGTCCTCTTTTTGTCGCAAAGTCTGCTTGCAATGGTCCATAATGTTTGAACAAATCCATGAGCGTCCTGCTATAACAGACATAACCCAGTTGTCAACGTCTGTCGCCATGGTTACTATGGCAGTACGAGGTCAAACCTGGTGGAAACCGGGGGTAACGCGGATATGACGCCATTGACTGGCGACTCCTCACCCCTGCTCACACACCCCGTTTCCTTGGTTAAAATCGCAATTTTCTCACGATTTACAAATAGTTGGAAACATTTGGGATATTGTAAGTAATCAACTAAACAAAATATATAACACTGGCCTAGTGGTTTTTGGATATTTTACTGCAAAAATCCTGCATATTGTACCTTTAAAATCAACATTTATTAATTTATTCCAATAGATGTACCTGCACTATCCCTGTCTAAAAAATACTTAAGAATTTCAGCCTTTGAATAACACTTTTTGTTTAGTTTTTTTTGTTTGTGTAAAAAAAAAAAAAAAAAAAAAAGTAAAATTAAAGTAAATCACACCAGGTGAAAGATACCCCTGCATACAAAAAAATAATATTACTACCATGTGGATACTGATGCATTTTCTGTTGCTTTCTTTATTAAAATAATAGCTGTTTGGAGTGTGACATTGAATGTAATAATAAATGTAATATTTACTCACTGTGGGCAGTAAATAGCCAAACTCATCATTAGTAATACCAGTGATAAGAGGAACTTTACTGAACTCTTGTTTCCGAAGGATCTCCTCTATGGGTTTGGGAAGGAAATGAGAATCCACAGCAACACTGAAGTGCATCATATCGAACTATGAACACAGTTTCAGGTTATAGTTTGGGGTTATATTTCAGTTTATCATAATTGCTTGTTAGTACATTTGACAGTACACTTCAAACCATTAAACTAAAGCACTATTTAGTTCAACAAACTGCATTAAAAATAAATTTAAACTAATACTTTTTATTTAAATGGTAAATAACATGCAATTAATGTCTGAAAACATAAATTAATTGTCATAAATGACAAACTTTTTCACAGGGGATCTTAGTTTTACACAATATGATTTCAAAAACATTTTTTCTTAAAGGGATAGAAAATTACCCAAAAATTAAAATTAGCCCACTTTACTCACCCTCAAGTAATCTTAGGTGTATATGACATTCTTCTTCCAGACAAATACAGTCGGAGTTATATTAAAAAATGTCCTGGCTCTTCCAAGCTTTATAATGGCAGTGAATGGCCGTATAGACCATAAAAGTGCATCCATCCATAATTAAAGTGCTCCACATGGCTCTGGCGGGTTAATAAAGGCGCTCTGAAGCGATGCGTTCGTGTAAGAAAAATATCCATATTTAAAACTTTATCGACTAAAATAACTAGCTTCCGGCAGACGGCCTACTTAAAGTCAACTTATGTCAAAAGAGTAACACTTGACAATGTATGATGTATGCGGTAGACCAATCACAACAGACTGAGCTGTCTGGCCAATTAGAGCAGAGTAGCTCGCGGAAAGAGGGATTTAGAGAGACTGGTTCATCTGACGAGTCGTTTGAGAATCGTTGAAAAATGTGGTGATGTGCAAATGTATATTATGAACTTTGATGCATTGTAAACCTGTTATAGGAGACTCCAAAACAACATTAGGAAACTTTAAAATAGCATAATAGGTTAACAAAACTTTAATATAACGCCGATTGCATTTGTCTGAAAGAAGAATGTCATATACACCTAGGATGGCTTGAGGGTGAGTAAATCATGGGGTAATTTTCATTTTTGGGCAAACTATCCCTTAAATGGTTTATTTTTATGAAATATCTCACACCTTATTGGAACATTCCAGAACTTCCTCATCAGACCAGCCCATGATGCAGTCAACGATCTTTGATGAACTGCTACTGTCACAGTTGCATAATTTGGCTGCATTCTGCAATGATCATCAACATGAGGACTTAAGAAGACTTTTAAATAACAAAAATGATGAAAATATAAGAAGGTTATGAAAGGAAATGATACCTGGGCTATCAGCAAAGGATTAGCCATCACTAAACCATGCCAAAAGGCAGTCCCGCTTTCTGCAATGGCTCGATGAAACAGGCCAGAAGCCAATGGTGAAAGAATCTTAAAGACATAATGACAGAGAAAGTGACTCCATCATTCAATACAAATAATTTTGCAATCATTAAGCTGAATTATTGTTTTCTACAGTTACTAAATAAAGATGCACACCAGCGTGGATACACTGACTCCTCCAGCAGACTCTCCAAAGATGGTCACTGATCCAGGATCTCCACCGAAACTGTGGATGTTCTCCTGAACCCATTGAAGTGCAGCCACCTGGTCCAGAAGACCATAGTTTCCTGGCGCATGTTCATCTCCTGTGCTGCAAAAAGAAAAGAAAACTTTTATCTGAATCTAGAATTACATAAAAAAGTGAATATTATTCACATAATAGGGCTTAAATCATGTACTAGTGTTGCACCAAAATTAGTTTTTTTTTTAATGAAACACTGAATCCAAAATTAAATGATGATGAAATTTCGCCAATCATTTTGGCCCTTTAGAACTTTTCAGCTGATTAAATTTGTCACGGTTTCGTGGAGAAATTGTCAATGATTTTGGCCAAATCTTTTCAGTTTCAGACATTTCAGAGCATCATTAATGAGTACATTTCACAAATGCATAAATCAATTTTAATGCCAAGTTACAAGCATTCATTGCAATAATCTAATGCCATTAAACATTTAATTCATCCTTATATTTAACAAATAATCTTTTTGTAAAAAATATTGTCATTTAATTAAATTAACAAACAAACAAAATAAATAAATAAATAAATAAATATATAAATATATATATATAATTACGGCTATTGAAATGAAAAAAGCATTAAAAGAATCTATTTGACAATTACAATTGAATCCAGATCTGATTAACTTGTCAATTACATACTAAATGTTTACCTACTTGTAGTAAAAATCCATTAAATCAAGATTCCAATCTTCTACTGTGGATTTTTAATCCAGTTATATTTGCATCTTATTTGTAATAGTTTTTTAAATAATTAATACAGAATTATTTTCTGATGATTTATTTGAATATTTATAAAGCATCTGATGTAATAACAATGTAACATGAAGTGACGCTATGCTTTTATGCTTGAACTGGGATAATAAAATAAAAAAATTCAAATAGTCGCACCTCATAATAATAAATTTAAATTGGTGATCTTTCCACTTTCATTAAGCATTTCATATTATCCAGGGAATCTGCAGCTGTTAAATAATTTATGGCACCAACCTAAAGAATCCCAGCAGTCCCAATCTGTACTGAATCAGCACCACGACCACATCCTGATACGCTGACAGAACGGAGCCGTCGTACACTGAAGCTGAACCAAGAGAAAGTCCTCCACCGTGAATCCAAACCATGACCTAGAAAACAAGTGGAAACATTCTCGACCCAATTTCTATGAGGACGTTCAATCCCAAAAAGCTGTTGTTGAACTTACTGGCAACTTGGCATCTTCTTTACCAGGTAAGACTGGAGTGTAAATGTTGAGATACAAGCAGTCCTCTGAGACCTCAGGAATCTCCACATCCATAGAGAGAAACTCCAGCTCAACGACACTCGCTTGCCTGTCCTGAATGCACCTAAAGAATCCACGGTACATTAGATACTGGAAATGTCTAAACACGTTTAAATTGAAATACGGTTGTGTGGCATCTCACATTGGTGGCTGTTTGGTTGCATCTCTCACTCCTTGCCATTTCTCTGCAGGCTGGGGCCGAGCCAGTCTCAGGGACCCCACTGGGGGCCTGGCAAACGGTACACCGAGATAGCTATTGACAATAGTTTCCTTGCCCTTCACAGTCAGGAAGGAACCTCTTAAAGATCCTAATTTTGTTTGCACTACAGGTCCTGTCAATAAAACCAATAATAATATAATATAAAATTTAATATAATCCAATTTGACCCTACACTTAGCAAGTAAATTATGGTTTTATGACAAAAATTAAAATATATATATATATATATCTGAAATTGATAACTTGCCTTCATTCCACTCTTTTATAATCTGTGGGAGTTTTTGTGTCATGAAAGTAAAATGTTGTCCCTTAATGTTTTTGCCAGGTTTCTGTTCTAGTCCAATGCCGAGATACTCCGCCTCAGCTCCATATTCAGGCCACTTTGTGAGGCCCGGGCCATTCGGAGACCTGAAAAAGTTTTTTTAAAATATAGTTTAAAATACTAATAAAATTAATACATTTTTTAACAAGAGTTTGAATTTAATGACTCTAAAAATGTCACGTATTGTAACCATCAAGTAAAAAGTAATATATTTTTTTTTTACAATTTAAATACATAATATATTTTTCCTACAATTTAAATACAGTGGGTACGGAAAGTATTCAGACCCCCTTACATTTTTCACTCTTTGTTATATTGCAGCCATTTGCTAAAATCATTTAAGTTCATTTTTTTTCCTCTTTATTGTACACACAGCACCCCATATTGACAGAAAAACGCAGAATTGTTGACATTTTTGCACATTTATTAAAAAAGAAAAACTGAAATAGCACATGGTCCTAAGTATTCAGGAGGTTCGGCTGTCGGAACTCCATCTACCCCAGCCCCGCCCACTCACGTGCCTTTAAACAATATGGGTCCTAAAGACGATCCTGAGGCCTTTAAAGACCTGTTTGAGAGGTTCGCAGAGGCATGTGGGTGTCCCCAAACGGACTGGCCGGTGCGCCTCGTCCCAAAATCTGCCAGTTCAGAACCACCTGGTCTACCAAGATCTGAAACGCACCATCCAACACCGGGTCACCTGAGTCCTGAACTACACCGGCAGCGCTTTAGATGGTTGGACCTCTGAGAAAGTGGCCGACCCTTCGTGATGGCGCAACAGCTCCGGGACGCCTGGCGCAGATGGCTGATGGCCAAAGGAAGCGAAGTCGAGGAAATTGACAAAGTGGTGCCAAAGCAATTCGTTGCGTGGCTGCCTAAGATGATCTTGCAGTGGGTTCACTTTATTGATCAGTATCCAGTAATGGAGGTGGGGACACTGATCCGGGTCCCGGACGCTTCACAGGTTGTAGTGTTGAAAATCAGTTGGTGAACCCACGGAGTGTTAGACGTGCTGAGAGAGACTTGGGAGGACAGAACTTCAGTTAGTAGAAATAAAATTCAGTATGTCCTGGACCTGAGAACAAAACTCTAAACTTTGGGGTGGCTCTCTATGGAGAATTTTTTACAGGCCCAGGACAAACAAAGCCGGCTATACAACAAGGGAACTAGACTACGCGAATTTGCACCAGGAGATAAAGTACTTGTATTGCTCCCTACTTCCAGTTCCAAATTACTCACTAAATGTAATCACGATGCGTCACACGACGCGTTGTAGATCTCAATTATGAGGTAGTGCGAACGAACAGGAGCGGGGCACATCAAATTTACCATCTCAAACTCCTTAAAAAATGGAGTGAGGCGGAGCCAATGATGCTGGCGATGGCAGTGAGTGGAGAGGAAGATCTCGGTTCCGTGAGCACTAAAAACAAATCTCTCGGTCTGGCCCCGGGAGGAGATCACCTCTCGCCCTCGCAGCTCACTGATGTAGCCAGGTTGCAAACAGAATTTGCAGATTTGTTCTCGCCCCTGCCTGGTCGAAAGAACCTCATTCAGCACCCTATTGAGACCGAGCCGGGCGTGGTGGTGCGCAGCCGGCCGTATCGTTTGCCTGATGGGCCGTCCTCAACGTATGAAGGATACCAACGCACGCATCACCCAATGGTGCCCCTGTATGAGTCGGGAAGTGGGGGTATGTGGCGAGGGGGCATGGTTCAGCGAGGTCGGCAACGCAAGAGAGAGCCAGAGGACAAGCGTAGGTCAAGTGCAAATTACAAAACACCCATGTCTTGTTTCAGTAATTGGCATGCAGAAACCGGATAAAAGCCACCAGGAAACAGGAAGCTGCAGAGAGACTGACTGGGCACTCGTACAGGCTGGGAGACCTGGGAGCTGGGATTATTGCTGGATTTATGCATTATTTGAACTTAATTATTGAGAGCCCAGTGAGCGCGACTTCTTTATTTGTTACCTGTCCCAGTCACGCCGACTCTTAGTCTTCTTCCTTCAACACTTTGAACCTCATCACATTCATTAGTTAAAGTTAACTAATGCATTAACTCATGTTAACAAATGAAAACGGCTAAAGGCACATCTTTTTTAAATGGCACATCTTTTTTATCAGCATTTGACCCATTGATATTAGCACTTACTATTGTATTCCTCTTATTTATTTATAAAAATAAAAAAGCTACGTGCACTTGACTAACTGGAACGAGTCACAGCACTTACATAGACTACTGTTGCCCTATTGTTTATTTGATTGCTTCTATTGTTCTCATTTGTAAGTCGCTTTGGACAAAAGGGTTTGCGAAATGTTTAAATGTAAATGTGATTTAACATGGCATTTGTAAAAAAAAAAAAAAAAAAAAAAAAAAACAGAACAGTTTACAATAAGGTTGCATTTGTTACCATTAGTAAATGCATTGGTTAACATGAACTAACAATAGGAAATACGTATAAAGCATTTCTTTATTTATATAATATTTCTACATTTACGAATGCATTTTTAAAGTCAAAATTGTCTCTTAAAATTAGTTAAGGAACGGTGAACTAACATGAACAAACAATGATCGATTGTATTTTTAGTATCTAACATTAACAAAGGTTAATAAATGTAGTAAAATATATATTGCTTATAAATAGTTAACTAATGCATTAACTGATGTTAACAAATGAAACGTACTGTAAACTTTTTTTTAACAAATGTTGTTCAATTATCACATATATAGTATTAATTCATAAATATCATGTTTATTCGGAAGCTGCATCACATGACTTTTTGCAACCATAACTGATTGACTTGAGGGGACGGCAGGGGTCTTCATTTTTATATTTTACTTCCTGTTTTAAGAATGTTTCCCCATATTGGTTGCACCACACGATTTGATTTGGCAGACATTAGATTTGTTTCAATTATGTATAACAATTGAACAAACTGCTTCAAAGATTATACCAAAATACTTGATAAGGTTTTCAAGAATTTTATCCTTTAAGGGAAGCTTTTTATTCATGATATCCATCTACCACCCTGAATGTTTTGTCTTTATCACTCCAAAAAAATTCAACTGGACTTGTCTGCAGAATCAGATTTCAACAAGTGCAACAACTTTGTTGGTCCTGGAACAACATTTCAATCAACCAATCAGATTTGAGGGCCAAGATTACAGTTTATGTCAATTTTAGGCTTACAACCAGGGTTAGGTGCTTCTACATCAGTGTTATTCACCTTTCATTTCCCTCTTATTTTAGGGATAAGTTATGGGTAGGGTAAGCTTTAGGGAGTAGTGTTAGGACTACATTTTTAGACAGGAATGTTGTTCCGGTATCAACAAAATATGTTGACCCAAGGACGCGTCTAACTTGACAAAATCTCACTTACCCAGTGCGAGCAAAGTTTCCCCAGTAAGCCATGACAGTTCTACAAAGTTCATTTTCATCTTCTGACAGTTCGTCTGAATTAAAATCGGGAAGAAAGACGTCAAACAGGAAAAACTAAGAGACACACTATATTGATTGTCATTACCTATAATATCCTTACTTTGACAAATTTTGTGGTTAATGATATGAGACTAAAGTTTGAGATCTGAAGGTGGTATCACATTTAACATTTTTCAGCAAATTTTCAGTCGAAATCCAGTCATTTCAACAGTAATTGGAAATTTCGAGTGAGGCCAAAAGTTTTCACCATGCAGATTTCCCAACGTGTTAAAGCAAATTCACTGTGTTAAAGCAAATTCACTGTGTTGATCAACTGAAAGCTGCTAGGTTAGAAAGTTACTTCTCTGTGAGTTGTGCTTCATACATTACACTGCTGACATTATAAAATGGGCCATTTTTCTGTGGAATTTTGTGAATGTCACTGTACTTCTAAAACACTAAATCCATTTGTTACATTTTCTAAGGGTGCTTTCACACCTGGATCGATTGGAGACGTTGTTCCGAAACAAAGGGGCGTTTCCCTTTTGCCCCGGTTCGTTTGGTCATATGTGAACACAACAATCGCACTCTGAATCGGAACAAAACAACCGAGCCGAGACCGTCTAGAAGAGGTGGTCTCGGCTCGATTCCATACGAACCCTGGAGCGGTTCGTTTGTAGTGAGAACACAACCGACCCACGAACCGGAACAAATCAATATGTAGCCTGGCAACAGACGCCAATATCAGCGTATTTTGCTGATTTGTTGCGGGGGGAGACGCGTGCGTATTAATGCGTAGGCTACTCTAGCACACACACGCAAGGTCTCTCATACTCTCCTTCGGTAACACTTTATTTGAAGGGGTGTGCATAAGACTGACATGACACTGTCATAAACATGACATAACACCTGTCATAAACATGAAGGAGTCTTTATGAATGTTTATGACTGTTGTCATTAAGTGTCATTCGGTAAATTATAACACTTTCAATGCAAAGTTGACATTGTTTAAAATGTCTTTGTTATGACAACTTGACATTACCCAAGACAAAAATGTCTTGATTATGACAACTTGAAATTAACAAAGACGGAAATGTCTTTGTTATGACAACTTGACATTAACCGAGAAATCATAACCTGTCAACCTGTGACAACTTTGGCCGTCATGACACCATTATAACTGTGTCATGAATATTACCTGTCCTCAAGTAAAGTGGAACACATTGTACTAGTTATAAAGATGTCATTAAGGGTTATTACACTGCAAAATGCTTGAAGTTTGATAATTAGACCTGTTATGACATATTTGTGACAGGTTGACAGGTTATGATTTCTTGGTTAATATTAAGTTGTCATAACAAAGACATTTCCGTCTTTGTTAATGTCAAGTTGTCATAATCAAGACATTTTTGTCTTGGGTAATGTCAAGTTGTCATAACAAAGACATTTTTTGTCTTTGTTAATGTCAAGTTGTCATAACAAAGACATTTTAAACAATGTCAACTTTGCATTAAAAGTGTCATAATTTACCGAATGACACTTAATGACAACAGTCATAAACATTCATAAAGACTCCTTCATGTTCATGACAGGTGTTATGTCATGTTTATGACAGTGTCATGTCAGTCTTATGCACACCCCTTCAATTGTCGTGCGCGTGTAATTACTAGCAGCTACTCTAGCACACACACGCATGGTCTCTCGCTCTCTCTCTCCCTCTCCCTCTCGGACGTCTGGTCACCCTATGTGTGTAGTGTCCAACATCCGGGAGATGTGTTCTTCCGACCAAATATCTGAGGCATTTCACCTCTTTGTAGCACCAAGTCAACCCGCGATTCATTTTGTGTTAGGCTACTGTTGTCATGCCGATGTCCCTCAATGAAATGCGCGACCTGCACGCACGAGGTAGTGACGTAATGGCGTAAGGAAAGCCCTGGAAGGGTGCGCGATTTGGAACGCTTTACAACAGTGTGGTGTGAACAGAGTGACATATTAAATTGATTCGGAACAAAGTATTCTGTTTCGGATCTGTTCCGGAACAAAACAAATCGATCCAGGTGTGAAAGCACCCTAACATTATTCAGGGTGTACCTTCCAGCTTTATAAGTCCATCTGCAAAGCAAGATCCAAAAACAAATGCAATTTCATCTGCATGGTCACTTCCGACAAAACTGGGTCTTTTCTTTTGAAGTGTACTGGGAGGATGCTGGAATTCATACACGTATACTGGTGCACCAGCATCTAAAAATAGATTAAATTGATAATTATATTAATATTTGTGTGTATCACTCACAGTCATACTTCTACAGCACATTGAACAAACTCTCACCTCTGTGGAAATTCGCTACTTTGCGAGCTGGGATGTTGAACATAAAGTCTCCGAACATCTCTCGAAAACCATCTCGGATTTTGATCCTGTCAGTGGATGTGCCCAGATACTCGTTTAAAACAAGCTCAAGAATTGACTGATCTTGAAGCTAAATGGGATACAAAATAGACAAAAGGTTTGTCTAAAAGGTAAACATACATACATTGAATAAATCAAACACTGTGCAGTCTTCACTGCATAAATTATAAATTCAATATAGATTAATCCTTATTAAAACTACGAAAGTTATTCAGTCAAGAGCAGGGAGTCATTTTCTCTTTGATTGACATCAATGACACAGACAGCAGCAGGTTTATTAGGCGGCTGTCACTTTAAGACCAGACGCATATGAGGCGGATCTGACATACATTTTATTTTCTCACAGCAAGGATATTCTGCAGTGATTTTTTTCCTTCAAGCTCAAAGAGATTTCAATGTGGCACTGACAGGTGTTTCAGGTGTTTGTTCACAGAGAGCTGCTTCTTTTATAATGATTATTATTGTTATTAGTTATTTATCTATTTATTATTAATGACTCAATTTTATTATTGACCTAACTTATTAACTTCAAATCTCAGGGAATACTTCCAGTTAATATATTAGGATAAAGAGGTTCAGTCAACAAAAAATTTGGGGGAATGTTTTCATCAGTAGTTGATTAGATATGCAATGTTGAGAAAACATTTACAAGTGAAAATAGCTGCGAGCAGCCATGCGAGCGGCCAAGCGCAAGAAGAGGATAGGACAAGATAAGATTTATGGGACCTTTTTTGGTATTGTCTCTAGGATACGTACCAAAAACCTTTAAGCTGGCTATGATTAAACCACTTGTTAAAAAAACGCAACTTGATCATACAGAATTAGTCAATTACAGGCCGATCTCGAATCTATCTTTTCTGTCAAAGATATTAGAAAAAGCAGTATCCTCACAACTGTGTTCCTTTTTAGAAAGAAATAATATCTGCGAGGATTTTCAATCAGGATTTAGACCGTACCATAGTACTGAGACTGCTCTCATTAGAGTCACAAATGATTTGCTCTTATCATCCGATCGTGGTTGTATCTCTCTATTAGTGTTACTCGATCTTAGTGCTGCATTTGATACTATCGACAACAACATTCATTTAAATAGACTAGAAAACTATGTTGGCATTAGTGGAATTCCACTAGCATGGTTTAAATCATACTTATCTGACCGTTATCAGTTTGTTGCAGTAAATGAAGAGATGTCTTATCGATCACAAGTTCAGTATGGCGTACCACAATGTTCAGTACTAGGACCGCTGCTGTTCATTCTGTACATGCTACCATTAGGAGATATCATTAGGAAACATGGAATTAGCTTTCACTGTTATGCTGATGATACTCAGCTGTATATTTCTTCAAAACCTAACGAAACTTACCAATTCACAAAATTAACGGAATGCATAGCTGATATAAAAAAATTAGATGACCAGTAATTTCCTACTACTAAATTCTGAAAAAACAGAGATTCTAATTATTGGACAAAAAACTTCCTCACCTAATAACCTAGAATACTGTCTAACACTTGATGGCTACTCTGTTAAGTCTTCGTCGTCAGTTAGGAACCTGGGTGTGCTCTTTGAAATCAATCTTTCATTTGAAAGTCACGTGTCTGTAAAACAGCATTTTTCCATCTTAAAAATATATCTAAATTACGTCATATGCTCTCACGGACAAATGCGGAACAATTAGTTCCTGCGTTCATGACCTCAAGGCTAGATTATTGTAATGCTCTACTGGGTGGTTGCCCTGCACGCTTAATAAACAAACTACAGCTGGTCCAAAATGCAGCAGCTAGAGTTCTTACCAGAACCAGGAAGTATGCCCGGTTCTGTCAACACTGCATTGGCTGCCTATTAAACATTGTATACATTTTAAAATATTGTTGATTACTTACAAAGCATTAAATGGTTTAGCTCCCCAGTACTTGAGGGAGCTCTTAACGCATTATTGTCCTGCACGTCTACTGCGATCTCAAAATTCTGTCCAGTTGATAATACCTAGAATATCTAAATCGACTGCTGGCGGTAGATCCTTTTCCTATTTAGCACCAAAACTCTGGAACAATCTTCCTACCATTGTCCGGGAAGCAGATACAGTCTGTCAGTTTAAAACTAGACTAAAAACACATCTCTTTGACCTAGCATTCACATAATACATTATCGACTTCTATAATTAAATGTTAGGCTGCATAGATTAGGCCAGCCGGAACCGGGAACACTTCCCTTAAATCCTGATGTACTCGTTACATCATAAGAAGAATGGCATCTACGCTAATATTAGTGTCTTTGTTTATCCAGAGGTTTTCCTGCAGCCTGCCGGATCCAGGTCGTTTCCAGATCTGACGAAGGACCTTCGCCTGGACCCGATGACAACGCAGTGCTGAAGTGCCAACTAGCCTTTCCCTATGGAGGATCCCTATTCCACTCTACAGATATAGCGCTATGAAATTCCAGTTTCGCGTCCCTACCCCGAAATGATAAAATAAAATTCTGCCTCAAAATTTATAGGCAAGTCAAGTAGTTTGTTTAGGCATGGTTTGTAGCGAATTACGAACCTGCGCACATATATTCAAACACACATAACTATAGAATCAATTCTTAACGTGCATGTGAACGCCATCAGCGTTTATCACAGGTTCGCGTTTAAAGTCTATTTAGAGAGAACGGCGTCGTCTTAGTGGCCCCTAATTTAATAACAAATGATCATTTCGAGGGAAGTGAATCAATCATAACTAACTTTAGCTGGAAACAACATATTCAAGAACCGCTATAAAACCAAACTATTCTTTGTTACCTTAAATTTTGTTTATCTCTGTAAAGCTGCTTTGAAATAATCTACATTGTTAAAAGCGCTATATAAATGAGGATGACTTGACTTGACCTCAAAGCGCTTTACATGGAAGGGGGAATCTCCTCAACCACCACCAATGTTCAGCAATCAGCATCCACCTGGATGATAGATCCACCCAGAGAGTCAGGACCTCCGTTTACCCAGAGAGCGGGACCTCCCCGCTCTCTAGCACCACCCACAAACATACACAACGCAGTATACCAGTGGTGGTGCTAGAGACCAGTAAGCGCACAGAGAGAAAGAGGGTTACATCTTTGGTGCCGTGACCCGGATGGGAGTGAGGTTTAGGGGGGTGAGTGTAACGAAGGCCAGCTAGTAGTAGCTGTGCGAGTATACCTCACTCCTCTGATCATAATAGGCTCTCTAGCAAAAGATGCTAGAGGCTGCAGTCTTTAGCCTCCTTGTTAGAGTGTCTGACTCCCACGCCGGAGAAATGTTTGAGGCCCGCGCAGAGCAGGGCGAGTAGGACCCGGGTGAATGGGTTACATAAACATGTAATCAGTTACTCCCCAGCACTGTATGTGTGTGTGTGTGTGTGTGTGTGTGTGTGTGTGTACTGTATATATATATATATAAATAATGTACAACTGAAGATATAAGTAATATAATATACTCTTACATCTTGATTCAACATCTTCAAAAATGGCACAATCTGCTCTAAGTCCATCCCATCTGTCCATCCTGGAGGTGAAAAGAACTATGGAAAAACAGGTACTAAATATTAACGTAATATAAAATTTTGACTGAAGGTCTAATTTTTTGGGGTGAAAAAAAACCTGTTTGTATTTTTACACATTTAAAAGTGAAAAGGTCTGTCTTTACATTAGGCAGTATATATCCACACTCATCATTAGTGATTCCGGTGATCAGAGGAACTTTATTAAACTGGTGGGATTGAAGAAGATCTGCTGCAGGTTTTGGAAGGAAATGGCCATCCGTTGCCACTCCAAAACGAAGCATTGGATGCTCCTGTTTCAACAGACAAACATATGCAAACAAATCATTTAGTACACAAGAGGTGTGTGCTTATATGTGTAAGTGTTCACATAGATTCTCTGAGAAATTCCAGTATTTAGACAAACAGACCTTAGCAATTGTCAAGATGTCGTCTTCTGTCAGCTGCATCACACAGTCAACAATCGTCTTTGTGCTGGAAATATCACAGCCAGATACACTTCCTACAGCCTAGAGAGAAAACAAGTGATATTTACATAAAATTTATTTCATTTTTACTACAGAAAGTTTTAAATGAATTTGTTTAGAAATTGAACAGGTGTAACAGACCTGAGCTAATGCAAGAGGGTTGGGACTCATTATAGCATCCATTGCTGCTGTACCGCTCTCTGCGATAGCATGATGAAAGAGGTTTGCCGATAATGGTGAAAGAACCTATGAAAATATTTAAATGGTTCAGTGACGGTCACATTTTGTCTTATTTTTGGTTTAGTTTTTATATTTATATCTTATGTACTTTTGTTTGCTGCTTCTTTTTCGTATGTTCCCGCTTATCATTAGTTACGATCGTTTTTGATTAGTTCTCACATTTATTTGATATTGAGTTTGCAATCTTGTGTGTTTTAGATCCTCTGTTTCAGTTATTCATTGTCTGGTGTTGTTTGAGTTTTAATACACAGTTACTTTGAAACTCTCTTTTTAATTAAAGTTACTCTTTGAACTGATAGCTTTCTCTTTGTCATCCTTTGTGGACCAGATTGTGACAGAACACCAGACCAACTGGTGGAAATGAAAGAACTATGGATCAAGCAGTAAAGTTCATCACCCTTGTCCAAAAATGAGTACCAAAAGTGAGTAGAAACTATTCTACTCACTTTTGTCAGCTCGCCCAGTGCTCTCAGTTTGATGAGTTGACTCTAAAATCACTTTACTGGATAGGAGCTAATTATTATTCCCCATTGGGCCTACCAGATATGACCAGAGGAACCTGGAGAGAAGCCATCCTCAGGTCTCTCGGAGCCCACGTCCTCTGGGTGCCAGAGCTGGTCTACCACCACTGATCCTAGGCAGTCCTAAGTCTGTTTCGGCCCCGAGCTCAAAGTATGCATCGCTGCTGATCCCACCCATCCTCCCTCTCCTGCCTCCTCTGTCAAAGCCAGTCAGTCTTTTGGCCCCGCCTCCGCTGGCTCCCTCTAGTCCCTCGTATCCACCTCTGTTGATTCTACCCTGGAATTTAGATCTGCCTAGGGATTTCCGGTCAATAGCTCTGCTGTGGCGAGTGGATTCCTTGGCTGCACCGAGCCCTTTACTCCACCTTGGAACAGGTGTCAAAAACTAAAGTCTCACCCTTAAGGCCTCATTATGCTTCTGCGTCAACTCCACGGAGTAGCTACGTCGTCACTCCTACGGCGTCGTGGCCGTTTTATGGTTCTGCGTCAGGTTGCGTTGCATCGCGTTGAATCTGACCAATCACAGCCCTTGTGGTCTGCGTTGCCTCGACGCGTAGTTACAATTATTTGGAGGTGCACGTCGAGCTACGGCGTAGGGGTCGGAGAGGGGTTCGCGGTGACGCAGAGGTGTCTGCGGGGGTACGCCGTCGATTCGACGCAGAAGCATAAAACAGGCTTTAAAAGCCATGTCCCAATCAGTTCAACATATACTGTACAGTAGCCAATTTGAACCAGTGTAAGTTTTAAAATCAAATGTACACTTTTATTGTTAGGATTCCTGCCTGTGTTTCCTGCGTCTCTGTTAAACCTATGGCCAACTTTCCTTATCAAAAAAATTAATAAATAATGCAAACAAGTGATTGGACAACATTACCTGCGTATAAAGAATCAAAATGCATATGCCATGGATAAATAAAATTAAAAAGCCTATGCACGGACAATAATGGAATGAATTGAATTAAACCATAATGTTTATGAAATAATACGAGAAAAATAAAAGTGCTAGCTATTAGTTAATTGCTAGTTAGAGAACTAGCGAGAACTGACGCTCTTCTTCTACTACTATGTACAGCGCGCGTCTTCCTCTGCTTGTAAGACGCGCGCTGTGTAGTAGAAGAACGTCAGTTCTCGTGCATGCGTCGTGGAAATCTCTTGAACTCTCGTCTCAGGCCCATACGGAAGCAATGGAATAGTCGAATAAAGTCGTTATTTTTGTTTTTTTCCGCACAAAAAGTATTCTCGTCGCTTGATAAACTTATAGTGGAGCCACAGTAGGCACATGAAATATTTAAACATTTTCTTCAATGACTTTCTGGGCCGTCAAGTTTCAATTCCTTAGGAAGCCTATGGAGGAGTGATCCAGCTCTCAGATTTAATCAAAAATATCTTAATTTGTGTTCCGAAGATGAACAAAGGTCTTACGGGGTTGGTACAGCATGAGGGTGAGTAATTAATGACTTAATTTTCATTTTTGGGTGAACTATCCCTTTAAGTCCGTTTTCGCAAGCGCTACTTAAAATTTGTTCGTGCGTTTATCGAAAACGGTTTGACGAATCAACATGAATCTAATAACTTTTTGTCTGCATGCTCTGGAGATGATCTGGATAAATTTTCGTGGAAATCGGAGCATCAGCCTAGGAGGAGTTTGAAAAAGTAGGTTTTTTGAACAATTCAAAATGGCGGCAATATTTTTATGACGAAGGTGACGTCATAGGTTGCAATCGAATCGTCATGAGCTCCAAAATCAGGGAAAAAATTAATTTTGCTGATAGCTAGGCCTTACCGTTCAAAAGATATTAGCATAATCAGGGTTTCTGCAGGGTTTAGTCAGTCAAATTTAAGACTTTTTAAGACCTTTTTATGACCAATATGATTTAAATTTATGACCTACACGAATTACGAAAAATAACTTCCTTTCAAAAGTCTTTTTTTTAATTGACTTTCATTAAAAGTAATTTGTCTCTAAAAGAAAACTCCCTTTTCCTAAGTATCAATAACACAGGAACAACACTTAACAATTATCACGATAATATATCAGATAATTATGACGATAAATGTCAAATCTTTATTTCTTTCAAGTTTAAAGGCAGATTTTTGCTCCTAACTGAAAGTTGCAGAAACCAGAGCGTTAATTGTGGTTTTAAACTACTCTTTTTTTTTTTTTGTCAGAACATATGACAAACACTTGCCAAACAGGTGAACATTTCACAAATCTGAGGTAGAACATTCAAACATTTGTCATTTTTCCTTAACAAAATTAATATCTTTATTGGAAAATTAATTTCTTAGTTTCTGCATGTGCTAATGGAGGATATTGTTTCAAGTCTTAAAACAGGTTTGTGTTGCCTGACTTTAATGTCACGTATCTTTATGAAATGTATGAAAAACAGTATTAACCTGACTCCGCCAGATGGATTTGCTCCGCATATCCATCTGGAAACCTTCCGTTGAAGTAGTTTTGGTAAGGGGCGAAAATACTGGATAGCTGATTGGCCTATGTTGGTGATAGACGGGCCAAATCAACCAATCAGATCAACGAAGCTGTCGCGCTTCTCGTTGCGTCACACCTCAACCCGCCTCAAAGCCAACGCTGATTGGACGTTCGTTTGGTGAACTGCTCCCAAATTTTCTTTAACGGAAAGTATCCAGACTGATCTGCGAGTGAAACCTTGAAAGCTCGCGAGATCAGGATGGTCTCACGAGGCTAAAACAGTATAGCCTAAATACAGTAATTAAATTCGGTCACACTTTATTTTAAGGTGTCATTTACTGCGTTTACATGCAGCCAATAACCCGTTCAAAACCGGTATATTAGCAATAACCCGGTCGTGAACGGTCATGTAAACACCCGCAAAAACCCGGATATGCTCATTCCCGGATTTTAAAAACCGGGATATTATACCTGGGGTACCCCTTTTCTAACACGAATTTTTGGTAATGTAAACACGCATCAGGATATCCCATAGTGATTTGTGTTCTGCGCATTCTATTCGCAAGGAATCTTGGTCTTTTGAGTAGAGAAACTTCTCGACGCATACAAAAACCCGCGTGCAGTATACCGGAAGTAAACATGGCGAGACGCAGCACAGCATACTTTTGGAGCGAGGTCAGTAACGTTACCAGCATCAAAGCGCAAACAAAGACGATCGCTATCTGCCACGAACTATTCATTATCCGCGTGCTGCTGTTGTTGTTGTCTTTGGATACAGAAAGAAGAATCGGAAATTACGCATATTGCGTCTTAAGGTTGTCCGTACGTCGAGACGCTAACCGTGCGTCGCCGTTTACATCGGGATATTGCAATTCCATGTATACAGGAGAAACTCTCTCTGCTCACGCATGTAAACGGGTTATTCCTAATGTTTCAGAAACCCGAATAGTGACCTTAACCCGACCATAACCCGAAAATTGGCTGCATGTAAACGTAGTCATTGTTACAGTGTAATTATATATTTAAGTACCGAGTAATAATAGTTAACTACATGTACTTACTATAGGGTTAGGGTAGGATTAGGGTTTGGTTGAGGGTTAGTTCCATGTAATTATGCATAATTTACTGTTATTACTACGGTAAGTACATGTAGGGGCGCAACTACCCAGTGCCAGAGGGGTATGCAGCAGAAAAATTTGCCCCCCCCCCCCCCAAAAAAAAAAATGATTGCGCCATGTAATGAGTGAGTAGGAACGAGTAAGAGCTAACAGATAAGTACAAAATTGTCATTTATTAATACAATCGAACTATACTCAACAGTGATAAAAAAACATTGGATAGCTACATTGGAACAGCAATACCAGTGTTTCTCACATGATTTTAGGTTAAAACTGTGGTAGGTGGATCTCTGTTCCTCTCGGGGGGTTCGGGGGCATGCCCCCCCGTAAGAAAATTTTGTGTTCTTTAATGTTAAATTCATCAGTCTGGTGCACTTTGAGAGTTCAAAATTAAAAGCTCCAACCCATATTCAGGGTGCAAAGTAAATAAAGAAAAATTCAAACCTCTTTTAGTTACAGTGTCTGTCTACATTACACTACTATATAATAATATAATAGTTATTATAATATTAATCCCATGAATGATAATAGCCATATATTGTAAAACAAATGCACTGAAAAATAAAGAAAACTTGCATAATTAGTTTTGTACTAATTTCTATACTTAAAAGAGATAAGCACAAAATGACATGTTTCATGGGCCGATGTGTCAGAAAAAAAGAAAGTAAGGCTGACTATTTTTGACCAATGCATTACACCGGCACTAACCCAGCGCCGCCGATGTACGAGTTTTATGGGCCGTTAAGAAAAAAAAAAGAAAGTATGAGATGTATCGTCCGAAAAAGCACGTCTGCCCACCGGGAATCTCCGGTAGTCCCGATGGCCAGAGAGATAGCCTATGTCTGGATGTCACACTTTAAATCCTACCTGTTGGCTTTCACCCTGCACTTATTTAGCTGCTGTCACATCAATTGACATGCCATCTCCCTTTCCCGCTTTCTTTTTCTATTTTTAACGCCCCAGGACTTTGTTTTATCCATCTTTTTCGACGACAACTCACTACTCATACCTGCTCCCTCAGTGCTCACGGCGCCCCCGCGCGCTCGCGATATTACCCCGCCCCCTTCTCCATGAGGGCGCCTACTCTAGCCTGTTAGTCCTCTAATATTTTATATAACATTGAGGAAATGCAGAAATGATTTAGAAACGCACAACAGCAGCTACATATAGAAAATGCAATATATATATGTATACATATTTTTTTTATTATTATTTAAAAAAAAATTACCAGAGCTTTGGCGCCCCCCATGGTGCTGCGCCCCTATGCGCCGCATATAGCGCATACCCACTTTTTGCGCCACTGAGTACATGTAACATATGTAACAAGGACACCGTAAAATAAAGTGTTACCTTATATTCCATTAGTCCTTTGATACATTGTCAAAATTACAGTTAATCCATGGTAAATGATGGGAATTTGTAGACGGAAAAGCTTTCTGACTATATAGTTGCGCACAGCGTTTCTCCTGTTCGTCAGCGCTGTTTGATCTGCCTTTAAACTGGTTTAAATCACTGAGACATTTGTGTTCTTCGCTGAATTCAAGCGCTTCTCAATGGATCTCGTGAGCGAGACCGATCAGAGTAAACCATAGACCAGGTGTGCCCAACCCTGCTCCTGGCGATCGACTGTCCTGCACAGTTCATCTCCAACCCTAATCAAACACACATGAAGGTCTTCAATTAAGGTCTTCAGGATTACTTGAAAATGAAAGGCAGGTGTGTTTGATCAGGGTTAGAGATAAACTGTGCAGGACAGTCGATCGCCAGGAGCAGGGTTGGGCACACCTGCCATAGACAGTAAAAGAAATGGACCCAGCGACCCCATTGATTTCAACGGAGAAGACTTGAAGCCCGATTATTGCACTTCCTGTCTGATGGTTAAGCAACTGCGCAGGCTCAAACTGAGCCTGACGACAGTCTGACAGTTGTAAATCTTCTAGTAGCGGTGGCAAGACAAATCTGAATCACCTAATTCCTCAAAAACGTTGTTGAAATATTGTCCCATTGCTTTTATGGACTTTCTATCTATGGGCTTCTCTCTTGACTTTATGCCTCTATGTCCCCCCGATTGCCTCATAGACAGTAAAAGATTGTATGCGAGCTTATCCTCCTGTCTATACGGTAATGTCTCTATTGTGCGCCAGAAAGTTGCATGGTTATGATGCAGTCGTTACCCTTTTTTTTTTTACAAAAACTGCTTCTACGGGGCCATAACATAAGATACAAAGTAATGGAGCCTTTTTTTAAATTGTTGTGTTTCTATAGAAATAAATAATGGACAAATGAAGTCTTTGGACACCTCAGATGTAAAGTTATTCGCTGTCAAAGTGACGCCAAAATGAATGGGAGTCAATGGAATGCTAACAGCAGGTGAAGTTCTGCTACAATGGCGGCTCCCGCGAGGCTTTAACTTCCGGCTGATGGATTACCCCCTTGGACTAAACGCGTCTGCTCTAGTGAGCTCGCGCTGCGTTGCCATTTGGACTTTGAGCCGAGCGGATAAACAGTCCGTGAGGCGCGCGCGGTTCAAATGAGTTTCGTTCCGCTTTTTGCGCATAAACAATATCGAACATTTATTAAAGGGGTCATATAATGCCATTTTCGTACATGCTAATATAATTCTTTAGGGTCTAAATTAAAAGTTTGTCAAATACTTTAATTAAAAATTCTCATTATTATTGTAAGAAAACACTTATTTTACCTGGTCAAAAACAGCTCTGTTTTCAGCATGCCGGTTCAGTGTATGTGCCTTTAAATGATAATGAGCTTCGCTCACCCCGCTCCTCTGTTCTGTGCGTACACTGTTTGTAACAATAACCATAATGCGTTGTTCATTATAAACGTGGGATTATGAATTATATTCAGAACGTCCTACATAGAAAACATGCCATAATGTACCCTGAGTGTAAACCTTATCTGCATTGAAGCTAGCGATTTGCAAAGATTAATGTAAATATTAATATAAAAGTTAATAAAACATTACACTCACTTCAGTTCTTCTCGGGGTGCAGGAACACGAATAGTTGGTATCGATTCCTTTTTTCAGGAGCAGCTTCTTAGCAAAACCAGCTTTATAAGTTACCTCCTTGTTTATAAAGCAGTCTGGAGTGTGAAATGATTCGCGCAAACATGAACGCATTGACGTTGATCGTGGGGAATATTCCCTTCGAAAACAAACTCAGCCACTGTGTCTTCAGCGGTTCGGATTTAGGAACATTAAAATGACTGCTGTGTTCGTTATTACACCCAAGAACAGAACACCACAATTGCTTAGACTCCATTCTGCTGTTCAGTGACAGTGCTCCAGTGTACTTTTCGGCACAACACCGGTCCGCACAGGTCCGCAAGCACTATGATCCGCAGCTCACTCACGAGCGAGGGCGGGTCTGTGTTGAAACGCTGCTGTCAATCAACAATCGTGGCAGGGGCATCCGATCGTGTGACGTCACACGGTCGAACGGCTCAATTTGAGGCAGGGGAAAAAATATAAGGAGATTAAAACAAAATCACTGCATGGATGGATTTTTATCATTATACTGTATGACGGTTGTGTACAGGCACTGTCAACATACATTTCAGTACAATCAACTTGTAAAAGTGCATGTACCATTATATGACCCCTTTAACTCTTGATATCGTTTTATAGAGAAAAAATTATATTGCGATAATAAATGAATGAGCATATCAATTTAAGACGTGGCTAAATGTAATTTATGACCTGTATGTATCCTTGTATGGTATACCTTGTATGGTAATTTATGACCTTGTATGTATCTGGACGCTTTTCTGACTTTTTATGGCCCTTATTATTAAATTAAAGACGTTTTATGACTTTTTATGACTCTGCAGAAACCCTGAGCATAATAAAAGTGAAATTTTGGACAGGTGGTGGTGCTAGAGGGAATGAGTTAGAGACACCAAAATTGGTGTATTTAATGTTGGGACTGTTCTCTATCAGAATGTCAAACCAAAACAACTTTCCCGCAAACGGTTATATGGGCTGCCATAGACGCCCAGTCAGAAGCAGAAGAAGAAGCAGAAGCAAAAGAAGAAGCAGAAGCAAAAGAAGAAGCAGAAGCAAAAGAAGAAGAAGAAGAAGAAGAAGAAGAAGCAAAAGAAGAAGCATAAGCAAAAGAAGAAGAAGAAGAAGAAGGAGAAGCAGGAGAAGAAGCAGAAGAAGCAGCAGAAGAAGCGGAAGAAGAGGAAGAAGAGGAAGAAGAAAAAGAAGCAGAAGCAGAAGAACCGGAACAATTGCAATAGGTGACAACACCTTCGGTGCTTGGCCCCTAATAATAGGAACCGGAACAATTACAATAGGTGCCCGCACCTTTGGTGCTTGGGCCCTAATTAACATATATCAGCCGATAACAATATAGTGGCCAATTTATCATGCATCCCAACTCTTCACCCCCTCGTCTCCCTTGTCTCTTCGGCACCAGCTTGATAAGATGACGATCTGCCTGTGCCACGGACTTCTGGGGTCATCAGCTTCATTACTCCACCGCTCCGGCTCCGTCGGGCTTCGCCTTCCCTCCGGCTCCACTTTGGTCCTTGGTCGCACCAGCTCTGCCTCAGTCCACTGGCACCCTGGCTCCACCTCGGTGCGGTTCCGCCCTAACCTCTTGAACCTAAAGGTGTCATATGGTCTCACCATCTCTTTGGCTGCGCCTGGGCCTCCAGTTCTCCGGAATCCACTATTGGCTTTTGGACCGCTAACTCCACCCAGGGTCCTCCCACCATAGATTTCATCATGGGGATCTTCAGTCTAATCTGCCCTGCTGTGGTAGTTTTCTCTGCTCCTCCATGGGTATCGTCAGTCCTGCTGCAGTGGTCTTCTGCTCTGCCTTGGAAGTCCTCTTCTCCTCTGCCTTGGAAGTCCTCTTCTCCTTAACTCTCCTGAACTTTAATTTTTTTATTTTGTTAAATGAAATATTAATTTACGGCGTCAGGAGTCACTTCCGGAGGGGGGAGTTCTGTCACATTTTGGCTTTTGTTTTGGTTTAATTTTGCTTTTGACTTTTAGTTTGCTTCTCTTCGTTCCTATGTTCCCGCTCAGAAGTTACCGTGGCTTTGACAGACATGATGCTAATTTATTTTATATAAAAAATGCTTTAATTTTTTTCAATTTTAGAATTAGACTGCTTTATGCCTAGGCTTGGGAATCGGTTCCAGGTTCCGGTTTGGAACCGGTTCCAAACATTCCGATCCATTGGAATCGTACACGTCCACACGTTAACGATTCCACTAACGATTCCGTATGTTCCGTTCCATCCATTCCTGCATCGCGGCATGACGTTACAGTATGCGACTGGATTTTTAAATCCCCCAAAAACGCGATGGCTACGAGACGTAAACGATCGAGAGTGTGGATTCATTTTAAATGCAGACCGGGGAAGCAAATCTGGGCGACACAACCCCTCCCGTCATTTCAGCTCCAATGACGGCATCAAAACAATGAAAGCATGGCGAAGCGGCTCTCCACGGCTCTGCTTTCGTCGGCGAAAAAGTTAAGAAACTCGACGCTATTCGGTTGTTTAGTCTGACGTCACGCGTGACGTTTAGCCTCTTCCGGGCCCAAGCGCTCCGCTCGTCTTTCAGATCCTAGACTATATAAAACCTTTTCTTAAAGGGCTTTTTTCGCTTCAGTGCAAGTGGGTGTTACTAGGGATTAAGGGATAGCACCCACTGGCGCCAAAGTTTCTTCATTCGTTTAAGATTTGTAACTTATCAACTGCCGCCATTTTCTCTTATATTTCTCGTCACAGGGAAAGCAGTAGATGACAGTTAAATGTCACTTGTTTTTTTTAACTCCGATCTATTTAAACTACACGGGAACACGTTAAAACTCCGGCGAAAGCGGTAGGTAGGTAGAGAGGACCCGGCCTTTGGACCCGGAAACAGGAGCGCTTACGTCACGACTTAACAACCGGATAAGCATCAGTACCCAGCCGAGCAGTTCGCACGTGACTTTTATGCAGTGTTTCCCACACATAGACTAATTCGCGGCCACAAAATCAACTCCGGCCGCCACATATTGCGTTTCGTTCATTTTTTTTATGCTATTTAAAACACGCAGCGTATTCTTTCCGTTGTATTTCCTTTCCCCGCTCTTCCTCCGTCTCTTAATCACTCACGCGTCTCTCTCAAATACACACACACCGTGTCTGTCTATGAGGCGTCAGACTGGACAAAAGCGAAGCGAACTCCGCGAGCGACACTGGGCGATAGAGAGACAGAGTGTGACTTTTATTTAAACTTATATAAACTGATATAATTGATTTTACTGGACAGCTTAAAGCTCATAACCATATTTTGTTTGCATATATCATATGCAGTATTTGTCCTGAAAAGGCTACTCAGTAAATGTCTGTAATTTAAGGTCATTTCTATTTTATTTGTATACATTTTAATCATTAACTTTAAAAGCACACTCTTTTTATGACTAAAATAACAGTAAAGGGTAAAAAAAAAAAGAATTCCCAAAAATTAAAACGGAAAAAACGGAATTTGGGAAAAAATTAAACTGATTTCATGGGGCCCTAGATATTGCACACTTGGTTTTCATTCTCTAACACCACTTTAAATTAGACATTCAAAGCCAACAACTCTCAAAGCCACACTGTAAGTGTTCAGCAAATGGTACAGGAATCGATATGGGAATCGATAAGGAATCGCATCGATAAGCAGACTCGACAATGGCATCGATATCGATAATTTCTTAACGATGCCCATCCCTATTTATGCCCTGATATAATAAAATGAAAAAAAGCCTTATTAAATTAATGGGGAAAAAAACTTGAAGTTGTTTGGCATAATCTTTTATTATTATTTCAGTGAAGCAGTGAGAAGATCAGCTGTCAAGCTCTACTCATGCTCCTTCTGCCAGCCAGCTCAAGTCTACTTCAACTGCCAGTCACTGAACTGGGGAGGGTCAAGGTCCACTCAAAAGACCCATTAACGCCAAAATTTCACCAAGGAAGAATGGTATCACCTGCAAAATCACTTTCTATTCTGGAGGGTGCTACTGATAAGGCTTTTACTAAAAAATCCACTACATTGAATCAATCTGCCCATCCTTGTGAAATTTTAGGAAGTGTGCCAACATTGTAAAAATTATTTTACATGATCACCTCCCAGCTGAATACAATGGAGGAGGAACTGATGGAAGTGTTATAAAAACACTATAGCTTTTAAATCCGTCAAACCTCCTCTTCTTTGTGGCTACAGTCTGCCTAGTCTCAGCCTCAGACGTCACCCCCACAGACAGTTGATTGAACGTCTGATGCAAATGGCACACTTTTTCTGGAAACATTTCAGGACTTTCAAAGTTGCAATCTGATTGGTTAAATTCTAAAGGATGTCCAAGAGACGTGTGTGTCGCATTTTTTTATTAGTCCGTCTGGAAAAAAAAATGCTGTGATGCCAAAACCTCTTGGGAGAAGAAAGCCGTTGTGTTAACAACTGACAACGAGCACTTACCAGGGCAACTGAACGCTGGATTTTTAAAAAAGATGTGAATTTTGCGAAAACATTGTTGCAGTAAACTTGCACAACGTTATTCAAAGAATCATTTATTAGATGCACACCGGTCTGTTAATGTAGGGACATCTACATTATATTGTCACACCCCTAAACATGACGCGGAACGAAACAACCTCTGATTGGTTGCGTTCTTGGCCAAGAAAAGCTGCGATAGAGTCCAGACCTTCTGACGTCAGTCTGAAGGTCTGGCCACGCGAGACTACAATCTGACTCCTATGATAGCAGCCATAAAGGAAGGAACGAGACGTGGATGGATGAGGTCAGTATGTATGAGCGTATTTGTGTGTATGTGTGTGCGCCAGTGCTGCTTCCCCAGCGGTGGCAGCTAATGTGACTATCACATTTACTTACATGTAAAGATACACTGACTCCTCCAGCAGACTCTCCACAGATGGTCACTAATTCAGGGTCGCCCCCAAAGCTGTGGATGTTCTCCTGGACCCATTGAAGTGCAGCTACCTGATCCAGAAGACCATAGTTTCCTGGCGCATGTTCATCTCCTGTGCTAAAGGGCAGAATATAATCATACAACTCCATCAGAGACCTTAGACATCAATTCCACTGTATCAATTACATGAATTAAAAATTCTAAACTTGCATCACAAACATTAACTGATAGGACTTTATGGCCATTTAAACAGTCTTGTGAATGCATAACATGGCCTTGTGAATGCAAACCAAACCTCAATAATGCTTGATATATCATCTTTTAATGTTACTCCAAAACCAGGACAGGTAAAACGAGAAAAAGTGCCGCAATAATAAAAGGCTCATGACTGAGACGAAATGGCAAAAAAAAAATTCCTGCTGGTGTGACAATTTTGTTAGGAGGTCGCACTAGTGCTACCACCATGCTGGCCAACAGATAACAGCTGCCATTTCGATACTAAACAAAAGTGAAACGAAACAGTGCTACTCATTTGAGCTACGTTACACGAACTGTTTATCCGCTTAGGCCAATAATAGACAATAACGTTTAGGCGAGCTCAGAACAGGTACTTGCGGACGCGACACCGTTGTTACACAGCGCTGGGAGATCCAGTGAGAAAGTGTTTGAATTCGCACCAGAATTAATAACAAAGCTGCAAGATATAGTGTAAAGCATTCAAATTCAGTGCAGAATTCTGTTAAAAACCATTCCAAAAACACGTTAGCACAATCAAACAGTGCTAACGTGTAAACCAAAAGAAACAGTGTCATGAAAAAGTTAAAGAAGGCTTTCTATTATCAAATCACCAACATTCACCATGGATTTAATGTAGAAACGCTAACTGTACCATGGTATTGTGGCAGATATAGTCTAATGTTTTTTTGGTTTTTACATGAATTATCTCAGGGTTTAAGTGCTTCAGTACTGTGCGCTGTACTGACCTGGTACTGGTGCACTGTACTGACGCTAAAACTGACCTGGCTCAGTGGGTCCCATGAGGGACTGGCTAGGGAGGTGTGAGGAAGCAGTGTGTCCTCGAAAATGCGAACTCCCTGACTATGGTGAAGGAAGAGGTAGCTGGGAGTGCAGAAGCGGTGCATCGCTAACTGCCAGCGCATACCCAATATCGCCTGGAGGCTGAATAAACTGCTCTTTTATTGAGAAAGTGGGTCCTACGGGGGAAGGAGTGGGGACCTTCACCAACTCCCGGTTCAGAGCACCTCCCTCCACCTCTGGCCCACCCATCACAGGGTCACTTAGATGGATACTTTAAGGGTTTAGCATCACCTTCCTTTTTTGGGGGGGGGGGGGGGGGGGGGGGGCTCGACTGGGCAGACAGGATGACTCTGGTCGTGCTGGAGCTGGTGTACCACCAAGGTGGACATCATCTGGCCGAGGACTTCTGTCACTTAGTGGGCAAGGTCAGTCACTGTGCACAGTTCCTGCATCAACTGCCACACTACCCTTTTGCAGCTCTTTGAGAGTTTTTGTCTGATGAACTTGTAGGATGGCCATGGCATGCAAGGTGGAGGCAGCCTGTCTAGTGGCACTGTAAGCTTTAGCATCCAGGACTGCTGTCGCCTTACAGGCTTTGGATGGGTGACACTGACACGTATGGCAGCAAACTAATGTCAATAAGAACCGAGCGCACAACTGATGCTGCTGCGTGCAGTAAATGACTTTCGTGAGAGGATGACAGATCTACACGCGAGGAAACGGGGACTCGCAAGCTCATTCATACCATGCCAGCGCTCATGACATCTCTGCACGCAATACAAGCCCTCACGTGCGTGCATGATCATTCCACACGTCCTCGCGCATGATCATTCCACACGCTCTCGCGCTTGATCTGCTCTCGCCTGCTGCTTTTGCTCGCTTGAACAATTTTATTTTTGACAGTCGAGGGGCTGGACTCCCCTTTTCTGGAAGTCAGTTGTGATTGGACGCCTGTCCAATGACTTGTAATTGACTTGACTTAAGACATCACTTAATTTGTTTTATTTACTGTGGTTAATTAATGTGTAATGTGATTTAATGCATTGTTAATATAGAATATATTCTTACCAGATACTTTATTAACAGAAAGTCAATATTCAATATAATACCAATATTCTTATGTATTGTATTGCGTGCAGAGGAGATGTCATGAGCATGCACAGGGTATGAATAAGCTCACGAGTCCCTGTCTCCTCGCATGTAGATCTGTTATCCTCTCACAAAAGTCATTTTCTGTGCGCGCCAGCATCAGTTGTGCGCTCGGTTCTTATTGACATTGATTTGCCGCCATAGGCACGGACAATTCCGCCAGTTGGCAGCACTTTGTGGGCATAAATGCACCGCAACTGCACGTTCCACCTGTGGAGTGTCAATGTAAACCTTGGCAGCCCCGCCATCGAGGGTAGTGAGAGTGGAGGCGGCAACAGAGCGGCTGCGGGCAGTAAAAGGTGCCTTCCACGACTTCTGAATCTCCTCATGCACTTCCAGGAAAAAGGCAATGGAGCAGAATGCGTCTGTGAACTGTCCATCACACCCAGGAACCAATCATTCAACCACAAGCGCTCAGGGCAAGGTGGACGGTTCCTCCATTATCCTCTCCAGAAGACAATAGGCCACTCTCCAATACAGCGATTGACATCTGGTCCACATCCGGAGTGCCAAATGAGACACACACGGTGCCCCACGAGAGGGACTCGTACCATCACTCGGCAGTTTGACGACATATGGCATGTTAGGGATTGCGAGGTCCGTGGAGTCTGGCCCGGCGGAAGAGCTCCCACTGTAGCCCTCAGGTCTCCCAAAGTGTTAACCAGACCCACGGCTCTGCTATGAGAAGCAGCAACGGGCTGGGTAACTGCAGAGGGGACTCAGTGCCAATATGAAGAAGGAGAGTTGCAACCGCAATGCCAACATGGACATGCTTCCACAGTGAGCACATGACCTATTCACAAACGCTCAGCATGCTCTCGGCCCAGGTATTTGAGACAGCGATCATGGTTGTCAGATGAAGCCTGGAAACGACAGCATCCAAAAACACATGGACCGAGCTTGCTCTTTTAGGAAATGTAGGCACTTCACGTTGCACAGCTCTCCCAGGATGTGAATCACTGCTGGATGTGCCCTCACATCAGCAAGATCTCCACAGGATGGTATTCTTTAAAACAATTAAAATAGCAGTTTAGAAGGTATCTCCAAAGGAAAGCTCTTTTAAAGGTGCCCTAGAATGGGGTTATTTTATTATTTTATAATGTTTCCTGGGTTGCCCTTATAGTGTTAGTATGTTTTTTCAAAAATCAAATATAGTCATAATTTAGAAATAAAAGGCATTTTTCCTAGACTGATTTTAGCCTCTGATTTGAACACTCTGTTTGAAGGGTAACAGTGTAACCGGACACTGCTGACATGCTTGCATATGAAATAGCTACGTATTACATGTGAAACTCTCTCGAATACTTTTACTACAGCCATTAAACGTTTTTACTATTACGGCTATCGCGATTAACGAATCGTGAGATGTTTATAAAGTATTTAAATCTATTTCCATCACATAAAATGTTGCCGTGATGAGCATTGAGCAGATAACAGTCTGTTGACCGCGAGACTGAAGATCTTTCTCATTGCAATGCAGTTTCTGCACTCTCTCTAATGAACACGATGATGTACATACAGTAACGAGCTTCGTGGTGCAGTGTAACATGCGTCATTGATTTCATAACGAGTTTGGCAAGTGTCCAGATAAACTCGCGCTGTGTGGAAAGATTGTTCTTTGATCGCTTTCTTTATATAATTTATTCACTGAGAGAAGCCTGCTTGATATTGTCCCAGGTTAGAAAATAAGTCTGTGGTGAAATGAGCAGAGCAAACTAACAACTTCGAATTAAACTGTTGCGTTATCCGATTATATATATAAACATCAACCACGCCTGTTGACATTCCTTTTCTGTGGGAAGGGTATGAAAAGTACTCACATCCCCTGCACAGCCTGGAACATAGCATTTATTTCCATGATCTGCCATTTTCCCTATGATCCTCGCTTGTTTCGACGACTCGGCTGCGCAGTCCCGCCTGGCATTGAGGGCTGGCATATGCAAATCTTTGGAGGCATACATATTAATGATCCCGACTATTGCGTCACAGTCGGTATTATGTGGAGATTCGCCTGTTTTTCAGGGGTGTTTTTTAAAAACGAGATTTAAATAAGGAGAAAACAATGGTGTTTGAGACTCACTGGGCCCTATTTTAACGATCTGAAACGCAAGTGTCAAAGCGCAAAGCGCAAGTAACTTTGTGGGCGGATCCCGGCGCTGTTGCTATTTTCCCGGCGGGATAAATGCGTCTTGCGCCTGGCGCAAATCTAAAAGGGGTTGGTCTGAAGTAGCTTCATTATTCATAGGTGTGGTTTGGGCGTAACGTGAAATAAACCAACCAGAGCGTCATCCAACATACCCTTTAAGAAAAGGTGCGCATGTTGCATGGCGGATTGTTATTATTATGGCGCGCGCACCAGGCGCGCTTCAGAATCGGATCACAGCCGAGGAGATCGATGTTCTCGTCAGGGCCGTAAAAGAAAGAGAAGTGACATTGGGGATGGGACAAACCCACCCAAATCAATAGAAAAAAATATGAGAAAGCTCAACTTAACTGGTAAGTTAAAGAGTAAGGTTTTTAATGTACTTACATTATGGTAAAGGTGATTTCGCAGTCTTCAGATTTTTTTTCCCTAGTTCTTGATGGACAAACGAATTTGTCAGATGTCCTTATATACATATGTGTCTTGCCACTATTGGGCAAACAGGTCTGATCCGTCAATTTGCCTGAAAAATTACCAATATACACTGGTAAATGTGTAAGCTAGATTTATGCCTATTTTTTCACATCTTCATGGACACCACAATGATTTCCCTTGTATGTTAATATATTTCCTTGTTATAAGGTTTTTAATGTACTTACATTATGGTAAAGGTGATTTCGCAGTCTTCAGATTTTTTTTCCCTAGTTCTTGATGGACAAACGAATTTGTCAGATGTCCTTATATACATATGTGTCTTGCCACTATTGGGCAAACAGGTCTGATCCGTCAATTTGCCTGAAAAATTACCAATATACACTGGTAAATGTGTAAGCTAGATTTATGCCTATTTTTTCACATCTTCATGGACACCACAATGATTTCCCTTGTATGTTAATATATTTCCTTGTTATAATGTATGATTTGCAAAAATAAAAACTGCTGCATCTGTGTTGATGAGAGAATCAAAGTGTGTGCGCTTTGTGCACCCGCTACATTATGGCCAAGCATGCGCGCTTAAAATAGCATTCTGAACAACGCGCAACGCGCCATTGACTTTAGACCAGGTTTTTTTTGGTCAGTGGCGGAATTGTTTTCTGGAACTGCAAAATAGTACTAGGGAATGTTTGCGCCGAAACACGCCTCATTTTTGCGCCGACCCGCCCAGGGAGCGCAAGTTCATTTCCTAGTTTACCGACGCGCGTCTGTGGAGGGAAAAGCCTGCTTTGCGCGGGTGCAAAATAGGAATGATACATGCGTCAGTGTACGAAGTCAATTGCGCTGGGTGCAAGATAGGGCCCATTTAACTATGCCAAGATAAATTCAATTTCACATTCTAGGGCACCTTTAAAGCAAGTAAAATTGCTTTTCTCTGCCACAGGAATCCACTCTTTCAGAAGGATGACTGTAATGAGCGATCCGTGCCAGAACTGCTCACTTCCGAAGCAAAGTATGAATGAGAAGTGCATGCCGTCCGTATTTATACCTGTATGACCAGGTAGGAGTGGCTCTGCATGCAAATTTCGTTGGGCAATGTCCATTGGCTCGTTTAGTTACAACTTCAAGGTGATTGGGCTCCCAGGCGAGACCCAAATACATCAGTAACAACGTAATATTTAACGTGACAGACTGAATGGGAACTACATTTAATGCAAAACAATTGTAATTTTATGATTAAATTATTTCTGTCAGGTCCATTAAGTCAAGAACACACATAACAATAAAATGATTTAGGACATTTACTTTCTATCATTGGTCCTAAGGTCCTCGTATGTAAGGGATAATGTACATCCAGCCTGTTACGCTATAATCCATTATAATATACAAAACAATCGTCGTGGCAACAAGACGAGTAGTCGTTTTCAATATAGTCACTGAGTGGACGCAAGATGGCACGAGTCATGGTTATGTAGCTTTGTTATTGACGAGTCTTTATCAGAAAATATAAAACCTCGGAATGTTTCCAGCTGCTTTAAGTCAATAGAACACTGTACGCATGCTGATTGTGATATGTTAAAATATGCACTTTAAAGTCCCTGTAAAGGCAATTTCAAAAAAAAATTCTAAACACATTATAAATGTTAGAAATGTATTGCTAAAACATATTACACAGACTGTGAACTGTGAAGTACTGAATTTTGGAGTTAGACCGTTAAATAGTTTTTCACCATTGTTTTTTTCCGGATTTTCTGGGCGAGGCTAAAACAGGGCTCCCAAACAGGATGACGCACTGGAGCCCTTGAGCTCCTGGACACGCCCCTACTTGATGACGCACTGGAGCCGCTGAGGCTGGCCGCTCTTAACAATATTAATAGAGCACATTCACAGCAGTTTGCCGCTCAATCGCGAGTTACTGTCAGTACTATTATTGAGTGTGGCGACGGCAGCCCGCGAGTGGGCGTGGTTTCAGCGCAGCCAGCGGACACGCCCCCAGCGTTTGAGAGCAGAGATTACTGCTCATTTTTTCAAGATTTTGATAGATTATTTTATGTACTTGCTGGCTTTTTTATCATTCAAATTTGGCTGGGTGACTAATAACACATTTTTCTGTGGTGTGACAAACTCAGAACACATACTTAATTTTGACTTTACAGGGACTTTAAGTAATAAATGGATCTTTCTATCTCTCTCTCTCTAATAGACAGAGAGAAAAGCTGCATATACAACAAAAAGATTGATAAAAAAAAACGTAGTGCTAGGTTTAAAGGTTATTTTTTCCCATATTTTAACAGGCTGGCAATCCAAAGGAACCCTGCAGCTAATAGATAGCTGTGTGAGTTAATGTGACTAACCTTTGTGGATGCGATGTCTAATAAAATGTGATGTTGCACATTCTGCGTTTAATCGTTTTCTACACATTCTGACATGGTAACAAATCAAAATGTGAGAAAATATGGCACAATGGCTCCCGTCATATTTCATGGGACATGAGTTTATGCGGGCATTTGTAATCGAATTCTATGATAAGTGTCCGATCTACCACATCACGTACACTCACCTAAAGGATTATTAGGAACACCATACTAATACTGTGTTTGACCCCCTTTCGCCTTCAGAACTGCCTTAATTCTATGTGGCATTGATTCAACAAGGTGCTTAAAGCATTCTTTAGAAATGTTGGCCCATATTGATAGAATAGCATCTTGCAGTTGATGGAGTTTTGTGGGATGGACATCCAAGGCACAAAGCTCCCATTCCACCACATCCCAAAGATGCTCTATTGGGTTGAGATCTGGTGATTGTGGGGGCCATTTTAGTACAGTGAACTCATTGTCATGTTCAAGAAACCAATTTGAAATGATTTGAGCTGTGACATGGTGCATTATCCTGCTGGAAGTAGCCATCAGATGATGGGTACATTGTGGCCATAAAGGGATGGACATGATCAGAAACAATGCTCATGTAGGCCGTGGCATTTAAACTATGCCCAATTGGCACTAAGGGGCCTAAAGTGTGCTAAGAAAACATCCCCCACATCATTACACCACCACCACCAGCCTGCACAGTGGTAACAAGGCATGATGGATCCATGTTCTCATTCTGTTTACGCCAAATTCTGACTCTACCATCTGAATGTCTCAACAGAAATCGAGACTCATCAGACCAGGCAACATTTTTCCAGTCTTCAACTGTCCAATTTTGGTGAGCTCTTGCAAATTGTAGCCTCTTTTTCCTATTTGTAGTGGAGATGAGTGGTACCCGTTGGGGTCGTCTGCTGTTGTAGCCCGATCGCCTTTAGGTTCTGCGTGTTGTGGCTTCACAAATGCTTTGCTGCATACCTCGGTTGTAACGAGTGGTTATTTCAGTCAAAGTTGCTCTTCTATCAGCTTGAATCAGTCGACCCATTCTCTTCTGATCTCTAGCATCAAGGCATTTTCCCTTTTTTTCCCTTTTCAGACCATTCTTTGTAAACCCTAGAAATGGTTGTGCATGAAAATCCCAGTAACTGAGCAGATTATGAAATACTCAGACCGGCCCATCTGGCACCAACAACCATGCCACGCTTAAAATTGCTTAAATCCCCTTTCTTTCCCATTCTGACATTCAGTTTGGAGTTCAGGAGATTGTCTTGACCAGGACCACCCCCGTAAATGCATTGAAGCAACTGCCATGTGATTAGTTGATTAGATAATTGCATTAATGACAAATTGAACAGGTGTTCCTAATAATCCTTTGGGTGAGTGTATAAATAGGCCTATGTGAAACCGATATTATAAAACCATTCAAATAAAACGCAAATCTCCTCCAAAGAGCAAAGTAGAACATGAGATCTAAATTGCAAGAAGATCAGGGCAAAAGGGGGAACAGGTGTAAGATGATGAGCGAGGTTACGTGCGCTGATTGAGATAGTAGACAGCTGTGCGAGAGTGCACATGAAGGAGAAGGAAAACAAGGATTTTGTTTGATTTACCTGAAAAATCCAAGTAGGCCAAGCCTGTATTGAATCAGGACCACAACTACATCTTGATAGGCAGCCAAAACATGTCCATCAATTATGGATGCAGAGGCCATCGACAAACCTCCACCATGGATCATAACCATAACCTTTTGCAACATTAAAAAACAATATTAAAATGCAAAAATATATGCATGACAAAGCAACATGCTCAACCAAATCATTCACACTTACAGGCAACTTGTCATTAGCTCCAGGTTTAGAAGGTGTGTAGATGTTGAGGTAAAGACAGTCCTCTGCTGAATCAGGAACCTCTATATTCATAGATATATTGGCTATAAATTCTTCAAGTATCTGCTTATCCTGCAGACACCTGGGACAGACACAGAGTCACCACTTGCTCTCCAGTGTAAAATATAGGACCTAAGGCAAAGGCATTGATCTACTGGTGGATTAGCTTAGTTTTATTCTCACATGAGCGGCTGTTTTGTAGCATTTCTCACTCCGGCCCATTTCTCTGCAGGTTGGGGTGGAGCGAGTCTCAATGAACCCACGGGTGGTTTGGCGAAGGGTATGCCCAGGTAAGAATGGATGACTGTGTCCTTTCCTTTTGCTTTCATGTGTGATCCTTTCAGGGCCCCAGATTTGGTTTGCAGGACAGGTCCTGTGTAATTCAATTTGTGTAAAGGTTGATAAAATGATTTTTGACTTCTAATGGAAAAACAAAAGACATAAAAAAAATCTGTTTTCATAACTTTGAACATGGGGGTCTACATTTTCTCGACATTTCTTCTTTAAAAACATCTAAGATAAACTGGCTGAGGCCATTCTTGAATGCTTCTGAATCCATGTCACACTTTTCCTAATTATGTTTTTTCTAAAGTTGTTGATCCCCTTTCTGATGATATGCAAATATAATATTTATTAACTGCCCATTAAATTGTCCACAGTTATTCTATTTGGAATAACCAAAATAAGTTTTTCCAGATTGATTTAACCCTCAATCGGTCCTTGGGGTCTATATGACCCCAATCGACTTTTCCTTAATAAAAAAAAATGGTTCCCTTCATCTCAGTGGAATAAGACTTTGTGACTTTTCCTACATTATCTATATATACACACACACACACACACACACACACAAAAACTGGGCTTGATTCAGTAGTTCTATAGGTATGTAAAACTTTTTTTACAAATCTGGTCTTCGGGGTCAATATGACCCCACATTGAAATCATTGGGAAATGTGGGAAAAAAAAGAAAGAAATTTCTTCATGTGTCAAAAAGAGTCAATAAATCCAGCATAAATCTGTTTGGATGTGCGTTGAAGAGAAAACACAAGAGCCGTCTTAGGTTTCAGCCATGTTTCTTTATCTACTCTTGACTCCGCCCCGTAACCCTAACATTACATTTATGCTTCAGGGTGGCAATAGGCGACTCTTACATATCATGACATTTCATTTTTTTTTTTACATTCTGCAAAAAAAAAAAATCAGTCACCTTGTATATAGCCCACCATTACAAAACAAATGTATATCACTGCACAACATACTTTTTAAGCATCGGTAGGCTTTTATTTAACATAACACTGTCCTTTAAACTGTGACATTGTTTAAACTTAAGTAAAAAATCATAAAACTACTCCTCAATAAGCCTTCTTGGTTTTGAGACTACTCGTCCACTTGCAGTTTTCACAGGTAGACTTGAGAGCTCGGTGGGACTGTCTTCTCTTTTCCATGTTTGAGTGTCCATTTCCTGTTTTTTCTCTTTGTTGTCACACCCATTTTGTAGAGTCACATCTGTATTGTCCGCGTCCTTCCTTGGTGTGCCACTTTGTTCTTTTGACTTCATTAAAAACTTTGTTCCTTCTGTACACCTTGCCATATTCTTACATTGTCGCCAACCTGAAGTTTCTGAAGAGGTCTGGATTTTTGATCGAAATATTCCTTCTGCTTCTTTTGTCTGCTTTCTAGCAACTGCTGTACTGCGTTAGTTATCATGCGAGGCTTCAAGAACTCGGATGTAATCGGAAGTCTTGTTCTCAATCTTCGACCCATCAACAGTTGGGCTGGAGATGCTCCAATATCCTCCATGGGTGTGCTTCTCAGATTCAGCAGAGACAAGTAAGGATCTTTCCCATCCGTTCTTAAGCATATTCTTAACAGTCTGTACCCCTCTTTCAGCCATTCCATTCGACTGTGCGTGGGGGCTTGAGGTTTTGTGCATGAATTCCCACTCTTTCGCAAAAGCTTGAAATTCATGTGAGCTAAACTGTGGCCCATTGTCTGAAATGACAATGGCGAATTGTGACTTCAAATGGGTAATGACTGTTGTACTCCTTGTATCTGACCTCAACCACTCTACTTCAATAAATTTGGAGTGGTAATCCACTAAGATGAGATACTCCTGTTGGTCAAAGGTAAACAAGTCAACACCTATTTTCTGCCAGGGTCTTTCAGGAACACTGTGTGGATGTAATGGCTCTTTGGTTTGGCGTTTTTGGTGTGTGCTGCACACTTCACAGTTGTTAATCATCTCTCCGTCTGCAGCTTTCTATGCCTAGGTGACTTTCATGAATTTGCTTTAGCATTTCTGCTCTCATTGATGCTGGAACTAGGAGCCGTTCTCCTTTGAACAAAACTCCATCTACAACTGAGATTTCCTCTCTGAAGTTCCAATATCCTTGTATTTCATTTGCTGCTTGGCTCTTCATTTCAGGCCATCCATTTAGCACTGTCTCTGTGAGTTTTGTCAGAATCACATCCTCTTTAGTTTCCTTTTTGAATTAATTTAGTTTCTCATTTGACACAGGTAGGTTTGACATTACCATATGCACCTGGGCTTCTATTTCTTTATCAGGAGAGCCGGTCTCTGGTAAGTACGCTCTGGATAATGCATCAGCTATATACATCTCCTTACCTGGCTTGTACTGTACGTTCACTAGATATTTTTGTAATCTCATTAACAGTCTCTGTATTCTAGCTGGAGCACTGCTCAACGGCTTTTTCATTATTGCTTCAAGTGGTTTGTGGTCGGATTGTACGTCTACCTCTCTTCCATAAACATACTGATGAAAACGCTCTGCTCCAAACACAATCGCCAACATCTCCTTCTCTATTTGTGCGTAGCGCTCTTCTGTTTCCGTCAATGCACGTGATGCACAAGACACTGGCTTGTCTTCTTGAAGTAGAACAGCACCCAGTCCACTTTTAGATGCATCGACAGAAAGTGTTACTGGTAACCTGACATCATAGTATCTGAGCAAGGGGGCCTCAGTGAGTATTGTTTTCAATTTGCTGAATGCAATTTCTCCTCCCACTGCCAGGCAACGTCATCTCTAGTCAGTACACGCAATGGCTCAGTATGTTGTGACATGTTTGGGATGAACTTTGCGAGGTAAGTGACCATGCCAAGAAATCTCTTCACATCCTTTTTGCAGTCAGGAGTGGGCATTTTTCTGACAGCTTCAATTTTGGTCTGATCTGGTTTCAAACCATCCTTTGCGAAGATGTGACCGAGATATTTGATTTCTTCTAAGCCTATCTTGCATTTCTCTTTCTTAAACCTGAAGTTTTTGACTCTTGCTCTCTCTAACACTTGCCTCAGCCTGTAATCATGCTGCACTTTTGTTTCTCCCCAGATCAAAAGATCATCAATGTATGTCTCAACACCTTCAATTCCCTCAAAAAGTTGCTTCACCGTCCTGTGAAAAACTTCTGGAGCAGAGTTGACCCCAAATGGGATCGGAGGAATCTGAAGCGGCCAAAAGGAGTGTTGAAAGTACAAAGGCGAGAGCTGGCTTCATCTAATTTGAGTTGCCAAAAACCTAAACTTGCATCCAACACTGTAAAGTATTTGGCTTTTGAGAGTCTGCTAGTTATGTCCTCTACCGTTGGTAGCTGGTAGTGTTCTCTCATTACTGCTGTGTTGAGATCTCGGGGGTCTAAACATATTCTTAATTTCCCATTAGACTTTTCCACAATCACAATGGGGTTCACCCACTGTGTTGGCTCTTCAATTCTTGCTATTACTTTCATTTTTTCCATTCTGTTCAGTTCTTCTCTCAGGGTAACTGGAATTTTTCTAGGTGGATGAACTCTCGGAACCACATTTTCATCTATTCGAATTGTGTGTTCGCCATCCAGGCAACCCATGCCCTCAAACACATCAGCATACTCCGTGAAGATATCCGTTTTGTCACTTTTGCTCAATTCCATCACTCTCTGTATGATCCCCATTTGTTCACATGCATTAATTCCTAATATTAGTTTAGCATCTGATTTCACAACAATGAATTCCAGTACATGTGTTTTCTTTTTGTATTTCACTGTCCAGTTACACTTTACTTTCACAGGTATTTTGTCTCCGGTGTAAGTTGACAGTTTCACATTTGTGGGTCCTAGAATGTTCTTTTTTCCAATTCTTTGCAGCAGGCTGTACTGGATTACATTGGCTTGCGCACTAGGGCTGTGACGGTTATTATATAACCGTGAGACCGATGGTTATAGTTGAACACCGTCATTAGAACTCTATAACCGTCAAAACCGTGTTATTAAAATATTTTTTACAAACATGTTTTATCATAGAGGATGTTTAAATACTAATATCAGCTTACGAGGGAAACGGAGGCGGAGTTAGTGGTGCTTCGGAGGCTGCACTGCTGGAGATGATTCGGGAGACCGATCAAAGCGCGCGCCTTGTTAAAGCCTTGTTTATACTCGACGCGTCCGCACAAGCGCGAAGGTGCGCGGCAAAAATGACGCGTTGGGTGCGTAAGACCGGCAAGACCACGTTCGTTTGGCTGAATGCACCGTTGTTTTGTAACAGCAGCACACGCGGCGCCGCATCCGAGGATGAACTACTTCAAGCCTAATCTGCCCGAGAATGTACGTCTCACAGCACCAGCACCCAGTTTGCGCGTTTAAATTGCAAAGTTCATTGCAAAGGTTTTTTTAAAGGTTTTGCTTACTGTGTAAGATTTATTTAAAACAAAGCACGTTCATTGCAAAGTTTTTTTTTTTTGTTAGGGATTTGTTTACTGTGTGTGATTAATTTAATGGAAAGCACATTCACTTCTAGTTGTCTTGCTGTTAATTTTAAAATAAACTTAGAGCAAGTAGCTAATCAGTGTCTGCTCGTTTATTCAAACTAAGTTGTTCTATAACAGACGAACGTCGCAAAGCCCGAGACTAATGTCAACTTCTCTTAAAAGTCTCTCTCTCATCGCATCTGACGTGATTCCACAGACAACTTGATCTCTTATAAGAGATTCTTGCAACAGTCCAAACTCGCACGACTTCGCTTTTAGCTTTAGTTCTGTGATGTATTGGCTAATGGTCATGTCCCCTTGCACACATGTGAAAAACTTATACCTCTCATATGTTATGTTCTTTTTCGGGTTACAGTACTCTTCAAATTTCTCCATTATTTTCGTCAGACTATGTTTATCATCGTCTTCTTCGAACGTGAAGGTATTGTACACTTCAACCGCTTCTTTGCCGGCTACATGAAGAAATAGTGAGGACTTTACCTTGGCTGGCTTGCTAGCGCTTCCAGTCGCGTCAGCTCAAATCTTTGCCGAAATCTCCTCCACTTTTCCGACAAATTACCGTGCAGTAGATCAAGTCCTGCAGGTGGCTTTAAAGTAACACCAAGTAAATCTTCCTCTTCGGTCGCCCTACTGGTTGGAAACGAAATTGTCCATTGCCGCTGTCGTAAATAATCTAGCCTACCGTCGCACGCACGCTCGCTGTTTATCCAGCACCGGCTTTAGAATGAACGATGTCCACAGACAAGGTAGAGTATGTTAAATGATTTCATGAAAGGATGATGTATTGCGACATCAGAAACGAAGAAAAGCGAAATAATGACTATTGTAGCGCTTGACGTAAAGCAGTCGAGTTTTGTAGTTCTTTTTTGTGCACGGGTTCCTACCCGAAACCCGAAGTTACATAGTGCCAGTAAAAGCGATACAGACCACGTCAGGCTATGGCAGACGAGTCATTTAACTTATTTTAAGTCGATGTACCATCACAAGGGTCTTGGAAATATAATATGAAGGTTGAAAAACTACATAGTGTTACTTTAATCCTTCCATTTTTGTTACTCTTCTTGTCACTTTATTTCCTTTAGTACTTTACTGCTGACACCATGTTTGGATGTGCGTTGAACAGAAAACACAAGAGCCGTCTTAGGTCTAAAACTACTCTTGACTCCGCCCTGTAAATCCAACATTACATTTATGCTTCAGGGTGGCAATAGGCGACTCATTTATTACATATCATGACAAAATCTGAAAATTTTCACCCAGAAATGAAGGCCTAGTACTAGAGGATAAATGAGATGTAGAAAGGACATGCTCACTCACACATACACAAACACACACACAAAAAAACACACACATGTATGACTGCCACAGAGAGCATTTTTATAGAATTTGGCACACATGCAGAACAAAGATATAAAAGGGTGAGACCTAATGCATGCACATTGCACACGGACACGCACACAAACATACATACATTTGCATTCTCTCTCTCACACACACACAGACAGACAGACCGACAGACGCTCTCTCTCTCTCTCTCTCTCTCTCTCTCTCTCTCCTCTCTCTCTCTCTCTCTCTCTCTCTCTCTCTCTCCTCTCTCTCTCTCTTCTCTCTCTCTCTCTCTCTCTTCCTCCTCTCTCTCTCTCTCTCTCTCTCTCTCTCTCTCTCTCCTCTCTCTCTCCCTTCTCTTCTCTCTCTCTCTCTCACACCACACACACACACACACACACACACCACACACGCACACACACAGAGATAATTTGTAGTGATGGGGACGAGACCGCCTATGCCGAGTCCGAGTCAAGACCGAGTCTTTGAAGGGTCGAGTCCGAGTCGAGACCGAGTCCGTTGGTTTTCAAATACAGTCGAGTCCGAGTCAAGACCGAGTCTTTTAAGGGCCGAGTCCGAGTCAAGCCCGAGTCTTTGAAGGGTCGAGTCCGAGTCGAGACCGAGTCCGTTGGTTTTCAAATACAGTCGAGTCCGAGTCAAGACTGAGTCTTTTAAGGGCCGAGTCCGAGTCAAGACCGAGTCTTTGAAGGGTCGAGTCCGAGTCGAGACCGAGTCCGTTGGTTTTCAAATACAGTCGAGTCCGAGTCAAGACCGAGTCTTTTAAGGGCCGAGTCCGAGTCAAGACCGAGTCTTTGAAGGGTCGAGTCCGAGTCGAGACCGAGTCCGTTGGTTTTCAAATACAGTCGAGTCTGAGTCAAGACCGAGTCTTTTAAGGGCCGAGTCCGAGTCAAGAACGAGTCTTTGAAGGGTCGAGTCCGAGTCGAGACCGAGTCCGTTGTTTTCCTTGTTTACCCCAGTCTTAAAGTAAAAAGATGACTATGAAAAATAGTAGTATTTAATTAAATGCATTTATGGTAAAATTACTATACATTTTATTTAATTAAATAAATTCATGATGAAATTACTACATTTTCATGTCAATTTGTGTTCATTTTGACCACAAACTATGCGCTGTCACTTTAATTCAGCGCATACAGCACAGAAGAAATAGACTCGGTGCGGAAACGATCTCTGCACTGCTGTATACGCACAGCACCTGGAACGGATCGCCGGACCGGACCGCACCCGCGTGCAGTGTGAAAGCTCTAACCGGTTAACATGGGTACGGAAAAAAATATGCACCGCATACGCACTGCAAACGGAGTATGTGTGAAACGAGCGTCAGACGAGACTGTATTTGAAAAACTGCAATTTACTTCAGCAAGCCCAGATAGTATGTAATCATTGAAACAATGTTGACTCAGTGTTGATACATCAACGCTAATTGCATTGAATTAAGGTTACAAAGTAATGTTGTTTTAGCATCACTCTTGCACCCTCAGTTAATGTTGAAATAATGTTGGGAATTCAACCAAAAATCAATGGTAATAGTATTGATTCAACATTACAAAGTGATATTTTATCAACATCACTTTTGCTCCCTCAGTTAATGTTGAAATAATGTTGAACAAAAAATCAATGGTAATGCTATTGAATCAACATTACACTATGATTGATTCTATATCACTGCTGTTGAATCAATATTGAATTTAACAAAAATAATCGATGGTAATATTGTTGAATCAACGTTACACTATGATGTTGAATCTACATCACTGCTGTTGAATCAGCTCTGAAATTAATCAATGGTAATATTGTTGAACCAACGTTACACTATGATTGATTCTACATCACTGATGCTGAATCAATATTGAAATTAACAAAAATAATTGTTGAATCAACGTTACTATGATGTTGAATCTACATTTTGAATGAACATTGAAATTAACAAAAAATAATCTTTGGTAATATGGTTTGATCAATGTTACAATGTGATGTTGATTCTAAATACATTTTGTTGAAAGACTGAAAAGGAACGCCAAACAATGTTGCCATCTGATGTACCAATTAATGTTGAAACAACATTAATATGTCAATCACACTTCAATGGTGCGTCAACAAATTCCTGACCATTTCAAAATTTGTCGAAAACCTTTTAAAATATAAATGACACCTTTCCAGCAGTTGAGTCAATTTATTTTATTCAATCAATCAATTACAACAAATATATTCAAATATCATTGTTTTAAAAAAGAAAAGAGGAGAAATAGGACAAAAGCATTTCAACCTATAAAAATAAAATTGGCTTCAGAAGTCTGATGTCATCATAACTACAGGTCCTGCGGTTCAGGTTTTTAAAAATCTGTCTTGCATCATTAGACTACTGCCTCTTTTCCTTTGAGTTCTCTGGAATCTGAAAAAGAAAGCATGATGTTACTCAAGAACGAATCAATTCAGTTGTCATACATACAGTCACATTCAATAATGTTAATATGCTAAACACAATATGATTAACTTTTTTTTTTAAAGTCACTGAAAACAAAATATTCTAACTACGATTATAGTATCGTAAAATCAGATCAATGAACACTTCCAGGTGCTGGAGCTAAACTCTTCATGAAGAGGAACAAACACCTCTGAGCTACAGCCATTACATTTCTCAGTTCATTTTCTGTCAAACTACAGCATTCAAATAACACTTTTATCTTGTAGAATAAAAAAGATCTTAGTTTTTTTCAATGCAAATTTCTTTAAAGTGATAGTTCAGCCCGAAATGAAAATTCTGTCATCATTTACTCAAGTTGTTCCAAACCTGTATGAGTTTCTTTCTTCTTTTGAACACAAAATAAGATATTTTAAAGAATGTCGGTAACCAGAAAGTTGACGGTGGCCATATAGGAAATAAATACCATGGAAGTCAATGGCTAACATCAACTGTCTGGTTGCCAACATTATTCACTCGATCTTCTTTTGTGTGCAGCAGAAGAAAGACATTCATACAGGTTTGGAACAACTTGAGGGTAAATAAATGATGACATAATTTTAATTTCAGGCTGAACTATACATTTAAAGCTGCAGATTCACCTTATGTAGACCCTAATCTCTTTAAATATCACAAAATAGCCATGTCAGTCACTTTCTTAATAAACACTAGATGTTTTTTTTTTTTTTTGTTATTGTGTTTCAGTGGAAACAAGCTGAACTGAATGGAAATCAGTTATTTCTCAAATTTAATACAGATTCAGGAATATGAATGATTACCTGATAAATCAGTGATAAGATACAGGATATCATCAAGTCCCAGGTCAGGTGATTATGCTGTCGACAACACCTCAGTGTATGATCAATATCAGCATTATCAGGAGGTGCTTCTTTAATTGTCCATCTTCATCTGCCTTCACTCCTACTAAAGGAGCAATGTGTTCTGCATGGAAGCACTGACCGATACAAGACATGGGCCATGTTAACATTCATGCTCATGTTCATGTCTCTTGCACCTTAAGAAATCTGTTAAATGACATAACTTTATTCAGGAAATTCCTAATAAACTTTACTAAAGCAAGATGCAGTTTTTTAAGAATGTAGAAAAATAGATGCTTTATTCAAACACTTTAATAACTTTGTAATCTAATTACAGTGAGTAACAAAAATCAAACACAAATAAGCATGCAAAACAAAGGAACAGATAAATAAGGTAGATGCACCATTGTTTGAAACTGTGCTAGAGAAGTCATGTAAGTATGTCAGGTGATTCAACAAACAAGACTTCTGTATAGGATGCACCTGTTTTCTCTCTAATGAGGAAGCATTAGACTACTGAGAAGTGAACATGCAAAGACAAAATGGGCGTTTACCGATCAGTGGCCAATTTCAAACTACAATACAGGTAAATGTTTTTCAACCATTTTTCAACAGACTTGCTAAAATCATGAAGGCCCACCCCTAAACCAAGCCCACAGTGGATTACAGCAAATTGGGTAAAGCGGTTGAAAATGCCCATTGTGGTTTGAAAACGCCCCACTGATCGAGAAACACCCACTAGTGTTCTGCAGATATATAAGCCTGAATGATCTTGTGCTCATCAACTACAAATCACTGTTAGTTCAATATCACTGTCTCCACCCATGTGTGTTGTTGGCTTTCATCAAAATTTCAATGCTGATGTCACCATGCTATCTGGGAGGCGACATAATGAACGACACTTGTCTCATTCGTGGAGGTGTAAAAAGGTTCTTTGTGATGCAAGATTTATTGTATAAAGATTTAAATTATGCAACAGAAAAGGTATATGAGTCTGCTGTTTTTGCTGTTTTTGTCAATTTTAAGTTTTAATTTAAAATGTTTGCGATTTTAATATAAGTAGCCTACATATGGTTCAGTATGTTACCTTGCTTGAGCAACTTAATATATAATCTATATAGAAGTAATGCATTGAATAATTTGTTGCTTAAATTGTGTTTAAACGTGAATACGTCTATTAAAGTGTGTAGCCTATGTGTAAAGAGAATCGCACTGGTAACAACTTTTTTTAAATAAAAGTTGCTGATAACTTCTGAATTTGAAATACAAATAAGTATTATAGTGAGTAAATATGCTTGTTTGTGTTTGTGGTAGCCTACAGCCGCGGATCAGTTGCGTACTGCAAACGCAGCATGAAAGCTCTATAGCGCGTGCTGCTGCTGTACCGTATACGCACCCCAACACGCACCGTGTGAAACGGGCGTTAGTCAAGATCGAGTCTTTGAGGAAGCAAGTCCAAATCGAGATTTTGTCTCGACATGTCAGTTTTGATATTAATGATTTAATATCACCCCAGTGGAAAAAAAAATCTCGAGGACTCAGTCTGAAATTACGAGTCCTTCTCCCACTGTGGTCCGAGTCCGAGTCAAGACCGAGTCTTTGAAGGGTCGAGTCCGAGTCAAGACCGAGTCTTTGAAGGAACGAGTCCGAGACGAGTCCGAGAAAGCAGAAATCGGTCTCAACCGGACTCGAGTACTACATATCAAATTTGGCTAATGAATCAGCCACACATGCAGAACACGGATGAGTGAGACCTAATGCACACTCACACGCAGAGAGAGCAAGAGAGAGATGAGACAGAGATCAAATACAACTGACCTTTTCAACTTTAGAAACTTTACGTTGAGATGTAAGAGCTGGAACTGTGTTTTGAAAACAAAGAAATTGTTCCCAAGCAAAAGCTATAAACGAGGGTCTTTTGTGTCCTGCACACAGTTAATTCTGTGCTGGCAGTATGGCAAAGAGGTACACTCTCCTCCAGACACTGGACTATGTGCTGGAAAAACTGCAAAAGAGCCATTTGTGCTACTCACACAGTGTTATTGTGCCAGATGTGTGCGGACTGATTGTTTTACCATGTGTTTTACATATAGTTTTTTTTTTTTTGTAGCTTGTTATTGCTTTTATGTTCAGAATGTGATTGTAATTTTTTTTATTGTTATTCGATGTTCACTCCTGTTCATTTTTGCATAGCCTATTGCTGTTGGTTTTATTTACATATTTATTTCATTTCTTTTGCATTCTAAAGTTAATTATTATTTATTAACTTCAATCTGACTCCAAGTCTTGTCCTTTAGGTGTGTCTTATGTGGCATTTTTCTGTCAAATTTCTGTGGCATTTTGTAAAAATAGGCATCCCAAAATGCATCAAAAACTTTTAAAAAATCTACTATTTGAAAGAATATTTATTTTAAATGCATTTTCTGACGTTGAAAGACGTTGTGATACGACCAGTTGGCCACATCCATAGACTGTAAGGCCACATCCAGTAAAATGAATGGCTCTCTATTGCCTCTGCTGGTCAAAACTATTTCTTTCTTAAACTGTAATAATTTTAGGTTTATCTCTAACCAGCAGATGGCATACTTCTACACCTAACACCTAGATCAATATCCAGAATCAAATTAAATTAAATTTAAATCGTCATTTAAGTGATTTTTCATAAAAATGTAATATTGCATATGCAAGCTAATGGTGTAGTTGAGGAATTGTGTGGTAAATGGGTATAAAAGTACTTAATATCTCCCAAAACACCCCAGTTAACACAGAACGTTCCCCTAACGTTAGTTTTTGGTTCCCGTTTGGTTATTTTTTTGGGAACCAAATACTAACGTTAGTGGAACGTTCTTTTTAGGTTTCATTTTTATGTAACCATAAAACAACGTTCCCGGAATGACGCAGGGTGGTTACTTTTAAATAACCCAAAAATAACTTATAACAACTTATAGAGAACGTTCCCTAATGGTTATTTTTAAGTTATTATTTTGCAACCATAAAACAACGTTCCCAGAACGTTGCATGAAGGTTATTTTTTTAATAACCTCAAAACAACTTATAGAGAACGTTCCCTAATGGTTATTTTTAAGTTATTATTTTGCAACCATAAAACAACGTCCCCAGAACGACGCAGGGTGGTTACTTTTAAATAACCCAAAAATAACTTATAAAGAACGTTCCCTAATGGTTATTTTTAAGTTATTATTTTGCAACCATAAAACAACGTTCCCAGAACGTTGCATGAAGGTTATTATTTTAATAACCTCAAAACAACTTATAGAGAACGTTCCCTAATGGTTATTTTTAAGTTATTATTTTGCGACCATAAAACAACGTTCCCAGAACGTTGCATGAAGGTTATTTTTTAATAACCTCAAAACAACTTATAGAAAACGTTCCCTAATGGGTTTTTTTAAGTTGTTATTTTGCAACCACAAAACAACGTTCCCAGAACGTTGCATGGAGGTTATTTTTAGAATAACCTCAAAACAACTTATAGAGAACGTTCCCTAATGGTTATTTTTAAGTTATTATTTTGCAACTATAAAACAACGTTCCCAGAACGTTGCATGAAGGTTATTTTTGGAATAACCTCAAAACAACTTATAGAGAACGTTCCCTAATGGTTATTTTTAAGTTATTATTTTGCAACTATAAAACAACGTTCCCAGAACGATGCAGGGTGGTTACTTTTAAATTACCCAAAAATAACTTCTACAGAACGTTCCCTAATGGTTATGTAATAAATGGTTATTTATAAAACAACGTTCACAGAATCTGAAAGCACTGAATAAAAAAATTGTAAAACTGACATTTTGTAGCTTTATCAAACTTTTTGGTGGTATAAAAGAAATACTGCCAATACTGCGTTCAAATTAAATATTGCGCTTGAGTATTCGTAAAAACAATAATAAAAAAATCTGAAATTATAAAAGTGCCACAATTGTCCCACTTTCACGTCCTGGAGTGGTGATTTGCACCTATGAACGGGTCATATAACTTCAAAATAAGTTTTAAATTCATGATTTAATAATGAGATTTTTATTCAAAGGTTCTAATTCTAGATGTTTATGTTTGTAAATGCTGCGTGACTTTGACGCATGCGCGTGAACATTCGAGTCGCCTTCAAACACTGGAGCGGAGATGAGTTGCCATGGAAACGGCGCGGCACCAGTGCAACAGACAAGCAGCAAAACTCCGACTCTCGCTGTTATTTTCACTGCTTTCAGGTGAGTTTAGTCTCTAAAATCACACAAATAATACACAAAACTGTTCTGGACACTTCTCTTACTTGTAATTGACACGCTTCTGTTTAATATTTACTGTATAGAAATTGTTTAACGTTACTGTCTTCGAAAAAAATCCGTTAGCATCTCAACCGTTTTTAGAAGAGGTAACAAAAGGCTAACTTTATAGCTTGAGCTTTTGTTTATGAATGTTTGGGCTTTTAATCGCATCTTATGTGTAGATGAGAGGTTTTAGTTTTGTAAAGATTTTGATTGGAAGTGAGTTAAAAACGTAGTAGCAGCTATGTATTTAAAATTAAAAGTACTGTTAATCGATGACGTCACTTACACGGCTGAAACTAGCTCAATCAATGGTTAATAAATATTGATAAAAATGTTCTGTGATTTCAGCAGCAACAAAATACTCACCAGAAACACAATCCTTATTTAAATCTAGATTAAAAACACATCTCTTCATCCAAGCATTCAATTAACACATCTTATAATCTTGCACTACAGTTATATGTGATGAAATGGTAAAAAGTGCACATGATCATCTTTTGCCTGAAATAATATGACAGCAGCTATGCTAATCTTTCTCCTGTTTTTTCCCTGTTTCTATCTCAGGATGCTCAGGAAGTTTACTAGAGATTACAGCAGCTCCAGTTTGGATCCAGCCTTACTTGTGAAGACTTCTAATGACACCAACACTCTTGAAGACTTCAGATGATGACAAACTATAGATGGACATACAAAACTGCCAGATATTATCCTTATATTGCATTGGCCCGGTTTTACAGGCAGGGCTTGGATTAAGCCAGGATTAGGCTTTAGTTAAATTAGTATCTTTTTAAAATGTACTTTAGAAAAAAAAAAAAACATTACTGCTGTGCACCTTAAGACAAAACAATGGCACTGAAATATTTTAAGATATGTCAGTGCAAGTTGCTTCCAGTTAAGACAGTTTTAACATGCATTTTAGTCTGGCACTTAAGCCTTTTCTGTGAAACCGGGAAAGGTAAGGGAAGGTTTGCATGACAGTTTTGCTGACACATAAACAGGAATATCTCAGTACACCTAACTCAGAGAAAGAGTAAGCATTGTTCATTAACATATTACCAACATACCGGTAGTAACAATAGCGGGTTGAAAATCTGCAAACTTGCCCTTTAGAAAAGTTGAAGGATAGCATAAATTTGTCTGTTTAACTGAACATGACTTTAAACTCATGACTTGTATTATCTTATGGACATTACTTTGTTGCCAGAAGATGCTCAGTGAGTAGCAGTATACAATTATATTACTACACATAGTGAGCCTGAGGGAATGTGAGTCTGATTGTTTTTCTCATCTTAAAATAAAGTTATTTTAACCACTAGCCTTTTGCTCATGTTTTGAATGTGATGCATAGCCATCAATCCATGATTGTGTTTTTTTTTGTGTGTGTTTTTAAACAATGAATCGGCAAAAACATGGACTGTACAGGTTGATTATTTATAGATTTACTGTTGTATTTTATTAAAGTAAAAAAAAATTGTTGTTGAACGTAAAGAAAACTTTACTGGCTACCTTAAAACAAACCATAAAAACTAACGTTCTGGAAACCAAAAACTAACTTTCTGAGAACCAAAAAACTAACGTTCTGAGAACCAAAAACTAACTTTCTGAGAACCAAAAACTAACGTTCTGAGAACCAAAAACGAACGTTCTGAGAACCTAAAACTAACATTCTGAGAACCAAAAACTAACGTTCTGAGAACCAAAAACTAACTTTATGGGAACCAAAAACGAACGTTCTGGGAACTAAAAACGAACGTTCTTAGAACTTTATGGGAACCAAAAACTAACTTTCTGAGAACCAAAAACAAACGTTCTGAGAACGTTCTGGGAACCAAAAACAAACGTTCTGAGAACGTTAAGAAAACTTTCCTGGCTAACCAAAAACAAACCATAAAAAAATAACGTTCTGAGAACCAAAAACTAACGTTCTGAGAACGTTCTGGGAACCAAAATCTAACGTTCTGAGAACGTTCTGGGAACCAAAAATTGTTAGCTGGGACAGCATTAATGAATAGATGAGAAGTAAACAAAAAAATTATATATTATTTGTATGATTAAAAATGTATATAATTTTTGTACAATTACTCTATTATTGCTGGGGTCATATAGACCCCAAAGACCAAAGTGTAAACAGGGAACGAATACCTTATGAGGGTTAATGATATTATTTTGGTTTCTCAACTTGTAAACACAAATGGTCATTTGCTTTCTTATTCTGGATTCTTAACTAAATATTGTATTCTTGTCACACCACACAATACCCCTTTACCGTTTAGTAAACTAATTGAACATGCTTTCTAGTGGCGTCGTCGTCTGTGCGCATTTGACGTTAAACCCGTGAAAACAAGATTCCTTCAACGCTTTTGTATACGCCGTTATCTTATCTTGACAGGAAAAGAGTTAGCTTACTGCTCTGCAAGTAAACGCACTTATTATGACACATTAGTCGGACTTACCATCCTCTGCTTTCACAGTGTTTTGAAGAGTCAGTGTGATCAGCATACAGAGTGAAAGCACGACAGACTCCCTCATCGCCATGCCGTGATCAGTCAGTCCTGCTGCAGAATGAGCGTTCACAAGCTCTGCACGGCAATTTACACAATGCGTGATCTGGCCACACTTTGAACTTTGCCATGGGAACTGTGGTTGCCAGATTTTTATGAAAAGCCACGATTTTAAACTGAAGCGATAAACTGAAGGGACCCACTGTTCCTAAATAGGCTGTTACATATTAAATGTAATATTTTGATCTTCAGCTCTTTGATCACTATTTTCAGGAGTATTTGGGTTTCATGGATGTGTATTATGTTATTCATAAATATGAAACAGTTTGTCTGTTTTTAGAAAAATAAAATACACAAATTTGTGTTGCTAATTATTTGTAGCCTGTTATATTGTATTGTTTGTAGTTAATGAGACCGGGGACAGTTGCAACACTTTTTGAATTTGGCTCTGTTACTCATAGACGGTTTGGATTATACAAACCAATTGTTTATACAATAATCTTACATCTGTCTGTTAATAGTCTAAACCATTTAAAGATAATTACAGAATCTACATTTTTCACAATTTGCATTTGAATGTAAGGAGTCAGATGTTGCAACTGACCCTGGGCCCGGGGACAGTTGCAATATTGTTTGGAGATGGTTGCCATCATGTTACAAATACAATATATTACAATATATGTTAGTGTTAGCAAAATGACTTATTATCAAAAATGTAAGTTATAATAATATTACAGTGTTATTTATTCATCAGCTTTGATTAGATGACAATTATAGATTTGTCTAGATAGGCCTTATGTGGAGATGTCAAATATTCAAACTGATATAAAATACAGTAGGCTTTTAGTGATTGGGGAGAATGGAACAATTTGTGAGGAATTAACTTTTTTTTTAGCCTATTGTCATGTAAAACATTTTTAAAAAACTTTTATAATTAAATATTATTTATTTATGCATTGTACGGGGACAGTTGCAACAGTTGTTGCTTCCTCTATAAGGAAACTCGTTCCTGCCTATTGACTGGCCGTGCGTCGATTCTGAGAATGCTGCAACAGCTGCCACATAGACTTTAAAGGGATAGTTCACTTTGAAATTAATTTTTGATATGTTTTAGCTTACCTCAAGGGCATCCAAGATGTAGGTGTCTTTGTGTCCACAGTATTTTCAATTTTGATATTTTTAGGTCAAACCGTTCTTGTCTGTCAGTCATATAATGCAGGTCTATGGGGTCCACCTCAAAGAGCATGCACAGAGAAGTCAAAATTAAACATGATTTAATGACTCGTAAATGTAAGTACACATTGATGGCCTAAGACATGAAACGAGCGGTTTGTGTGAGAAAACGAACAGTATTATATCGTTTTTACCTCTTGTAAACACAGCCACGTCCAAGTGATCTGAGAGGTCGCAAGCGCTTCATTCTTTTCCGGAAAGCACCGGAAGTGAAACCTTGCGCATGTACGTCACTCATTGTTTACACAGAACAGAGATTGTAGGTAAGACGGCTAATGAAAAGGGTACTAATTTGCGCTTATCCGGGATGTTTAAAATGTCGTAAAAAAAAAACAATTACAAAAAAAAAAAAACAATTGTATGAGTGACGTAGGGGCCTACACACGCGAGGTTTCACTTCCGGTGCTTTCCGGAAAAGAACGAAGTGCTCGCGACCTCTCAGATCACTTGGACGTGGCTGTGTTTACAAGAGGTAAAAACTATATAATACTGTTCGTTTTCTCACACAAACCGCTCGTTTCGTGTCTTAGGCCATCAATGTGTACTTACATTTACGAGTCATTAAATCATGTTTAATTTTGACTTCTCTGTGCATGCTCTTTGAGGTGGACCCCATAGACCTGCATTATATGACTGACAGACAAGAACGGTTTGACCTAAAAATATCAAAATTGAAAATACTGTGGACACAAAGACACCTACATCTTGGATTCCCTTGAGGTAAACTAAAACATATCAAAAATTTATTTCAAAGTGAACTATCCCTTTAAGCGTGGAAGGGGACCTTCCCTTATCCAACAACTCTTGAAGGAAACTAAGCAACCGCAAAACCCCACACCTTCGTGGGTCCAGGTTTTTGTCAGTGCACCATTTAGAGAACACAGACCATTTAGACGCATAGAGCCATCTGGTAGAAGGAGCTCTAGACTGCGTGATTGTGTTCATTACTGCGTCTGGCAGGGCAACGGGTAACCATTGGTCAACCATACGTGGAGAGACCAACGCTCTGGATGGGGATGCCAGATCGAGCCGCGAGCTTGAGAGAGGAGATCTGTTCTCACTGGAATTGGCCACGGGGCTGTCTGTGACAGCCGCGTCAGCTCCAGGAACCAAGTCTGGTTCTCCCATAGTGGGCTATGAGGAGCACTGAATGGTGCGTTTCCCTGATTCTCTTGATCACCTGTGGCAACAGAGAGACTGGAGGGAAAGCATATAGTGGGCGGCTGGGCCATGTCTGGGCCAGCGCGTCCTCGTTCTTTGAAAAGAACTTTGGGCAGTGAGCGTTGTCCTGTGACACAAAGAGGTCGACTTCTGCTTTGCCAAAAAGGCACCATAGCAACTGGACTTTGGGGGTGCAGGGACCACTTCCCCGGGGGAACATTGTCCCTGGACAGACTGTCTTGGCCGTCGTTCAGGTGGCCTGGCACGTACGCAGCTCTCAGCGAGCACAGATGGTGCTGAGACCAAACAAGGAGGTGTTCTGCCAGATTGCAGAGATTTCTGGATCTGACACCGCCCTGCCGGTTCACGTAGGACACTACAGACATGTTGTCCGAGCGGACTAGAACGTGGTGGTCCTGTATGAACGGGAGGAAACGCTTCATTTCCAGACAGTTTATATGGAGGAGTTTCTCCTGGTCTGACCACAGACCAAAGAATGGTCTGGCCTCGAAGAGAGCGCTCCAACCCAATTGGACGCGTCTGTTGAGATGACCTTTCGATATGAGACAGTTCCCATAATCACTCCCTGCTGGTACCGGTCGGCCGCTAACCAGGGCTGCAGAGCTGTAATGCAGCTCTGAGTCACTCTGATCCGCTCGCAGCCGGACTCCCAAGCTCGGAGAGACACACGAGTGGCCAGCCAGCGTTGTAGCGGGCGCATGCGCAGCAAACCCAGCTGAAGTACCGCAGCAGCTGAAGCCATGTTGCCCAGCATCCTCTGGAATGTCTTCAGAGGGGCAGTGCTGCCCTTCTGGAAAGACGCGTCCAGTCGCTGAACACGGCGCGCATTGTGTTGATAAGCGAGACGTCATAGCCACAGAGTCCAGTTCTATTCCTAAAAAGGAAATTGACTGACTGGGGAGTAAAGAGCTCTTGGTCGAATTGACCGTGAGACCCAGGCTTTCCAGGTGACTGAGGAGCGCTGTTGAGATAATATTTCTGTCTCTGACTGACAGATAGTTCAAAATTCGCATGCCCCGATTTCTCAAGGGGGCGAGAGCCGCGTCCATGCACTTCGTGAACGTACGGGGTGCTAAAGACAGACCGAACAGCAGGATGGTGAATTGATAAACCTGACCATCAAAGACGAATCTCAAGAATGGCCTGTGACGGGGTATTATCTGAATCTGAAAATACCGGTAGGCATCTTTCAGATCGAGAGATATAAACCAGTCGGGCAAACGTGCGCGAGGAGTTGTCTGGTTGTAAGCATTTTGAATAATATTGAGTATTGATTGATAATATTGAATATTGAGATACATTTTGAGTAAGCGTCTTTCCATAAGAGCTTTGTTCAAATGCCTCAGATCCAGTATGGGTCTGAGAGCCCCGTCCTTCTTGGGTACGAGAAAATAACGGCTGTAAAAACCTGACTCGCTCAGGGAAGGCGGTACGGGTTCTATGGCCCCTTTGCACAGCAGTTTTGCTATTTCTGAGCTTTTTGTACATTTTGTAACAAATTACATTTTTGATATGCATATCTACATAGGCCTATTATGAAATCATAATTATAACAATAAAAGTTACTTTTTGTCAAAGTTTAGCAGTTTTTGTACTGAAAAAAAATCAGTTTTTCAATAGTGTTAAATTATGATTATGATTAGAATCAAACCTGATCAGGATGTTACAAAGAGAAAAGTTTGAGTCTTTAGAATTTATCATTTATTTCAAACATCTGTTTTTCATATAATTCTAAAAATTGTGTGAAGTGGCACACTTCATTTCTGTCTATGTGTGTTCTTTCTAATTTTGAGGATGAATTTTGTCCATTGACAAAAATCATTTGATTCTAATCATAATATGAAAATCAGAATTTTTTTCCAGTACAGAAAATGCCTAAACTTCGACAAAAAGTAACTTTTATTGTTATAATTGTGATTTCATAATATGTAGATATGAATACAACTGGAAAAACTTGTGAAAATATGTCTTTCATGGCGCGTAGCTATTTTGAGACAACTGAAATAGACTGTGCTATTGACAAACTGAAACCTGGTCTAGGGCCCTATTTCAACGATCTAAGCGCATGGTCTAAAGCGCAAGGCACAAGTGCACGTTTGAATCCACTTTTGCTAGTTTAACGAAGAGACAAATGGTCCCTTCTCTTAATGAGTAATGGGTGTGTTTTAGGTGTAACATGCAAAAAAAAAAAAAAACAATCAGAGTCTCATCTCCCATTCCTTTTAAAAGCCAGTTGCGCTCGCGCCTTGGCGGATTTACTATTTACATGGCGGAATTTGCCAGCGGAAAAACAACGCTTCTCTAGCGAGGAAACTGATCTGCTCGTGCGCGAGGTTAAAGTCTGCAAACAGAGTTTGACTTGTCCCCCTCAATGCCTTTGGTGGTTACGCCCCTCCAAATGAAACTCTTTTCAAACAAGAAAAAAAAATGTATGATGGAACTTGATTTTGTCCATCAGGAATTGATTGAGGGAGAAGTAATTTTGTTTAAAGATTACAATGGCACATGTATAAAAAAATGATGATGTGCATGGATAAATAATTAAAAAAACTTAAACATTACATTAAAAGTTACATTTCAATTTCATGGTGATATATAAATAAATAAAAACATTAAAAGTCTTCAAAAACATGGATACATGAGGAAACCTGATTTTAAGTGATTTTCAAGACAAGTAATGTAAATTTATCAATTCTAACGCCATTGGTGTTTTTATAGTGAATATACACTCACCTAAAGGATTATTAGGAATACCAACTAATACTGTGTTTGACCCCCTTTCGCCTTCAGAACTGCCTTAATTCTATGTGGCATTGATTCAACAAGCCAGCAGCCATATCACCCTGTAGCCCAAGACTGGTTGCCCACTGAAGCTAAGCAGGGCTGAGCCTGGTAAGTACCTGGAGGGGAGACCTTCTGAGAAAACCAGGTTGCTGCTGGAAGAGGTGTTAGAAAGGCCAGCAGGGGGTGCTATCCCTGTGGTCTGTGTGGGTCCTAACACCCCAGTATAGTGATGGGGACACTATACTGTCTAAATAGCACCGTCCTTCGGATGAGACGTTAAACTGAGGCCCTGACTCTCTGTGGTCACAAAAAAATCCCAGGATGTCTTTCGAAAGAGTAGGGGTGTAACCCCGGCATCCTGGCCAAATTTGCCCCTTGGCCTCTGTCCATCATGGCCTCCTAATCATCCCCATATACTGATTGGCTTCATCACTGTCTCCTCTCCACCAGTAAGCTGGTGTGTGGTGGGCGTTCTGGCGCAATATGGCTGCCGTCGCATCATCCAAGTGGATGCTGCACACTGGTGGTGGTTGAGGAGATTAAGCGCTATATAAATGTAATGAATTATTAAGGTCCTGAAAGCATTCTTTAGAAATGTTGGCCCATATTGATAGGATAGCATCTTGCAGTTGATGGAGATTTGTGGGATGCACATCCAGGGCACGAAGCTCCCGTTCCACCACATCCCAAAGATGCTCTATTGGGTTGAGATCTGGTGGCTGTGAGGGCCATTTTAGTACAGTGAACTCATTGTCATGTTCAAGAAACCAATTTGAAATGATTCGAGCTTTGTGACATGGTGCATTATCCTGCTGGAAGTAGCCATCCGAGGATGGGTACATGGTGGCCATAAAGGGATGGACATGTTCAGAAACAATGCTCAGGTAGGCCGTGGCATTTAAACAATGCCCAATTGGCACTAAGGGGCCTAAAGTGTGCCAAGAAAACATCCCCCACACCATTACACCACCACCACCAGCCTGCACAGTGGTAAAAAGGCATGATGGATCCATGTTCTCATTCTGTTTACGCCAAATTCTGACTCTACCATCTGAATGTTTCAACAGACATCGTGACTCATTAGACCAGACAACATTTTTTCAAGCTTCAACTGTCCAATGTTGGTGAGCTCTTGCAAATTGTAGCCTCTTTTTCCTATTTGTAGTGGAGATGAGTGGTACCCGGTGGGGTCTTCTGCTGTTGTAGCCCATCCGCCTCAAGGTTGTTTGTTGTGGCTTCACAAATGCTTTGCTGCATACCTCGGTTGTAACGAGTGGTTATTTCAGTCAAAGTTGCTCTTCTATCAGCTTGAATCAGTCGGCTCATTCTCCTCTGACCTCTAGCATCAACAAGGCATTTTCGCCCACAGGACTGACGCATACTGGATGTTTTTCCCTTTTCACACCATTCTTTGTAAACCCTAGAAATGGCTGTGCGTGAAAATCACAGTAACTGAGCAGATTGTGAAATACTCAGACCGGCCCGTCTGGCACCAACAACCATGCCACGCTCAAAATTGCTTAAATCCCCTTTCTTTCCCATTCTGACATTCAGTTTGGAGTTCAGGAGATTGTCTTGACCAGGACCACACCCCTAAATGCATTGAAGCAACTGCCATGTGATTGGTTGATTAGATAATTGCATTAATGAGAAATTGAACAGGTGTTCCTAATAATCCTTTAGGTGAGTGTATTTTATTGTTTAAAAATAATATTTTTTTAAAATCCTTATTCAGTAAATAATGAACAACTGGAAAAGTCACAGGGCCTTTTGTTATGGGCCTCTCTAGGAGTTGGTTGAAAACCACTAAAGGAAATCATATTAGGTAAGCTAGTAGATGCAAAATTATTTTAGTGGTGTTTTCGTTCAATCTGGCAACACATTGAACTTTATCAAATAGTGGCTGTAATTCATCAAAGATTCCCTTTACCCTAGTGCCTATCCATGATGACGAAATGATAAGGATTTTTTTCATAAGGAAAAATTATCTTACATTTAAGTACAGTCTATGGCAAGCCGTTTTAACATTTGACTAGTGTCTAATAAATAGGTACTAGTATCTATTTAATAAGTACTAGTATAATTAATAAGTACTAGTATCTAATTAATAGGTACTAGTATTGAATGAATAAGTACAGCTAATCAATAAGTAGTATCTAATGAATAGGCCTAGTACTAGTATCTATGACTTAGTACTAGTATTTATTGAATAAATACTAGTATAGTAATAGGTACTAGTATCTAAAAAATAAGTACTAGTACCAAATGAATAACTACTAATATCTAATATATATGTACTAGTCACAATTTGAATACATACTAGTCAGAACTGAATAGTTGATATCTGAATGACATCATCATAGAAGTCAATGGCAAAAAAATAAATTTGTTACTAGTAACAAAATAATAGTTACCAGTCACTATTGAATTAAGTATTAGTAATGAATGAGTACTAGTATATATTTAATATATAGGTACCAGTATCTAATGAATAAGTACTAGTATCTACGTACTAGTAACAAATGAGTAACTAATGAATAAACACTAGTTTGTTTTAAGGATGATTGTATATATGATCGACAAACTAATTTAAGTATTATCGCCTGTGTTTACAAGTTGTGATAATTGTTTTAAGTGGAATATTCTCCTAGAATTGGCCATTTACGTGGACTGATATCGTACAACTATTGTTTTTATTCCAAATAAGATGTAATTTTAACCGTTTGCAACTATTTGAATAATTTCAAAGTATTTGTGGAAACTTGCTAATTTAATCAATCAAAATTTATCCTATGTACCTCAGTTTCTCAATTGTTCAGTTTCCTGATTCATTGATTCACAAATTGATTTTATTATAAATATGTGATTTTTAGCTGCTTATGTTGGCTGCTAAGTATTCAAATTATATTTCAAATGGATTTGTGGAAACATATCCCAATTAATATAAATAAAATTGCCTTGTTTTCCCAACGCATAAAATCAATTAGGGTTGCAAAATTCCAGGAATTTTCAAAGTTCCATTGGAGTTAATGGGAATTAATAGAGAAAAAAATGGTTTTGTTGTTCAATGAAAGAATAGAACTCACAAATAAATCAGTCAAAAATGTCATTTTTAACATTTTAATTAGTTTGCATGCTTATGGTCATACAAAATGTTTGTATATTATACAGTTTGTATTATGCAACTGTACACAAACATGATGGTTTGGTACGTACCTCAGTTTTTAAGTCATGTTTCGATACAGCAGAGGGGAGAAAACTAAACATAAACACTAAACACATGCTGGGGGCGGCAGTGGCTCAGTGGTTCATGTAGGTTGTCTACAAACCGGAAGGTTGGTGGTTCAAGTGGTTCAATCCCCGGTTCCACCTGACCAGGTGTCGAGGTGTCCATGAGCAAGAAACCTATCCCCAACTGCTCCCGACGAGCTGGATGGCGCCTTGTGGCTGACACCGCAGTTGGTGAATGAATGGGTGAATGTGAGGCAATGTGTATAGCGCTTTGGTGGCCATGGGTCTGTTTAAAGCGCTATATAAATGCAGTCCAATTGCCAAAAATCTTTTTTTTAATTAAACTTTTTTATTTTTAACAAATGTGTCTCTGTGTTTACATAAATTCAATTATAATTCATTTTCTTAAGGATAAAAAATCTATTTTGGCTAATGTTATGAACTATATGGGAAGCCCTGAATTACATTAACATATTATTAAAGGTTACAATTAACAGAGCCCACAATACTAAATTCAATTGAAATTTATTTTTAGATATACTAATCAATGCTAAAAAAAAAAAAAACGTAAACTGCATATAAGGCAGGTTTTGAATTAACTTCTAAATCTAATTAAAGTTAATTTTACTCCAATTCATTCTTGAAATATGATAATTTACACAGTGGCTCTCATAACTTGTTTTCATGACAAATTTATTCAAGCATACATTAAATAAACAATACATAACTAACAGGTTTATTAATAATAATGAATAGGCTAATATAGTGCATACATTTCGAGTTCATTTATCTAGCAAACTAACCTGCTGTCGACACTAAATGCCTGAGTTGAATGTAATGCTATGTGAGATATTATTCTCAAGCTGTTTTATTGATATCTTTCAGTTGAAACACTGGTTGAGAGATGTAAACATAGACATAATAAATACATAGACACCCAATTGGCATGTATAAACGAATACATGTACGAATACACGAATACATGTACTGTTACACTCCTAGTTTGTAGACATTACCCCACATTTCCAATTATTTCCCTTTTAATTCCCATTAAGTTTTCAACTTGAAATATTTCCAAAATTCTTCCCATGAAAAGTTTCTGGAAATTTACCGGAAATTTGCAACCCTCGTTTTTTTTTTGTTTCACAAATTGGATACGAATGTTGACTTCAATTCAGAGTTTCTCCAGTTTTAAAGACAATTTAACAAAGCACTGTGCCTAAAAGTCAATTTTATACATTTGTGCTGCAACTATTGATTTTATTTTAAATAATATGTAATGTAAGCTACTTATGTTGGCTGCTAACTATTTAAGTCACATTTCAAAGCATTTGTGGAAATATGCTAATTCATATGTCAAAATTGACCCTATTTACTTCAATTTCTCAATTCCCAATGAATAAAATCAAGTTCTGCCCCCATTTCTTTCCTTGTTCAATGTCCTGATTCACAAATGGTTTGTGAATGCGGTTTCATGTTGACTTCAATTCCTGGTTTCCCTCCGTTATTTATATATTATGATAATTGAGCAAAGCTGTACCTAAAACTGTAATTTATAATTTTGTGCTGCTCTTTAATTTCCTTATTTTTTTAGTGTGGTGATTTTATGTGTGTCAACAAGACCGCTTCATTAGCGAGTCAATCATCCGGTACGGGTGATGTTAATCTGATAATATGGATTCCATATGGATTTTCTTTTTACTTATTTGGCAATATTGTCAACAGTTGGATTATTGTCGTCTATGTAAATTTGCCAGTAACTAAGTCTCGAAGCGCAAATTCATGACTAGTTTGCACCTCGTTGCATTCAAATTCAGGGAGGTTTGCAGCTTTAGCCTTCATTTGTTCTCAATAAAATGAATGAAAATCTTGAATGTTGTCCAACTTTATTTATTTTTAAGTGTAAAACATTAAAGTTAAAATTACTTGGTCAGTTATACAGTTCTTCATCAAATGATTTCTTTCAAATTTAAACTTTAGTATCAAAATATACTCAGTGCTTATTTGATTTTCTCAGGTTAACTATTTAAATTCTTAAATTCTTAAAAGTAATTTGTGTTATTCATACATTTAAGTGCTTTGTGTTCATTTGACAATATTTTTTATTTATTTTATAGTTCTAAGTGCTCTCTTTTCTCTCGGCCTTGTCGTATTAGATCTGGAAGCGTCTTGGTCATGAACGCAGAGTGTTTTCCCTTCAGGTTCTTGCCGGGTTTCTGTTCCAGTCCAATGCCGAGATACTCAGCCTCATCCTCATATTCAGGCCAGTGTGTCAGACCCGGACCATTCGGAGACCTGCCGAAAAATAGGCATATTAGAGTGCAGAAACTATATACTTGGTTCTTCTACACACACATAGAGAGGGAAATTAAGGACGGATATTTTACCCAGTGTGAGCAAAGTTCCCCCAGTAGGCCATCACAGTCCTGCACAGCTCTTCCTCCTCCTTTGTGAAAGGAGCTAAAGGAGTTGAACCGTTAGATCAAATGTCAGAGTAAAGAGTTCATTTGTTTTAGCAATCACGAGTCTTACCGGTTGCTTTGAGATGAGATTTAGCAAAGCAGGTTCCCTGAATAAAGAAAAGTTCATCCGCATGGTCGACTCCAACAAAGCTGGGTCTTTTTTTCTGGATCATACTGGGAGAATGCTGGAACTCGTACAGGTAAACCGGCGCTCCTGAGGCTAAAACCACAACAGGGTTCCTTGGTTTTACACACATTTTTACTCATAGTTTCACTGTGATTTTGTGGAGCAAAAGGATCGAAAGAGATTCTCTCTCTCTCTCTCTCTCTCTCTCTCTCTCTCTCTCTCTCTCTCTCTCTCTCTCTCTCTCTCTCTCTCTCTCTCTCTCTCTCTCTCCCTCTCTCTCTCTCTTTACAGTTTTTTTTATTCGCTTTGGTACTATTTTCACAAGTAGGGTGTACATTTTCAAAACTCTTAGTACAAAAATCCAAACTGATCACACTTGTAACGCAGCTAATCATTCTTTCAAAACATGGCCTCATGCTTTCATTACAGTTATACATTTCTCAGTCCACAAAATCATTGTTTCAAACACAAGATTATTGTAATATGTAATGAGAACGTTTGGTTTAATCACAGAAAGACAACAGTATGATCTTCTTTCAATTTAGTACTTTTAACAATCAGTTTATTCAACAGCAAACAATGCAAGACACATGTTTCAAATCACCCTTGTGCTGAAATAATTACAGTAATACAGACTACAGTTGTCACATTAGAAAATACACATGCATATGTAATTGAATCCATAATGTTTGTAATAGTATCTGCAGTGAGTTATCAAAAGCTGTGATGAAGTATGACACAGCCATGAGGATCTGTGCTAGAACAGAGTTTTCTGGAAATACAGTAAATGATATCACTCTATACCATTTGACTGAATCTCTACTGTAGTGGACCTTTACAGATGAAGGTTGAGTTACAGTAATGTGGCAGTCTCTACCATAGTTATCTGTTTACAGTATCACATAGAATACATACTGTAATGTAAAATGCTGTATTTGATGCCATCTGTCTCCCTTCTACTGATCATCTCTAATCAATCTAATATTGTACAGTCATCGAACGTTTATCTCCCTTATACTCTATTCTGCTTTACAGTGTTTTCACAAATGACAAATTTCTCTGTATCTCTTATTCTCTTTCACACACACACACACACACACACACACACACACACACACACACACACACACACACACACACACACACACACACACACACACACACACACACACACACACACACACACACACACACACACACACACACACACACACACACACACACACACACACACACACACGTGTGCACACACTTTGAACATAGTGGTGGTTATTACGTATATCTATAAATCACTTATGTAAAAAAAGTTCTGTAGAAACTGTACAATCAATATCTACAAGTGAAACTCGAAAAATTAGAATACCGTGCAAAAGTTATAGTTTTGATGATTATGGCTTACCACTTATGAAAAACCAGAATTCAAAATCTCAGAAAATTAGAATATTACATGAAATCAATAAAAAAAAGAATTTTACTGTAAATACAGAAATGTCGGCCCTCTGAAAAGTATAATCATGCATATGTATATAGTTATATATATACTAAATGTATTAGTTTCACCTTGTAATTTGAATTACTGAAATACATGAACTTTTGCACGATATTCTAATTTTTCGAGTTTCAATTGTATAGAAATCTATAGGTGTACCAAATGATTCATTGATTAACCATTACAGTTTTTTACAATCACTTTGTTACTATTTTCAGAACCTTGATGTCATTTTTCACAACTCTAGACACAAAACTCACAACCAATGATCAAAATGCACATTTTTCAAAATGTTTTCTAACCCTTTTCTCAATTGTTTGGATACAACACACATAAAACTTAGATCATTTGTTCATTCAACAAAAATCACCTGTTCAATATGACACAACTTAACATCAAAGTACTACTATTTCAAAAAGCAATTTACACATTACATTTCAAATGAGTGTCTATTCATTTCCTTACAATGATCTAACTATCAACTGATACAACTGCTCAAAATGATAAGTAACTGTTGCATTACTCTTAATGCATATAGAAACAGACAAACAATCTTCCATGTTTACAGTAAATCATGAAAGTTTCAAGATAGCGAGATTCATTGTCACCAATTAGCGTGGAGCATGAACCAATTAATAATAATAATAATAACTTTATTTTGTATAGCGCTTTTAAAAGTCAATTCTCAGAGCGCTTTACATAAGTGAAATTTAAAAAAATAAAATAAAAGGGCATGATAAACACAATACAAAAAGTATTTCAAACAGTTTACAACCCTAAAACAATGTAAAAAATAAGTATCAAGACATAGTAAGCCCATAAAATACAACCACTGTAATCACCTTTCACCCAAATGCTTCCTTAAAATAATAGGTTTTAAGAGATGAATAATAGAATTAGACTACAATATCCATGGATGTAGCATATAATATTTTATATTTTTGCTTTGATTCCAATAAACCTATGTTGTGATTGTAGTGTTTTGCATCAATATATTACAAACTTTGTTCAATGATTCCTCTGTGTCTGTATTCTCTCTTCTACTGCAGTGCTTTTACAGAGATGTATTTACTGTACATGTAGAACCATAATGAAACCTGTATCACCTATTTTGATCTACAATATTTAATGATTGTACGAACAATGACACAGTGAAACTATGGGTTGATTGTGTGTGGGTGATCTATAGTTATGTTTCAATGGTATTTCACAGTAAATTTGTTTTTTGAACCAATGATTGTGCAAGTGCAAGATTTCTTTAAAGATGTGAATGCACAATGCAATGTTTTGAACATTAGACAGTATGTGTTACAAGTGATAACCGTTTTGAGTTTTGTGTCTAGAGTTTTGAAAAATGACATCAAGGTTCTGAAAATAGTAGCAAAGTGATTGTAAAAAACTGTAAGATCAGTTGGGTTAAATAATAGACAAATGTATTAAACTGAACAAAAAGAGATGCAAATCAAAAGTTTGATAGTAAGAGCTTTATGAAAGGCAGTTACTGTGAATGAAATAATAATGTAGATGAAACACTTATTTTGTGTTGTGAAAAGGATACTTTGTGATTTTGTGGATTGTACTAACACAATTGAAAACATGATGAAATGTTTGAAAAAAGTGCACTTTTGATGATCTGTTGTGATATCAGCACTAAGAGTTTTGAAAATGTACACCTTACTTGTGAAAATAGTACCAAAGCGAATAAAAAAACTGTAATATTCATTTAACAAAATTGTTTTAATAAAATATAAATAAATATGTTCAATGCATTCTGAAATGTTTAACATTAGAGCTTAATTTTTTAATGATACTGAATTAGAAATGTAAACAAATTATTAATACTAAGAAATGTATTTTAATATTAATTTAAGTATTTGCATAATTTATAAATAAAGGGGGGGAAATTATGTGAAAAGAAAATATACCTGAGGTTGTAATGGCACACACATTCACACACTAACTCAAAAGTTTTGAAGATTTTTTATAGTATTTAAAAAAAGTCTCAAATCACCAAGACTACATTTATTTGATTAAATTACAAAAATATTATTACAATTTAAAATAACTATTTTCTATTTGAATATATTTTAAATGTAATTTATTCCTGTGGGTGGATAATTTACTCCTCCCTTATGGGTGACCCAAAGCAAACAAACATCTCTGGAGAGGAGGATGGTCTCAACAACCTCGATTGAGAGACCTGAACTTATGAGCTGAGCCCCCTCAGAGGCCGAGCCCACAGTTTCTACAATTCTGGGCGGGGGTGAAGGATCGACCCGCTCGCCTGAGAGAGAAGGTCCTTCCTGAGCGGAATCGCCAGAGGAGAGCTGTCGAGGAGAGAGACTAGGTCCGAGAACCATACCTGGGCCGGCCAGAACAGGGTTACTAGCAGAAGACGAGCCCCGTCCCGGCAAACTCTTCATGACGCAATCACACAGAAATGTTCCCACAACGTCTCGACGCAGCTCGAGTTCCCTTGAAAGGGAACTAACTTTTTCCTTGACATTGACGGAATTTTCCGTCCTTTATGTCACAACCCCACCATTGACGAAAATGACCATCTTTCTGTGTTTTCACTGTTTTACGGTAGGGGCATAAGAAATTCTGTCACTTGTTTCTGCTTCTTCTTCGCATATGTGAAAATAACGCGATCATCAAACATTAAACGGCATATAAATCAAAACTGCCTAATGTTACTGAATGAAATGTTGATGTTTTGATCATCGTTCTGAATCTGATCTGAATGTAGACTTTGACAAAAATTTGACTTTTTTTTCAGCTGTTTGTTCAAAATGTTGCAAGTCTTGAATGTGGTTCATTCACATAACAACAATGCATAAAGCAGAGGTTTTGTTCTTTTTTTGGAAACATTTCATGTCAAATCAACTAAATTCATACAACTAAATATTCTTAGGGCCATGACAATTTTGTGAAAATTATCAAAAATGCTGGCGGTGGCTGGCAACAAAAAACCAACACTGGCAGGAAAATAGTTAAATGACTCTGTGTATAGTTAAAGGATTTCATCATATTTGCAGTGTTTACACAGTTGCAATAATTAAATATGAATGAATCAGTAAAGTAATACTTCTTACCGCTGTGGTATTTTGCCAGTTGGAGGGTGGGGATATTAAAAATCCCATCCCCCATCATCTCTCTATAAATGTCTCTGATTTGAATGGGGTCATTTGTGTCGCCCAGGTACTCATTAGCCACCAGGTCAATGATCCATCGATCCTTAGGCTAAAGGGAATGAGTTCAAAGCACAAAATTCAAAGAAAAAAAAGTGAAGAAAGATTTGAACTATTAACTGAAAGCATAATATTACATAATGTGAATGTGCATCTTACGTCAGGATAAGTCAGGGTCAAGGCTTTTGTAGCTTGCTCTTTATCCATCCCATCAATCCATCCAGGACCGAAAAAATACTAAGGCGAAATAGCATTCAAATAAATGTATGCATTAAAAAATAAAACCTAAAATATGAATATATTATAAATGCATCTGAGATCTTTCTTTGTGTGTTGACTTCGTATCATTGATACCTTTTATTTTCAACAATCGTTTTGATTACTGTAGCTTGAATATGGGAATGAATGTTCTATTTTTAAAGACCTTTAAAACAAAAATACAGTAGCATAATAGGGGAACTTTAGGGTTAAAAAAAGGCATTTTACCTTAATATCAACATTTATTCCAATTGATGTAACCTGAACTATCCCTGTCTAAAAAATACTTAAGTATTTCAGCCTTTGAATAACACTTTTTGTTTCGTTTCTGATGTAAAAGTAAAAAGAAAAAAGAAAAGTCAAATTAAAGTAAATCACACTAGGTGAAAGATACACCTGCATAAAAAAAAAAAATCCTGTGGATAATGATGCATTTTCTGTTGCTTTCTTTATTAAAATAATAGCTGTTTGGAGTGTGACACTGAATGTAATAATAAATGTAATATTTACTCACTGTGGGCAGTAAATAGCCAAACTCATCATTAGTAATACCAGTGATGAGAGGAACTTTACTGAACTCTTGTTTCCGAAGGATCTCCTCTATGGGTTTGGGAAGGAAATGAGAATCCACAGCAACACTGAAGTGCATCATCTCGAACTATGAACACAGTTTCAGGTTATAGTTTGGGGTTATATTTCAGTTTATCATAATTACTTGTCGGTACATTTGGCAGTACATTTCAAAACATAATTTCAAAGTCAATAGAATTATGAAATTAGATATAAAGATGTATTTAAACTAAAGCACTCTTTGGTTCAACAAACTGAATTAAATATATATTGAATTTGAAATTGAAAAATTCAGAAGGCCTTTATTAACCCCGGAGAGCCGTGTGGAGCACTTTAATCATAGACGGATGCACTTTTATGGGCTATATTGCCATTCACTGCCATTATAAAGCTTGGAAGAGCCAGGATATTTTTAAAGTGCCCCTATTGTGGACTATGTAATGTGTAACATAGCTCTATGTGAATGAAAACACCCTGCAAACTTTTAAATCTGAAAGCTTCAGAACTGGCTTCCCACTGGAACAGACTGGGCATGGCAACAGGGCACGCTCCGAGTACCAGTTACTTCGCCCTCCTGTCAAACCTTCTCCCTGTGGTCGAACTTCATCTTTCTACGGGCCGGTGTGCCCCTAGATCAAGTTTCCAGGCATGTTGTTGTCTTAGCAGATGCCTCCACCACGGGCTGGGGTGCCATGTGCAATGGACATGCTGCCGCATGCTCCTGGACAGGACCCCAGCGCCTTCTGCATATCAATTGCCTCGAGTTGCTGGCAGTACGATTGGCTCTGCACCGCTTCCATGCGTTGCTCAAAGATCAGCATGTACTAGTCTGGTCAGACAATACCGCAACAGTAGCGTACATCAACCGTCAAGGTGGTCTAAGCTCCTGCCGTATGTCGCAACTCACCCACCACCTCCTCTTATGGAGTCAGAAGCATCTGAGCTCACTTCGTGCTATTTACATTCCAGGAGACCTGAACTGTGCAGCCGACGTGCTCTTACGGATTCAGCCTCTCTCCGGCGAATGGCGACTCGATCTCCAGTCGGTTCAGCTGATTTGGGACCAGTTCGGGGACGCTCAGGTAGATCTGTTTGCTTCCCACGACTCGACCCATTGCGCCCTGTTTTATTCCCTGTCCGAGGGCACGCTCGGCACGGATGCACTGGCTGCATGTGTTTCCCCCAGTGAGCCTTCTTGCACAGACCCTGTGCAAGATCAGGGAGGATGAGGAGCAAGTCCTTTTGGTTGCGCCTCACTGGCCCAACCGGACCTGGTTCTCCGAACTTGTACTCCTCGCAACAGCACCTCCCTGGCCAATTCCTCTGAGGAAGGACCTCCTTTCTCAGGGACGAGGAATCCTATGGCACCCTTGTCCCGATCTTTGAAGCCTCCATGTCTGGCTCCTGGATGGGACGAGGTAGGTTTGAGTACCCTACAACCAGCGGTGGTGGCTACCATCACTTCCGCTAGAGCATCCAGTCCGTTGGGAAGCACGACCTGGTCATAAGGTTGCTGAGAGGAGCGAGGGGACTAAATCCTCCTCGCCCTCCTCTCATACCCTTTTGGGACCTCTCAGTGGTTTTAACTGCCCTGCGGAGTGCTGCCTTCAAGCCCTTGCAGTCAGTGGAGCTTAAGTTCCTGTTGATGAAGACAGCGCTCCTGATTGCATTGGCCTCCATTAAGAGGGTAGGGGACCTACAGGCATTTTCCATTGAAGAAGCGTGCCTGGAATTCGGGCCGGCTAACTCTCACGTGATCCTGAGACCCCGGCCTGGATATGTGCCCAAGGTTCCTACCACCCCGATTCCAGCCTTGGCACTGCTCTGTCCAGTACGCGCTCTCCGTGCTTACGTAGACATGACGCAGTGTTTCAGGACCTCTGACCAGCTCTTTGTCATGGTGGGAAGCTGAAGGGAAAGGCTCTCTCCAAGCAACGGTTGTCACTGGATAGTGGACACCATTGCTTTGGCTTACCAGCAGTAAGGAGTGAAGGCCCACTACACTCGGAGTCTGGCCTCCTCTTGGGCTCTAGCGCACGGCGCCTCGCTAACAGACATCTCAGTCCTTCCAGAAAAACGCGGAGTTTTTTTGTGATTGTTGCGGGCAAAAATCCTTGATTACGCGGCCCGTTTTCTTTAAAAATGCGATGGAATATGCGGGATATTTATGCAACTTTTTGCGATGAAATTGCGGGAACTTGCAAAAATTGCGGGAACTTGCAAAAATTGCGGGAACTTGCAAAAACTGCGGTTTGATGAAAAAGAGAAAAAAAAGTGATTCCCCAGACACCATGTTCTCACTAGGCTACTACCTTAATGTGAAGAGTCATTTCTTATTACTTCCTATGATAAGCAAGCATACTACATCACAGAAAGTGCTGGAAATATTTAATTTCTCATCTTGTTTTATTCCAGACTGTAATGAGTGGAAATAAGGTGTGGCCCCTTTAAGAGCTGTGCGCTCCCTGTTGAACTGTCTGCCGCCATGCGCCTCGAACAGTGTTCAGTAGACACCCCATGTTCGATGTTTGATGCTACTTCTTTTATATTATTTTGTTTATTAAGTAACGATGTGGACGGAAGAACGTGTGACAGACAGTTATACGAGTTCGATTTGGGAATAATGGTGCGTTCTATTATTTATCCGTCTCGGAGATCCGAATCGGAAGACAGACGTTGCCTAGCAACACGCCCCCTTTCCTCGGATTTCTCCTCTCGGACGTCGGACAACCGCGAGGACACCGAGCAAGAATTCCGTTTCGGAATTCAAGATGGCTGCGCCCTGTGTGACTTGTAATGAATTGTTTTCATTGTTTTTGAACCGCGTTGGTATTTTTAATGACGATTATAATCACTCGTATTACTGCGTCCCCTGTAGGTATGGGAATCGGTTGTTGTGTGAGTGCAATTACTAACGTTGCTAGCGTTGCTAACAGAAGATTAACATGAAAAACATGAAATAAAGTGAACATTTTCAAGTTCAAATGGGTGCGTTTTGGTAAGGTGTAGTCATAATATGTTTTTACACTGGTACTCGGCCAGTGCTACCATTACAACAGTCTTCCGGGTGGCGTCCATTTTTTTCTCCGACTCGGACGCGCAAAACATAATAGAACGCTTGAAGTGTGGACGTGACGTCATATCCGAGGTCTGAGTCGGTTCGTTGGCTATAATAGAACGCACCATCAAGTGCGAGTTGTGAGATGCCAATCGCCTCCGTGAGTCTGTCTGTCAATAACTTCAGCTGTGAGCTATCCCTGTTTTTCTTCTTAAATATTTAAAAATAAAGTGTGCTCCTGTTTTACAGCTTTTCGATGATGTTCACGTCACGTAATTACTTCACTTCATAACGTTCCCATGTCAACAGGGGGAAATGGCTGCTCTTGTGTGAAGCAAACGCAACATTTTTCAACTTTCTGCCAAGATATATATGTGACTTTTTGCGCCGAAAATGCGGGGATTATGAAATCATGCAAGCCCCGCATATTTTGCGCGGAAATCAGCAATTTATGCGGCAAAATTGCGGAGTATTTGAAAAAATGCGACCCCCGCATAAATATGCGGACTTTGGCTGATTTTGCATTGAATTCAGCGATCGCATAATCGCGTTTTTCTGGAGGGACTGACATCTGCAGCTGCAGGCTGGGCGACGCCTGACACATCCACGAAATTCTATAATCTCACAGTGGAGCAAGTGTCCTCTCGTGTACTCGCTTCAACTAGCCAGTAACTAGGATCCGCTCAGGTGTCTTCACTTGCTCGCCATTTCACTCCACGGACTGGATACGTGCAAGATTCTCCTTAGGTGAGTTTCCTCGAGAAGCCCTGAGTTCCTCCAGCACTGTTGATGTCAACGCCAAGGTTATGCCCCCAGCAGCTTTCGCAGTTGGCTAGGTGCCTCCATGTGCATGGTTCCCCCCGCTGGGTGACCCCCACATGTGTATTTCCACTGTAAGCCTCCTTGAGCAGGTGTCTTTCCCTCGACAAGCCACCTTGCCCCCCTGGAGTTGAAACATTCCACCCTACGGGCTGGACACTCCAGTGTTCTTCTGTATGCTACCCCCTCTCGGGTCATATGTGTATTCCTAAGACCTCCCTTCGGGCATATTGCATATTTCCACTGAGATATGTTCCCCAGTGTACCTTGGTATTCCTGTGTTAAGTTGGAGTCCTTCGTCCATGTCAGTCTCACGACAGGGAGCTCACACTTACGCAGGGCACTGGAAGACAGCCGAGAAGTGACGTGATTAGACTGGTACACCCATTTCGTTGTCACTCGGCGTAACTCAGAGTGACTACGAAAGGGAACGTCTCGGTTACTTATGTAATCCTCGTTCACTGAGTAGGGAACGGAGACGTCTTCCTGCCACTTCCGCTGTTCCGCTGGAACGCCGAGTTCAGTCTTGGCTCCTCAGCAGGAAACATATCTGCATGTTGCCAGCGTCCTTCCTTATATACCTACGAGGCGGGGCGGAGCTACGCTATGCTATGCAAATTCCACAGACCCATGGCATTTCTTTGCCATTGGCTCATTTTTTAATACTCGAAGGTGATAGGCTTCTAAGCGAAACCCCCATTTCGTCGTCACTCGATGTAATGTCTCCGTTCCCTACTCAGGGAACGAGGGTTACATACGTAACGAGACATTCTTCCAGTGTTTCATCATCTTGCGCTAGGATTGATATGGTAAAATCGACGTCATTGTTTGTTACTGTCTTTAGTTTACGGTTTACAATCCCTGAGCTGATGTTCAGTTATGGCGATGGCCGTTTTTGTTTTCGACACGCGCGCTGTATGCGGTAAGACCAATCACAACAGACTGGGCCAATCAGAGCAGAGTAGCTCGCGGAAAAAGGGATTTAGAGAGACTGGTTCATCTGACCAGTCGTTTGAGAATCGTTGAAAAATGTGGTGATGTGCAAATGTATATTATGAGAAAATAATAAAAAAAGCTTATTTTTATGAAAAATCTCACACCTTATTGGAACATTCCAGAACTTCCTCATCAGACCAGCCCATGATGCAGTCAACGATCTTTGATGAACTGCTACTGTCACAGTTGCATGATTTGGCTGCATTCTGCAATGATCATTAACATGACATAACATGACTTTTAAATAACAAAAATGATGAAAATATAAGAAGGTTATGAAAGGAAATGATACCTGTGCTTTCAGCAAAGGATTAGCCATCACTAAACCATGCCAAAAGGCAGTCCCGCTTTCTGCAATGGCTCGATGAAACAGACCAGAAGCCAATGGTGAAAGAATCTTAAAGACATAATGACACAGAAAGTGACTCCATCATTCAATACGAATAATTTTGCAATCAGCTGAATTATTGTTTCTACAGTTACTAAATAAAGATGCACACCAGCGTGGATACACTGACTCCTCCAGCAGACTCTCCAAAGATGGTCACTGATCCAGGATCTCCACCGAAACTGTGGATGTTCTCCTGAACCCATTGAAGTGCAGCCACCTGGTCCAGAAGACCATAGTTTCCTGGCGCATGTTCATCTCCTGTGCTGCAAAAAGAAAAGAAAACTTTTATCTGAATCTGTAATTAAATACAGAAAAATGTATTCACATAATAGGGCTTAAAGCATGTGTATTAGTGTTGCACCAAAATGAGTTTTTTTAATGAAAACTAAAACCAAAATTAAATAATGATGAAATTTCATCAATCATTTTGACATCACTTGGCCCTTTTTCGCTAATTAAATTTGTCACTGTTTCATGGAGACATTGTCAATGATTTTGGCCAAATCTTTTCAGTTTCAGAAATTTGCTAATACCTATAACTAGTAAAATTAGTAATTAGTAAAAATTACTAATACCTATAACTTTTGTTTCTTTACAAAAAATTTTAATAGATTTTTTTTGTATTCGACCTACACATTTGAAATTGACAAATTATAAAAAAAATAAAAAAGAATACTACAGCTATTGAAATAAAAAAAGCGTTAAAAGAATCTATTTGACAATGAAAATTTAATCCAGATTTGATTAACTTACATTTGTACCTACTTGTAGTAAAAATCCAATAAATCAGGATTCCAATCTTCTACTGTGGATTTTTAATCCAGTTATATTTGCATCTAGTTTTTAATAGTTTTTTAAATAATTAATTCAGAATTATTTTCTGATTATTGATTTTAATAATTATAAAGCATCTGATGCAATAACAATGTAACATGAAGTGACTCTATGCTTTTATGCATAGAGATTTTATGCTTGAACTGCCATAATAATAAAAAGAAATCATGAAAATATTATGAATTGTACTAAAGACAAATTTTCAGATTTCATTATGCACTGTATCATTTATTTAAGAATCACACTTGAATCAAATTACTGTCAGAGCAAATATTTGCACCTCATAATAATAAGAAATTAAAATTGGTGATCTTTCCACTTTCATTGACCATTTCATATTATCCAGGGAATCTGCAGCTGTTAAATAATTTATGGCACCAACCTAAAGAATCCCAGCAGTCCCAATCTGTACTGAATCAGCACCACGACCACATCCTGATACGCTGACACAACGGAGCCGTCGTACACTGAAGCTGAACCAAGAGAAAGTCCTCCACCGTGAATCCAAACCATGACCTAGAAAACAAGTGGAAACATTCTCGACCCAATTTCTACGAGGACGTTCAATCCCAAAAAGCTTTTGTTGAACTTACTGGCAACTTGGCATCTTCTTTACCAGGTTTGACTGGAGTGTAAATGTTGAGATACAAGCAATCCTCTGAGACCTCAGGAATCTCCACATCCATAGAGAGAAACTCCAGCTCAACGACACTCGCTTGCCTGTCCTGAATGCACCTAAAGAATCCACGGTACATTAGATACTGGAAATGTCTAAACACGTTTAAATTGAAATACGGTTGTGTGGCATCTCACATTGGTGGCTGTTTGGTTGCATCTCTCACTCCTTGCCATTTCTCTGCAGGCTGGGGCCGAGCCAGTCTCAGCGGGCCCACAGGTGGCTTTGCAAACGGTACACCTAGATAGCTATTGACAACAGTTTCCTTGCCCTTCGCAGTCATAAAGGAACCTCTTAGAGATCCTAATTTGGTATGTGCTACAGGTCCTGTCAAAAACAAATGTGCAACCATTCTTAATATTATACAGTGTGCCTTAGCCAATTTTGAAACAATGCTGATAATTCTGATAACTTGCCTTCTTTTCGCTTATTTATTAATTGCGGAAGGGTTTGAGTCATGAAATTAAAGTGTTTTCCCTTCAGGTCCTTTCCAGGTTTATGTTCCAGTCCAATGCTGAGATACTCAGCCTCAGCTCCATATTCAGGCCACGATGTGAGGCCCGGACCATTCGGAGACCTGAAAAAGTTTTTTAAAATATAGTTTAAAATGCATGTGCCGAACTCTTAGAAATGCATTATTTTTATACATATTTGTTTAATATAGTTTAGCAGACGTGTGGGTGCCGGTGCACTTTGGTTTAGGGGTGTGTGATATCACAATTTTTGATCGTGGAAGATTAAAATGCCTCCACGTAGTATCGTGTTACAGTGCATTCTATCAGTTGCAGTTCTTACGCCTCCGTATCAACAATGCGACATACATTCACATATCACATGCGTCTCACACATCACCCTCCCGTCCTTCGGGTGAGACGTCAAACCGAGGTCTAAATTTAGTGACATCTTCATTATTAGAATGAAGATTTCAATACTGTATATCGCAAATATGTATCGCATCGCAATATATCGTGATATATCGTATCGTGTACAGACCTTGTACAAAATAATATTTTTATTATCTAACATTAGCGAAGGTTAATAAATAAAATAAAAATAATAAACAAATACTTTGAAAAATTTCAACTGGACTTGTCTGCAAAACCTGATTTAACCAAGTGCAACATCTTTGTTGATCCTGGAACAACATTCCAATCAACCAATCAGATTTGAGGGACAAGTTTACAGTTTATGTCAAGTTTAAACTTAGAATCAGGGTTAGGTGCTTCTACATCAGTGTTATCCACCTGTGATTTCCCTCTGATTTTACATATAAGATATGGGTAGGGTTAGCTTAAGGGGTACGGGTAGGGTTAGATTACATTTTCAGACAGGAATGTTGTTCCAGTATATAAAAATATATAAATAAAATATGTTGACCCAGGAACATGTCTAACTCTGCAAAATCAGGACATGAGATTTGTCTCACTCACCCAGTGCGAGCAAAGTTGCCCCAGTAGTTCATGACAGATCTACAAAGTTCATTTTCTTCTTTTGAGAGTTCACCTGAATTAAAACAGCAAGAAAGACGTCAAATAGAAAAAACAAAAAGAAACACTGTATTGATTGTCACTACCTATAAAAATCCTTACTTTGACAACTGTTTAATGATATCAATGAGATCTTAAGGTATGGTCACAAAAGATTTCCCCTAAGCAGATTTCACAACGTGTTAAAGCAAATTCACTGTGTTGACCAACTGAAAGCCGCTTGGTCTGAAAGTGTGAGCTGTGCTTTATACATCGTTACACTGCAGACAATATACAATGGACCATTTTTCTGTGAAATTTTGTGAAAGTTTGCTAATGTGACCATACTTTTAAAACACTAAATCTGTGTGTTATATTTCCTAATATTATTGGGGTTGTACCTTCCAGCTTTATATGTCCATCTGCAAAGCAAAAACCAAAAACAAATACAATGTCATCTCCATGGTCACTTCCAACAAAACTGGGTCTTTTCTTTTGAAGTATACTGGGAGGATGCTGGAATTCATACACATATACTGGTGCACCAGCATCTAGAAATAGACGAAATTGACAATTATTGTTGTGTATAACTGAAACAGCATTCTACAAATTTAACACAGTCATACTTCTACAGCACATTGAACAAACTCTCACCTCTGTGGAAATTCGCTACTTTACGAGCTGGGATGTTGAACAAAGAGTCTCCTAACATCTCTCGAAAACCATCTCGGATTTTGATCCTGTCAGTGGATGCGCCCAGATACTCATTTAAAACAAGCTCAAGAATTGATTGATCTTGAAGCTAAAGAGTAAAAATAGACCAGAAATATTATAAAAAATGTGTAATAATAAAATAAGTATTATTAAATTACAAACCATATAGGCTAGTTCCTCTAAAACCCTCCACCTCCACCAGCTCCACCTGCCTAGATCTATTGACAGTAGCAAGTCCTTACTTGCTCAAAAGCAGCAGTGTAACAGATCTAGTCCACCAAGCCAAACTATTTCAAAAGTTGGTATTCAATTATTATGAAAGTTGTCATGATTTAATTTGTTTTAATCATAACAACAACTTTTGAAATAGTTTGGCTTTGGTGGACTATATATGTATAATTGAAGATAAAACTCTCTTACAGCATGATTAAACATCGTCAAAAACGGTACGATCTGCTCTATGTCCATCCCATCTGTCCATCCTGAAGGTGAAAAGAACTATGGAAGAACATTTGCTAAATGTGAATATACAGTAAAATATAGACTGAAGTTCTAATTTTTGGAAAAACAAATCTCATGTTTCTATTTTTACAAATTTTAAAAGAGGTCTGTCTTTACGTTTGGCAGCATATGTCCACACTCATCATTAGTGATTCCAGTGATCAGAGGAACTTTATTAAACTGGTGGGATTGAAGAAGATCTGCTGCAGGTTTTGGAAGGAACTGGCCATCCACTGTCACTCCAAAAAGAAGCTCTGGATGCTCCTGTTTCAAAAGAAAACCCACCGTTTAGTGCATAGGTGGACTGTTTGCATAAATTTATGAGTGTTCACAGAGATTCAAAAAGAAAGACTAGTATTTGGACAAACAAACCTTAGCAATTGTCAAGATGTCTTCTTCTGTCAGCTGCATCACACAGTCAACAATCGTCTTTGTGCTGGAAATATCACAGCCAGATATATTTCCTACAGCCTAGAGAGAAACAAGTGATATTTAAATTAAATTTCATTTTTAAAACAGAAAGTTCAAAATGAATTTGTTTAGAATTTGAACAGATGTAACTGACCTGAGCAAATGCAAGAGGGTTTTGTGCCATGATAGCATCCATTGCTGCTGTACCGCTCTCTGCGATAGCATGATGGAAGAGGTTTGCAGATAATGGTGATAGAACCTATGGATTTTTTTTAGAAATGTTTTGGTTCAATGACATAATACTATTTTTTTTACTGAAAAATGCTAGAAAGTCTTATTCGTATATCAGCCTTGTGGATTTCGTGAATATGTAACCAATGAAAAGTGTTAGAAAGAGCTTGTGACTAAACCTTTTAACCGCATTGGCTTTTCAATCTGTCAGTCAAAACTCATAACTCCACCCCGCCTCTATCATGAATGAAGTGCCAGGTTGGTGACCACTGCACTACACCATGCTAACCAATGCCTGCCTATGCACTGTAAAGGTCACCAAGCACAACCTTGTCAGGTTTAAGCACTGAAGTACTTCATGGGCCTCGACCCAGAGAAACCTAAATGCATCAGCAACCAAATAAGACATATTCTGTGACACCACAGCCATGCTACCTAGAAGCTCAGTGTTATAGACTCCAGGAAAAAAAAACAAAGTCTCCATTACTGAAATGTGAACTCTTGTATTAAACCAGTCTGAGCCACACCTGCAGGACAGCCCAGAACCCCTAAGAGCAGAGCTAACAGGGGAGACTAGATATAAACTCAGCTAAATCCATAGCACTACATCTAGCAGCTGAACCAGGCGATAGATGAAATACAGTGTTGCTCACAGCAACTCTATATATAACCCTACCAGGACTGAACAAGCCTATGGGAGCAGTGTACCGAATGTTGCATGCAAAGAAAGAATTCCTCAGATTCCAAGAATAACCAGACTAATGGACTGAAGAAGCAATAGAGAATGGTTTGCAAACCGTGATACAACCACTCAAAGCCCCACTGCAACCTTAGAGTAGCCTGGGGTCAGGGATCAACCCATTCACAAGGAGCATAATCCTGCTTCAAACCCAATATGACAATTTGGGGAGGACAACAAGTAAGAAAGTGGAATTTTTTCATACTCAATCTCTGCTGTCAAGCTCTACTTGTGCTCACACTGCTAGGGAGCTCAATCCTACTTCAAATCCCAGTCACTCAAGCTCAACTCAACAGATGCTATTATCCCAGCGAGCTCATCAAGGAAGCGTGCTATACGGCAATATCACCTCCTACTCTAGAGGGGGCTACCAATGATAGGCAGGGTTTTTACAAAAAAATTCACAACATTGTATCAATCTGCCCATCATCACGAAAAATGTTTACACGAACACCTCCCAGCTGAATTCACTGGAGGAGGAACTGATGGAAGTGTTATAAAAACACCGGCTTTTAAGCTTTTAAACCCATCAAACCTCCTCTTCCTTGCGGCCACATTCTGCATAACACCCCCAGCTGGAGGGAGGGCATCCTTTAAAAGTGAAGGGGTTGCATTATCTCACCATGACCAACACCTGTTCCAAGGGTGGAGCTTCTCACAGCAAATGCATCAGAATTAATGCATTCAGCTCCCTCAAAAGTCGAACGTGCTCTGTGGAAACGCTTGATTCTCATCGCTCCTAAGAGAATCAAGCAAGAACAGAACTTATTACTCAAATGCATTGCAATGAGCGTATCTAGCTCGAGAGTTGAATGTGCTCCAACAGACTCTTATCTTCACATCCGCATTCAAACAAAGCGGCTTCCTTCCAAACAAAGACAAAAAAGCTGATAACGTGTAATGCAGGCACACTTTTGTATGCCTGGGCACTCTCGTGCTTCAGACTTCATGGTTTCGCAGGACACGTCTCCGTAGCGTCAGCAACTGACACAGCGAGGAGTTCCTTCGAAAAAGAACTTGCGGTTATGGTAAGAAGTATGACATTTCCCAAACATGCTCGAAGAGGTCCAGGCATACCAATCACAACACACTGGTCCAGCCAACCAATCAGAGCACATTTTGCTTTTTAAAAAGGAGGGGCTTCAAAGAGACAAGAACTAAACAGAGCATTACCGACAGACTGGTAAGCGAGGTGCTGCAACTGTGTGAAATATGTACGAAAATATGAAAACCTATTCTATTAGACCCCCAAAACAAAATCAAGACTTTGTAAAAGGGCCTCTTTAATAAATACTATAATACACTACATGACATTTTAGAGTCAATAAATCTTTTCAAAGAAGCCAATATTACAGAATATATGTATATATTTTAATCATAAATTCTTACATGTAAAGACACACTGACTCCTCCAGCGGACTCTCCAAAGATGGTCACTAATCCAGGGTCGCCCCCAAAGCTGTGGATGTTCTCCTGGACCCAATGAAGCGCAGCCACCTGGTCCAGAAGACCATAGTTTCCTGGCGCATGTTCATCTCCTGTGCTAAAGGGCAGAATATAATCATACAACTCCATCAGAGACCTTATACCTCAATTGCACTGAATCAATTAAACTAAGCAGCACAATCATGAACTTTATAGCCATTCAAACAGATTACATGCAAGTCTGAAGTCCAAAAACACATGGCCTGCTGAATGCAAACCAAACCTAAACCTTAATAATGTTTGATGTGTCATCTTTTAATGTTACTCCAACACCTGGACAGGCAAAACGAGAAAAAGTGCTTTAATATATTATTTAGAACTAAACAGTAAAATTTGTTGATAAACTTTGATGTATGCTTGAGAATTAGCTTAGTCTGAATGTTTAAAATTGTTTAACAAGTTGTAAGACTGAAATAGTTTTAAAATCTTAAAGTTTGAAAGTTAAACATTTTTAAAGAATAAAGTATTTTAAAAAGATTTCAAATCAGCAACAAAATCCGACATGAACTGTCCCATAAATGTCGTTTCTTGTGCTCAAATAGCAATAAAAAAGCATATTTTTTCAGGCATGACCAGCCAATGCACATGTGCAATCCTAAGTGTGCATCTCAAAACACTAAGTGTTTTTACAGCAACTGTGACACAATAACTTTATCAATTTATAAATCTATCTATCTTTTATTTAGAAGGCGTGACTTATTCCAACATACTGCGCATTCCACTTTCTCCCATTCATAGTAATATGAATGTAAAGTCTTTCTATATATAAAGTCTTTGCATTCATGGAAGTTACATTCATGTTTTAGCATGTTCATTTTCTTTTTATCATGTAGTTAAAGGGTGTTAGCACATTTCTAGTATGTTTTAGAATTAGTTTAAACTATTTTGGATTTTATTAGATCTTTATGTTGGTAAAAATTAGTTTTTACCTGAAAAATCCAAGTAGGCCAAGCCTGTATTGAATCAGGACCACAACTACATCTTGATAGGCAGCCAAAACATGTCCGTCAAAAAGGGATGCAGAGGCCATCGACAAACCTCCACCATGGATCCAAACCATAACCTTTTGCAACATTAAAATACTATTAAAATGCATAGCATACATATAATGTTAAAATACATAAACATCAACCAAATCATTCACACTTACAGGCAACTTGTCATTAGCCCCAGGTTTAGAAGGTGTGTAGACGTTGAGGTAAAGACAGTCCTCTGCTGAATCAGGAACCTCCATATTCATAGATACATTGCCCACCAAGTCTACAATTGTCTGCTTATCCTGCAGACACCTGGGACAGACACAGAGTAACACAAGTGTCACCACTTGATCTCCAGTGTAACATCTAGGACCTGAAGTAAAGGCATTGATCTAAAGGTGGATTAGCTTTTATTCTCACATGTGCGGCTGTTTTGTAGCATCTCTCACTCCGACCCATTTCTCTGCAGGTTGGGGGGGAGCGAGTCTCAATGAACCCAGGGGTGGCTTGGCAAACGGTATGCCCAGGTAAGAATGGATGACTGTGTCCTTTCCTTTTGCTTTCATGTGTGATCCTTTCAGGACCCCAGATTTGGTTTGCAAGACAGGTCCTGTGCAATTCATTTTTTTAAAAAGAGAGAGATAAAGTTTAAAGCATTTTTTTCACAGTATGATTTGAAATAAATTTTCTATGGAGCCCAGGAAGTCACTTGTGGGAGAAAAAGAAAAAAACTACTTTGGTTACTAACGTAACCTCAGTTCCCTGAGAGGAGGGAACGAAGTATTGCGCAAGCTAGCTTACGCTATGGGAAAACCCCTTTTCTCGAGAATACTGAAGCCAACACTTTAAAATGCAGTGTAGCTGCACAGCAGACACAGATGAGCACGAGCGCGGTCCTTGGCTGTGCTGCGGCAACTGCTCGAACCTATGGTGAGGCAGCTCAAACACTCGAAACGCTCGAACGCATCTCGCGCCCTGACAAATCAGAGCCAGCCTAAATGGCCGTGGTCCGCGTCTAAAAGGGACCAGGCCTCGTCTAGGGAGCCCAGGTTTTTAATCGACTGAAGCGATACCAATCACAGCACAGTAGCACGGCGGGTTAAGCAATACTTCGTTCCCTCCTCTCAGGGAACCGAGGTTACGTTAGTAACCAAAATAGTTCCCTTTCGAGAGGTCTCTCGTATTGCATAAGCTAGCTTACGCTATGGGAACCCCATTCAAAGCGCCGTGCATGCTGATTTCGCCATACTATAGCCCGAGGCAACTGCCTGAAACATAACCGAGTGAATATATGAGCCTAATATAAGCTGGTCAATGACAAGCCTCATATAGGGAATGTGTATATAAGCACTTTATTTAAATGGCCAACCAGACATGTGTCAAGCCTTTTGGCTGGGGAAATGTATTTCACTTATTATACTGAAAGCACCTTCGCTTGCAAAGCAGGAACTTCTAAATTATAAAATTTTATAAATGGCCCACAGGTGGCTTTGCAAACGGTACACCTAGATAGCTATTGACAACATTTTCCTTGCCCTTCGCAGTCATGAAGGAACCTCTTAGAGATCCTAATTTGGTATGTGCTACAGGTCCTGTCAAAAACAAATGTGCAACCATACTTAATATTATACAGTGTGCCTTAGCCAATTTTGAAACAATGCTGACTCTGTTAACTTGCCTTCTTTTCGCTTATTTATTAATTGCGGAAGGGTTTGAGTCATGAAATTAAAGTGTTTTCCCTTCAGGTCCTTTCCAGGTTTATGTTCCAGTCCAATGCTGAGATACTCAGCCTCAGCTCCATATTCAGGCCATGATGTCAGTCCCGGACCATTCGGAGACCTGAAAAAAGTTTTTAAAATATAGTTTAAATGCATGTGCCAAACTCTTAGAAATGCATTATTTTTATACATATTTGTTTAATATAGTTTAAAAAAATAAAAATAAAATATGAGCGACGTGTGGGTGCCGGTGCACTTTGGTTTAGGGGTGTGTGATATCACAATTTTTGATCGTGGAAGATTAAAATGCCTCCACAAAGTATCGTGTTACAGTGCATTCTATCAGTTGCAGTTCTTACGCCTCCGCCTTAACAATGCGACGTACATTCACATACTGTATCACATGTGTCACACATCACCCTCCCGTCCTTCGGATGAGACGTCAAACCGAGGTCTAAATTTAGTGACATCTTCATTATTAGAATGAAGATTTCAATACTGTATATCGCAAATATGTATTGTATCGCAATATATCGTGATATATCATATCGTGTACAGATCTTGTACAAAATAATATTTTTATTATCTAACATTAGCGAAGGTTAATAAATAAAAAAATAAAAATAAAGAATTTTTTACAAATGCCATGATAAATTATAACATATAGCCTACAGTATTAATTCATAAATATTATGTATTTTTGGGAGCCACATTACATGACTTTTTACAACCTTAAAGGGCACCTGTTATGCCCCTTTTTACAAGATGTAATATTGGTCTCGGGTGTCCCCAGAATGTATTTGTGAAGTTTCAGCACAAAATACCCCACAGTTAATTTATTATAACTATTTTAAAATATCATTTTTGGGGCCTGTTTCAAAAAGAGCTGTTTTGGTGTATACCACCTTAAATGTAAAAGAGCTGCATATCCCCGCCCTGCCTTTGGATGAGGGCGTAACTTGATACCTATGGCAGTCGGTAAAAGCAGAAGCTGAGAGTGAGTGAGATACCCGCTGTTTTGTATGGCATTCAGCCGTACATGTTTGAATCAGACCCAGATGATGAAGAGATTCCGGCAGCAGAAACACAAATGAGAATGGACCAGGAAGTCTCGGAATGGTTATTTGATACATTTATGTACTTATAGAGTTGTAATCGCCTTTGCAATTATGGATGTGCAACACACACACAGACACACACAAACTGTGATAACGTTGGCTACGTACAACGAAATTACATTTATGGAGGGACCTGTTGCGTCATGTTTACATTACTTGTCGTACAGGTGCTTATGTGGCAAATGTGAGAAGATGGCTACAGAACATACACAGTTTTTAATACAATATCTTTAAAAATATATTCATAAACGTGGGTTACACACTATACAAACAAGGTTTAAATTATATACACAGACATCCTACAACGACGAAAACAACTTTAGACGCATTTGTTGTTGAATTGGCTGACATCGACTGAAATTACTGTTTGCTCAAAAATCATAAAATACACTTATTTCTTCTGGAGGTGACTTTGGGTCGCGAACAGTAAGCAAAGATCCACACTTGAGGATTAACTTTGAAGCAAGACCTGCTTTGAATTGACCCTCGTTCACAAAACAGTCAGTCAGAAAATGATTTGCGCAAACATAAACGTATTTTGGAAGTTTAAGTGGCGCCTTTCCTTCGTAAATAGAATCCATCCACTGCGTTTTCAGTGGCTCTGATGTCGGAAGTAAGTGAAAACTACTATGTACATTATTACATCCCACAACAGAACACTTATGTTTCTTAGGAGACATTACCGGCTGTTGTTGAAACAATGGAGGATGTGTACAGATCACCGAGGTCGGGGTCTATGCCAAAACCACAGTGTCAATCAAACTACGTTGGTGGGGCTTGCGCAATTCTACGTCACAAAGCGCCGAATCTGAGAACAGCTCGTTCTGAGACAGTGCTTATGATTTATTGAGATTGTAAAAAAAACACTGGGTGAATTTTTATCATTCTAGGGTGGTTTTGCTCACACACTGCCAACACACATTTATGTTCAAACATCATGTAAAAGTGAATTTTGCATAATAGGTGCCCTTTAACTGACTCAAGAGGACGGCAGGGGTCTTCACTATATCACATCACTTCCTGTAATAAGTGTATGTTTCTGCATGTTGGTTGCACCACAAGATCTGATTTGATCTGAAATATTTATAACATTTGAACAAACCTCTTCAAAGATTATACCAAACTACTTGGTAATGTTTTCAAGAATTTCATCCTTTTATTCATGATATCCATCTGACTACCACACTGAAAATTTTCAACTGGACTTGTCTGCAGAACCTGATTTAACCAAGTGCAACATCTTTGTTGATCCTGGAACAACATTCCAATCAACCAATCAAATTTGAGGGACAAGTTTACAGTTCATGTCAAGTTTAGGCTTAGAATCAGGGTTAGGTGCTTCTACATCAGTGTTATCCACCTGTCATTTTCCTCTGATTTTACAGATAAGTTATGGGTAGGGTTAGCTTAGGGGTATGGATAGGGTTAGATTACATTTTCAGACAGGAATGTTGTTCCAGTATATGAAAATATATAAATAAAATATGTTGACCGAGGAACATGTCCAACTCTGCAAAATTAGGACATGAGATCTGTCTCACTCACCCAGTGCGAGCAAAGTTGCCCCAGTAGTTCATGACAGATCTACAAAGTTCATTTTCTTCTTTTGAGAGTTCACCTGAATTAAAACAGCAAGAAAGACGTCAAATAGAAAAAACAAAAATAAACACTGTATTGATTGTCACTACCTATAAAATCCTTACTTTGACAACTGTTTAATGATATCAATGAGATCTTAAGGTATGGTCACATTTAATGTTTTTCTGCAAATTTACACAGTCGAAATCCAATCATTTCAATAGTAATACACATGACTGGATATTTCATATGAGACCGAAAGATTTCCCCAAGCAGATTTCACAACGTGTTAAAGCAAATTCACTGTGTTGACCAACTGAAAGCCGCTTGGTCTGAAAGTGTGAGCTGTGCTTCATACATCGTTACACTTCAGACAATATACAATGGACCATTTTTCTGTGAAATTTTGTGAAAGTTTGCTAATGTGACCATACTTTTAAAACACTAAATCTGTGTGTTATATTTCCTAATATTATTGGGGTTGTACCTTCCAGCTTTATATGTCCATCTGCAAAGCAAAAACCAAAAACAAATACAACTTCATCTCCATGGTCACTTCCAACAAAACTGGGTCTTTTCTTTTGAAGTATACTGGGAGGATGCTGGAATTCATACACATATACTGGTGCACCAGCATCTAGAAATAGACGAAATTGACAATTATTGTTGTGTATAACTGAAACAGCATTCTACAAATTTAACACAGTCATACTTCTACAGCACATTGAACAAACTCTCACCTCTGTGGAAATTCGCTACTTTGCGAGCTGGGATGTTGAACAAAGAGTCTCCTAACATCTCTCGTAAACCATCTCGGATTTTGATCCTGTCAGTGGATGCGCCCAGATACTCATTTAAAACAAGCTCAAGAATTGATTGATCTTGAAGCTAAAGAGTAAAATAGACCAGAAATATTATAAAAAATGTGTAATAATAAAAAAAAAGTATTTTTAAATTACAAACCATATAGGCTAGTTCCTCTAAAACCCTCCACCTCCACCAGCTCCACCTGCCTAGATCTATTGACAGTAGCAAGTCCTTACTTGCTCAAAAGCAGCAGTGTAACAGATCTAGTCCACCAAGCCAAACTATTTCAAAAGTTGGTATTAAATTATTATGAAAGTTGTCATGATTTAATGTTTTAATCATAACAACAACTTTTGAAATAGTTTGGCTTTGGTGGACTATATATGTATAATTGAAGATAAAACTCTCTTACAGCATGATTAAACATCGTCAACAACGGTACGATCTGATCAATGTCCATCCCATCTGTCCATCCTGAAGGTGAAAAGAACTATGGAAAAACATTTGCTAAATGTGAATATACTGTAAAATATAGACTGAAGTTCTAATTTTTGGAAAAACAAATCTCATGTTTCTATTTTTACAAATTTTAAAAGAGGTCTGTCTTTACGTTTGGCAGCATATGTCCACACTCATCATTAGTGATTCCAGTGATCAGAGGAACTTTATTAAACTGGTGGGATTGAAGAAGATCTGCTGCAGGTTTTGGAAGGAACTGGCCATCCACTGTCACTCCAAAAAGAAGCTCTGGATGCTCCTGTTTCAAAAGAAAACCCACCGTTTTTAGTGCATAGGTGGACTGTTTGCATACATTTATGAGTGTTAACAGAGATTCAAAAAGAAAGACTAGTATTTGGACAAACAGACCTTAGCAATTGTCAAGATGTCTTCTTCTGTCAGCTGCATCACACAGTCAACAATCGTCTTTGTGCTGGAAATATCACAGCCAGATATATTTCCTACAGCCTAGAGAGAAACAAGTGATATTTACATTAAATTTATTTCATTTTTACTACAGAAAGTTCAAAATGAATTTGTTTAGAATTTGAACAGATGTAACTGACCTGAGCAAATGCAAGAGGGTTTTGTGCCATGATAAAACCCATTGCTGCTGTACCGCTCTCTGCGATAGCATGATGGAAGAGGTTTGCAGATAATGGTGATAGAACCTATGGATTTTTTTTAGAAATGTTTTGGTTCAATGACATAATACTAATTTTTTTTACTGAAAAATGCTAGAAAGTCTTATTCGTATATCAGCCTTATGGATTTTGCGAATATGTAACCAATGAAAAGTGTTAGAAAGAGCTTGTGACTAAACCTTTTAACTGCATTGGCTTTTCAATCTGTCAGTCAAACCTCATAACTCCACCCCGCCTCTATCATGAATGAAGTGCCAGGTTGGTGACCACTGCACTACACCATGCTAACCAATGCCTGCCTATGCACTGTAAAGGTCACCAAGCACAACCTTGTCAGGTTTAAGCACTGAAGTACTTCATGGGCCTCGACCCAGAGAAACCTAAATGCATCAGCAACCAGATAAGACATATCCTGCGACACCACAGCCATGCTACCTAGAAGCTCAGTGTTATAGACTCCAGGAAAAAACCCAAAGCCTCCATTTCTGAAATGTGAACTCTTGTATTAAACCAGTCTGAGCCACACCTGCAGGACAGCCCAGAGCCCCTAAGAGCAGAGCTAACAGGGGAGACTAGATATAACCTCAGCTAAATCCATAGGACTATATCTAGCAGCTGAACCAGGCGATAGATGAAATACAGTGTTGCTCACAGCAACTCTATATATAACCCTACCAGGACTGAACAAGTCTATGGGAGCAGTGTACCGAAGGTTGCATGCAAAGAAAGAATTCCTAAGATTCCAAGAATAACCAGACTAATGGACTGAAGAAGCAATAGAGAATGGTTTGCAAACCGTGATACAACCACTCAAAGCCCCACTGCAACCTTAGAGTAGCCTGGGGTCAGGGATCAACCCATTCACAAGGAGCATAATCCTGCTTCAAACCCAATATGACAATTTGGGGAGGACAACAAGTAAGAAAGTGGAATTTTCCATACTCAATCTCTGCTGTCAAGTTCGACTTGTGCTCACACTGCTAGGGAGCTCAACCCTACTTCAAATCCCAGTCACTCAAGCTCAACTCAACAGATGCTATTATCCCAGCGAGCTCATCAAGGAAGCGTGCTATACGGCAATATCACCTCCTACTCTAGAGGGGGCTACCAATGATAGGAATTGGAAGGGTTTTTACAAAAAAAATTCACTACATTGTATCAATCTGCCCATCCTCACGAAAAATGTTTACACGAACACCTCCCAGCTGAATTCACTGGAGGAGGAACTGATGGAAGTGTTATAAAAACACCGGCTTTTAAGCTTTAAACCCATCAAACCTCCTCTTCCTTGCGGCCACATTCTGCATAACACCCCCAGCTGGATGGAGGGCATCCTTTAAAAGTGAAGGGGTTGCATTATCTCACCATGACCAACACCTGTTCCAAGGGTGGAGCTTCTCACAGCAAATGCTTCAGAATTAATGCATTCAGCTCCCTCAAAAGTCGAACGTGCTCTGTGGAAACGCTTGATTCTCATCGCTCCTAAGAGAATGTGAAGTTGAATGTGCTCCAACAGACTCTTATCTTCACATCCGCATTCAAACAAAGCGGCTTCCTTCCAAACAAAGACAAAAAAGATGATAACGTGTAATGCAGGCACACTTTTGTATGCCTGGGCACTCTCACGTGCTTCAGATTTCATGGTTTCGCAGGACACGTCTCCGTAGCGTCAGCAACTGACACAGCGAGGAGTTCCTTCGAAAAAGAACTTGCGGTTATGGTAAGAGGTATGACATTTCCCAAACATGCTCGAAGAGGTCCAGGCATACCAATCACAACACACTGGTCCAGCCAACCAATCAGAGCACATTTTGCTTTTTAAAAAGGAGGGGCTTCAAAGAGACAAGAACTAAACAGAGCATTACCGACAGACTGGTAAGCGAGGTGCTGCAACTGTGTGAAATATGTACGAAAATATGAAAACCTATTCTATTAGACCCCCAAAACAAAATCAAGACTTTGTAAAAGGGCCTCTTTAATAAATACTATAATACACTACATGACATTTTAGAGTCAATAAATCTTTTCAAAGAAGCCAATATTACAGAATATATGTATATATTTTAATCATAAATTCTTACATGTAAAGACACACTGACTCCTCCAGCGGACTCTCCAAAGATGGTCACTAATCCAGGGTCGCCCCCAAAGCTGTGGATGTTCTCCTGGACCCAATGAAGCGCAGCCACCTGGTCCAGAAGACCATAGTTTCCTGGCGCATGTTCATCTCCTGTGCTAAAGGGCAGAATATAATCATACAACTCCATCAGAGACCTTATACCTCAATTGCACTGAATCAATTAAACTAAGCAGCACAATCATGAACTTTATAGCCATTCAAACAGATTACATGCAAGTCTGAAGTCCAAAAACACATGGCCTGCTGAATGCAAACCAAACCTAAACCTTAATAATGTTTGATGTGTCATCTTTTAATGTTACTCCAACACCTGGACAGGCAAAACGAGAAAAAGTGCTTTAATATATTATTTAGAACTAAACAGTAAAATTTGTTGATAAACTTTGATGTATGCTTGAGAATTAGCTTAGTCTGAATGTTTAAAATTGTTTAACAAGTTGTAAGACTGAAATAGTTTTAAAATCTTAAAGTTTGAAAGTTAAACATTTTTAAAGAATAAAGTATTTTAAAAAGATTTCAAATCAGCAACAAAATCCGACATGAACTGTCCCATAAATGTCGTTTCTTGTGCTCAAATAGCAATAAAAAAGCTTATTTTTTCAGGCATGACCAGCCAATGCACATGTGCAATCCTAAGTGTGCATCTCAAAACACTAAGTGTTTTTACAGCAACTGTGACACAATAACTTTATCAATTTATAAATCTATCTATCTTTTATTTAGAAGGCGTGACTTATTCCAACATACTGCGCATTCCACTTTCTCCCATTCATAGTAATATGAATGTAAAGTCTTTCTATATATAAAGTCTTTGCATTCATGGAAGTTACATTCATGTTTTAGCATGTTCATTTTCTTTTTATCATGTAGTTAAAGGGTGTTAGCACATTTCTAGTATGTTTTAGAATTAGTTTAAACTATTTTGGATTTTATTAGATCTTTATGTTGGTAAAAATTAGTTTTTACCTGAAAAATCCAAGTAGGCCAAGCCTGTATTGAATCAGGACCACAACTACATCTTGATAGGCAGCCAAAACATGTCCGTCAAAAAGGGATGCAGAGGCCAACGAAAAACCTCCACCATGGATCCAAACCATAACCTTTTGCAACATTACAATACTATTAAAATGCATAACATACATATAATGTTAAAATACATAAACATCAACCAAATCATTCACACTTACAGGCAACTTGTCATTAGCCCCAGGTTTAGAAGGTGTGTAGACGTTGAGGTAAAGACAGTCCTCTGCTGAATCAGGAACCTCCATATTCTTAGATACATTGCCCACCAAGTCTACAATTGTCTGCTTATCCTGCAGACACCTGGGACAGACACAGAGTAACACAAGTGTCACCACTTGATCTCCAGTGTAACATCTAGGACCTGAAGTAAAGGCATTGATCTAAAGGTGGATTAGCTTTTATTCTCACATGTGCGGCTGTTTTGTAGCATCTCTCACTCCGACCCATTTCTCTGCAGGTTGGGGGGAGCGAGTCTCAATGAACCCACGGGTGGCTTGGCAAACGGTATGCCCAGGTAAGAATGGATGACTGTGTCCTTTCCTTTTGCTTTCATGTGTGATCCTTTCAGGACCCCAGATTTGGTTTGCAAGACAGGTCCTGTGCAATTCATTTTTTTTAAAAAGAGAGAGATTAAGTTTAAAGCATTTTTCACAGTATGATTTGAAATAAATTTTCTATGGAGCCCAGGAGGTCACTTGTGGGAGAAAAAGAAAAAACGAATTTGGTTACTAACGTAACCTCAGTTCCCTGAGAGGAGGGAACAAAGTATTGCGCAAGCTAGCTTACGCTATGGGAAAACCCCTTTTCTCGAGAATACTGAAGCCAAAACTTTAAAACGCAGTGTAGCTGCACAGCAGACACAGATGAGCACGAGCGCGGTCCTTGGCTGTGCTGCGGCATCTGCTCGAACCTATGGTGAGGCAGCTCAAACGCTCGAACCAATTAGGGCATCTCGCGCCCTGACAAGTCAGAGCCCGCCTAAATGGGTGTGGTCCGCGTCTAAAAGGGACCAGGCCTCGTCTAGGGAGCCCAGGTTTTTAATCGACTGAAGCGATACCAATCACAGCACAGTAGCACGGCGGGTTACGCAATACTTCATTCCCTCCTCTCAGGGAACTGCGGTTACGTTAGTAACCAAAGTAGTTCCCTTTCGAGAGGTCTCTCGTATTGCGTAAGCTTGCTTACGCTATGGGAACCCCATTCAAAGTGCCGTGCATGCTGATTTCGGACAGACATGTGTCGAGCCTTTTGGCTGGGGAAATGTATTTCATTTATTATACTGAAAGAACCTTTGCTTGCAAAGCAGGAACTTCTAAATTATAAAATTTTATAAATGTGGACGGCGAGGCCCAGCCGGCCGCCGCACAGATATCTTGAATAGGAAGTACACTCGACCAAGCCCAAGATGAGGCCATAATTCTTGTGGAATGAGCTCTGACGCCTAAGAGGCAAATGCCCTTAGACTCATAAGCCAGCGCGATAATCTCTGCTTTGAAACGGCAAGCCCCTTAGTGTGGCCGCCAAAGCATACAAAGAGCTGTTCTGACTGTCTGTACAGGGCAGAACGCTCTAGATCATGGGTCACCAATCTCGGTCCTGGAGGGCTGCTGTCCTGCTGAGTTTAGCTCCAACCCCAATTAAACGCACCTGAACCAGCTAATCAAGGTCTCACTAGGCATAATAGAAACTTTCATCCAGGTGTGTTGGACCTGGTTGGAGCTAAACTCTGCAGGACATCGGCCCTCCAGGACCGAGATTGGTGACCCATGCTCTAGATAGACTCTGAGAGCTCTGACAGGGCAGAGTAAATTCGTGTATCCTTCGTCATCTGGTAAGGAGAGAGAAACCAGCGAAATAACCTGTGCTCTGAACGGCGTCGAGAGCACTTTTGGAACATATTCATGCCTTAGTTTGAGGACAACTCTCGAGTCATTTGGGCCAAACTCAAGGCAGGACGCGCTTACTGATAGCGCTTGTAAATGACTTACTCTTTGACTGACGCGATCGCCAGCAGAAAAGCAGTTTTGAGCGAGAGATGCTTTAAGTCAGCAGATCTGAGCGGCTCAAATGGAGCACCCTTTATGGCCTACAGGACCATGGAGAGGTCCCAGATGGGCACAGAGGGGGGCCGTGGAGGGTTCAACCTTCTTGCTCCTCTAAGGAAGCGCACAATGAGGTCGTTTTTCCCTAGTGGTTTCCTGGCCACAAGAGCGTGAGAGGCTGTTATGGCCGTCACGTATACTTTGAGCGTGGAGGGGGTGCGACCCGCTTCCAAAAGATCTTGTAAGATCCAGGCTCCATGTCTTACACTAGCCCGAAAATACTACCTATTTTTGTGCATAGAGGCACCTAGTTGAAGGCGCTCTGGCCTCAGTGATGGTTTTCAGCACTCCCACTGTAGGCCCACTTGTCCTCCCTGATTTGTTCGATTACCTGTGGTAGCATCGGGACCAGAGGAAAAGCGTATAGCGGGCGGGTGGGCCAGTGCATCCCTGCTCTTTGAAAAAAATGTCTGGCAGTGAGAGTTGTCTTCTGAGGCGAAGAGGTCGACCTCTGCCTCGCCGAAGACGCTCCATATCAGCTGAACTGTCTGTAGGGGGAAGAGACCACTCCCCTGGGGGAACATTGTCTCTGGATAACATATCCGCACCCTGGTTCAGAATGTCTGACACGTGCGCCGCCCTTAGGGAGCGCAGGCTGTGCTGAGCCCATATTATGATGCTCTTGGCCATGATATGTAGATTGTTCGACCTGAGCCCGCCCTGGCGATTTATGAAGGACACCACTGTCATGTTGTCCGTTCGGACCAGGACATGGTGGTCCCTCAAGTACGGGTGGTCTTATTCATGTGCACATTTTACTATGAACTACACTCGTTACACATCCAGCTGAGCTGCGGGGGGGGGGGGGGGGGGCTTGAAACCATGTTTATAGTGCCTATGTGTAGATGTGCGCACTTCATAGCGGCATGTGAACTACATTCACAGTGTGAGCTGGGGGGGACAGTAGAAACTGTGCTTGTGTGATGGCCTACATACTCTTTCCGAACGGCGTTTTTTTGCAAGTGTGCGTGTTTTTTAACAGATCCATTTACTGCAGTATTTACATTTCCAGTTACTGATAAGAGGGAACTAGGAAATGTTTGAGAAGCTTTAAAGGGGTGATGAACTGAGAAATCAAATTTTACTTGAGCTTTTGACATCTAAGAGGTCATCATATTATAAGAATATCCTGTAAGTTTCAGAACTGAAAACGTCCTTGTTAGTCCAATAAAAGCTTTTATTGACACCAGGCTCAGCAAACGACTCGTTTTTCAAAGTGGGGAACTATGACGTCAAAGAGGATGAAACACCACCCCCACAGAAGAAGATCAACGCCTACTTCAACACGGCCGGTTAAGCCCCGCCCACCGATTCGCGCATCACACGTATAGCTAAATAACATAGGCCTACCTCGTGATGACAAACCGGATCGAGCTACCGAGCAATAAACATGCCGTTTACAAAATATTGTGCAGTGCCTGGTTGTGGAAGAAGACAGTCGCTGCATAAGCTTCCTCTGGATTCCAATAGGAATGCTTAAACTTTATTTTTAATGACGTTCCAGCTGATGTGGGTCCGTTTGTTCGCTTCATTTCACTGAGGATTGTTTTGTAAACAAGACACAGGTCGAGACTGGATTTGCAGACCGATTAAGATTAAAAAACGGTCCGGCCTCGGCTGTGGTCAGAGGTGCGCGGCCACCGCCTCCTCGAGGGGGTGAACCGACTGATAGCCCTTTTCCCCCGCGCCGTCGACAGAGGAGAGCGCTGAGGAGAATGAGGGTTTCAAACGTGCCGAATATGGCGCCTTCCATGACTTTGTTAGTTCATCATGCACCTCTAGAAAGAATGGGCGGGTCTCTGCTGAGGGGCCTGTCGGTGCCCCTGCAAGAACCACTCGTCCAGCCTGCTGTGTGCAGGCTCCTCAGGCGAAGACCACTCGAGCCCAAGGTCTTCGACGGCCATGGTGAGAACGCGGAGAAGCTCGTGCCCGCGCTGGTCTGTGTAGACGGAGAGTCCGTACACTCCTCGCATTCTGATGCAGTAATAGAAAAACTGTCATCCTTCTCTTCCGAAGCCCCGAATGAGACAAGAACCGCTGCTCGCTGAGAGGGGCGTTGGTCTGCCTTTGTGAACAGGACCGGCGAGGGGGATTCCTGAGGAGAAAACGAGGCACGTTGGCACTGGGCCGGCGTGTGCTCGCTTGTCTCCGTCCGCTCTGGCATCCTTTGTGAACGGCGCTTTTTCTTGCGTGGCTCAAGCAAAGGGAGAGGGGGAGCGGAGGTTGACTCGTCGTCGAAGATAGCCAATTGATCCCGTAGGGTGGTTATTTCCGCCGACGAGTAGGCCTCTACATGAGGCACAGGTGGTGTGAGGCATTTGCAACAACGCTTCGGTAAATTCTCTTTTAGATAGTGTGACGCAGCGGTGAACACACTTAGCGTTTTTAAAGGATATGGCGCGCCGGATGGCACAGCAGAACGGCGGGCTGAAGGTGGCGAGTTGAGCCGACGTCCTCAGAACTGCGATGCAGCTGCTCGTCCTGCTGGAAGCTGTTCAACGGCGCGAAGGCTTGTATCCGGAGGTCAGCGAAGTGGAGATTTGCTGAAGGAAATAAAATCTGGGCTCTCTTTAGGCGAGATCTGGTCCCTTTTTAGACGCGGACCACCCCCATTTAGGCGGGCTCTGACGTGTCAGGGTGCGAGATGCCCTGATTGGTTCGAGCGTGCGTCTGAGCTGCCTCGCCATAGGTTCAGGCAGTTGCCGCAGCACAGCCAATGACCGCGCTCGCGCTCATCTGTGTCTCCTGTGCAGCTACACTGCGTTTTAAAGTTTTGGCTTCAGTATTCTCGAGAAAAGGGGTTTTCCCATAGCGTAAGCTAGCTTACGCAATACGAAAACAATCCATGACGACGGTTTTGCAATGCGTCCCCTCAGTTTATAAACCGTACTCACAAATTCTTAAAATGTTCCTTCGGTTTAACAAATCGTGATTAATAAATTGTCACTGATTAATAAACCGTACCCATGAGTTCCTAATCCGCGCTCTCAGATTTGTAAACCGTGCCTTCAGTTTTGGCAATCTGTACCCACAAATTCATAAAACGTGCTCACACTTTCGCAATCCGTTCCCACGGGTTTGTAAACTGTACTCACGAATTTGTGACTCGCCCTCATTTTAGAAGACATTTTAGACTCTTATTGTTTATTGTTTTATTGTGTATTAGTGGAATACATCAAAATGTCTTAACTGCGTCTGCATGCTTAAAGAAATTCTCAATTGTTGCAGGTATGGGGTGAGGTGAACCTACACTGAGTGTGGGTCCCAGGAAAAAATAATCAATGAGGTCCTTATGTATATATGTTATATATACGATTTTTTGGTCAATATACCTGACCTAGTGTTAAAATTGATTTATTTTTCTAACATTTAAACTTAGACCACATTATTAGATTACCCTTTGACTTTATGAATAAACATAAATGATAGCTTAATGATTTTTTATATTTTTTGTGCATTTATTTAAGACAGCATGTACCATTTTTTGTCACTGGTGTTACCTTACTTCTTTGGCAATATTAAAGATTTTTATGAAATACTATTTATTACTGATCTATTTTTTTTAATGAACAAACAACTTACGTTCTGTTAGATGTGTTTTGACTACTTTTTGGATTTTGTATAATTATATCTCTAGGTAAGGTATATTAACAAAAAAATCTTAAATATAGGCTTAAATATATCTAAATATATATCTTAAATACATTTTGATGTATTCCACTAATACACAATAAAACCATATAAGAGTTGTTAACAACGTTGTGTTCTTCTAAAATGAGGGCGGGCCACAAATTCGTGAGTACAGTTTACAAACCCGTGGGAACGGATTGCGAAAGCATGGGCACGGTTAATGAATTTGTGGGTACAGATTGCCAAAACTGAAGGCACAGTTTACAAATCTGAGAGCGCAGATTAGGAACTCGTGGGTATGGTTTTTTAATCAGTGGGCACGATTTGTTAAACCGAGGGAACGGTTTAAGAATTTGTGAGTACGGTTTATAATCAGAGGGGACGGATTGCAAAACCATTGCTACGGATTGTTTTTACAGCTGGTTGTTCTGAAATTTTCAAAAGAAGACTTTGGATACTTTTTGGATTTTATAACACTTCACATGCTAAATTAAAATACTAGTCTTAATTTACCTTTTACTGTTAATTACTTAAGGGATAATCCACGACTAGGCATGCATTAAAGGATTTTTATGCATGACGTAGAGGCGAAGAACCATAGACATAATATACACATAGACGCCCTATTGGCCGCTTTGGAATGTTGCTGCGATGCGTCAACGTGTCTGCCATTTTGCGGAGGTCAAGACTGCGCTGTAAACAAATGCAAGTAAACGGGTGAGCTGCGGTTTTCATGGATAAAAACAATAATAACGTTTACATTTATCAGCCAATTATAGTGGTTTGTACTTGGTGTACGTTTCCATTACTAATTATATAATTACCAAATACAACCAAAAAAAAAATTTCAGTCTTGTTTGTGAAAGGTAATTCCCCGATACCTGTTTTCAATTGTGTGGTGACTTGTACAGCCCCACGCAGCACACGAAACAGGCATTTTTCTCAATTCCCATAATGAGAGGTATGGGAAAGTTGCCCTCCTTGATATGGCGCCGCCGTTGACGTACACTCTAGTAGCCAATAGGGCGTCTATGTATATATTATGACAATGAGAAGAACCATAGATATCATATAGAGACTAGATGCCCTATTGGCCGCTGGAAACCGAGAAATCCGGCCGCCATCTTGAACCGGTCGTATTCCTAGTTTCGTTGCGTGGCAGCAGATAAGATGCCAGAGCATTGTGGAGCATTTTCCTGTTCTAATCGCCGGACCATCGAAAATAGGGCTTTTCACAAGTAAGTCTTAACATTACCGTACTATTGGTTGTATTTTGTGAATAGAATATTACCAGATAATCGAGAAGGAGCAAGGATATTTGCTATTACTGTACTGAAATTGTTGTGAAATGCTGTTTGCTGCATCAGCCGGTGTTCACCCGGCATGGAGAGGTGGGGTAACTGTTAAAGTAATAATTACAAGAGCTTCTAGGTTATCAGATAAGCATTCAACTGCCCTGTTGTATAGGTTATTTGTGTTTGCACACATTATATCAGGAAGCAATGTAATACACGCATACACGAGAGAGAGAGAGAGAGAGAGAGAGAGAGAGAGAGAGAGAGAGAGAGAGAGAGAGAGAGAGAGAGAGAGAGATCTTACTTTACTGCAACTATCTGTTTCTGCTTCTTTATTTAATTTATAGTGTGTGATTTATAAAATACATTATATCCTTCCTTCATCACACATATTGTGTCTGGTCACTTTATATCTTATATCAGAATATTATATTACTGTTAAGCCTACTATGGATATTAAAATACGCTGAACCATGTGCCCTGTATCATAGCTACATGAATGACCTTTGCAGCAAAAAAAACGCGTGAAAATCAGTTCAGTATTCAGTGAGATATGATTAATTTAATGCGCTGACAGCTCATTTCACCTGACATTCAGTTTACACTGACCGGAGCGGATGACCGGTTTAAGATGGCGGCTCCAATTCTCGTCCGTGCCAATACATAGTTCCCACAGGCCAATTCATGTCACGTGACTTTCCCGGAGACGCCATCTTTGAGGGCATAAGCTGCGGTGTTTACACAGTTTTACAAGCAAATTTCGAATATTTCTTTCTGTTTATAAAGTTACGAAAATCATGAAGAGACAAAGTGACAGAGATTATAAAGAGACACTATTAACACAGAGACAGAGAGAGGTACAATGGGAAAATTTCAGTCATAAATGGTGTGGATCCGTATGCGCTAATGAAGCACTGAGCACTGATTATGCAGCTTTGCCTCATACAGTATTATCGTGTGTAACGTTAGCATTATCTGGTATTTTTTACACATGTGAGCAATTCCGAGCCTGGAAATCACTGGAGGTGTACAATCAGTTTGTCGAGGGTTGGGTTGGTGACGTTTGCTCAAGTGCAATCAATGGAAAAGTAGTCATCATAGCGAATGTATGTAGCATGATGCTAGACTATCTGTCTATTAAAAAGCCATAGCCTGCTCAATTTAATTCCTATGTTCCCCTTAAAACAGTCATCGGTGCTTTCTGTAATATGCATGTACTTATTTGAACAGTGTAGAATAGGGTTGGAACGGTACATGTATTCATATTGAACCGAAACTGTACGGGCGTCACGGTTCAGTGCATGAATATACGCGGTATAAAAGTAAATAAAACTCGCGTGCAAATTAATTAATGTAATGCGGAACTACTTTATACGCGGGTTCTTATAGGGACATAATCTGAGATTGCAATGCTGGAATGTGTGTGAGTCTGAGTGAGAAAGAGAGGCACGGGTGGGATCAAATAGTGGAAACAATGTTGTTTTTAATACCTGGTCATTATGTTCATACAGGACACCATTCAAACTGCAAAGTGTTAACTTTTTTATCACCTCCGTCGTTGTTCTGACAAAAGCTTAGTCTTCTCACATTCATGAAGTCTAAAAACGGGTATACTGTAAAATCCAAATTTAACTGAACCTCCGGCACGATTTGAACATCCATTGACCCAGCAGGAGATGACCATTTTCACTTTTTATCACGAAATTAACTCGTTTCAGCTTCTTCTTCTAATATTCTGCCTTTACAGTCTATGTATTCTGTCCACAACATGCCCACAGAAATGGCGCCGGGTCGGCAAATGCCCGTATGTTGTGACGTCATGTAGGAACTATGTATAGGCAGTAGCGGTCGATAGGGCGTCTACCTATATGATGTCTATAGAGCATCACAGTCCCGCCCACAGCCTAAGAGAGCGTTGGTGCCGGAAGTAAATTTCCCATTCATTTCTCCCATTGACATTTTGTAAAATCCATATCTAAAGAGTATAAGAGCATGTCTGAGGATAACCAGCTACGGCTGAACTCATAAGCATACAACATAATTTCGAGTGAAAAAACGCAGATAAAAAGTTTTGTACCTAAAAACAGGTACAAGCCTGTGTACATATTTTCACTTCCGAGCAAAGGAACTACTCCTCCCATAAACCACCGCGCCTCACTAAAGTTGACTGAAAGCCACCGTGAAAGAGCCTTTTGAGTGACTTCCAAATCTGACGACGGCAACGTGAACTTTTTCCTCCAGTGAATTTTATATAGTGAATGTGCAGGACAACTCCTTTTCCTCGATTTACTGAAGCTTATGCACATGCTTAAACATTGAGCATCTGGCTCGCTCATAGGCTGTGCTGGGGCAACTGCAGTGCACATCCAATGGCGCGGGGTCGTCTCTGAAGTGCGACCAATGAACTTAGCCCTACGTCATTATGCGATCTTCAGTCTTCGCGGGGTTTCAGACACGTGACACGACTTCCACCAATCAGATGCATCACTGTGGGATTGTTCAGGATTGTGGGTAATGAAGTAGTTATCCAATACATCGCGAATAAAATGGATTTATCTTAAAACAAGGTTAGTGCCCCATGAACTTTTGGCGTTTATATGAGCATATACAATCTCTTAGTACAGCCGTAGCTGGTTTTAAGTCTACCAAGTATGGTTACGTTTTTATGGCTTATATCCCAAATGTCAATGGAGAAATTGTATTGAATTTTTACTTCCGGCACCGGCTGTGGGCGGGACTGTGATGCTCTATCTATGCTCTATCTATCCGACGCGAAGCGGAGGGTGTGGTTGCCCGTCGTGGCACGTAAATTAAATAATTTAATGCATGGCTAGCCGTGGATTATCCCTTACGTAATCCGCTTATACCTCGGTTATTTGCCAAGTTAAAAAGTTTAAGCTGTAACTGATGTTTACAGTGTAATTTTTTAACAGACCTGTAAAAATGACGGTTAATTCTCTTAAGTTACGGCTCGTTAGTTCTATAGCACTCAGTCCGTCCGCTTAAAATAAAGTAGAGCCATCGGATTGCTTTTATTTGAATGAATTATCACATTTATTTAAATTCATTATTAAAAGAGAGAGAGAGAGAGAGAGAGAGAGAGAGGAGAGAGAGAGAGAGGAGAGGGGAGAGAGAGAGAGAGAGGAGAGAGAGAGAGAGAGAGAGAGAGAGATTTATTAAAATGATTTATGAATGACAGGCAACACTGACAGTGACAAGGCAATCTTTATTTGAACTAATCATGTCATTTATTTAAATGAATTAGCTGTATGTCAAACCAAACTTGTCTTAAGTCCTGTGGTGTGAAATTTCTAATTTTCTCGAAGTCAGACTCAGTAATACGCGGATGATGAACGCTGGTGTCTTTTTCATTTTTCATGTAGCCTAGCGCTGTAAAACTGATTTAAAGTTGGCATTGCTTGATTTTGTTTTATTTTGTAATGTGGACGGTTTACCTGCTCTGAGACACATCAAACTTGCAACACTGTATTTGTGCCCAGCGGTAGACTGAACAGGGGCATAAAACTCCCGCAATGTCTCATTTAAAAGAGAAGCAGAGTATAGGTCTCGAAAATCACAATTGTTCTGTCTTTGGCGCAAAAAGTCAGTGAAAGTGTTAACTGCCCATTTAGTTGTCTTTTCGTATTCGTATTGACCTCATCTTTGTCGTCTACGATCTTATCTAGCTCTGTCGGTGTTAATTCTTTGTGCCGCTTTTTTTGTCATTAACTGTAACTGTGTTACTATGGTTACCTATGTTTATAGTAGCGGATTAATTTCGAACTGTAATCAAACTGACTGGAACTACCTGTGCATTAAACGGTTTAACGGCTCTGGGTTCTCTTACGAGAGTATCTCTCGTACTGCGTAATATCTTACGCTATGGGGAAAACTCTTTTCCACGAGATATTGAAGCCAAAAATTATCCTTAATTTTTTACTAATGTAAAACGCTTTGCAGCAGCAAGCAGACCTAGGCGAGACAGCTCGCGCGCCTATTGGCTGCTCTGCGGCAATAGCAGCAGCCTATCGAGAGAGGCTCTGCGTGACGTCACGACGAATGGGGGCCCTTCGCGCCCATATCGTCACGTCCCGCCAGAAAGGGCGTGGTCTCGCCCTATATCTAGGCTCGATAGCTGCTCTTACGTTGATTTTCATCTCTTCAGCGAAGCCTCACGCATCGCTGGATCCAGAGTGAGAAGCCGCGCCGTCGACCTGTAGCCTTCAGCGGGACGTGCCATTGAGTCTGGAGTCGCTGGCCTCGCCGCCTTCAGCCGCCGTACCTGCTGTGCTTTCCGGCGTTATATCCTTTCCTCTGCATAGAGTGTGTGTGTGTGTTTGCATATCTGCTTTTTTCCCACCCCCTCTAAAAGAGCGGCGTCTTTTTTAAGATGCCTTCCTGCGGTTCTTGCCGAGCCCCACTCAGCGACGAGGACCGACATGTCATCTGCGTGTCCTGCCTGGGTGAGGATCACGCGGCCATCGCGCTCGCTGACGGCGGATGCCATCACTGCGAACGTTTGCCTATGGTGACTCTGCGGACTCGCCTGGCTTCGTTCTCCGAGCCCGTATCCCAGCCTGCCGTGACGCCGCGTCGCAAGAAGCGCCGCGCCCAGCGCGCTCCCGAGCTATCTCCAGCCCGCCAAAGCTTCGCCGGCTTCGCTCGAGTCGCTCACCGACGGACAGCGGCCGCCGTCCGCCGCCGCGTCCGCCATCGAGTTGGACGACAACACCGAGGCGTGTTCTCTCTTGGCTTCGGATAGCGAGGATTGGGCGAGCTCTGTGGACCTCCCCTCCGCTAACGCTCCCCGCCAACCCTCTGGGAAGAGAGCCGGCATTGAGTCTGAGCTGATGCGTCTGCTCACCAAGGCCGTAGAAAGCATCGGCCTCGATTGGGAGGCACCCACGCTGCCGCCGCGCAACAGATTAGACGGGCGCTTTCTCGGCAAAGACGAGGCTCCGTCAAAATCTAGGCCCGCGCCCTTCCTCCCGGAACTTCACGAGGAGGTTGCAAAGTCGTGGAAGGCCCCCTTTTCCGCCAGGATGCGTACCTCTACCTCCGCGGCATTCTCCGCTGTCGACGGTGCGGGAAGTAGAGGCTACCTCGCCATTCCTCCGGTGGAGACGGCTGTCGCGTCGCATCTCTGCCCGCCCTCTGCGGGACGGCGGGTTCAGACGACGCTCCCGTCCAAAGCCTGCCGAGTGACATCATCGCTGCACGGACGCGCTTACACCGCCGCCGGGCAAGCAGTCTCAGCGCTGCACACGATGTCTATTCTGCAGATCTACCAGGCAGACCTCCTTCTCAAGCTGGACGAGGAGGGACCCGGTGCTATCTGTGTGGCGGACCTGAGGAGCGCTACGGACCTCGCTCTACGCGCTTCTAAAGCCGCTGCGCAAGCCATGGGGCGGAACATGGCCTCTCTCGCCGTCGCCGAGAGACACTTATGGTTGACGCTGTCCGAGATGACGGAAGCCGAGCGCTCTGTGTTCCTCGACGCGCCCATTTCCCCGGAGGGCCTGTTCGGAACGGCCGTCAAGGACTTCGCGGACAGGTTTGTTGAGGTGCAGAAGACTTCTCAGGCTATGAAGCACTTCCTGCCGAAGCGCTCGAGCTCCGCTACAGACCGCACCAAGCCGCCTGCTCGCAGCTCTCAGCCCCAGCCTGCACCGCCCTCCGCCGCCGCCGCCTCACAGCGCCGCCAGGCCCGGGATCAGAGACCGCGGTCTCGCTCCGCCGGACGCCGCCCCCCTCACCGCGGGCCCCGGCCGAGGATTGAGATCAAGCCCGAGGCCCCAAAGTCTTCCTAGCCGCTCTAGGAAAACGACGGTGTTCAGATCCCGCTGCGGCCGGATTTCCACCAAAACTTCTCGCTCGTTCAGCCCCATGCGTTGTGACTGTACCAGTGTATTTTGCAGTGAAGCAGCCGGTGTCTCAGCCCGCTTGCCTGCACACAAAAGCTGTTTTTACGGCTACCCAGATAAATCCAATAAAGAGTGTATTTTCTGGTGTTCCGGCCTCGGCCGATGGTGTTATGAGTGTTGTAAGAATGCCCACGCCCCAGTGCCCATTCCCACACCCAGACACAGCCCGCCACGGTGCAGGGCTCGCACAAATAAAATCGACTCCGGTCGATTGTGCAAACACTGTAGTGAACGCGCCCATATCCCCATGCCCGCTTACACTACACGCTGCGTGTCCCTCGGTTTCTGTAAAAACGAAACCAACACACATTCAGTCGGCCCTAAACGACAGTGTTTTCAGTGTAGCAAATGTGCCCGTGGTCCCGCGCCCACATTTCCTCACAGACACGCCGAATCCCACGGGATTCGCCCCGCTCTCTCTCTCGGCGCTACCCGCCTCAGAGGAGATGAGCGCGGCCAGGCTGCCCGCTGTGATCAGCGCGCCCCCCGCCTCGAACGCCGTAAACACGGCGCTGTGTTCCCAGCACACGCGGGCTCTTGTGCCGCCGCTTTCCCGCGGCCAGAGCCCAGATTTCATTCTGCCCCTAGCTATTCACGCGGATGCGTGGTCAAGGCTTCCCGGGGTATCAGAGTGGGTGATGAACACTATAAAGAGAGGCTATTCGCTACAATTCGCTCGACGCCCTCGCCGCTACGCGGCGCGCGTCGAAACTACGGTGAAAAGCGAAGTATCTCATCTACTTCGAGCCGAGATAGCGAAACTTCTGAGAAAGGGGGCTATAGAACCTTTATCTCAGGCTCAGAGCGAAGGGGGCTTATACAGCAGATATTTTCTGGTACCGAAGAAAGATGGTGGGCTCAGACCCATTCTAGATCTGAGGCTGCTGAACAGAGCGCTCGTGAAACGCCAGTTCAGGATGCTTACGACCAGGAAAATCCTCGCGCAAGTGCGCCAAGGAGACTGGTTCATGTCAATAGATCTGAAAGACGCGTATTTCCAAATACAAATAGCGTCCCATCACAGGCGATTCTTGAGATTCGCCTTCGAGGGCCAGGCATATCAATACACAGTCCTGCCATTCGGCCTGTCCCTAGCACCCCGTACGTTCACGAAGTGCATGGACGCGGCCCTCGCTCCCCTGAGACTTCGGGGCATGCGAGTTTTGAATTACTTGGACGATTGGCTGATTCTAGCTCGTTCACGAACGGAGCTCTTAGAACACAGGGCCGCATTACTCGAGCACCTCGAGGAGCTGGGCCTTACAGTCAATTGGGCGAAAAGCTCACTGCTCCCCAGTCGGAGGATTTCCTTTCTGGGAACAGTGTTAGACTCGCTATCCATGACGGCACGCCTGTCACCAGAGCGCGGATTGAATATCCAGCACGTCGCGAAATCCTTCCGCCACGGCTCTATAGTCCCGCTCAGAAGGTTTCAGAAAATGCTGGGTCTCATGGCCTCAGCAGCCTCTGTACTCCAGTTGGGCCTGCTCCGCATGCGCCCACTGCAGCTATGGCTAAAAGCACGAGTTCCCCCCAGGGCATGGACCGCAGGTCTGTTTCGCCTCAGGGTCGACCATCAGTGCATTTCGGCTCTGAAACCATGGAAAGCGACCGACTGGTATCAGTCGGGCGTGAGTCTGGGGATCCCCTCAAGTGTGAAGGTGGTGTCTACGGACGCCTCCACTTCGGGGTGGGGAGCGCTGCTCGAGGGCAGACCGCTGGCTGGCCTGTGGTCAGTGCGGGAGAAGCTCCTACACATAAACTGCTTGGAATTGATAGCAGTCGACAAAGCGCTAAGGCGCTTCTGTCCCCGGATAACAGGCCACCACGTATTGGTCCGGTCGGACAACATGTCAGTGGTGGCATACATAAATCGCCAGGGCGGCGTCAGGTCCCGAAACCTTTACAGGCTGACGGAACGCCTCCTGGTCTGGGCTCAGCACAACCTGCTCTCGCTGAGAGCGGCGCATGTGCCTGGTCACCTAAATGTGGGACCAGACAGGCTGTCCAGAAACAACGTTCCAGCAGGAGAATGGTCTCTGCACCCGCAGACGATCCAGCTGCTGTGGGAAACGTTTGGCAGAGCGCAGGTGGACCTGTTCGCGTCCCAAGAAAACGCTCACTGCCCGAGATTCTTCTCGAAAAGCCGGGACGCGCTGGCCCATGTCTGGCCCCGCCACCCCCTTTATGCTTTTCCCCCTGTCTCACTCCTGCCTCAGGTGTTGGAGCGAATCAGGAGGGAGGGATGCCCAGTGCTACTCATAGCTCCGCTCTGGACAAACCAGTCGTGGTTCCCTGTCCTGATGCAGCTGACCAGCGCTGCTCCATGGCCGTTACCGCTGAGGAGAGACCTCCTCTCTCAGGCGGAAGGCTCGATTTGGCATCCTCGCCCGGATCTGTGGTCCCTGCACGCATGGGCCATCAACGGGTACCCGCTGACCTCCCAGAGGGAGTGCTAAACACGATCGCGCAGGCTAGAGCCCCGTCTACCAGACGGCTCTACTCCTCGAAGTGGTCTGTGTTCTCTGCTTGGTGTCAAGCGCAGGGCTTTTCACCTGTAGACTGCGGGGTTACGGAAGTGCTTTCCTTCCTTCAGGAGCTACTGGATAAGGGCAGGTCCCCTTCCACGCTCAAAGTATACGTGGCGGCCATAGCAACGTTTGCAAAACCGGTGTCTGGCCAGTCACTAGGAAAGAGCGACTTAGTCGTGCGTTTCCTTAGAGGAGCTCGGAGGCTAAACCCTCCCAGGCCCCCTTCAGTCCCGACATGGGACCTTTCCACGGTCTTGGAGGCCATGAAAGGCGCCCCATTCGAGCCAATCCAGTCGTCAGACATGAAACACTTGTCTTTCAAGACAGCGTTTCTTATGGCTCTCGCTTCAGTGAAGCGCGTAGGGGACTTGCAAGCGCTCTCAGTAAGCGCGTCATGCATGGAGTTTGGACCTAACGACTCTAAGGTCATACTCAAACCAAAGCACGGTTACGTGCCGAAATCCCTCAACACACCGTTCAGGGCCCAGGTGATTTCCCTGTCTGCCCTTCCGGTTCTCAATGAGGAGAAGGACGCGAGTCTCCTTTGCCCTGTTAGGGCACTAAGGGCTTATGTGTCCCGCTCGTCTGGTTTCAGACAGACTGAGCAGCTTTTTGTTTCGTTTGGCGGCCGTACTAAGGGACTTGCCGCGTCGAAACAGAGCTTATCCAGATGGATAGTTGGTGCCATAGCGCTGGCTTACACTTCTAAGGGCCTTCAGTGCCCTTTGGGTGTTAGAGCGCACTCCACGAGAGGCATGGCCTCCTCGTGGGCATGGTCTAGCGGGGTTACCCTGCAAGATATTTGTATGGCCGCGGGCTGGGCCTCGCCGTCTACATTTATAAAATACTATAATCTGGAGGTCCCCGCCTTACAAGCTAAGCTTTTGGCGGTATAGAATTCAGTGCTATCTGCCCGCTGTGCGGCTCGGATACTGAGTTTGGCCTGCGTATCGCTCACTGACCGGTACAGCAGCTCATTTAAAAATTGACACACTTGTGGCCACCCAGTTCAGGCTGAATGTTCACCCTGACGGTTTGGTTATTGTCATATGATTGGCCCCTTTCGGAGGCTATTTACAGGGAATGATGCTTCTAGCCTCTCTTCCCTCACTCTCTGTGAGTTTATGGTGATTATGCACTATATGCGCCCCGGGCTTCGGCCCCTGGGTCTTTGGTGTTGGATCCCTACCAGCACGGCGTGTTGCATTGTGTTCCCCATAGCGTAAGATATTACGCAGTACGAGAGATACTCTCGTAAGAGAACGTACTCGGTTACTAACGTAACCTCGGTTCTCTCTAGAGAGGGAACGAGTACTGCGTATCTTGCCGTGCTTGGAATACGCTCTGGTTCGCTTCGGCGATGAAAACCAACGTAAGAGCAGCTATCGAGCCTAGATATAGGGCGAGACCACGCCCTTTCTGGCGGGACGTGACGATATGGGCGCGAAGGGCCCCCATTCGTCGTGACGTCACGCAGAGCCTCTCTCGATAGGCTGCTGCTATTGCCGCAGAGCAGCCAATAGGCGCGCGAGCTGTCTCGCCTAGGTCTGCTTGCTGCTGCAAAGCGTTTTACATTAGTAAAAAATTAAGGATAATTTTTGGCTTCAATATCTCGTGGAAAAGAGTTTTCCCCATAGCGTAAGATATTACGCAGTACTCGTTCCCTCTCTAGAGAGAACCGAGGTTACGTTAGTAACCGAGTACGTTTTACTGCACACCTTCCAGCCAATCAGAATAGAGTATTTAAACAGCCCGCGGTATAAAATAATTGAAATACTATTCTACTACTATATCTTTTCAAATTTATATTGATTTGATTGATTTGATTTTATCTATGCTATACTATACTTCATCTGAAACTATTTCATACATTTTACAGTAATCATTTTATATTAATTGACATTTACTATTCCATGTCTTTACGTCATTAGGTCACATCCTTTTTACAGTATATGGTCACATCTGTACACATTTTTTACATTTATTTTTTATAGTCTTAATGTTTATTACAAACTCTCGTGGAGACACCAGCAACAAAACAGACAAGGCATCGCTGTACAGTACACATTATGAAGGTGTTAACTGCAAGCTTCATCTAAAATCATTTATAATATTTATAGCCTACTAATTATTTTATCATTTGAATTTATTTTAATTTAAGGTGTGTGTTATACACTTGCAAATTTTATACATCTGTATACTAATGTTGTCATTGTTCATTTATATATTTTTAATAGAGTACAGCATATATCTGAAACTATGCATCATACACGCATTTAATAGTGTTTTATTAAAGCAAACCCCGACACACCTACTTCCATGAATGCACTTTCGATATCCCGTTTAGTAACCAATATCCCGTTTAGTAAACCCATACTAAAGCAACAGCATGCATTGCTTTCATGCATGTCCGATTACTTTTTGACGTAAAAAAAGCGTGAAAACACGATTGCTTCGAAGTTTATGTAAATGTCGTTTTCTTATATTTGACAGGAAAAAAGTTAGCGTACTGTTGTGCAAATAAAAGCATGAATTATGACACATTAGTCGGACTTACCATCCTCTGCTTTCACAGTGTTTTGAAGAGTCAGTGTGATCAGCATACAGAGTGAAAGCACGACAGACTCCCTCATCGCCATGCCGTGATCAGTCAGTCCTGCTGCAGAATGAGCGTTCACAAGCTCTGCACGGCTATTTACACTATACATTATCTGGCCATACTTTGAACTTTGTTATGGGAACTGTGGTTGCCAGATTCTCTCTGATAAAAAAGTTGCTTTTTATCTAAAGAATTTTTTATCTAAAGGGATTTAATGGAATAAAGAAGAAATAAGAACAGTAAAGCAGTTCCAGGTCTAATTAGCCTATAGTTGTGAAGTAATCCATTTAACCAGTAAACCAACTACCAATAGAGGAGGTTTTGACTACAGATGAACGTTGGTGGATGTCAAGTGATTTTTAAATATGACATGACATCGTCAAGCTACTCCCCTTCACCTTTACCAGTAAATATGTTCATATTCGTTTTGTTCATATTACATTTTTATTGTTAGTTTGAATTACATTAATTTGACAGACAGCATTCGCTGATGTTGACAAAGCTAGCGCCATTCAGAGCTGCCAACTCTCACGAATTCACCGTGAGGCACACGCAATTGACACTTTTCACACGCTCTCACGCCACACATCAATTTTGTCACGCACAGAAAAATCGCAAAGCAAAGAGGACACGGAGACCGACAGACTAGAGAGATCAGGTTATGATATAAAAAAATCTCAGCTCTCAGATTCTGTCAATTTTTTTACGCAATTCAAACAGTAAATTCTGTTTTGGCGCTTGTAAATGTTACACAACAGATCCCTAGCGCATGTGAACCGATCATCTCTACTAGCTAATAGTAAACTAATAGTAAGGCTACAACTTACCAAAATGTATTCCTCATACATAATATTGACCAATCATTTTTTTTTAATCAGCGTGCAAAGGTCAATAACATAGCTGGAGAACAAATATGTCAGATTTACCTCAGGAAAGCAATATAATAAACATAATATAGGTCCGCTCTCTTCTCTTCTCTGAAATGTAGTAGTGGGCTGTTCTTTCCACACGATTGACATCAGGTTCAAGTACGCCCACAAGCCGTGCGAGTTATTCGTGTATTGCAGTTTGGCTGGTGGTTATGTTGCCCGCACCTTCCATGGCCGAAACTGGTATTATGACACCTGTCGGGCCGTGGCTAGTAATTTAGCATGCTAATTCAGGTTGATATCATAGACAGTAAAAAAAAAAGGACACAGCGACCCCAGACTTCAACGGAGAAAAGTGAAGTCAATTAGAAGCACTCACTTCCTGATTGCCAAGCGCAATGCGCACTCAAACTGAGCTTGATGACGTGGATGTGACGTGAGCAACCTGACTGACAGTTGTACGTCTTGTAGCGGTGCCAAGAGGAATCTGAATCATTCCCTTCCGAATCATGCAGAGCCGGGGATCGTGAGTATTATCTGTCCATGAGCTCACAGCAGGATCAACTTTACAACTCTCTATGGGCTTCTCCCTTCACTTTATGCCTCCACGTCCCCCCGATTGCGCGCAATCTTCTACTTCTGTCTTTATGGTAATTTCTCTTCTGTGCGACAGAGTCGCGTGTTATGATGCAATCGTTAGCCTATTTTTACAAAAACTGCTTCTACGTGGCCACAACGTAAGATACAAGGTAATGGAGCATTGTATACATTGTCGTGTTTCTTTAGAAATAAATAATGGACAAATGGAGTCTTTAAACGTCTCAGATGTAAAGTTAGTCGCTGTCAAAGTGACGCCAAAATGAATGGGAGTCAATGGAATGCTAACAGCAAGTGAAGGCTTGTTAGCCAATGGCGACCCCCGGGGAGACTTCAGTTTCCGGCTGGTGGATTACCCCCTTGGTTGATATCTCTGCAGCACTATAACTTGTCATTTTTTTAATGACATCATCGCCCTTATTTCTTCTCATTCTTTTGATGCGTGTAGCTAATTTTTTGGATATTTTTACCTCAATTGTTACACATGGCACCTTTAAAGCTTCAGTCCGTAACTTTTGATCCAAAATACATTTTTGAGCAAATACATAACCAGCCAGTGTTCAAAACTATTTGCCTTAGCTCGATTCAAAACGCTAAGCTTGTAATAATGTTTTTAAAGGGGTGGTTGATTGCGATTTCACTTTTTTCATTTTAAATAGTGTGTAATATTGCTGTTGGTGCATGAATAGTATCTGCAAATTTACAGCGCTGAAAGTATAATGTAAGCAGAGATATTGTCTTTTAAAAATCAGGAAGTTTAATGCCTACAAAAACGACTCGATTGGGACTACAATGGGTTTTAGACGTCACTAACCCATTTACATCAACCCTCCCTCCGGAATCTGCAAAAAAGGGCATGGCCATATTTCTGCGGCTCGTCGAGTGTGTAATGTTCCCCCAGCTGCCAGGTCTGTGTTCGGGCTTCCCACGGACGTAGTTCGTCAACAATGGATACAATTTATGTTTGATTATGTTCCTGAAAATTACAATCGTAATTTAGCTCTCAGTGCTGCGCATTTTACGGAAGACAGCTTTCAGAATCTCCACCAATTCAATGCTGGATTCAACAAGAAACTGTTACTAAAACATGAAGCAGTTCCAACTTTAAAACCAGAGGCAGCAGTTGTTGGGCCACAACCGTAAGTACGCTGAGACTTAGTTATGCTATTTTACACACTTAGTTATGCTATTTCGTGTCTACGACAAACGCGTACAAACATTTTGGACCTGAATTTGTATGTACTAATCTTGTAAATGTATTTTTCATGTATATATAGCCTACTTTATGATGTTATTTTTCGATTTGATCAAGAACGTAAACCAATGCCAACGCTGTTTGTGTATATAGCCAGTTAGTTCGATGCTATTTTGTGTAAGACAAACGTGTATAAATTTAAAAATATATAGGCAAATTACCATTCAGAAACGTTTTGTAAGAGCCGTGTGTGGGGAGGTTCTGCTTGACTCTCTTCATCGCCGCTTTCTGGGTCTGATTCTGGCTCAAACTGATACTGCAGTATCGACACCATTATTTACATTAACCGGAGCACATGCAACTTTCGCCCGTAAAGGTAATGGGCGTGAATTTTCCGGACAACGTGCACTACACAGTAGCCAATCACAAACACCGACCCAAACTAACCAATCTGAGCTCATTGCCTGTTTCTGAGGGAGTGGTTTCATAGAATCAGGATGTAAACCGGTCGTTCAAATGACAGAGGAGAAAGCGGCTTACAATAAAGGTGAAATTTATGAAAAATAGGACTTTTTAAAAAAGAAAAACCACTAATACATGTTATATTGCACCCCATAAACACAATCATGCAAAGAAAAAAAGCAGTAAACCACCCCTTTAATTCCAGTGGTATTGGTGGATTTCCGGGGGAAATTCGAGCATGTCTTTGCGTCATTCTGTACACATTAAACCTGAAACCTGGTCTAGGGCCCTATTTTAACGATCTAAGTGCACAAGTGCACTTAGGGCGTGTCTGAATCCACTTTTGCTAGTTCAACGAAGGGACAAATGGTAGGCGCACCCGGAGCATGGTCTAAAAGGATTGTTCCTTCTCTTAATGAGTAATGGGTGTGTTTTGGGTGTAACATGCAACATGGTTACGCCCTGGTGTATATCCAAATGAAACTCTTTTCAAACAAGAAAAAAAAAATGTATGGCGGAACTTGATTTTGTCCATCAGGAATTGATTGAGTTATTTTGTTTAAAGATTACAATGGCACATGCATAAAATGTATGGTGTGCACGGATAAATAATTTATAATAAATACAAAAATTTTAAACATTACATTAAAAGTTACATTTCCATTTCATGGTGATATATAAATAAAAAGCATAAAAAAATAAGACAAAGAGCATTAAAAGTCTTCAAAACATGGATATAAAACTAAAGTGTGATTTTCAAGACAAGTAATGTAAATTTATCAAATCTAATGCCATGGATGTTTTTATAGTGAATATATTTTATTGTTTAAAAATAATGAAATCCTTATCCAGTAAATAAAGAACAACTGCAAAAGTCACAGTGCCTTCAAAAAGTGTTATGGGCCTCTCTAGGAGTTGTGTTTCGTTCAATCTGGCAACACATTGAACTTTATAGTGGCAGTAATTCATCAAAGATTCCCTTAACCCTAGTGCCTATTCATAGTGACAATGATAAGGGTTTTGTCAATTACCTTACATGGACATACGTACAGATCGCATATAGTTATGTGCATTTCAACCTACTAACAGAACAACGTCAGTTTTAATGTGCTATAATGTGCTGTCGAAATCTTAGCAATGATTAGCTTCTCTCGCCGCGGTTCAGGCACATGAATCACAACATTTTAAGTTTTGTAAACTTTGCAGATTTGAATACCTTGCAAAGTAAATTATTTCAATTTTCTCAGAGTTCTATGTGTACGTTATTTACGTATCGGGCCAGTGGCGCAATGGATAACGCGTCTGACTACGGATCAGAAGATTCCAGGTTCGACTCCTGGCTGGCTCGGTTCTTTTGAACTTCGATTCTCGAGTTCGTTTAAACCGGCTTTGAACCTTTTTTACAGTCTATGCTTTGAACAGATTGCAACAAACAGTGAAGTGAATGGATACAGGACGCACCTAAAATATATGTGAAGGGTCAGCTTAATCTGGGTTACTGCAGTATGTCATAAAAAATCTTAACAACTCGACTGAAATTATTCCTTTTTTGTTTGAATAGGTTTCGTCGAATTCGCCACTGTTTTGCTTATCTTCAAGAAAATAAAATAAAAACCGTTAAAGCTTTTACGTTTTAAACCTCCAGTTCGTAACCTTTTTGGGTTCAATGTTTTAATTCGTATCCTTTACTGGACCAGCTTCAGATAATTATTCACAAATATTTAAAGTTTGTGAACATAAAATTTGATCCAATTTTATTGTGGTAAAAATGGATAGTCTCTCTCATATTGTTCAAGACAGTGAACCGCACTGCCCTCTCGCGGCATGTCCTTGCAACTATTTATTTATTTACCTGAACTAATACAAAGGAAATATCTTGTGTTTACATGAAGTTACCCATGTTAATATGTTATAATCACGTTATTCGGGCGCCAATAGTGCATCTCATCACAACAGGGGAGATATTCTATGAAACAGGCATTTTACAGATATTATTTTTAACTTTCTGATTTTAATCTACGAGGAGATGCCGCGAGAGGGCAGTAGACTTGCACTCTTTTAACGCTTAAATGGCTTAGGTTAAAAAAAACATTGGTTTATGCATTTACCTCTTTCTTCAGTGTAGTTTAGCAGTGTCAGTTTAGCAAAGAATTCAAGTAGGCCTATATGCTTTTGTATTGAAGATAACTAACACGAAGTAAAACGTACTCAGTCAATGAATCATCACATCAGTTGTAATGACTTAATTTTATATGATATTGAATTAATGTGGAATATTTCACGTACATAGTTATGCGGAAAATCCATGCCCGACTTGATTAGCGCCGTCAACAATGTAGGTTCGAGAATCGAAGTTCAAAAGAACCGAGCCAGCCAGGAGTCGAACCTGGAATCTTCTGATCCGTAGTCAGACGCGTTATCCATTGCGCCACTGGCCCGATACGACATTACCGCTGAAATAGACTCGAAAAACCAAGTCATATTTCACATAAATGAAATAAATTCACTTGTACAACCTGTAAAAAACAATGTGTGCAGTATGCAGCTCACTTAACAGAATCTAATGTCGTGTGCAATCATTTAAATAAATCTTACAGCGATTGCTAACATACATTGCTAAAAAAGTTTTAAATTAAACAGCTTCGGTGTCAACTTTAGTCTCTCCACATGTTCAGAGAACCACATGGACTGATGATTTCTGCTCGATAATCATGGCAACATCGATACACGAGACAGTTCTCGTAGGAATATGTGATGGAGCTATTGACAAGAAGAAAAACACATCTTATTGCACGAACAAAATCGGAGATAGACCGGTAAAGGAAACGTAATTTGTACACATAGCCTACTCGGGATTGTGTTTTGCTAACTATGCTAAAGACCTTGCTTGACAGCTACTTGGTTATCTTGTAGTTAATACATTTCTTCATGTAGACAGTCAATATATTTGAGATATACGCGGAATTAAATCAGGTTTCTTTACTTACTGAAGTAAACATTAAACGCTTAGCTTTTTAAAAGTGCTTAAAAGTAGGTAATTACTAGCTAGCTAACTATGGGGCTAAACAGATTAAGTAGCACGTTAAAGATTTATCTCGGTTATTTCAAATTTCTTTAATTGACGTATTCGATGTTTGTTTTACAACGATGTAATTTTAAATTTTTCAAACAGCTGTCATTAAATAAGTTTATTCGTGTTTTTTAATCAGATCAGTTGTATACTGAAAGTTCCCGTATGTTTGCACGCTACACGTATCGGGCCAGTGGCGCAATGGATAACGCGTCTGACTACGGATCAGAAGATTCTAGGTTCGACTCCTGGCTGGCTCGGTTCTTTTGAACTGATTCTTTTGACTGCATGCCAATATGCAAGTTAACAAATGAGTCGAATCAACTGATTTCATGTTTTTAAGTTAATGTTTAATACCGATATTAATTATAATATATAAACGATGTATGATGTCAAATAATTGGTAAATGGTAAATAAATAGCCAAGACCTTTTTCAGAGCAGCGCAATGACAGGTACGAAAGCGAGAGATGGACTTGTTTTCAATAGTATCCGTTGTAAAAAACAAAACAAAAAAACAACCTTTTTTAATCTTCTAGATCACTTATAATTTTCCACAGCTCATGTTGTCTGGAGTTTCAAAAAAAGTTTAGTAATTTATGCATGCATTCCTTAAAAAGTATGACTGTCAAACCAAAAATAATTGCTGTTTTGATTTGATTTCCTACAACCATGTAGGAAGACACATCATGGCCATATTCTAGGATAAAAAGAGCTCAAATTGTGAAAGAATGGTTGGGATGAAGCATGAAGAATAATTTTCACACATGAATTGGCACCTCTGAGTCCAGACCTTAAATTCATTGAAAGTCTTTGGGATGTGCTAGAGGAGACTTTACAGAGTGCTGGACTCTTGCATTGGCAATACAATATGATGGAAATTACATCACAACATTAATTAACATCATTCAAACCTGTAAAGGGTCTGTTTTATTTGTGTACACTCACAATAAAAACAAAACATTGTGCTTTTGTAAAATAAAGAAAACAATCAGGATGTGCTTTCTGCTGTCCCATTTTCCTTTCCGTGAATTTTGTGGAGTGCGTCACAAAAATGAATCGAAACTCAGCGTATAGGCTATTAGCGCCTGCGTGCCATCTGAACATTTGGTTTGGAGCATAGGCTTATACAAAAAAAAATCATTAAACACACACACAATTGTATTAATTAAATTTTTATTTTAACAGGACCTGCTTCCAATAATCACTCTCCAGTATCCGTATGCAGTCTGTGTCAGAGAGGTCTGTCTCATGTTGTGCAAGTCTACTGCCCCCTTGCGGCGTCTCCGTACCACAGAACCATCAATGTATTTGCCTGCACCAATCCACAGTGCTCTGGCAAATCAGAAAGGTAACATCTTGTCAATTTAGATTAGGCCATTATTTTCATATCAGACGTGTTTCTTTAACTATTCCTTGAAACATTTTATTTTCTGCCGTTCTGACCATGTTGTTCTAAACATAGTTGGATTGTCCTGCGCTCTCAGTGCCGGGATGACGACATCAAAGGAAGACAAGACAACAAAACCACGACATGTACAGAATCTGCGATGTCCAGAACAGATTGGTGTGATGAAGCAGATGATTGGGGGATGGACGAAGAAGAGCAAGAGAAAGTGGCTGAAAGCAGCGTACAAGTGCCAAATGACAGTGTTTATGAAGGAACCGATGTCAGCAGCAAGCTTCAGGGCCTGTGCATTAATGGAGGTGTGGATCAGCAAAGCACCCCCCAACCCACCCACGTGCACGTTTTTCAGTCGTTCTACATAAGCGTTATGGAGGAAACAGACTTGGATGGATTTCATGACACGGATCATGAAAACGAACTGCTTAGAGAGTATGAGGAAAGGGAAGGAGTGATTGTCGGTGAGATTCGAAGGTGAGGATTAACTCTACAACAGTGTTGAGGAACGTTAAGTTACTTTTAAAAGTAAGGCATTACAATATTGCATCAGTCCCTGAAAAAGTAACTAATTACGTTACTTAGTTACTTTTAATGGAAAGTAGTGTTACGTTACTTTTTCTCACCTTGCTGAGGCTCGCTCTCTTCTAGGTGTTTTTACTGAGAAGTTCTTTTTTCCAAGTGTTTAACGCAGTAACGTGTTCAACATCACAGCCTATATAACATACATCTTCATTTTCTTTTAAAAACACATTTAGAAAATTATATTCCGACCTCTTCGAATAATTAATGAGCCATAGAACAAAGTATGCCATACAAAAGATCTCTTAACATTACGGGTTATATCTTCTACTGTGGAACTCTTTTGTATTGAAAGTTTAAAGTTGTGTTTTGTCACTTTTTATACTTGACTTTTCCCGCGGACACATGAGTGCATGTCCAAGAGACAACGTTTTGAAAAAGAGACAGAATTTGGTAACATTGTCCTTATATGTTACATGTACCATATCAGTAAATTATGCACAATTACATGTAACTAACCCTCCTCAACCAAACCTTAATCCTAACCATAACCGTATAGTAAGTTAATTAATATTACTCAGTCAGTACTTAAATATATAATTGCATTGAAACAAAGACACGTTAAAATAAAGTGTAACCGAGAATTTTTATACAAAAAATGTAATTCAAGTGAAAAGTACATTAGTTAAAAAAGTAATTCAAATGTTTATGTGTAAATTTATAAAGTAATGCATTACTTTACTCGTTACATCAAAAGTAATCTGATTACATAATGCATGTTACTTGTAATGCTCCCACACTGCCATGTCTACAAGTCTTTTCAGTGAATTTCTGACATAAAATCTGAACAAAATTGTGATGTATACATGTATAAATGTATATGAATATCGCTTTAAGTTGTATATTAGTCATGTAACAACTCTTTTTTTATACTTTTTTTTAGTTGTGGAAGTGGGGAAGCGCATGAGGAATATGAGAAAGCCAAGGTCAAGCATGGAGATGAAGTGTTCAACGGTTTCATGAAGAAAATATCTCTTTGTCCTGAACAAGTGTTACGGTGATTGAATATTTAAGTATTGATTAGAAGGAAAATTACAATTGTTGCCTTGCCAATATTTACAAATATTTTATATCAGTTTACATAATTTTTTTTAAGTTACAAAAATGTTTTCCTCCCATGGTTTTAGATTTAGTTAACAATAATAACCCTGGGTGTAGAGATTCATAAAAAAATAAATAATAAAAAGTTGAAATACTTTTAAAGCCTCGTACACACCGGGACGAATATCGGCTCGCGTTATTCGTCAGCTTTTTTCACTGCGTTTTTTGTTTTCACACCCAAGCGATTTTCGCTGACGATGAGCCGAGTCAACATGCAAATTCATTCCCTGACATTAGATGGCGCTAAATACCCGGTCCACAAAGTGCTTCTGACACTCGCTTGTCACTCCGAAGAAGAGAGCAAGTTTGTCGCGTTTGTCATATAGTTCTTTATTCTCGTTGGTGTCTCTTTATAAAGACACCAACAAGACCAGCAGCTCTACATTCATCTTGCCTTGCATCTTCCTCGTCTTATTTCTTCCCAGCAGAGTGTAGACGCTGTATATCTTCTTCGCCGTTACGTATGTGTGCTCGGCAAGACCGTTTTGTGTTTGAGCGCCCCCAAGTTGTGTTTTACTGTAACTTCAGGAGCTCCGGACACGTGAGCAAAAGCGGCAATCTCATTGGTCGGATAGTTTTTGACGCGGCGCTTCAAACAAAAAAAACGAACCCGAGGCGTTTTTAAAAAAATGACGCTTTTACGCGTGGCGTTTTACGCGTCGGTGTGCACACTCACATTGGCGCCCATTGTTTAGTCACGAGGCGTTAAACGTTGACGAATATCGCACGCGAAATTCGTCCCGGTGTGAACAGGCCTTAACTTGAACAATGTGTTTTTAGAGCGCTGTGTAATGCGCGTGACGCTGCAAAAGACACTAGTGCAAACACATGAGACACAGGGCGGTGAAATTAAAGATAAAACGTAAGGTCTAAAGGCACTTTTACATTGTTGCCTCGGATTGTTTTTTAGTCCGTAGGTTAAAGTCTCCAAGCCCCGGGACCCCCGGGAACAAAATTGGGCTAGTTTTGGTCTTGATTGGGTGCGTTTTGAATAGCAGCTGGTTTTGTTATGCAAACCTGGCAACTTGCGAGACGTTGCGAAAAACGGCAGACGTGAGTTCAACGGTCAAAAGCATCCATGTTTACATAGAGAAACAATAGAAAACTCAGTGGTACGCAAAAATGGCATCCAGTGTTTTTTGCATAACAAAATGTGATACTTCATTCATTGTATTATACACCCAATAGTTTTATTATTTACTCATGTTTTAATCAAATATGTTACATCTCACCTTATAGGTACAGTTGGGCAGGATCACCTCTATTTATAACAGAGCCGCCTTTCAATGTTAATAAGATGGTGGCGCCATTCTGTGGTCACTGCGGCAGCCCGAGGGTTTTCGAATTTCAGCTCATGCCTGCATTGGTCAGTTTGCTCAGTAGTGCAGGCACAAATTCAGGTAAGTCAAATGTTTTTAAAATATATAGAAAAAATAGAAATGAAGTATTCGTCATTCTGTGGAAAAACACCTCTCTCAAAATGCTTGTGAAATGATGTGAAAAATGCTGACAATTTAACCTGATCCAAATTGTATTATGATGGACGAAAGTTTCGGAGGTAGTGTGTAAAAATTATTGACATTACATTAAGGCCGTATTTATTTTTTGTGTGTGCGAATATTTAAGATGAGAATTTCGGACTCAGTGTGCAAGGGCCTTTAGGACTCAAATCAATATTTTATGTCCGTTTTTTAATTTATTTTGGTAAGCACTATCCCTCTGATACAAAACTGATCATCATTTCAGGATGTATTATGCAATAATGAATGGCTTACTGTACATTACATCTTACTTGTTACTTGATAGTGTATGTAGTGTAAGATGTGATTTGTTTTTGTCTTCTCAGACACTCCACTGGAGTTCGGAACAGTTCTGGTGTACACTTGCAGAAATAGTTGTTGGAAATCTGGATCAACAGTTCCAGTGGAAGAATTTATTTTTGTCCAGCCCGATCCAGACCAAAAGCTCTTCAAATGATATTATTTATCAAAAATAAAGATTATTTATTTATAGACCTGCATTGTGGTTTGTTATTTATTATATACAGTAGTGGCTGAAAGGTAAATTGGCATAAAAAATAATAAAAAAAAATGAATAAAAAAAGCTGAAGATTTTATAAGCATTTTACGTGGTTGTACTTAAAGAGGTAAAGCCATCCCGGCATGCGTCCGTGCAGCACCATGCCAAATTAAAGGCTTACAGTAACAGATGTGACTGTTAATGCGTTATTCGTAGCAATTTATTTATCAGTTTATGACTTTGCATAATAATAGACATATAATAGCACTGGTATTACAAAACATTCAGTGGGACATGCTACTCAAATACCTGTACCACATACTGACAACATGTTCGAAAAAAATATTTTGTCACAATTACATCTGCTTATGAATCCTCCCAAATTCTGTCATTATTTACTCACTCTCATGTTGTTCCAAACCCCTATTATTTTCTTTCTCGTGCTAAACACAAAAGAAGATATTTAGAAGAATGTGGGTAAACAGTTGCTGATCCCCATTGACTTCCATAGTAGCAAAATATACAGTATGGAAGTCAGGACTGTATTTGAGTACAGAAGGTCTTATAAGTAAAAACTCTCTTATTACATGTAACCCTGACTTTCTAGCACTTTCTCAAACTGAAAGTCACATCATTGTGTCTTTACATAAAAAGGGACAATTTAGATCCTATCCCACTGAGTTGGAACAATTTATCATGTCTGCATCTGAGACTGCGGTTAAGGGGAAGATTTCTCACTTGTATAGAATTTTGTCTGAAAGTTCCCAGAATTGTTCTTCTTATTTGAGAACAAACTGGGAACTAGCTTAAAATGATAAAATGGTTAATTCTGTGCACTGAATTGACCTCACTTTTGACTACGAACATTAAAGTTAAACTAATTATAAATTCCTGTATAAATATTATATAACTCCAGTGAAGCTTAATAAGTTTGATGATACAAACTCCCCTAAGAAACTGAATTCGGAACAATTATGCATTTATTTTGGTATTGTAAAGCTGTTCATACGGATTCACAAAGTAATTCAAGATATGTGTTCAACTGTACTTTTGAGCTATGCCCTATGTTATATTTGTTGAATTATGATGTGGAAAATAAGTGTCCCTATATAAGAAAATGTGTGTTTACAATGTGTTCTTATTTTGCTAAAAAAATATATACTTTTACTACATGGATTTCCCAGTCAGGACCCACTTGGGTCAATGGCTGGAGCAGATAATAGACTTGTTGCCCATTGTAGAAACTATACAAGTAAACGGCATTCGAGACTGCAAGATTTCCAATCCACATGGTCCTTAGTACTGAATTATATAGAGACTATAAAATGAAAAATGACAAACTCTCATTAAATAATGATAATTGATAACCCACAAACGGTGGGAGTGTAGATTTGTTTTTCTCTCTCTCTTTCTCTTCGCTTTCTTTACTGTCCTATATTTTGCTGTATTGTCTCTACTGTTTTGTGTGATGTTGTTGGGCTGTGTGTGTGTAAAATGTGATAAATTTTGAATAAAAAAATAAAAAAAGTTTGTAACTATTCAATAAATGTGTTCAGATGTGTTCTCTACCCATGCACGTGCGTGCGTGCGTGCATTTGAGTGATTCGAATTTTAGTTGCTATAGTGACGCGTGTTATGAATTATGACTGCTTATGAGTGATTTGAATTTTAGTTGCGAGACGCGTGTTTTGAATTCGGACTGAAAATGAGTGATTCAAATTTTAGTTGCTATAGCGACGACGCGTGTTATGAATTCTGACTGATATACACACTCGAACCGAGCGCTGTCTGTTGGTTGAGAGACGAGGCGAACTGACAAACTTTTGCAGAGAGTTTCTGTGTGATCGATCTTGAGATTATAAAACTGTTCCGAGAATTTCTGAGAGGAGACTTTCTAGAAGAACATCGGAGGATATATCCTTTTTATTTTTATCCATATATTTTTGAAAGTTGAAATTTTTCCAAAGATAATTTTTTTGTTATTTTTTTAGAAGGCGTTTGGAGTTTTTATTTTTATTTTTTGTTTAATTTTTTATTTTATTTTTGTGGGGAGGAGTAACGTTATTTCTAAAAGGATTGTATTGTATTGTATTTTGTATTGCATTTTTGTATTGTTTTTATTGCAGGTTGCAGGAAGATGTCTCAGGCTCACATGTGTGAAAGAAGAGGCGAGTGCTTTAGTTTTTCATTTGTTTATGATGTTATGATGTTGTACAATGATTAACTAAATTAATGCGAAGGTAACCCATTTGATCCTCCAATTTTACCAACTAAGTTATCACATGTATTTGATTCCTTGCATTTAAAATAAACCAATTTGGGGAACTATAGTAACAATTTGTAATTGACCACTGACATTATTGATATTACAACATTACTAACTATGTGATGTCTGAAATATTCCAGGCTCAGGCCGCTCCAGCTCCAGTAGAGCTGCTTTCTCCCAGACGGCTGGTCAGGAGGTTTGGAGACCCGGTTCTGATGACCTCGACCAGGATCCGCTGCCAGACCCGACCCAGACACTGATCCAGGAGCTTCCAGGATATTTCACCCCTCAGTCTTCTGAGTTTTCTGTTTCTGTGTCCACAGGTCAGGCTGACAGGAAGAGGGAGTTGATGCAGAGCCCAGATGATGGACGTCCGTCCACTTCACCCAAACGCTCTTGCAGAGGTCAGAATTCGGCTTTTATTGAAGAAGTTATGGCTCAGTTAATAATAGAAAGTAAAAAAAAAAACAATTTGATGTGACCACTGACATTGATTATTAATATTATTAAACATGTTTCCCCAGATTCTTCACCGGGCATCATGTCCACATCATCTCTGTCCTCTGTGGGAAATGTGAAGAGGTGGTTATGTGGGTTGAAGAGCTTCAGCAGCAAAGGCTCGTACATCGTCCAGTGGAAGCGGAAGTGGCGATAGTTCGAAAAGCCAATATGAACAGGGCAGTTGCGGCAACAGGAGTTTGTCCAGGACCAACAGCTTTGAAGAGTTTATGTGCCCTCCGCTGCCAGGCCAAGTTCCCATCGAGCCAACGGAGACTCCAGATGTCCTTATGGAGGCTTCACCGGTGAACAAGAGCTCGACAGGTGAGACTGAAATAAGGCTGGAGAGTGTAAAGTGGACAGATAGAGATTTTGCTATTTCATGCGTAAGACTGCTTCACGTTTTTAACATGTTAATGTCCGGTCACATTTACTGTTGTTGCTCAGCAAAATTTTGCTGCAATTTTCTTTGGATTTGTAACATTACAGATTAGAGTTTAACAGTAAAATGTAAGTTGTGTCATTATATCTTTGCTTAATTTGACGTCAGAGATGTTTGTAATAATTCAATTGTTTTTCTTCATTTCAGAAAAACCTACAGAACGGAAGAAGAGGAAAGGAACTGGTTCTTTCCTCAACAGGCTCCGGAAGGCTATGAAGTTCCTCTGCTGTTGTGCTGTGGATGATGTGGAGCCTTTCATTCCTCCAGCGGATCTGGATCCTGATCCTTCATCACCTGATCCAGATCACTCCGCCGTCAAGACAAATAATGGTAAATCTGCGACATTATTTCTCCAACATTGTTTATTATTATCGTCTTGTTTTCCACTAAAGATAGACTTGTTTTCAAAAATGAGTTTCTCGACACAACCAGCACTGATATTTTTAATATTAAACAAAGGATCTAGCAAGCTCATATATTTCTCATATTGTTCTGTTTGTTTTTCAGAGTCCTTTGAGAATCTCTATAACGTGGGAGAGATGATTGGATCCGGAGGATTCGGAAGAGTGTTCGAGGGAACACGGAAAGTTGATGGCAAAAAGGTAAAGCAATCTTTCTGAATTGTATTTGTTTTTAGTATTTGGTTTAAAACTTAGATGCTCAAATCGTAAATGTTATGTGCAAAGTCAGGCGCTTAAATACTGTTAGTTATTGAATACTGTTTTTTTTGTGTGGTATTTTTGCAGGTTGCCATCAAGCGGATGCGCAAGACTTACAACGATCTTTATCTTGCTATTGTAAGTTGGTCAAAAGCTGAATGTGTATTTGTTGTTTAAGTGCTGATTACTGTAGTCAATACACCTGTAGGAAGCATTCGCTGTAAATGTAATAGACCAATAAGCCTGGAAAGTCTCTGTTCATTATATCTTCAAAGATCAAAAATATTTTTACCCAGCTAACCTTCTGTCTATTACTTTTCTCTAGCCTGGGCATCCCGAACCTCTCATTACAGAAGTGGCGCTGCTGATAATGATGAGGCAAGAACCCATAAGCCCCTACGTCATCCAGCTGTACGATTGGTTTGAACACCCTCGAAAATTCACTCTCATAATGGAGTTCCCTGAACCGTGCGAGAGCTTGCTGGACTTCATCACTCGTAATCCTCAACTGGATGAAACAACAGCACGGGTCATCATGCGTCAGGCTGTGCTGGCTGTGCAACACTGCATTGAGCGCGGCGTTTTTCATTGTGATGTTCATGCGCAGAATTTCCTGTTGAGGAAAAACATGTTAGACCTCAAGCTGATAGACTTTGGCAGCGGTCACCTACTTAGTGCTGACGGCTACGAGAGTGACATATACGTTGGTGAGCATTTTTGGAGTGTGGAAACCTGAATGTAGAGGCGCACTGATTATTTGACGCTTTGAAAAAATTGCTCAACAACGTGTGAATGTCTCGCTTACAGGATTACTGGATCACTGCCCACCTGAAGTCCACACTGAACCTCGGTTCTACGCCGTCACAACAAATGTCTGGGCTCTAGGAGTGATGTTGTACGAGATGGTGAACGCATGTCGTCCTTTTCACAATGCAATGGAAATCACAGAAGCCAAATTTACGTTTCAGAACTCCAACTTATCCAAAGGTGAGTGAATAATATTGATAACATTGATACACACACACATAAAGCAGAGACTCTGTACAGAAAGAGTTAAAGGTGATGTAAGATTTTTTGTGTTAACATACATTCTCTTCTCCAAGTTTATTGTTCATCGATTACTATTAGTATGTAATTTATGGGTTTATCTCCCCCAAAAGTGTAAACATTGAGCCTCCCAATCTCTTTCCAGCTCAACCTATAGCGTGCGTTTGGGGGCGGGGCTACTGAGGGTGTTTAGCCGCTATTCAGCTTTAGTTCTGGAAGTGAAAGCAAAAATTCACTGCATTAACCTTTAAAGATTAAACAGGTCATGAACACGTCAAAGCGAATGGGTTATTGAGATGCAACGCTACAAAGGACGCTTCAATGACATACAGCATCATCATGCACCCGTTCAGAAAGACAAATGTTCATAAAGACAAATGCAACACAATTAAAAGTATTCCTAATATGTTGGACCTGAAACATGCCTTCAGAAGAACCAGTAAGAGCTGCGTTTGTGATGTTTGAGTTGAGGGAGGCGCGACAAGCGAAAGAGGCGTTTGGTTGTTTGAAAATATGCTATATTTTTTTAATTCATCTCGGTGTCACAGAAAATACATACTTCACCTCTAAAGAAAGATAAAGAACACTTTACCTTGTTTTAATCATGTTTCAGATGCTGGTTTCATAGATGCCACCATTCGTGTCACATGGCCATGACTAACCAGCTCTCTCCTTAATAAAATGTGTACAGAATGCAGTGATCTGATTAGCCAGTGCCTAACTCTGGATCCAACTAAACGCCCGACGTTAGAGCAGATGTTACAACATGAGTGGATCAGAAATGATCTGGAGAAGTTCAGGAGAAGTTCAGGAGATTCACTCGATCTGTGATTTCAGGTGTGAGGAAGTGTAACAGACAGAGTAGGATTATTATCATTTATCTTCACTTCTGGATTATTTGTTGTGAGGTTTTCAAATTTGTCTTCATTGTAATGTTCTTGTTATAGTCAAGTCGATTTCATTTATATCGCGCTTTATACAATACAGATTGTTTCAGAGCAGCTTCACAGTAATAAACAGGAAAATAACAGAATCAGTGATGCAATTGCAAGAATTCAGTTCTGTTGTAAATCAGCTCTGAAAAAACATCATGAGTTCACATGTTCATATAATCTTTGTATTGGATAGGAAATAACACACTTGCTGTCGTTGGAGGGCTTGAGCTCGAGACGTGACCCGAAGCCTGAAGTCCAACGCCAACCTGACAGGAACTCAAGCCGCCACACCAGAGATCTCAGAGCCGGTCCACGTCTGAGCAAGAACATGAGAGACTGCAAGACTGGATACAAGTCATCAAGTCATCACTGTTCCTCAGTTTTCAGCATTCGAATGCTTGGTTTTGAGTTTTTATGTTACATATTTACTTCTATAATCATTGTTACAGTCTACAAGCCACCTAAGACTAAGTCACATGCCGATTTTATGTCAATGTTTCTGTCAATGTTGACCCCGAAGTGCCACAGAATTCTTATTGTCAGAGATTTCAACATTCATGTGGACCAAAGTGACTCTACGACGGCTAAGAACTTTTTTTCCACTTGAAGTAATCTTTACATCTTTGGAGGAGAAAGTTTTACAGTTAAATAACGCTCTTGCTGCTAATCTAGACTCTTTTGCTCCTCTGAGGTCACGCAAGGTTACTTTTGCTCGCTCTGCTCCATGATGGTATAATGACAATCTGTGCACTAAGAAGTAGGGCTGCACGATTAAGCGTATTTTATTTTTTTCCTGAAAATGCTTTTTTTTATTTGACTTTTGTGTTATCTTGCATTGGTAACAAGTCCCCACTAGCGTTGATGTTTGTGTTTGCCAGATGTAAATAGCTTAAATCCCCCAACAGCTTCCCCAAAAATCTCAATCTACATGGTTGCAAACTTCATTGCATTGATTGTAGAGCCTGTCTAAAACATAACACTACAATAAATGAGACTAGAAAAATTTGATAATAATAATATACGCGCTATAATACGGAAAAAGCATAAAACGCATCCGTTAGTCCGACGGACTTGAAAATGGTCATGCTGTGTCTTTGTGTCCTACAGATTGTGTTAAAGATATAAAAGATTGAATGACGCGTAATTTTCTTTTATTAAATCCAGACAAGACAGAGGTAATATCGGTTCTAAAAACCGTCCTCTAGACTAGATTACTGTAATGCTTTATTAGCTGGTTGTCCTGCATCTTCAATAAACAAGATACAGTTAGTGCAAAATGCAGCCGCTAGAGTTCTTACTAGATCAAGAAAATATGATCATATAACACCGATTTTATCATCACTTCATTGGTTACCTATAAAGTTCCGTATTAATTACAAGGTATTGCTTTTGACTTATAAAGCTCTAAATGGTTTAGCTCCAGTCTATTTAACGGATCTTCTATCGCCCTACAATCCATCGCGCTCTTTAAGATCACTAAATTCGAGGCGTCTGGTCATTCCTATCCAGATCCACCAAAGGAGGGAGAGCATTTTCACATTTAGCTCCGAAGCTCTGGAATAGCCTTCCTGATATTGTTCGTTGCTCAGACTCGCTCTCCCAGTTTAAAACTAGACTAAAGACGCATCTATTTAGCCAGGCATACATTTTTTATCTTACAGTTACTGTAAATTCGGCCTCTATAGTTCATAAACGCCAGAGGAGAACTGGCCCCCGACTGAGCCTGGGTTCTCCCAAGGTTTTTTTTTCTCCATTGGGTCATCTGATGGAGTTTTAGGACACCATTAGGTCACTTGATGGAGTTTTTCGGTTCCTTGCCACTGTTGCCTTTGGCTTGCTCAGTCGGGGATATTCAAATTAATTAACCAATCATACCATTGATCAGCTCTACCAAACTTGGATGTCTTTTTTCCAGTAATAAACAAACATTGTTAAGTTGTTTTGATTGATACTGTGAAGCAGCTTTGATACAATCTGTGAAAAACGCTATATAAATATATTTGACTTGACTTGACTTATTTTCAATGCTAATCTTTAATTTAATTCTTTCGTTCAGAGTACAGTTAAAACTTCTTTTTCAATCTCAGAAACATTGCAAGATTGTGTCCTATGTTAAATTTTCCTGTAGCAGAAAAGCTGATAAAAATAAACTGTTACGCCCTTTTAGCCAGAGTTTCTAAAGCCACACTAACAAGCTCCAATACAAAATCTGTCCGCCAGGATCTTAACTGGGTCCAGGATATGCGATCATATTACTCCAGTTTTTAAATCCTTGCATTGGCTCCCAGTCAAGTTCCAAGTTGATTTTAAGATTATGATGCTCACATATAAAGCATTGCACGGCCTGGCACCACATTGTTTAACAGAACCGTTACGTCCAATCCTAATCGCAGATTGCACTCTTCACAATCGAACTTGCTGGTTGTTCCTCAAACACGCTTAAGAACTTTGGGTGACACTTTATGAGGCTTTCTCTTCCGATGCTCCAGATCTTTGGATTTCTTTGCCTCTTAAACTCCAGATGCCATTTTTAAAGTCAACTCAAGACATATTGTTTTAAACTTGCATTTGCTTGTTGATGTTTTTTTATGTTTGTTTTGTTATTGATTTATTCAATTGTATTGCTTATATTGTATACAGTGCTTTGAGAAGCTGCTTTTAAAGGTGCTTTATAAAATAAACTTTATTATTATTATCGCAGCCACATTTGCTTTGTTTTGAAAGTCATTTTTGCTTTGTTTTTAAAAGTCAAGACAAGCCATCTTTATTTATATAGTGCTTTATATATGACCTATCTGTATATATGACTCCTTTGAATAAATGCTTTCAATTAATACAAAAGAAGAAATGCTTTTAAAGAGTATCATTTTGTGCTTCCTGAAATAAAACCGTTTAAAAAAGTCTATCTTAGTTGCAAACTTCAGGCCTTTAAGAGCCTGTATTAAACATAGCACTACAATAAATGAGACTAGAAAAATTAGATAATAATATAATTTGGTGCTTGACACCACTATTGGTTAATTAGTTTAAAGAAGCTATTATTGTATTATTAAGCCGACAGCGTACTAAGGTTTTTTACTCGCACAGTCGAACGCACAGCCTTGCAAAGTATACTTCTTTTGACTCGTACATGTACACAGGCATTCAACACATGCACAGTTTCTTGCCACGAGTTACAATCCATGTAAATATCTTTGTATTCTTTCATGCTAGCGTTGTACAAATAAGGGGAGTTTCTGAACCTCTTCGCACAATCTCTCATCTATGTAGGCCTGCATTGTCACTGTAGCTTGCATATGTTCCAGTCTGTTCTGTTTATGAAGTTTTTCTTCGACTACCTTGTAAATCGTCGCCCCAGGACACGGTTGCCACCTTCTGGATAAATTAAATGTGCATGTGCAACCTGCGTACAAAGTACTCTTCTGATGATGTAGTACGCTGACCCTCGCGTACGCGTAAAAAGTGAAGTATACTTTGGCCTTTAAAAAGATTTAGATTTAGATTTAATCTTGAAGCTAATAGGAATAGTACCCAAAAACAAATAAAAAATTCTGTCATGAAACTCTAGATGGCACAGACTGATAGGTCCTTAAAAGGTATTCTGTGAAACTCTGTTGAAAGTGAATCAGATCGAGCACCAAAACACACTTGTAGCCAATCAAGCAGTAAGGGGCGTGTTCACTCATGAGGGGGAGGTCCACTATGCGCCACTCACACATAGCGTGTACGTGAATTTGGTGGAGGAGCTATCAAGATCAGGGTGTGATCCTTTTGGGTAGGGGCGTGTTTGTTCTGGTGATTTCAGATATCAATTTTTTTATCAATTTTCTGAAATTGCTTACTGCACCTTTAACTCAATCTGCTTGCAATCCCATCATTCTCTTTAGGCCATGGCTGATTTCTGCTGTATTAGTATCCGATGAGCTGGCATGCTCAACCTTCAGCTTTGTTAGCATTTTCCGTAGTTGCAGAACGCTTTCAGAAACCCTCACCTTTCCCAGCTCCACCTGTATCATTTTGGTGTGAGCTAAATATCCAAGACTAGTCTTATATGTCACTGTTTATAACACAGGGCGTTCATCCTTTGCTGGGCCGTTTTAAAAAAGAAATTGGCATAAATTAAGAGTATACCCACTTCTCCATGGCACCACTACACTACTGTTGGAGTATTGCTTTATTTGTAATAATAACACAATGAAACATGCCAAATTGTGTGGACATATTTTTTGGCCGGGCTGTTATACAAAGAAATTATGAACGTGCAAAAAACAGAGCTTTTTTCTGTGCATGTGCAAAACGTCATGGTATGTCGTTTTACATAATTTACGTAGATACAAGATTTACATAATTTGGACGCAAATACTTATGCAGAGGCAGAAAACCTTTAGATGTGAGCTCAAAAAATATATCATAAACTTTAAAACTTGCTGTGTGTTGGTTCTTCCTATAACGGCTGCAGTACTGAACACTGCCACATTCAGTGCGCATGCGCAGTGAGAACAGCGAGCGGCGCTCAATGCTCGGGTTTTTCTCTCGCGAGGAAGGACGCCATTATCGGAATCCTCACAAACAACACGAGAATTCATCATTCACACGGTAATATAAACCATTCTGACACGCGACACCTCCAGCTCTCCGCGCGCGTCCAAAATATGGCGCTGTGCATTAAAGAAATAACAATTTTCCTGCTGTTTTCTTGTCAACTGTGTCTGGCGTGCTATGAAGGGCACAAATGAGGCCTAGATGCGTTTCGCTGCTGTTGTTTTTAGCTGTTCGTTAGCTAACGTTAGCCGAGGCTACATGAGCAGGTTAGCTGCAGTGTGCTAACTGGATTAAAGCACTGGCCCTATTATTAAACTGTTCAACGAGTTGCGTCTTTAAAATTACTATTTTATGATTTTTTTTTAAAATCCCGGAGCGTCCTTATTTTTTGTTTGACCAAACACTCACTGCTTAACTAGAGTTGAACTAAATTAACCTAGTTATAATATCAGCAGCAGTTTCATATTAATTGAGAATCATGCATGTACATCGTAAAAGTACCACAATATGGACATGCCTTCGTGCTTTGGTGTATTGAGCTAATATTGCAAGTAAATGTGGTAATCCATGTTTTTTTTTAAGTGCAATAGCATTTACCTTGTATTTTGGACATATGAATATCAAATACCATGGGGCATGAATACCATGGTATTACTATACCATCATGCTACGATATCAACATGACTGTACAATGGTACCACAGTACTTTTTTTTACTACAACAATGCCTTTTAAGAATAGTTAAGTTAATTTTAATATATAAACAGACAGACATTTTTATTTTATTTTCTACAATATGTATATAACTTAGGTATATATTTAACACACACACAAACACAGCCTTTATATATATAAATCAAAAGTTTACATTTCTATAAATCTAAACTATTTAGTGAGTATACATTTTTGGAATTTTGCTCAAAATTGGCTATTTTATTGCCTAAAATGTAACAGTAAAAGTAATTGGAGTAGGCTAATAGAAATTCATAGTGTAGGGACCCTGAACTATTTAAAAATTAAATGGATATCTTAAAGGAGTAGTTCACTTTTTAAAAAACTTTTGCTGATAATTTACTCACCCCCATGTCATCCAAGATGTCCATGTCTGTCTTTCTTTCTTCAGTCGAAAAGAAATTAATGATTTTGATGAAAACATTCCAGGTTTTTCTCCATATAATGGACTTCAATGGTAGCCAAAACGGTTCAAGGTCCAAATGAGTTTCAGTGCAGCTTCAAATGACTTTAAACGACACCAGACGATGAATAAGGGTCTTATCTAGCGAAACGATGCGATGACTCGAAAAAAGATTTGTTCATTTTGATGAACGAGCTCGAACAGGAGAATCACGAACGTGCATTTCAGGACAGAGCAAGGCGAGCATTTGTGCTAATAATACTTAAACTGTTTTATTTCTTTTCGAAATGGCGCATCGTTTCGCTAGATAAGACCCCTATTCATCGTCTGGTGTCGTTTAAAGTCATTTGAAGCTGCACTGAAACTCATTTGGACCTTGAACCGTTTTGGCTACCATTGAAGTCCATTATATGGAGAAAAACCTGGAATGTTTTCATCAAAATCATTAATTTCTTTTCGACTGAAGAAAAAAAAGACATGGACATCTTGGATGACCTGGGGGTGAGTAAATTATCAGCAAAAAATTTTTTAAAAAGTGAACTACTCCTTTAAAGATGTTACTAGTAGGAATAGATCTGAAAGAGAATGTGTCTAATTTATCAATTTAATTATTGTTGTTGTTGTTTTTATATAAAAATTATCATTATTAAAATGTGTATTAAGTAGGCCTATTTATTATTAAATATTATTTTATTATTGTGTTCATTTACATTTTTTAGTTAAATATTATTTTAGTTAAATTATTTAATCATGTATTTTTTATTTATATTTTTAAGTATTAATATTTAAATTATAAAAATATTTTAAAAAAAAATTTTGTGTGTCTATTCAACAAAATTGCAATTCATCTTTTGTGAAATGAAATAGGCCTATGTAATAAAATAAAATGGAAAAAAACAAGTGAGGTCACCTTCAGTACCACGTCCCTCAGCTGTCTCAGCTGTCAGGTTTTTTTTTTTTTCAAGGACAGAATGGTGCCTGCAAACATCCAATATTTTATCTTGTGGTGGCTTGAATATAAAATTATATTAAAAACACCATCTTGGCAGAGTTTCTTTAAAAATGTATATTCCCTCCCAAAATAATAGCAATTCATTTATTTTAGTACCGAGATCATTTTTAAAAAATATTTTTTTCTTTTTAATTCCAGATCAAGTTTTAGTAATTTTGTTGTGTGTTTTTATTACTTTTATTAGTTTAAATATGTCTGTATAGTTTTTATTACGTGTTTATTAAGTTGTTTTAATACATCAAGTTAAACGTAATAAAAAAAAAAGAAATGCTGCTTGGGAAACTATCTGAAAAAAAAAAAGGTATATATAGCAATCAATGTATTTTATTTCAGGTAACTTCAAAAAAAATGTTTTCAGTTGACTATAATAACCGTAATTGATATAACACAAGCCACCCAAGTTTACCAATAACATCTTTCTGAAATGCAGGTTTGAATGATGTCAGAGCAGGATTTGGTGGAGATAGTCCAGATCGCAGTGGCGGATTTGAATCACGAAGGACACCAGACAGGTCAGTCCTCCTCGAAATCAAAGAAACATCTGCGTAACAGGCTTGTGCAAAATTCAGAATTTCAGAATTGGCCTCCATTGAATTGAATTGACTCCGCCCCCAGGAAGTAGAATTTGAAATGGAATGACAGGAAGTGGAATTTAATTCGTGGTAATTCCACACAGTCACACAACAGAAAGAATGTGTTGAATCTCACATACATTCATCGTTAGGAAGGTTACTTTGGAAATGTAATTGCTTACTGTTATAAGTTACCCATTATAAATGTGATTTGGATTACTTTATTTAGATTACTTTATCAATGTAAAGCAATTTCCTTTTAATTTGACTAGTAACTAATTAAATTCAATAACATCATTTCATTACAGGTAACTAGTCACTCCTCAAACCTGCATACATTTTGTTCTAATATATATATATATATATCTACAAATGTCTACCTCAAATCAGCCACTATATCAGTATCGGCCGATATATGTTCATTTTTAATGTTATCGGCCCGATAAGAACATTTGACCGATATCTTAAAGCCGATAAATAATGGATTATTTCCTTCAGATGCCATGATGGGTTTGAATTGCTTGAAATATGATTGGAATCACTTCAAAGAAGGAAAATACAGTTAAGTGCGACAAGTGTCTGAGAACATTATAATTGTGTGCTTGAGACATGGCTTTTAATGGTGAGACTTTTGTCAAGCTCTCAAAAATTCAATAAAAAATGTGGATTTAGATTTATCGGCCAATATATCGGTTATCGGCTTTTAAATATAAATAAATATCGGTTATCGGTATTGGCCAAAATTTTCATATTGGTGCATCCCTAGTTTGTGATTTTCTACTGTGCTTTTTTGATGAAACTAGATGTCCTGGAGAATAATGAAGACGTTGATCAACCAGGAAGAAAACGAGCAAGGATTGACATTAGTCAAGAAACAACTATTAAGGTAGCATCTTAACATTGTCAATAGAGATGATCAATTCATCTGGTACAGAATATAAACAGCTTATATGAGCATGGACGTTTCTGTATTTCTCCATGCGTCCGCTCCCAGTCGATGCTGTTATCCATCAGTCAGGCGATCTGCCAGCGGCTGGACAGTATGGAGGCGAAGCTGCAGGTTCTTGAGGCCACCTGTCGAGGTTTAGTGGAGAAGCTGGACATAGTGATGGGGAAAAACCAGTTGAACATCCAGGTACCCATGGTGTCAGGGTCCCCTTTTGGAGCCACTCAGACTTGCGACAAAGTACGCTGGTAAGTGGACCGTAGATGATGCCGGGTTGGTTTATACAACAGACCCTGGACTGTTTTTTCCCCATTTTTGAGATGTTTGGCCTTTCATTTGGGTGGTTAATTCAATCCTGTTCACATAGACCAACATTGAGACTGATTTAATAAACTGATGAAAACAGTTAGTGGTGAAATGACAGAAAAAGTGGGAAATCAAGGACAGTTGCTCTTCATTTGGGATTATATGATGATCTGCGTGACTGAGAACCTTCAAATACACTTGTTAGCTAAAATTCACAAATTATTATCTGATTTTCTTCATGGCTGTACTTTGAAAAAATGAGATATCATGCTGAAGTAAACTACAAAAATATGAATGTATAAATATTTATTAATATAAATATATGTACTCCATATACCAAAAATATCTTCATAAATAAGTTGTATTTTATACATTTTATTTTACCGTTTTAATTAAACGTTTATTATGAAATATAATTATTAGATACTTTTTTCAGTCATGCTTAAAATAAAAAACTTATATGAAAACTTCTTGAATTGACAGATTTTTTAGGACATTTTGTATCCACTCAATAATAATCGTGGCAAAGTAGAACAGTAGTGGACTTTTTTAGGGATTGATATCAAAACATGTTGTTGAATCCAGTTCAGAATAATTCACATCAAATGAGAACACTAGAAATGAATGCCAAAATAATGTAACACATGCTTTTAAGAGCATCAACAAAGGATATGGGAAGCTTTTTCTACTCCCTATTAATGAGCACAGTTATTTTTTTTATTTACTAACTATATACAATTTTTGTATATAGTTGTATATAGAATTTTTACAATGGTTACGTGCATTTTATTATGTTTTATTTTATTATTTATTATCGGGGATACACATACATTAGTATTCTGCCCATTTCTGAAAAGCTAATCTTTCCTTTTTTTCATGTTATGCCAGATTCTCGATTAAAAATCTAAAACTAAAGTCATTTTAAATGCTGCAAATGAATTTAATAATTTTAACATTATAATATACTGTATGAAAAAATTATATTTTTATTTTAAGATTTGCTAAAGATACAGCGTAATTAAAGTTTAAGTAGTTTAAATGTAAAAATAGAGAAAACGAGCTGCACAATTAAATATATAGTAATTACATAAAAAAACTTGAATATTTGCCTAAAAGCATTATGATATTAATGTATATTGAGCATATATATAATGCTATTTATTATTATTGGAACAGACCTTTTTGTGTTGCAACCCACCAGTTGAGAACCACTGATATGAAGTTTTCATGATTTATGAAGATGGTAACAGTGAGTCTTTGCTCTCAGTGTTGTTCCCCAGACAAACGTTATAGTGAGTGGAGACAGGCCGAAGACTCGAGAGGAAACTTCACCACGTGCATCGGACTCTTTAGAGAACCTACTCAGCAAGTGAGAACAGATTGTGTTTTTTTTTGCATAAATAGAAGTGTCTCCTGTGTATGCAAATCTATGCATTATGCATGCAAATATACTGAGAAGTGATTTCTGGATCTGTCGCACAGCTTCGCGCAGTGAGGTCAAGCTCTCTGTGTAATGGCGCTTTCTTTTTTTGTTGCAGTACCGTTGGGCGAGGAAGACAGAAAACCATAGTGCTGAAGGTTCCAGTCCATGAAGAGATTCAGGATGATCAGGAAAGCGGTTCTGAAACGAGCGATTCGGTGTCCAACAGCGGCCAGAATCAGAATACCAACAACGTAACGCTCATCACTCTCAACTCAGAGGGTAAGTGTTTGTGTGGGTTGTGTTTTGAGATTGGTTTGTACAAGATGTTTTGGCAAGACATATCGAAGGTTAAGTGTGTATATTTTCATTATTGGCCGGCTCCTGCGTCAGCATCACACGCATGTGTCGCGGTGCTCACGTGAATAGCGTCACAGACTGACATGGAAGAGATGAAATTGTTGAATAAAGTCGTTATTTTTGCGCACAAAAAGTATTCCCGCCGCTTCATAACATTTAAGGTTGAACCACTGTAGTCACCAGGGCTATCAAAATGGCTGAAAAGCTAAAATCCAATTTCTTTCTTAAATATTAGCAAAATTCGAATTATTTTCGAATTCTTAAGGCAATATTTAATATTAGAGGAAAAAAAGTACTGTAATGTCTCCTATGCCCACAAGAAGGCGTCAAAAACACCAGACGGTCAACTTGACAACTTGATCTTTTTTTGGGCAATGTTTCCAGCTGATGAAAACACACGCTCAGCTCTGACCGATGTATGGTCACGATTTTTGCCCCCAACTGAGAGGGTTTTCGTCAGCAGGACGCCTTTTCCCGCTATTTTTCTAATTAACAACGCAGCCGCACCGCGCTGTATACTGGATAAGCTAACAAAAACAAACAGCATCAGTTACGTCATCATCATGTCTCTTGACCGCTCTTGACACACCAAAATTAGAATGCACGGTTTTTGCATTGGAATGTGTATTTTTGTAAAACAATAGTATTTTAATGATTAAAATGCCTTTACGATGAAAAATCCCCCCAGCGCTACTTAATCAGGTGGTGGCGCCACCATCTGTTGAACTTAGTGCCTATGGCTCTCAATGGTAGTCTGGAGCCCTGCATTTGATAGAGAATTTGATTGGACAAAAACCGGTGTAGTGCAGGATGAGTCATCGATCTTATTAGTCTGTTTTCCTGAAGAGAAAGACTGTAAATTTGAAATCTACTAAAAGCTAATTTTGTCAACGTTAAGAGTTGCACTATTATATAAACGTCCTCAAAGCTAACACACATGATCTAAAAGCCACCAAAAATTCCGATTTTATGGCGTCTTTTAAAGGATATAATTTTTATAAGCCAATGGGAACCATTTGTTCTGAAATCCGCACAAACATGGCCTCACAAGAAGAGCGACCAATTTGAACAATTATTGAAAAGGTTTGAAGACATGGAAATCTTTGAAATGCATCTGCAGAAATAAGATGATCGCGTGTGTTTTCATGTGTTTTGTCTGTGTGTGGTGGGGTGGACTTTTAAGCATGGAAATGTAGCGTAAAAAAACTTCAGGCTTAGTGATTTCAAAGTGTACTCAACTAAAGCAACATTTGATGATTAATAATATAAACGTGTTTTGACTATCCACTTGTACTCCCTCGACACATTAAAAAAGAGTGTTACATCAACAATGTGTCTTGTGTAAGCCGTCTGGCCGTAAGTGATTCAGGGATGTATCTTTGGTCTGGAGGAGGTCTGGGATTAAAGGGTTTGTTTTGATGGTTTTATCTTCTGCTTTTGCTTTTCTTATTATTTGACTGGGTTGTTTTGGAGTGGAGTCTGGGTTAGCTTGGTTAGTTCAAAGACGTTCCTCTGCAAATATTCACTCGTTCTCAGCTGTTTGTGATGATATTTAGTCAATGAATGGCACATTTGGTTCTTAAAAGTCTTTGTTTGTGTTGTGTTGTTTTCCTCTTGCTTTAACCTCATCCATGGATTTGATGTAGGGGAGTGGGGTTAAATGTGTCATCCCTTTAAACTAGCAAACGGCATTATTCTTGTCATGTGACCATCTATTTAAAAAGTGGATTTTTTTTTTACAGCTGCCTGTGATTGAGAGATTGGTGGGAAAATGTTTTTTTTTTTTTTTTGCATGGGGTAAAATTAATTATGTAGATTATTATTTTCAATGATGTTCTGTTCTATGTTTCTCTACAATTTATTATAATATAATATGGAATATAATTTAATTAGTGCTGTCGAATCGATTAATCGCATCTTAGAAAAGTTTTTGTTTACATAATAGATGTGTGTGTATGTATATATATATATATATATATATATATATATATATATATATATAATGTGTGTGTACTGTACACACACACACACACACATTTATATATAAAATATAATATATATGCACACGTATTATGTAAACAAAAATGTTTATGTTAGATGCGTTTAATCGAGATTAAAGGTAATTGATTGAACAGCACTACATATAATATAATATAATATAATATAATATAATATAATATAATATAATATAAGAGGCCATCTTATACAGTTGCCTGCAATGGAAAGATTTACATGGGAAAACATATTTTTTTAAGGTAGAAATGTGTATTTTCTTGAAAAATTAATACTAATTAAATTGTATATTAATAATTAAATGAATATTAAAAATACAAAAAGTTGATAATTGTATCCATCTTGGGTGTATAGAAATTTAAATATATTTTTAATATATAATCTACATTCGTATTTTTATTTTGTAAATCGTAAATAAAATAAACGTAAATCGCCCACGCATTCCTTAACTTACCTCTTGACCTGAAACAATTTACTCCCTAACATCGTTTTTACACTCACGCTTTGACAATCCATGATAAACTTTTAACCGACCCGCCATAAACCCTGCCAGCTAGAGCCAGAGCAATGTTTGGCATGTACTACACATACAAATATTGAACAGAAATGCCAAATAAAATAGTTTCTGAGACAAAATATGCCACAATATTATTTTCTTGAAGCACTCACGACGAGAACGCATTCCTGTATATGTAAAATGTCTTACTGTTAAACTTAATCAACATTTTTAGCCATGCCAAATTCTTGTCCATATAAAGACAGCGTCTCTTTCTAAAACCAGTGATGCTGTTGTGAAGTGTTTGTTTCGGTGAGCCAGCAGGGGACACTCTTGCATTTGCTCTGAGCGTTCGGAGTGTGTTGAGAATCCACAGGCGTCGAGGGGCAGGTTCTCACACCCTCCACAGATATTTGGGATTAGTGCTCAGATAATGTTGAAAACAATGGCTGATTTACATTTGTTCCCACTCCAATCCTGAATATATCATTATGACCTTGTGAGAGTCATGTTTTTTGACTTAAATGTTTTATTATATCTACCACAGTGATCAGCAGGCTAGATCAACATTTTGTTGCAAAATATCAAATATTGTAATATAATATAACTATGTTATTTAATAATATACTGACCCATTTGCAAGGGTGCACCTTCCTAAAATATAAAGGCAGCTACATATTTTCATGTATTAAGACATTTATACTGTGTGAGAAATATTGTAAGAGTAATATTATGAGGACAACATGTTTCCAGAGTTAAATAATTGGCATTTATATTCTAACTGCACTAAAACTAATGTTCTAACTTATATTCTAAGTACTCTGCACTAAAACTAATAGAAATTTAAATGTAATTAACAAAATTAAAAATATAATCTGGAAAAAGTCTATAATTTTGTGCATCCCTTTTACCCATTATTAGCAGTGTTATTTTACTTTTATTAATATATCTGCTTTTAAATTCTCTGCTTTTTTTCAGTTGTATTTTTTAGTATTTTTATGTACTTTTGTATTTTTTTCAAATATTTATTTTTAGCTTTATTTTTGTTTTAGTCTTAGTAATTTTAGTACTTCAACACTTTTATTTCAGTTATTGCCATGGCAACAATTCTAACTGTCGTTTAAGTAAAGAAAAGAAAGATACATTTTAATTTAAAATGCTTAAATAATAACCACTAATATTCTTCCAGAGCCACTTTACAGACCATAATGCCGTAAAACTCTCAGTTAGCGAGCTGAAGGCAAGGTTACATTTTACAAAAATCGTACCTTAAAAGTAACAAAAACTAGACACAAAACACTTAAAAATAAATTTTGATCAATAGATCAAAGTGTTTATCAATTCAATTCTCAAATCAATTCCTCAAATAGTGTATGGTCCTTCTGGCACCCCCTTGTGGCAATACTGTGTACGTTTGGAAAATCATTTTTGTAATGGCAACATGCATCTTTCTCTTTCCTCCACAGAGGACTATCCAACAGGAACGTGGCTCGGTGACGAGAACAACCCTGAGATGCGCGTGCGCTGCCCGGTGTCTCCCGCAGACATGTTGCACATCAGCACCAACTGTCGCACGGCGGGAGAAAATGGCCCTGACGCTGCTGGACTACCTGTTCCACCGCGAGGTGCAGGCCGTCTCCAACCTCTCCGGCCAGGGCAAGCACGGCAAGAAACAGCTGGACCCACTCATGATCTACGGCATTCGGTGTAAGTCCAATAAAAGAACAACATAAGTAGGATTTACAGTGTCTCGATCGACTGATTAGCAATTCTTTATGTTGTCGTATGAGCAGCCAGTCAGTAAACACACTCATTTAGGTCTTTTGTGTCTTATGTGTTACATACTATGTCAAGTTATAAACTATGTGTGTTTGATTCGGTAGAAAGAACTGACTCGTAACTTGACAATCAGAATGGTTTTGATTCACTAAAAAGAATTAGTCCATAAGAGTCGTTTGTTTGAGATTCAGATTACACCGATTGGCTGAAATCACATACTCTCTTGAGTTGGTACATATTTTGAATAAGTAATTACTCCATGACTACTAAAAAAGTATGTTCTGTATATAGTATGAATGTAATCTGGACGTACTACAATTGCCATGTTGTCATTATCATGTGACCTACCAGCCTCAGTTACCGTATGTTGCTTCTCTGCCATTCATAAATCTTCTCCCTTGGCCTCATGGGACAGTAAAGTGTTTATCGTATGCACACTTCAGAATCTCACCGGAAGTAGTAGGACATCCGGGGACTTTTTGCCTACTATTTTTACGGGTACTGTGAATTCATTTCAGACATACTTGTCATATACTGTTTTTCGCCTACTATATAGTAGGGAAGTATGCGATTTCGGATGCAGACATTGCAATTTATGCTTTTGAATCACTGAAAAGAACCAGTTCATAAGAGTCATTTATTTGTGAATCAGATTACACTGATTGCACTGCATGGTTTTGATTCACTCAAAAGAACCACTTCATACGAGTCATTAGTGCTGGTATCGGACTATACTTGTCAATGCTGTAAGGATTTGATTCCTGGCTCATGAGATTCATTTATTTTGGATTTGGACCACACTGGTTTTGCAGAATATTTTATATGCAATGAAAAGAAAATCTTTCTGTTTTTTTGTTGTAGTTGTAATTAACCAGTTTTGAACCCTGTCTGTGACAAATCTGGTCTTTGATCATATCAGTTCAGTTTATGTGAGTCAGTTTAATTCAGTTTTGTATGGTCTAATTAAAATAATTTCAGTACTCCACTAGCTCATCTGTGGTTCTGCCTCATCCTCGACACCAGATTTATTTTCCCCACATAAGATAATTAGTGAGGTCTCTAACTGCTCCTCTCATTCACAACAAATCTTCTGTCACGTCAATGTTGGTCAATTCCAGCAACAAGCCATAACATCGTAAAATTATGTATACGAGGAATGTTACGTGCAGTTTTGCACTAACAAACCCTATTTGACAGCGGCTAACGTGAATTAGCTTAGAGCTGTTTGTTTGCATGTTTATTTCTGCTTCAAAGTGCAATCGCATAATCGCATGGCTAAATATTACGTCAGTGTTTCCTCCCTTATTTCCTCACAGATTATAACATGACTGCAATGATCTGTATGTTAGTGTTTTGGACAGTTCAATCGCCCATTTTCTTTTGCAAACATTACTACCTTATTTTTTAGCATGTGCGCTAATTGCTAAAAACAAGAATTAGACAAAATTCTGTATGTTTAATAAGCAGCTTTGTCTGCAACACATTACAAGCTTTTCAATCATGGTTGCTAACTGCTAGAATTTGAATCAGAACTTTTTCTATTTGTTAAGGAGCGTTTCATGTTTGTTTGCACACTTTACAATACTATGCTAACCACATATGCGCTAACGTTAGAACATGAATTCGGAAAAACTACTGTTCTCAATGTTTTGGTCAATTGGCCATTTTTATTAGCAAACATCATTTTTAAGCATATGTGTTAACTGCTAAGAACAAGATCTTGACAAAATTCTGTATATTTAATAAGCAATACCAACCAAACATGGTTGCTATAATATGAATCAGAAAGAATTTTCAAATAGTTTCGAAAATAGTTTTTTGTTTGTTTGGATACTTTACAATACCATGCTAAGTACATGTGCGCTAACTGCTAGAATTCTAGCACTTCTCTAATAAGTAGCAACTATTCATTTGCATATGTTACCATAACTGCTAGACCATGGATACTAAAATTACGTCAGTGTTTCGTTCATTATTTCCTGACACATTTTTATCATGATTGCAATGTTCTGAATATCAATGTTTTGATCAAATGGCCATTTTCATTTGCAAATATTACTATATCGTATGTTTAAGCATGTGTGTTAACTGTTAAAAACAAGAAGTCAAAAAAATTTGCTATATTTCATAAACAGTTGTGTTTTCGTCAAACAACTTTTGTTCACAACACATTACAACGTTTTTAAACACTGTTGAACAGAATATGAATGTGACATTTTTTTTAGATTTGTCAAGCACACTTTACAATACCTAAGTGCATGTGCATGAACCGCTAGAACATGAATTCGAAAAAGTTCCCTATATTTAATAAGCAGCAACGTTTTAGTCAAATGACCATATTCATTTACATTATGCAAGATATTTATGATGTGCAAAAAAAGAGCCACAGTAACTTCCCCGATTGCAGCAACTTCCATTTATATTTATTTTGCGACAATTTTCGCGACAATTTTGCTCCCCCACATGAACACATGGTATGGAAACGCTGCTTTATTCACAAATGTTTATTCGATATTCCAATTTTGCACATAAGCTAAATTCACAACTTTGTAAGGAAACATAGCTAGTGTTTTGCCCCTTATTTCATGACTGATTTTATCTTGGTATCAATGTTGTGAATGTCTCCGTCTGTGTGCAACCAGGTCACCTGTTCTACAAGTTCACCATTACAGAGTCTGACTGGTACCGTATCAAGCAGAGCATTGATTCCAAGTGTCGAACCGCTTGGCGTCGGAAGCAGCGAGGACAGAGTTTGGCCGTTAAGAGTTTCTCACGACGGACCCCCGCCTCGCAGAACAGCACAGGTACGGACCCCTGCACCCTTTCCCGCCAGTTTTGTCTCTTTCGTAACTTACAAGCCCTGTTTCTCTTTGATTTTGCTGCCAAGTGTCTAGGCCCAGCTGGTTTGTGTTCAATTGAACATAAACATATGCTGAGAGCGAGCGAGTATGTGTGTGTGCGAGAGAAAATACGCAGTTGTCGTATGTGCTATGCCATCAAATTAGCTATGTGTATAACCTCGTGTCCATTTGTGCAAACGCCGTGTACATTACGCGCACATGCACCCCCATGTGTTTATTTGCACACTCATGTTTGTGTGCAAGAGAATAACGCAGTGACTGATGTTTCCTCAACTAACAGATGGTTCTAATCTCAGGACAACGCCTCACGTCCTGTCCCTTCCTCTCAGAGATTCACAGGCCTTCACCTTTGACCCATTTTGGACTAACACAAATATCCTGTATTGGTTCTCTCCACAATGGTCCATACATTTACGATTGCTTCACCTCCTTCTGTTGTCCACGTCCAGCTGGAATAGTCTCTGCGTTTGATTCAACTTTTAGCTTATGAACAAGCCAACTGGTGCTCAACCTTCTTTCGAACCAAAATCGAAGTGTGAGGAACATGTGGACTATGAAAGGAACAAAGTGTTTCCGTCCGACAGCAAAAATATCAATTTTTTTTAATGTGCAGGAATGGAGAAAATAAGCTGCAAACCCTGCTGTAGCTCTCGGAAATTCTGTATATATTTTGAAAAATGCTTTTGCTTTTTGCATATTTAAAGGGATAGTTCACCCAAAAATCTAAATTCTGTCATCATTTACTCATCCTCATGGCGTTTTAATCCCATAAGCCTTTGTTCATCTTTTTGAAAACAAATGAAGATCATTTGAGATCTGCTGAGAAACTAGTTCCTGTAAATGTAATGCGATCATTGAAATGCAGGAGTATCTAACATTATTCTCTCAACAGACATTTACATCGATAGTCTGGCGTTATAATTTGTTTGTTTTTGGTGTACTGTGGAGTAGGTAAAACTGTTTTTAATGGCAGGCTAGCTTATACCTAGCGCTAGCCTAGCACCGGCGAACTATGCAACTGGAAGGACTGGATGACATTTTTTGAAAACTGTCTCCACTGATAAATAACACCCAGGATAACTTGGAAATGAGCATTTTAATGCAGCATTTTCATCAAACAACCATCTTCAGATACATAATCATACCGTTTGTTTAATTGCAAAAAAGTAATCATCAAACACAATTGTTTTTGTTTTATTTGGGCATTGCTAAACCGATAGCAGCCAAGAAGTAAAAACTGGCAAGCTAACGGACAAATTGGTCTGGAGATCTTTCAGATGCATAAAATTGAATCCGGTTTACTTTCCAGCCGCAACCTAGGAAAGACCCAACATAGTCTCTGATCACATTTTGTCTGGGGAAACTAGCAGAAGGGCAGTGTCACATTTTGTGCTTTTTCCTTTAAGTAACGTTAGCCTGCTAATATGCTCTTCGCCATGATTTAAAATCACTTAAACTTTGTAAATGAATACCCACACCATTTTTCCAGAGACAAGTTGACGACCTTTAATCAGAAATGCGGTGAGCGTGTGTTTTAAGCGTCTAGGCTGTTGTAGCATGTCAGCAATACTCGTTGTTTAGACTAAGGGGTTGGGTTTACGTACAGTTTTAGGGCACGAGTGTGTTTGGGCTTCTAGGTCGAGAGCCCTTGTTGTGTATTTTGAGATCATTTACGCTGTATAAACATGCTCTAATCTGGCAGATGCACTGGATCACATCCAAGAGCAGTCGGAAGGGATTTTCCTCAGGTTCAGGGTGTGTGTATGTGAACTCCTTCGTTTCTCTCCGTCTGTGAGAACCTTGTTTATCGTGTGTTCTCTTCTACATTTGTTTGGGTTTGCACATTGTACATTCGTACAAATTCTGCAGAGTATGTGTATGCCAAAGGGCATTTGTCTGATAACACCGAAATACAAGATTCGCCATGACGGGGAACAGACTGTGGTCTGTCTCTCTCTCTCTCTCTCTCTCTCTCTCTCTCTCTCTCTCTCTCTCTCTCTCTCTCTCTCTCTCTCCTTCTCTCCCTCTCTCTCTCTCCTTCTCTCCCTCTCCTTGTCTCACTTAAGCGTGTGTGTGTGTTTGTTTGGCAGTTACAGTTGAGCATCTTTTGTTATTGAAACCAGTTGTTTGACACGATTTGACCCAGTCACGATTTGACCAGACTTGTTTATGTGTGTCCTCGAACAGATGGAGTCTCGGCCGCAGAGACGTCGGCTCTCGAGACCTCTACCCAGCAGGCCTTGCACTACGCTCTGGCTGGAGCCACACAACAAGTCCAGATCCACCGTATTGGAGAAGACGGACAGGTGCAAGTTGTGAGTATAGTTATGTCATAATCCAAAAGGCCAACCCACACGAAAATATATTTTAAATATCCATCCATCTATCCATCCTTCTTTATCTCTTTCTATCTTTATCTCTCTCTCAAGGTCATCCGTCATATCTTCATTAAGCGACATTAGCTTTTAATTTTTTAAAAAATATTTTAACCCAAGTTAACCCAAAGCTTGGCTTAAATGCCATTATTGATACAATTAAGTTTTTTTTTTCAATTATAGTTAATATAGCATTGGCAAATATATGACTGTACTTAATAATTATTTAATTTTATTATTTTATAATAATTATTTTAATACCTTTACAATGTGAGCACAGTTTAAAGGGATAGTTCACCCAAAATGAAATGTCTGCCATTAATTACTCATCCTCATGTCATTCCAAACCCGTAAGACCTTCGTTCATCATCGTTCTAACGTCTCTGATTTTATCAAAAATATCTTAATTTGTGTTATGAAGATGAACAAATGTCTTATGGGTTTGGAACGAGGGTGAGGGTGAGTAATGACAGAAATGCAATCTTTGGGTGAACTAAGTACTTCTCCTTAAAAAAAGGCTATATACCTTGAGTTTGGGTGGACTCTTTTGACTTAGGCCAGTATGCAAATAACTAATAATGCCATAGCAACCACCCAGATCACCCTAGCAACCTTGCCACCACTGCCAAGGACAGATTGCTAAATTTTGCAGGGACAACCACCACTTTTCTTCACAAAACACAAATATCTGGCTTAATTCTCGCATTTGCAAGACCACACATCTTGTAACGTAATACATACATCCCCGTTCATTTCAAACCTGTGTCAGCTGCGCAGACAAACATATAAACACACTCCAACATCTTTTTGAAAGAAGGTCTGGGTCTCCCTGAACTCTGTGTGCTTGAGTGCAAATACTCCATGTAAAAGCCAATCCCCTGCAAGCATTTAATGGAGCTTTAGCAACAGAATTTCCGCTGTGCCCGATCATGCGGCCTCTTTTGAGAACCTAAACATGATCTCGGACTTTCACAGCTGCATGAGGTCATCTCCACCCCTACACACCATCTGAAATATAATCTGCATGCATTGTGACAGCACAATCAAAACTCTGAATACACAATGTACAATCAAGAGAGTTTAATCTGCGGAGGAGTTCTTGGCTTCTGCGGACTCAGAAACGGATCTGTCATCTGTTGTTTGTGTAACATCTCCCTGAACCGAACCATAATAGTTGTACTCTCAGAGGCAACCACTCAATGGTCAGTTTTTGTCAAGCCCTTTGGCTTCTCAAATGTTCAGTTTTTGTCCCTCGCACATAATCGATAATTCAAGCCTGTCAAATACGGCAAACAATGACACGCTCTTTTTAGGTTTTGAATGATCGCTTGTGTTGCTTGTTATAAACTTTCCTAAATTAGACTTTTTTAATGTAGTTTTTGGGAAAGAAGTGGCGGAAAAAAAACTGATTAACAAAACCAATAATATCAAATGTTTGGGAACACATCACGGTAATTGTGGAAAAATGCATCGTTTCCATACCGCAATGATGAACTAGCAAGCAACATGAGACAAAATCATCATGATACATTTAGTGTTACAATAACTTCAGTAAATATTTTACTGAAAGACAGCAGTCATGATTATTATTAGAAAACATAATTACATTGGGATTGTTGGAAAATTTGGTGTTTGCCACAGCACCTAGCCATGCAGTCTGCATTTACAAACATTTGTGGAACAAATGGGTCGTTCTGAATAGCTAATGAATTTAAGCATTGTACTGTGATTGGATGCCACATTTGCAATAAGTCAGTTCATGAAATTTCATCCCTGAGGGTCCCAAGGATACATGGGTCAAATACAAAATCTATATTATTCATTTATTACTTTTTGTGGTGGGGCCAGTGACAATTATTCACTGATTCGAATCGAAAATCGAGAATCGTTTCAAATTAAGAATCGAATCAAATTGAGATCTTGCGAATCTGAATCGAATCGGGACGTCTGTATCGATACACATCCCTATTTGGGATGCACTGGAACAGAGATTGCAAACCACATCAAGGCCCCACATCAAGGCCTGACCTCAAACATGCTCTACTGGATGAATGGGAAAAAAATCCAGCAGGAACACTGCAAAATTTTGTATAAAGCCTTCCAAGAACAAGTCCATATTAATGTTTATGTATTTACTAAAATGCGATTCAATTAAAGTTTCTAATGGTCAGGTGTCCCAAGTCCATGTAGTATGTGTATATATTACACATAAATGCACACTGTTGAATAATATTGTCACACGTTTAATTGTCAAATATAATTATTTGACTACAGCTTGATTGGAAATGACATTTGTTTCAATGTTTTTTTGTGTTCACAGATACCGCAGGGACACCTCCACATCGCTCAGGTGCCACAGGGGGAACAGGTGCAGATCACACAGGACAGCGAGGTACACATCATTTCCTTTTAGGTTTCTTGTTTTTCCTTCACACATTCGTTCTTCTTCCTCTGAGTCACTCCACCCCTCATTTGTGCTTACTAAATGAAGGTCTCAGGGGGTTGAGCCATTCAAACCACCGATCCATAATTATTTCTGAGCTACCAATTTTAGTATGATCTTTGGCTGAGATATCTCCCTAAGCCCTGATTTCGAAGGCTCTTGATTTGTACTTAGTGTCCTAGATTTGAACAGGATTATATAAAGGTATCCGCAAATATGTAAACAATGTTTTGATCAAATCCATCCATCATCCTGAGAGGAAGAGAAAAAGAATTGTAGAGCGTTTCCTGTACTCGTTTAAAAAAATTGATGATGACCATAGACTTCAGTGCTCATATTTTTGGTAAATTCCCAATGATATTGTTTGTTTTTGAGTCTAGAGCTTAGCAACAGCGTGCCACTTCATCCAACCTCCACTCACAAAGACCGTCTTTGTAATACATTTGGCCCGCCTCATCAAAACCATTTATCTGAGAAAGTTTGTAAAGGAAATGAGCCGTCGTAAGACCATTTCCCTTTATCCAGATATTTGTCAGGTGTGTGTGTTTTAGAGTAGATGGAGAACATGATTGAAACTTTGCTGCGGTGTAGTAATTTTTATCACTGATTTAAAAAAATGATTGTTGTGTTACTGCTACTTTTCATGTATAATATACAAAACAAGGTCTAAAATGTTTTAAAAGTTTTCTTTTTCAACAAATGGTTAGTAAAAAACTTCAAAGATGTTAATCTTATGTTAACGAAATATTCATGAGCTGTTTCAGTTTGCAATATTTTCAACCCTGTTACTAAGCTTATTTTCTAGAGAAAAAAAATTAATAAAAGGGGAAAAAAAGTGTAAAAATTAGCTCACAGTTGGGGTTAGCTAAACTGGGGCCAAATGTTGATTTAGTGTTATTGATAAACTGGACAAAATGTTAATTTTCAATTAATTTCATTTCATTTGTTCATTTTTCCCCCTACAATAACTAGGGTAACAGGGTTAAATTGGTGAGCTTGACAAATGCTGATTTTGTCAAAAATATGGCATGGCCTCTTGAGTTGTTGGGCACAGTTGAGAAGGATAGACCAAAATTACAAATTTAAGCATGAGGATACACACATTTGATGCTACTTGAATGCTAGTTAATTTTATGTTAGATAAGCTGTATTTAATAATTATCACAACAAAAAGTTGTTATTTGTTCACCCAGACCACGTTTTTACATTGTTTTTCTATAATAATATACATTACACTTACTCTGTTGTGCTTACATCTTTTACAGTGTCCCATGTGTCACACGCCGTTCTAAAAAAGCGGAAAAGTCACTAAATACTTTTGAAAAAAATACATGGGAAACTAATTTGTACCTCATTCAATTGATGAAATTTGAATATGTTTATGTTTTTCCTCTCTTGCAGGGCAACCTACAGATCCACCAAGTGCATGTTGGGCAAGATGGCCAGGTAAATGTAGGTTGCCTTTTCCACTTATTGGTCCGTGTCCATATGACAGCGTCTTTTTGTGTCCTCTCTCGTTCTTTGGTTTGTTCTGAGAATATAATGTTTGGGACAGTGTGCACTTCCTGTTTCTCAGCTCAGTTCCATCACATCAAAGAGGGTCTTTAGATCAAACAGGGCTAAAAAGCAACAGAGACTCGTGATGAAATGAGCTCATTTCACACACACAAACAAACTCAACTTCAAAATTTTGGATCCATGTTTGTTATCTTCCTTGGGGTGGCAGTGGCTCATTGGGTAACACTGTCGCCTCGTAGCGAGAAGGTCCCCGGTTTGAGCCAGGACACCTTTCTGTGTAGAGTTTGCATGTTCTCCCCATGTCAGCGTTGGTTTCCTCCAGTTTCCCCCCACAGCCCAAAGACATGCAGGTTAGGTGGATTGGAAATGCCAAATTGGTGTGTGTGAATGTGTTTCCAGCACTCTTAGTTGTGTCAGGAAGCCAAATCAAATGTGTGTGTGTGTGTCAAGTGGACCCTGCAAATGAGCGGGAATTACGTTCGGAAGATGGTTTGTTATCTTCCTTACTAACATGTGACACCACCTTGTACTGAGAGACTGGTGAGTGCATTTCCAATTATTTTTTCATGTTTTTCCATTTTTCTTTAAGTAATTCTGTTGTGTTTTTGTCATTGTTATCATATTTATTTTATGACTGTATAGTTTTTTTTCCGTTTTTATTTCAGTTTGAGTTATTTTAGTAAATTTTATTAGTATTTTTATTTCAGTGAACATTTATTTTATTTCAAGTAATATTTGTATGGTTTTAGGTAACTATAATAACCATAGCAACCATAAAACAACATTTAGCATTGTGGATGAACAAAGTCTGCAAAAGCTGCACACTTTTTCTTCAGAAAATGAAATTGTGATCTAGTTGCTGTTTAATCAGCACATTTTTTTTCCTAGCCTGTTTCTCAGCTCTATCTTTTTACACACACTCATGCACCCATAACATACCTCATTATGATGATAATTTTCATCTGTACAATAGCAATGAGAAAATGTTTGCCTTGTTTTCTCTTTCTTTCAATTATTCCTGGCATATCGCCCATAGTGTAAAAGGAGCCCAGATGATCATAGATATAAGAGGGCATTCAGTCCCCAGTGCCAAAGTTTGCACATAGACAAAGTAGGTGTGGGCAATATACTTGTCCATCCATAATAGGGATAAGACAATGTCTATCTGTGCTTTCACATGAAACTCACATAAAATCAAGAGAAAAAAGAGCGAAAGAAAATATCATTAACCCTTAGACAGGCCTGGTCCTGTCTCTCCTTCACTGTCATTGCTCCTCCTTTTATGCTTCCGAAGCTCCTCCGTGAGAGATACGTTGCCACACAGCCTAATTGAGATAGTTTAATGGACTAGGGTTTAAATAGTAATCATAATGGTGTACCATGTCTCCAATTTGGATTCGGGTCACAGTTCAGAAGAAGGAATTGAATCAGAACAAAAAGAGTACAGTTAAGCATACAGGACAGTGTCTGTTGTGCATATGGATCACTTTTTGGCGAGGTAATCAATATTTTTTGGCGTTATTTCAGAATGTCTTAAAATTGTTCACCCAAAAATGAAAATTCTGACATTGTTTATACAGCCTGATGTCTTTCCAAATCCGTATGAGTTTCTTCTGTAGATGTTTTTTTTTTTAAAGTTTGGACGTCATTGACATCAAACCTGATGCAACACGTCTAACAGTAAATACTCGAGAATATTTACTGTTTGTCACACAGAAACTTGGAACATAGTCCATGTATCATTTAGACTCTTAGAGGGTGCTTTAATGGTGTTTTTCTTTCTATTTTGAGCTTTAAAGACAGTCTGTACTGACCTTCTCGTAAAAAGAGCTGTGTGAAGTTCCTTACTTACTAAGGGATTCGCCTGGTAAGAAGAGTATCTGAATTGTATTCAAGTTTTTACATCCCCATCTGCCCGCCATGTTCTCTATGCCGTAAAAGGAAAGAGCCCATGATTTACAGGCTGTCAGTCTATAACAGCATGCCTTATCATTTAGCCCCCTTCCACTATCTAAAACAAACACACACAGTCAGCACATGAAAGTCTTTCATGAGAGAAAGTGAAGGAGTGTTAGCGGTGTGTTAAATCAGTCAGCGACCTCTTGGGATGCTCTTATCTGATGCCCCCTCTCCTGCCCTCTGATCTGACCCCCACGTCTACTAGAGGTACAGATCGAAAGCTAAGGGAAGAGAGCGAAAAGAGGCTGAGAAGACTGAAGTCTGAGGAGATTTTGTTTTTACTTGGTTAGTTCCACATTGTGCTCGCAAATTCTTCAGACCAGACATTGCAGATGTTTATTACTGAAACTTCTTGGTCCTTGTGTTTTCTATCAACAAGAGTGCTTTATTTACTTATACTTCCACAGGGAGATGGTGCACAGTTGTGCACATAGTTGGGGTTCTGTACGGTGCTGCAAGACACTACCTTAACCAGTTTAGAAGTAGGAAGGGAGAGATTTAGCTCCTTTTGGTGCATTACTTTGTTCAGATTGTGAAGCCCCTTCGGTGCTGAATTATTCAGGAGCTTTCTGCAAGCACAATAGATATATGCACAGCGCTGTAGCAGTGTGGTTGTATCTCAGTAGCTTGTGAGTCTATAGTCTCACAGAGACTATTTGTAACCAAAAACCCTTCTTTTGGAGAGGAACGGGCTGTCTGATTGACATGTAAAGTGAGCAAACAAAAAAAAGTGATGTGAAGGCCAAGTATGGCAACCCATACTCGGAATTTGGCCTCATCCAAGTTAAATACATTGATAATTTTAACAGTTTTGTACAAGAAATGGTTCGGTTTTGCACTGTGCACTTTTTTTTTTTGGTATGCCATAAGCACTTTTGTAACTTTATGGCCTCTGAATAAAGGCTAAATGATTCAAAGTGCTTTTTTTTCATTAAAATGTAACATTTTTAAACATAAAATGCACATAAAGAGCTATCAAACCGCATAGATTAGGCATAGCTACGCATAGTTTAAGATTTGGACTCCAAATTAGATTTGGAAATGTGTGTCTTGGTACCTTGAAGCAATTTTGTATCCCTGCTAGCTGATAAAAATGTAGCACCAAATGAAAGTCAGGCCCGAAAGAGTCTGAAGTTGACATGTCGGGCCTCTCAAGGAACCAGAGCAATGTTTTGCAAGAAACCTGCTTAATTTACCTATAGACTTTTAGCACTATTTACACATCTGAAAGTGTGCACTACAAATTCAGATTGCCCCAGAAACAGACCCAGTAAAGTCCTATTATAAGTCTGAAAATTCAAACAAATGTAAAAAGAGTAAGGAAAGACTACTGTGATCTGTTTCTAATCTGCTTTTTTGTATTTGTTGTTTTATTGAATTTGGACTAGACAAAAATGAGCTCAGGAGTTTAAATATCATTCACAAGCTGCATCTGTGTGTTCTATTGATGTAACTTTTTCCCTCTGTAAATGTGTGTATATTTATATTGGTATGTATGCAATTATGCCCATTTGCAATCCAGAACTTCAAGTTTCCTCTATCTCAGTATTGAAACCAGATGTGTGCAGAGCTCACATCCATTAAGTACCTGCTGTAGGAGCTAAATTCTCTAGGATTCAAGGTTGTTGTCACGACCTTGAGGCTATAGTCCCAATTCAAACTCTTAAATGAATTTACCCTTTTTACCTCCATTAGAACAATGATTTCCCCCAAGATATAAAACAAAATATGTTAAATAAAATGGTCCAAGGCTTTTTGCGATTGTATTTCAAAGCATTGTTGATGCGCTTGCCTGTCTTGGGTCGTGATAGTGGAGTTCTGGAAGGTAATGTGGTCGTGGCAGGGATACAAAGGTCTTCTCACAAATATTTACAAGAAAATCCCTTGGTAATCTAATGGAGATAAGTTCTCATGGAGCTGATGCAAGATTTGTTGTCGGTGGATACTGGTATGTAGTCACATTGCTTGACTTTCCTCATTAACGCTTGTGACACAAGGAATTGTCTTTGTGAGCATTTCACGTTTTGTTTTACCGCTAGGACAACGTCTGATGAACAAGAGGCAATAAAATCATCAAGTCATCATAATTTATGTTGCTCTGAGATGCTTTCCATTGGAAACATTGAAAACGCTGAGGAAAAACACAAGTTTAGAGGCGGGACTGGACTGTGCGTCTCCTTACAGAGGTTGTTCCTAGGTCAGATATTTCACAAGTTTACAACACATGGAGTGATTCGCCATAGCCTGTCAATTCAGCAGTATAATTAGAAACATAATGAAGACGACACAAAAAAGAGACGTGACACTTTGACACCAACACTAAAGCAAGCTTTATTTCTTTGTTCCCAAGAACAAGCTTTGCAGCTCGGCTTATCTGCATGTCGTTAAATTTGTTGTAAAATTGTTATTTATGTGATTTCGTCTGTTCTTTGAATCAGGAATCTTATAGATGTGTGTCTGTCGTATGAATTGTGCAGGGTCTGTTTAATCCCTTTCTTTGGATACACTGTAAAAGATTGCTTTGGCAAGAGGAGTAGTATCTCAATCTGCCACAGGGGTCATATTTAAGGTTGTTGTTAGTGATTTAGTGAGTATTAGGATTTGAAGCTAACTAAAATTGCAGTTTAGGTTGGTTGTCAACCAACCCGGCCATGGAAGTCATACTTATGTCGTACAATGTTATACAATGAGCCTCATTTTGAATCTCTAATGTGATCCATTAGTAACAGGAGAGAAACTGTAAAACAATACCTTCTTTCCTAGCTTTCCTTCATGCTTCCGTTTCAGCATCCTTTTTTCTGAGCTTGCTTCCTGACTTTCAAGCTTCTACCTGAGCATCCTTTATTTCTTCCAAGTCTTGTTTCTTCCTAGCTTTACTTCTTTCTTCCAAATCTCCTTACCTCAATTTTAAGCTATCTTCCAAGCTCCCTTCCTTCTAAGCTTCCTCAACTTTCTACTGATCTTCCTTTCTGCCCTCCAAGCTTCCCTCCCTCTGAGTTACTTTTCTGCTGCCTGAGATTACTTCCGAGCATCCTTCATTTTGAGCTTCCTCCCAAACTTCCTCCCAAAGCTTCCTTACCTTCATACTGAGCTTCCTTCCCTCCATGTTTCTTTTCTGTCTCTTGAGTTTCCTTCAGAGCATCCTTCCTTCCTTTTCCCAAACTTCCTAATCTTCCTTTCCGAACCTTATTTCTGCCCTCCAAGCTTCCTTTCTTTTCTGCCCTCCAAGCTTCCTTCATTCCTTTCAAGCTTCCTTTGAAACTTTCCTCTTTTTACCTTCTAAGCTGATCTCCCTTTTTGCCCATGAAGCTTCCTTCCCCCTGAGCTTATTTTTTTGCCTCCTTAGTTTCCTTTCAAGCATCCTTCTTTTTGAGCTTCCTTCCAAACATTATAACTTTCCTTTCAAACTTCCTAATCTTCCTTCTGAACTTTGTTCCTGCCCTTGAATCTTCTTCCTGCCCCAAACTTTCTTGCCCTAAGTTTCATTCCAAATATCTTTCCTTTTGAGCTTCCTTTCAAACTAATTTGGTGATGACTAACTAAACCCTACATTTCTTGAACATTACTAATATCATAACACGCGCCGAGGTCGAGATTTGCCACAACCAGTGGCTATGTGATTTTTAAATGAAGCAGATGGAATAGCATTATGAACATTTGATGATGATTTGAGCTAAACCCTGCACTGTTTCAACATTAGTGATGTAATGCAATGTTTAATTATTTGGAACTGCATATCCATTAGAAATTATATCTGCTTCCAGGCTCAAGGCTATGTTAAATTTGTGTGGATACAATACGGTTGATGATGGCAGCCCTCCAAATTAGATTTTTTCAATTTATAAAATAACTGTCTTGTTTGTGTGGAGACTTTTTCATAATGTAGCAAATACATACTCATGTAACTGGAATTAGTATTTGAGCTCAGATGACTGCAGATGTCCTCATTAGATAGTGTTCATTGTTGGGGTAAAATACATTTATTTGGATACAAATTTAGACCTATCTTTAACGTACAACTGTTTTCTTTTTATTATTTAATTAATTTGTCGGTCTGTGGTAGGTTTTGCAGCAGATGCAGCAGAAGTGATGTAGGACTCTCAGATGGTTTTAGGAGTTCACTCAGTTTGTCCAACGTCCTGTCGGCCATCTTTCTTTCTGTCTGTCTCTCTCTCTCTCAGAACAGTTAGGCCGTCACATCTGTCCTGGCTTAGATCTGGCCCGCTCCAGATGCAAGTTGTTGGAATCATCTAGAAATTGGGCGGAAGTGTTTACCTTTCCAGAGAGACTTTTTTTCTCGTCATACTGACAACTCTTGAGGGTATGAGGGAACTGTACATGTTGCTGGGAAGCTCACATCTTTCACAACACAGTTTATTGAACTGTGCAAAAAAAGAAATCAAATTTCTCCTTCCACAATTGTTTGCGACCTGCATATCCAGTCATAAAGAAGCATCCAGTTTTTATCAAGCTTAATGTTAGAGCTTAACCAATTTCATACTCTTTTCAGGTCTTTATCATTTATAGCTAGTTGAGATTCGTATGCACAGAAGACGACACTGGTAAGCCAATTAAGAAAAATGGAGCTTGGGAGCAATGGCATGTTTGCACAGTTGGTTGTTATGTATCGAAGAGGTCCCAAACTAAATGTTTTTTGCATTAAGCTGCTGTTGTTTTGTTCCTCGTTGTCTTTGCTCCAGTTCCTCAATGTGTTTGCTGTCCTAGTCTCCTGCTGAATGCATTACTACATTAGAGAAAGATTTATTCTGGGTCCTTTTTTTCCTGTTTGCTTTTTATCCCATCAACCCAAGCTGACAGCAGATCCTGACTTGCTCTGCCAATTTTTAAACCCTTTGTTTGGCAGCTCGCCTGTAAAGAGATAGCAGATTTGAAGTTTGGCAGTTTTCGAAAGATACAAGGCTGGGCACAATGGTATGTTAGCTCATGAAGACCCTTGAGAAAAGGGCATTATCTATTTCAGTTTCAAAACTTTTTAATGTGAGTTTAATCCAGTTATTAACGAGAAGGCAAACAAATGCGGTGCTCAACATTAACTCTTGTCCGAGACAAGTGGATTTATACCAGCACATTTGCAAATGTGACATCAATTTTATACAGCTGTTCAATAAACAACATAGTTACTATTAAGTGGATACAATACTGACTTACACAATTAGTGACTAACACAACTGACTGTCTTTGTTCTATTTAGTCAACAAAAATTATTCCAAACAAAGCCATAGCAGAACAGCTGCCATCTCCGAGCAACACACAGTGGTGTTTAGTTACTAAGTGATTCAGTGTTTTGAAATGAATCGGGTGAGTCAATGATTCAATGACCCATGTATAAAGACAGTAACTTGCTTCATTCTTGAATGAATCAGCCGTTTGAACGAATCGGATAAGTGAATGACTCAATAACTAAACCTACTGGCAGTTTAGTTTCCTATTTAGAAGTATCATTGTATATTTGCCACCAATTTATATTTGTTTATTTAAAAGTTATGTAAAACATTAATCTCAGGGTTTCCCATAGGTTCATTTATTTGTGGCGGCCCGCCACAATATCAACCACCTGCCCGCCACACATTGATTTTTATTTATTATTAAAAAAAATAAAAAACTCTAAGCCTATTTAAAATAGTATTTGATAGCAGAGCACCGTAGCGCATTCACTCGTCCCTCTCTCACTCACCCGTACCTCTCGCACTCTCTCTCCCTCATGGAACACCGCTGCACTAATCTGTACAACACAGCTCTGTCAATGTTGGAGACCCAGCTTTAAAAAAAGTTATTAGCCAGCATGCAAGGAGCCTAGCTAATAAAGGAGAGCTAAGTTATTGTTTGAATACAGATGGATTTTCGAGGTTAGCATGCTGTATATAGCTGCTAGCTAGTCAATATCGATGCACGCGCACTAAGTAAGAGCTGATAGAACACTGATGAGAATATTGCTTCAGAATAAATTACGTGCATTAACACACAAAAAAGGAAATATTTATTTCTGGACAAGCGAATGGTCGATTTATAAGCACATAACATGGCTTAATGTCGAGCCCTGAACTGGCTAGGTTATTTACTCTGTTTCCTTTTAGAGTTTGATTTACTCACTAATGACAAACAGAACTCAGATAACTAATGTCTCAAACGAGCCCTTTCATTTCTGTCAAAGTCAGCAGACCTCATGCGAACACACCGCTTTAACTCAGAATACACGTTGTGACATCATGACTGTTTTTTCCTTTGGATTTTACCTTTTTCTGGCCAAGACTTGTGACACATAAGCCTAATAAACAATTCAGCAAGACCTGTAGTAATTGTTGGATGACTTTAAGAGCCAAAAGTGTGCGTCTCCAATGTGATGTGTGTTTTGAATTAGCTTTACTTTATTTGATTGTGTTGGAACCAGGTTCTCATGCTCTCCCGATCAGCGGTGGAGTAGAGAGTCTTCTTGAGAACAGTTGTGAGGCCGGAAGTCAACCGATGAGAACGAGCTTTCATTGCTACACGATTGCAGACGTTCTCCCAGAATCATAAAATTCTCATTGTGTTAAGTCGCACAGCTGAGCATACAAACAAACTTCACTTGCAGTTTTAAAATTCCTGCCGTTGTAGTCGTGTTTGCTTTGACAAGTATTATTCAATGGATAAATCCCCAAAACGCACTTTTTAATGTGGAAAAAGTGCATTTCCTTCTTTTATGAGGCCTGACGGATGGTTTCAAAATGGCATATGAATTCTCAGCGAGCGGTGAACTTTATTTTGATTGTTTTTATGATTGTCTGCATGAGAAAGTATCCAAGTTGGTTCCTCCTTTGTGTGTCTTTGCAGTTTTCTGGTTCAGATAAGTGATGGAATGAAAAATAGGAAGTTTAAAAAGATGTCCCTCAGCTGTGAATTACTTGTTCCCAATAACTTTATGTGCACATCTCTGTACTTGTGCATGTGTTTGTGTTTAAGACCTGCTGGGCCATCCTTTAGTTGTTCTCATGCTATTCTTTGTTTACCAGAGTATATGGGTTAATGACATACAAGAATATCCACGATAAAGAAAAATCTTTAAAATACATGCAAAAAGGAAAGAAAATTTGAGTCTAATTTCTTATCAATTTAACTATTTGTTTTCATGTTGGTTTAATATAGGTTTGAAACACTTTTATACCATTTTCAAAAAGCTAAATAATTAGTGACTCTAAAAATGTACTGTTGTGTAGCAGCAAGTAATGACATATTTTACTTACATGTTGAATACATGTGAGTGTACACATCATTATATCTATATAGATAGAACTATAGATAGAACTATAGAAATGTTCTATATATAGAACATTTTCAAATGTATTTTCAAGCTAAAAAGTATATATTTATTTTAAAAACAGCATAAATTGTTAATTCACAAATACTACGATTTTTGGAAGCCATACCACATTTACAACCTGACCTAACCTGGTATTTTCACAAAACATTTATTTTTGAATGTTTATATTTTGCCCATTCTACTTGACTGTGATTTTGCAGACACATTTGATATTTGATATTTGATATTTGATATTTTAACTGTGAAACAGTTTTTTTTTCTCCAAAGAAATAATAATAACAAACTACTTATTTTCTCAAGAAGTTAATTCTTTTAATGAGGCTTTTTCTTAATTATGATAAGCGAGTTAAATCACCCTGAAGTTTTTGCTTTTCCACCAAAAATATCAAAATGAATTTTAATTTAGAAATTAAAACCATGCTCAACATAGAAGAGTTCAAGTCAATTTATGTATGAAATGCATTTTTAATGCATTTTTGAATTATATTTTATCCTGTTTGATCCAACCCAACATCGTACGCTCTAATTATTTCCACATGATTTGACTGGCAGCATCAAAAATGGAGTCATTGTGGCAAAATCGGCATCCTTCCTCCATGCCATTGGAGACAGGCTGGGCACCGCATGGGTTTTCTATGAACTCAAAGCATGCCACTGACTCATGACTTCAAAGTCAACGTCTGCACTCGAAACTGGGGTAGGGGCAGAGACGAACTGGATCTGAAATCGGGGTTATTGTGGAATTTTTGTGCAGTGAAGCAGATTTTCTTTCTCCTAATTGAGAGTGCATGGCAGTTCTGTTCCCACTTGGGGAGACTCAGATTTGATTGTTTATGCCCACACTGGCGCTGATGTCGACAAGATGAACCGTAGAGGTGTCACCGTGTGGAGTCGCAGAAGAACTGTAATGATTAACGATTAGTGTTTAGTCTGAAGTTCACGTTTCATTTAAATTCTATCCCGGACGGCTGTTTTTGAATGAACGCTGTGCATGTGGAAACGGTCAACTGCTGCAATGGAGAAATTACTGACTGACAGTTCAGGTTGAAGACTAGCACCAGAAAAGAAGTCAGAGGATCCAAAACCATGGTAACCACATCAAAGCGCATTTAGTGGTCAGATGATGTGTAATCAATGATGTGTTGGAGTTTGCTTTGTGGCAATCAAACACAATGTGCGATCATACAAGTGTTTTTGCTTGCATGTGCCTGTTTTGCGATGAGTAGGGCCTTGGCACCGGATGGAGATGTGTTTGTGAGAGCACAGCTGGCGACTGGGCCTTCCACCGGACTGTTATGATCAGCGCTTGAATGTGTCACACATGGCAGAATCAGTTTCACATGCATAAGGAAATGGCGGGTTTTTTTCAGTAATGTAGTAAATCCCTGGCCTGATTTGAATTTGGTTTGCACCACCACTTACTTAAATGCCAGATCCTAAGAATCTTGAAACTTCAGACTTGGCAATCAAGCAAAAGCATTCAAGCTGTTAGTTTTATATTGTAGTTACATAGTTTTGTACTTTTTAATCTTGAAACAGCAAGTAGACAATTGTTTAAAGACTTGCAAAGAAACAAAATTCATGCCGATTGATTGGCCCGATTAGGAAAATGTCCTCCCTTGGATTATGTCCGAATTGCTGTACTATTATAGTGCAAAAATGTATTGTAAAAAAAACAAAAACTTACTTCTAGTCTTCTTAAAGTGCTCCTATTATGCTTTTTTAAGAAAGGTCTGCAAAGTTTTAAAGATCGAAGTGAACGACAAATAAAGGTATTGTCTCCTAAAAGAAGAAATCGATTCTGAACTGCCGAAACAAGTCATCAGCGATTCCGGTCTCACTTCCCTAAATTATCTACAAATGTTTGTAACAAATTTGCATAATGCAAGATATGGTCTTCATTGGACCATATCGTCTACTTTGACCCACCATCAGACACTATAGTTGTGGCACAGACCTGAAGAGTTTGGTTTGTGTTGTCGAGAAGACGCTGTTTTCTGTGCTGTGAAAACAAATCCACTTTGTATGAACTTCCAAAGGACGAGACTCGCGCTGGAATTGATACGGTAAAATTGACGACAAAGAATGAGTACTCGCGCTGGAATTTATTCTGTAAAACCGACGTGAAATGATGAGGACTTGTGCTGGAGTTGATACAGTAAGAACCGACGACAAAGGATGAAGACTCGCGCTGAAATGGTTACAATAAAACCGACTCCAAAGGATAAAGACTCATGCTGGAATTTATTCGGTAAAACCGACTCCATCATTACTGTTCGTATCACTGTGTATTAAATGCTGAGATTCAGATATGGTAATGAGCGTTTAATTTCTGACACGTTCTGTAAGCGGCAGACCAATCACTTGAGAGTCTCAGTCAGCAAATGTAGCACGTCAGCCGGATGTTGTTGGCTTGTTGTAAATACTTAGTACTGGACTTCCTACTCATTTGACATGCTGTTTGCATACTGTATGCAAGTTTGGACATTTGAACTTCCTGGCAATGTGAAAAGAAAAGCGTAAACAGGTGCACATTATTGTGGTTTACTGGCAGGCAGTTGCATAAACTATAGAATAAGTGGAATCATTAGCAGATTAAAATGTAAACTGTGAGAATTTTAATTTTCTTTAAACAATGAGGTGATGGATATGCTAAATTAAGTTAGAAAAGAACAATCAACAAGGACTGAAAGGAACAAATTGGTAATAGTTTTAGAAAGGAAAGAACAATGATTAATTTACATAATGGATTGCAGCATACTTCATTTCATTTCCATATAAAAACCAGAATATCGTTTGAGTCTCGCCTTCCACTTCCAAGAAAATAACACTTTGAGGGAATAATTTGATCCTAGCAGTGTTGGAGAATAACTAACTAGAAGAGCGACTTAGTTAAATGGATAGTTTGCCTAAAAAATAATTGTCATCATTCACCCACTCTATTCCAAAACTTTATACTTTATACTTTAAAACTCCGCAAAATATTTTAGTATAACTAGATATTTTTTAACAAAAAAAAGACCAGTTTTGTAAGTCATCACGTTAGACAAAGCATCATAATCCAGACATATATTTTAGAAATTCTTGATAAATATTTGATTTAATATTTGATATATATGTATGTTTTAAAATTTTATAAAAAGGAAGAATGTAATAAATTAGGAAAAGTCCTGGGAATTTCTATAATGAATAGATATTTTTCACAAAAACCAAAAATGATGCAAGTCATCACCTGTAACACTTCACGTGTTATATATGCTTTTGAAATGCATGTTTAAAAAAGCATTTTATCCCTGTTTTTGAGTAAAAAAAAAACTTTTTTGTCAGGTTTTTAAAATTGTTTTTTATTTATTTAGTTATGTTATGTGCTCCAGTTTGAGGCTATTAACAAAGTAGTTTTTTAGAATCTTGACTAATTTCCGTTATAGTTTATGCAACATTTTTTTTACAATAATGTTTTGCCTGCGCAGTGTTTTTAAAACTATATATCCAAAAAACAACTTTGTCATAACGGAAATTAGTCAAGATTCTAAAAAAGTACTTTGTTAATATTTCCAATTGTTTTCAATGGGAGCGCCACGTTTTTTAAACGCCATGAGCTCAACGAGGCGCTGAGCGGTTTTTTCACGCTGAAGCGCTGAGCGCGCGGCGTTTTTACTGGTCGCCGAGAGTTGAAAAATTTCAACTTTGAGTAAAACGCAGCGCTCATCACTGTCACTTTTTACCCAGCCGTCCAATCACAGTGGAGGAGGGGCGGGACTAATATCACACCGACCAACTGTCACAACATTATTTTTGTACAAAGACGTCAACCAGCAGAGCTAACCGAACAAAATGGATGAAAAATAAATTTTTAGTATAAAACAAATTATCTGCGAAATCAGTTACAAGTAAACTGTGCTGTGGATATTCTGTATCATAGCAACGAATCGTCTCAACTGAAAAAACGCTCCGCTGCCAAAACGCTCTCAAGCGCCCACAGCTCGTCGTTTTCAGCAGAACGTCTAGCGTTTTCAGCTGGCTAAAAACGCATTGGTGGACACACAGCCTTAGGAATGAATCTTACTACAACTATTAAGCCATGTTGGGAACATTAAGCAGTGTGTTTCTGTCGAAAGCACTGGTGATCAAGTTCCAACATTTAAGATAGTTTTACCTAGTAGTTCCCCATAGTGCTAATGTTTCTCTTTTTCTTCCTCCAGGTGCTAAGAGGACCGCAGCTCATCGCTGTGGCGTCGACCGACGGGGCTGGCGGGGTTGACTCATCTCCTCTCCAGGGTAACGATATTCAGGTGCAATACGTCCAGCTGGGAACGGTGACCGACCACACTGGCGCAGTACAAGTGAGTTAAGCCAAAACACACACAAACACAACTTACCATAGTAACGTTTTCATCAACAACCTTATCTGTGACGTATAACCAGTTTATTTAACAGAGGAATGTTTTCTGTCGCAAAACGACCACCAATGTTGCACGGGTGTTGCGATGTCTCCTCCAGCATTCTGATCTGTGGTGGGCGGCAATTCTGTTCAAACACCGCAGGGTGGCGTAGTGGCCGATATGTGTGATCTATACATTTCAAGTCTTTAACTCGCTCTCTTACAATGTGTTCTTTGAAGAAAACACACCAGTGATCTCTCACTTTCGGCTAATCAGAAACCCACATCAGTTTGTTTTTCCTCAGAATAATAAATAGCCTCAAGTTGTCCTTTTCCTCCTGTCTATTTTCTCATTTTTATCCCCGTTTCCATCTTACGTTCTGCATCAAGCTCTCGACATGCTCAAGCCCTCCTTGATGTGTTTTACTCTAATCAATCCCCCATGATGCCTTTACCGCGCTTTAGAGCCGCTATATGGCGTGCGCACATATTCAAACACATTTAGAGGTTTGACAGTCATTACAGGTCACCACATTTCCCCAGCTGCTCTCACGTGTTTGCTTCATGTGAGGCTTCAAGACTTGCATACTTGCACATCTGCTTTTATGTTTCTGTTTTTAGAGAAGCAAACACTGTTTTAAATCTGAAACAAAGAACAATCGGTGAACAATTCGATATTAGTGACACAAATTTTGGTTGGTCAAGACTTTTTGCTTGGTAAGATAAAAAAAAACTATGACTATAAAATTATTTAGATTGGCAGTTGGCAAAAAAAAACAAAAAAAAAACAAATTATTATTATTATTATTAAGAAAAAGAATAATGTAGAAATAATTGATTGTCATACATTTTCCGATGGTCATGGAAAACCTGGAAATCAGAGAAATAGTGTGATTTCTAGGCCTGAAAAAAATATATAAATTAAAATTAATTAAATTAATAATTACATTATTAGAGAACTACAGCTCTAAAAAATTTCATTGGCTAGAAAAATCTTTTTTTAAATCAAGGAAAAGTCATGAAAATTTCAATAATGAACAATTAAGTCTATCTTATTTAAGCTCTAAAATTATGAATTGGCAAAAACTACTGTGATGGATTTTCTTTCCTAAAATCTAACCTAAAATCTGACTATCTGCTTTCCTATAAGTCTTCTCTTAACGATACTTCAGACAAATGCTGATTTTTTAATCCTACACTACTCAAGCTCCCAAGTGTCTACCATTTACACTTAGCTTCGAGTTTTTTCTAAACTACTCTACTCAAGCTCCCAAAGTGTCCATTGACATCTTTAGCTTCGAGTTTTCTGAACTACTCTACTCAAGCTCCCAAAGTGTCCGTCGACATCTTTAGCTTCGAGTTTTCTCTAATCCTAACTTCTCCAGCTGCGCAGCTTTTAAATGACAGACAGACTTCAGTAATTATCCCTTAAATGCTTTTAATTAACGGCCAGGAGAGTTCTCGAGCAATAGGCCTACTCAGAGAATCTCCCAAGTAAAAACAAGGCCGGTGGATCTCAGACAATTTCCATTGAGAATCCCACCGAAAACACGGAAAACAACAGTTTTTATACAATAGGGGGTATGGCATAATGACATTAATTTGATTGGTTATTCATTTTCAGTCTCTTCTGTTACTGGGTAGAGAATAATATGTTTTAACCATTACTTCATTTATCACAAGTTCTAACTAGTCATCTCTGTCTAGTCTCATTTCCCATATTTGTTATTTTTACACATAGTCATGGGTTTGACACACACACACATTCACCTAAAATACAGAATGTCTTAGAACATTGTTTCAGAGATTTAGCAGGTCAAATAAGGTCAAATGGTAAAACATGTTTAGCTTAATATTCAGTTTAAATTTTCCACCACATTTCCCCTCTCTGGCCATAATCAAACATGGCCAAAATTAAATTTAATTCTTCTAATCAATTTTCTATACCTGCATGACTTACCTGCTCCACCGAATCCTCCTATTTTAAGTCAGTGACTTTAATACCACCTGTTATCTCTAACCATTTCCTTGTTTCATCTTTTACTTTATAATACCTTTAAGATATTCCTTCAATCAACATCCTGCTGTAATACAACCAATTTTCCAATGTTTCACATACACATACCATCTTCTTATCTATTCATCTCCTCTTCAACATTCTATCTGTAGTAAAAAACTAAACATACCATAGTACATTGCCTTTTAACTTTAGACCTTGAGTCAAGTTTTATCATCTTTTAGCTATCTTTCAAATCGCATTGATATTAGGCCTTAACATGCCAATAATGCTGATTAACCATTTTTCTTAATCTTATGTTGTTAGCTTTTAATTAAAGCAGGCGATTGTTTTACTTAGTCAGATCTATTTAATGATCTTTGTAATAAAATCTAACCAAAAAGGTTCTATAATCTTTCATTTTTATCCTTAACACTAATATCAATAATTTTATTATCTTGTTTCAAACAATGTCATTATTTTAAAATTAACTCTGTTTTACACAGCTCTTGCCACGAGAATAGCCTTAGCTGATGACATGCCATTTAATCTTTAATTAATTATCTTCCTACAATCCTATTTTCCAGAATTAACTGATGGGCATAACTTATACCACCTCTAAGTTTTGGCAATGCGGAATAGCTCATAATTGATCTATTTATCCAGATCATTAAATCTTTAGCTTCATTGTGAATTTAGAAAGCTTTTCAGATTTTTTTTCTTTCTATATTAGCAAATACTCTATTTCTCTAAATTGTCTACTGATTAGACTAATTTTAGTTTAAATGTGTCTAGATTTTAACTCTGTCCCCTACATAATTTGTTTTAATATGTTGAAAACCTTTCTCAATAATACAATAACAAAACAATATTTCATTCCTCGAAGCCGGGCTAAATAAGCAAGCACGGTTGCTGTATTCCTAGCTAGCTAGACCCGCAGTCACCTCTCAGATATCAAATATACAGACGTTAGACAATACATGAAAGGAACACTTCAGTAATCACACTGGTAACTTCTTCAACTAATAATAATCCATAAATTAAAGGTTTCCCAAAATCAGTCCCCTTTTGAAAGTTTTCTTTAGCTATTTTAGCAATTTGGAACCACCTAAAATATATTTAATGTAGTCATTAATTCATCACTATAGAAGTTTACCCAATTATCTATTAAGACCTAGTCTGGCAAAGTAACTTATCACCTATTCTCTCTTATTAGTGAACAACTATTGCTATTACATTTTAGCATCTATGATATCGGTCTTAGACTTTTAAAACCCTCAAGTTTCTTCAATAATAGTCCCTAGATTATTTATTATTTTAACAGTAATGTACCTAGTTAGAGTCCCTATACTCTTCAGAATTAAGATATTTTCCTCTTTTCAATTTACGTGTACCTGAAATATTTTCAAATTAATCAATAATTTGTTCAAATCTCAACCCTATATCAATTCTCGGTCCTACAGTTTGATTGAACCAAATAAAACATCAATAAACATCACATTATTGCCTCTGGAAGAACATCACATCCTGGAAAAAATTCAAACAGAAATATCAATATGATCAACATCAACACACCTGCAGATATAATAACACATATGCATTTAAACACTTTGTTAGACCACATTTGTTCCCAGGTGTGCTGGTCGTCGCGTTGGCCCCACAGACGTCTGAAACGTTCCATGTTCGCCTTTTGACTCTTTACGAGCCGTAGCAAGGTCTTTCCCTCGTAGGTAGAGGAGGCACGTTACCAGCACGTCCTTTTATTTTCCCTCCTCTACTTTTCCTCTGGATGGCGGTTGGTGGGGCTTGCAATGTGACACGTGAACCCAAGCGTCACACTCGGAAACCTTGATTGCTGTATTCGTTGTTAGAATGATCTCATACGGACCCAGCCACCTCGGGTTGTACCACGCCTTACGTCTGTGATCCTTGATCCAGACCCACTGTCCTGGCTCGTAAGAGTGCTGTGTCTCTGTACCTGGAACCGGCAAAGCAGCTTTGACCTGTTAAGGGAGACCTTAACTATTTTTGTTAGTGACAACATCTATTAACATAATCTGCTTGTCTGGCCGGTCGTCCTTTCTGATCAGACCTGTGAAATTTCATGATAAACAGTAACAAGACAATATTTTATACATTTGGAACAGAATAAGTTCTGTTCGACAGGATCCATCATGACATCCTGTAAAAAGAAGAAGTTAAATGTGGGGTGGACAGGGCAAGCATGCTTGCTCTCTGCCTTCCCAGAGTTATACGCTGCGCATGTGTGACACTGTTTATTTCTGCCACAACAATAACCTATCTCAGGATAGTTAGCCAAAATCATCCATGCCATTATTTTATTGGGCATATTTCACCATGTGGTCATAATTTACTCTGTTAGTGATATCAGCAAAAAATATCCTGTATCTTCGAAAAACATTGTAAGGGGTTAATATTTCAGTCAATCATTTCTCAATACAGTCAGGACATACATAAGAACAGGACGCTTAGTCCATTTGCAAAGTTCCATTGACCAAGGTTACATCCAGTCAAAAGTGTCTTTAGATGATTAGATCATATCGAAAATTTGTCTGAAGGCTACATCCTAAATAAAAGGAAGTAAGATTTATTTTGTTCTATTGTTGGATCTAGAATGGAAAGTTAATCACCATCAGACATGAAAATGGGAAGTATGATAAGTTTTACCATAAGACAGAAATATACACTCAAAGTTTTATGGTTAGTACCATAATTAATCTTATCTATTAAAATTTCCATTCATTCACATTCACACACTTTCACACACAAACAAACATCCCACCCCTCTCTGGCCAGAGAATCATACCTTTTTGTCTGCCATAGCAGTTTATGAACTGAATGAGGAACATATATTTTATTAGGAGTGGAATACCACCAAATCCGAACGGTAACATCTTTTACGACAGAAGCTACTGAACGTAGACACACTGTGGCATTCCCCTTGCGACAGTGTCTAAACGTTAGGATATTAATTATCAATCGTCCGATGCAGTCACAATGTGTTTGAGTTTAACACAGTGAACGTAAACCTCAAAATCAAATAGATTAAACACTTTAAAATAATAATCATATAGACCTTCGGTTGCAGTTGAGAGATTCAGCTTCAATCCCTCAAATGCAATTTGTCATTAATTACACAATTTCAATTTTTCAAAACTTTTTGTTTTGTTGCTCCTAAGCTATTTAAAAGAAGATTTGGAAATCTTCACACATTCTCGGATCCATGGACAAAAGCAAAAACATTTCTATCTCGTACCCTGGTGATGACAGCATGTGATTTCAAAAGTTTATAATTAGAAACATTGTTCTTATTGAATCCAGAAAACTACCTTTAAATGAAATGGAGTGACCAATAATTTTGCTTTTCTAGCCATAATGTCTCTTTGGGACATTTTGTGCCCTATATTTAGTAGTCAATATATATATACAGTCAATAATCTATTCTCAACAAATACATGCTTTTACCACTATTGGTTTAAGTAATAAGCCTCACTATCCAAATCCAGTGTTTTAACTGATTGGTGAGTCAATCTCTCACTTCTGCTATTGAACTTCCTGTAGGCCAGCTGGACTGGTCCCTATTTGAAAGCAGATTCAAAGTGTTAGTTGAAGAAATATGAAGAATTGCTGAAACCAGTGGATAATCAAAAACAATAATCAAGTTAATTGATAATTAACTAAATTTGAAACGTTCTCTGTAGTGATCATTGAAATTCAGCACCTGACCCACAAGTGAGGGATGGAGGTCTTTCTTTTCTGTGTGGATTGTCCTTCAGTTGACTTGTTAGGCTGATACGTTTGATCATCAGGCTGCAATGGCCCTCTCTTTCTGGCTTTTGATCCACCCTGGCACAACATTTCATAATGCATGGCTCAGTTGACTGCTCAGAAGTGTCCACTTCCTCTTTCGGGAGCTGGGGAGCTGAGGGCACCACTTCCTCTTTCTCTCTCTCCAGTCATCCAACTTTTCAAGCCAGGCGTCTGAAACCTTGAACACTCAGAGAACTGCAAAACTCAAATTAAACTTAGTTTAATAACTAAATATCTCATCTGGTTATCAAGACAGCAGTTCTTCATTTTATTAAAAAGCGTCCTTCATTGCGGAAAAAGCAAGCATTCTTCATTGCCAAAATGCAGAAAAAAGCAGGAAAAAACTCTAATTACAATACAGTTTTTTTTTTTTTTTTCTTAACTTCCTTTCTTTGTCTTTTTTTTTCCTTCAAGAATCCAAAATAAAATGACTGTAAGATATATGTAATGTGCTTGTTCAAATCACAATTTATATTTAAATTGGTCACCCAACCTCATACTATGCATAATGCACAAAAATTATCTTAGTTAAACATAAACAATTGGTTCTTCGAATCTCTGCAATGGATAATTTTTTCTCAAGTTCTTTCACACTGTCTCCAGGGATAACGGGATACAAATTCTAGACACCTTCAGATAGAAACTAGAAAAAAAAGTTTGATGAGACAAACTTTAAGTTGGCTTGAGAAAGCCGGACCAGAGAGTTTGAAGAAGTTTAAAGTAGTTTGAAGTTTGATAGATGGATTAGTTAGAAAGAAAGAATAGTTATGAAAAAAGAAAACGATTGGTTAGAAAGAAAGGAAAGATTAGGTAGAAAGATAGAAAAATAATAGATAGATAGAAAGAATAGTTTCAATGAAAGAAAGATTGTTAGAAAGAAAGATAGATTAGTTAGAAAGAAAGATAGATTAGTTAGAAAGAAAGATAGAAAGATTAGCTAGAAAGAAAGAAAGATTAGCTAGAAAGAAAGAAAGAAAGATAGATTAGTTAGAATGAAAGATAAATTAGTTAGAAAGAAGGAAAGAAAGATAGATAAGTTAGAAAGAAAGAAAGATAGATTAGTTAGAAAGAAATATAGATTAGTTAGAAAGAAAAAACGAAAGAAAGAAAGAAAGAAAGAAACAAAGAAACAAAGAAACAAAGAAAGAGAAAAAAAAGATAGATTAGTTGGAAAGAAAGAAAGATAGATTAGTTAGAAAAAAAGAAAGAAAGAAAGAAAGATTAGTTAGAAAGAAATAAAGAAAGATTAGTTAGAAAGAAAGAAAGATTAGTTAGAAAGAAAGAAAGATTATTTAGAAAGAAAGAAAGATAGATAGATTAGTTAGAAATAAAGAAAGAATGATAGATTAGTTAGAATGAAAGATAGATAGATTAGTTAGAGAAAAGAAAGAAAGAAAGATAGATTAGTTAGAAAGAAAGAAAGATTAGTTAGAAAAAAGATAGAAAGATTAGTTAGAAAGAAAGAAAGATAGATTAGTTAGAAAGAAAGATAGATTAGTTAGAAAGAAAGATAGATTAGTTAGAAAGAAAGAAAGAAAGAAAGAAAGAAAGAAAGAAAGAAAGAAAGAAAAAAAAAGAAAGAAAGAAAGATAGTTAGTTAGAAAAGAAAGAAAGATAGATTAGTTAGAAAAAAAAAGAAAGAAAGATAGTATAGTTAGAAAGAAAGAAAGATAGATTAGTTAGAAAGAAAGAAAGAAAGAAAGATAGATAGATAGATTAGTTAGAATGAAAGAAAGACAGATAGATTAGTTAGAATGAAAGAAAGATAGATAGATTAGTTATAATGAAAGAAAGATAGATTAGTTAGAAAAAAAGAAAGAAAAGATAGATTAGTTAGAAATAAAGAAAGATGATAGATTAGTTATAATGAAAGAAAGATAGATTAAGATTAGAAATGAAAGATAAATTAGTTAGAAAAAGAAAGAAAGATAGATAAGTTAGAAAGAAAGAAAGATAGATAGATTAGTTAGAATGAAAGAAAGATAGATTAGTTAGTTAAAATGAAAGAAAGAAGATAGATTAGTTAGAAATGAAAGAAAGATAGATTAGTTAGAAAAAGAAAGAAAGAAAGAAAGAAAGATAGATTAGTTAGAAATAAAGAAAGAATGATAGATTAGTTAGAATGAAAGAAAGATAGATTAGTTAGAAAAAAAGAAAGAAAGAAAGATAGATTAGTTAGAAATAAAGAAAGAATGATAGATTAGTTAGAATGAAAGAAAGATGAAAGATAGATTAGTTAGAAAAAAGAAAGAAAGAAGATAGATTAGTTAGAAAGAAAGAAAGATAGATTAGTTAAAAAAAAAGATAGAAAGATTAGTTAGAAAAAGAAGAAGAAAGAAAGATAGATTAGTTAGAAAAGAAAGAAAAAAAGATAGATTAGTTAGAATGAAAGAAAGATAGATTAGTAAGAAAGAAAGAAAGAAAGATTAGTTAAAGAAAGAGAAATGAAAAAAGATAGATTAGTTAGAAAGAAAGAAAGATAGATTAGTTAGAAAGAAAGACAAGATAGTTAGAAAGAAAGAAAGATTAGTTAGAAAGAAAGATTAGTTAGAAAGAGAAAAAAATAAAGATGATTAGTTAGAAAGAAAGAAAGATATATTAGTTAGAAAGAAAGATAGATATATTAGTTAGAAAGAAAGAAACATTAGTTAGAAGAAAAAGATACATTAGTTCAGAAAGAAAGAAAGATTAGTTAGAAAGAAAGATATATTAGTTAGAAAGAAAGATAGATTAGTTAGAAAGAAAGATAGATTAGTTAGAAAGATAGATTAGTTAGAAAGAAGATAGATTAGTTAGAACGAAAGATAGATTAGTTAGAATGAAAGAAAGATAGATAGATTAGTTAGAAAGAAAGATAGAATAGTTAGAAAGAAAGAAAGAAAGAAAGATAGATTAGTTAGAAAGAAAGATAGAAAGATTAGTTAGAAAAAGAAAGATAGATTAGTAAGAAAGAAGAAAGATTAGTTAGAAAGAGAAATAAAAAAGATAGATTAGTTAGAAAGAAAGAAAGATTAGTTAGAAAGAAAGATAGATTAGTTAGAAAAGAAAGAAAGATTAGTTAGAAAGAAAGAAAAGATTAGTTAGAAAGAGAAAGAAATAAAGATGGATTAGTTAGAAAGAAAGATAGATATTATTAGTAAGAAAGAAAGAAACATTATATTAGAAAGAAAAAAAGATAATTAGTCAGAAAGAAAGAAAGATAGATTAGTTAGAAAAAAGAAAGAAAAGAAGTATAGTTAGAAAGAAAGATAGATAGATTAGTTAGAATGAAAGATAAATTAGTTAGAAAGAAGACAGAAAGATAGATAGTTAAAAGAAAGATAGATTAGTTAGAAAGAAAGAAAGAAGAAAGATTAGAGTTAGAAAGAAAGAAAGATAGATAGATTAGTTAGAATGAAAGAAAGATAGATAGATTAGTTAGAATGAAAGAAAGATAGATTAGTTAGAAAAAAAAGAAAGAAAGAAAGATAGATTAGTTAGAAATAAAGAAAGAATGATAGATTAGTTAGAATGAAAGAAAGATAGATTAGTTAGAATGAAAGGTAAATTAGTTAGAAAGAAGGAAAGAAAGATAGATTAGTTAAAAGAAAAGAAGATAGATTAGTTAGAAAGAAAGAAAGAAAGAAAGATTAGTTAGAAAGAAAGAAGATAGATAGATTAGTTAGAAAGAAAGAAAGATAGATAGATTACTTAGAATGAAAGAAAGATAGATAGATTAGTTAGAATGAAAGAAAGATAGATTAGTTAGAAAAAAAGAAAGAAAGATAGATTAGTTAGAAAAAAGAAAGAAAGATAGATTAGTTAGAATGAAAGAAAGATAGATTAGTTAGAAAAAAGAAAGAAAGAAAGATAGATTAGTTAGAAATAAAGAAAGAATGATAGATTAGTTAGAATGAAAGAAAGATGAAAGAAAGATAGAAAGATTAGTTAGAAAGAAAGAAAGAAAGAAAAGAAAGAAGAATAGATTAGTTAGAAAAAAGAAAAAAGATAGATTAGTTAGAAAAGAAAAAAAAAAGATAGATTAGTTAGAATGAAAGAAAGATAGATTAGTTAGAAAGAAAAGAAAAAAGATAGATTAGTTAGAATGAAAGAAAGATAGATTAGTAAGAAGAAAGAAAGATTAGTTAGAAAGAGAATAAAAAAAGATAGATTAGTTAAGAAAGAAAGAAAGATAGATTAGTTAGAAAGAAAGAAAGATTAGTTAGAAAGAAAGATTAGTTAGAAAGAGAATAAATAAAGATGATTAGTTAGAAAGAAAGAAAGAAAGATATATTAGTTAGAAAGAAAGATAGATATATTAGTTAGAAAGAAAGAAACATATAGTTTAGAAAGAAAAAAGATCAGTTAGTCAGAAAGAAAGAAAGATTAGTTAGAAAGAAAGATAGATTAGTTAGAAAGAAAGATAGATTAGTTAGAAAGAAAGAAAGATAGATTAGTTAGAAAGAAAGAGTAGATTGTTAGAAATGAAAGAAAGATAGATTAGTTAGAAAGAAAAAGATAGATTTGTTTGAATGAAAGAAAAGATAGATTAGTTAGAAAGAAAGAGAAAGATTATTTAAAAGAAAGATAGATAGATTTATTAGAAAGAAAGATAGATTAGAAAGAAAGATAGATAGATTCTTAGTTAGAAAGAAAGATAGATTAGTTAGAAAGAAAGAAATTATTAGAATGAAGAAAGAAAGAGATTTAGTTAGAAAGAAAGAAGAAGAAAGAAAGAAAAGAAAGAAAAAAAAGAAAGAATAGAGAAAGAAAGAAAGAAAGAAAAAAGATAGATTAGTTAGAAAGAAAGACAGATTAGTTAGAAAGAAGACAGAAAGATAGATTAGTTAGAAAGAAAGAAGATTAGTTAGAAAGAAAAAGAAAGAAAATAGATTAGTTAAAAAATAGATTAGAAAAAGAAGATGTTGTTAGAAGAAAGAAAGATAGATTAGTTAGAAAGAAGAATAGATTAGTTAGAAAGAAAGATAGATAGATTAGTTAGAAAGAATGATAGATTAGAAAGAAAGATAGATAGATAGATCTTTAGTTAGAAAGAAAGATCAGATTAGTTAGAAAGAAAGAAAGATAGATTAGTTAGGAAAGGAAGAGAAAGAAGAGATTAGTTAGAAAGAAAGAAGATTAGTTAGAAAGAAAGAAAGAAAGAAGAAAGAAAGAAAGAAGAAAGAAAGAAGAAAGAAGAAGAAAGAAAGAAAGAAAGAAAAAAGATAGATTAGTTAGAAAGACAGATTAGTTAGAAAGAAAGACAGAAGATAGATTAGTTAGAAAGAAAGAAAGATTAGTTAGAAGAAGAAAGAAAGAAAGATAGATTAGTTAGAAAGAAAGAAAGATAGATTAGTTAGAAGAAAGATAGATAGATTAGTTAGAAAGAAAGATAGATTAGTTAGAATGAAAGAAGATAGATTAGTAAGAAAGAAAGATAGATTAGTTAGAAAGAAAGATAGATTCGTTAGAAAGAAAGAAAGAAAGATAGATTAGTTAGAAAGGAAGAAAGATAGATTAGTTAGAAAGAAAGAAAGAAAGATAGATAGATTAGTTAGAAAAAAGAAGAGATTAGTTAGAAGAAAGAAAGATAGATTAGTTAGAAAGAAAGAAGAAAAATAGATTAGTTAGAAAGAAAGAAAATAGATTAGTTAGAAAGAAAGATAGATAGATTAGTTAGAAAGAAAAAGATAGATTAGTTAGAAAGAAAGATAGATTGTTAGAAAGAAAAGAAAGATAGATTAGTTAGAAAGAAAGACAGATTAGTTAGAAGAAAGAAAGAAAGAAAAGAAAAGAAAGAAGAAAGATAGATTAGTTAGAAAGAAAAAGATAGATTTGTTGGAATGAAAGAAAGATAGATTAGTTAGAAAGAAAGAAAGATTAGTTAGAAAGAAAGATAGATAGATTAGTTAGAAAGAAAGATAGATTAGAAAGAAAGATAGATAGATAGATTCTTAGTTAGAAAGAAAGACAGATTAGTTAGAAAGAAAGAAAGATAGATTAGTTAGAAGAAAGAAAGTAGAGATTAGTTAGAAAGAAAGAAGATTAGTTAGAAGAAAGAAAGAAAGATAAGATAAGATATAAGAAAGAAAGATAAGATTAAGAAAGAAAGAAAGATAGATAGATTAGTTAGAAAGAAAGACAGATTAGTTAGAGAAAGAAAGAAAGATAGATTAGTTAGAAGAAAGAAGATAGTTAAAGAGATTAGTTAGAAAGAAAGAAAGATAGATTAGTTAGAAAGAAAAGAAAGATAGATTAGTTAGAAAGAAAGATAGATAGATTAGTTAAAGAAAAGATAGATTAGTTAGAATGAAAAAAGATAGATTAGTTAGAAAGAAAGAATAGATTAGTTAGAAAGAAAGATAGATTCGTTAGAAAGAAGAAAGAAAGATAGATTAGTTAGAAAGAAAGATAGATTAGTTAGAAAGAAAGAAAAGAAGATAGATTAGTTAGAAAGAAGAAGAAGATTAGTTAGAAGAAAGAAAGAGATAGTTAGAAAGAAAGAAAATAGATTATTAGAAAGAAAAGATATAGTAGAAAGAAAGAATTAGTTAGAAAGAAGAAGATAGATTAGTTAGAAAGAAAGAGATAGATTAGTTAGAAAGAAAGAAGATGTAGAAAGAAAAAGATAGATTAGTTAGAAGAAAGACAGATAGATAGATTAGTTAGAAAGAAAGATAGATTAGTTAGAAGAAAGAAAGATAGTTAGAAAGAAAGAAAGATAGATTAGTTAGAAAGAAAGATAGATTGTTAGAAAGAAAGAAAAAAAGATAGAGAAAGAAAGAAAGAAGATAGATAGTTAGAAAGAAAGATAGATAGATTAGTTAGAAAGAAAAGATAGATTAGTTAGAAAGAAAAGAAAGATAGATTAGTTAGAAAGAAAGATAGATTAGTTTAGAAAGAAAGATAGTAGATTAGTTAGAGAAAGATAGAAAGAAAAAGATTAGTTTGAAAGAAAGAATAGTAGATTAGTTAGAAAGAAAGATAGATAGATTAGTTAGAAAGAAAGATAGATTAGTTAGAAATAAAAAAGATAGATTAGTTAGAAAGAAGATAGATAGATTAGTTAGAAAGAAGATAGATTAGTTAGATTAGTTAGAAAGAAAGAAAGATAGATTAGTTAGAAAGAAAGATAGATTAGTTAGAAAGAAGATAGATATAAGAAAAGATTAGTTAGAAAGAAAGATAGATAATAGTTGAAAGAAAGATAGATTAGTTAGAAAGAAAGATAAGAAGAAGAAAGGAAGAAAGAATATAGTTGGAAAGAAGAAAGAAAGATAGATTAGTTAGAAAGAAAAATATATTAGTTAGAAAGAAAGATAGATTAGTTGAAAGAAGAAAGATAGATTAGTTAGAAAGAAAATAGATTAGTTAGAGAAAGGAAAGAAAGAAGATTAGTTAGAAGAAAAGAAAGAAGTAGATTAGTTAGAAAAAGAAAAAGATAGTTAGATAGTTAGAAAGAAAGAAAGATAGATTAGTTAGAAAGAAAGAAAGAATTAGTTAGAAAGAAAGAAAGATAGATTAGTTAGAAAGAAAGATAGATGTTAGAAGAAAGAAAGAATGAAAGATAGATTTGTTAGAAAGAAAGATAGATTAGTTAGAAAAAGAAAGAATAGATTAGTTAGAAAGAAAGAAAAGATTAGTTAGAAAGAAAGAAAGATAGATTAGTTAGAAAGAAAGAAAGATAGATTACTTAGAAAGAAAAAAATAGATTAGTTAGAAAGAAAGAAAGAAAGAAAGAAAGAAAGAAAGAAAGATTGGTTAGAAAGAAAGAAAGATAGATTAGTTAGAAAGATATATAGATTAGTTAGAAAGAAAGATACATTAGAAAGATAGATAGTTAGAAAAAGATAGATTAGTTAGAAAGAAAGAAAGATTAGTTAGAAAGATAGAAAGATTTGTTTGAAAGAAATGTAGATTGGTTAGAAAGAGAAAGAAAGATTAGTTAGAAAGATAGATAGTTAAAAACAGATAGATTAGTTAGAATGAAAGATTAGTTAGAAAGATAGAAAGTTAGAAAGAAGTAAAGATTAGTTAGAAAGAAAGATAGATTGATTAGAAAGAAAGAGAAAGAAAGATTAGTTAGAAAGAAAGAAAGATTAGTTTGATAGATAGATAGATAGATAGATAGATAGATAGATAGATATGATAGATAGATAGATAGATATAGATAGATAGATAGATTAGTTAGATAGAAAGAAGAAGAAAGAAAGAAAGAAAGAAAGATAGATAGATAGATAGATAGATAGATAGATAGATAGATTAGTTAGAAAGAAAGAAAGATAGATTAGTTAGAAAGGAAGATAGATAGATAGATAAGATAGATAGATAGATAGATAGATAGATAGATAGATAGATAGATAGATAGATAGATAGATAGATAGATAGATAGATAGATAGATAGATAGTTCATTAGTACATATAGAATGGGAGTTTAATTGAGTCCAAGGCTTTAGGGAATTTAGATTTGAGTTTATTTGGTGTAGACTACTGGGCCACCGTAGTCTTGGCTCATTTTGAACTGTTCCAATGAAAGTCAATGGGATTTTTATGATTTTTAATATTAATTTTTAAGAAATCTGAAAGTCAAATCAGTCTGAAAAGATATAGCACACTAAGTCAGAACAGTTTGAAGGTCTGACCCGAGTTTGGAGTTTGTAGAGTTAAAGCTCTAGGACGAGTTAGAGTTTAAATTTTAGAGTCAGAAGAATAATAATAATAATAATAAGTTTAAATAGGATTTCAGTAAGTTGGCTTTCTCAAGCCAACTTAATTATAATATTTAAAACACGTGTACTTAATATCTTATTATTTATTACTTTATTTTAAGAGCACCTAATTGCTCAGTCTTATATACTCTATCTCATCTACATAAATAAATCAGAGTTTAACTCACAAAAGTTTCTTTATGACTCAAAATCTTATGTTATCTCAGAATGCATATTCTTATTATAATGATTTATAACTAACAATTTCTGTAATTTCTTAATTGATTTCAAAATGTAAAAATTCATAAATGTTAACAATAGTACCATGTATCTTGTCTCAACTCTTTCAATTGTATCTTTATATTTTCTCAGAATTAAACCTTTATTCAAACAAAAACTTCAAACAAAAAGCAAATTGCAGCATTACAGCATCTCGGGGTATTTTTCCCTCCCGGATCTGGTTTCCAGCATGACAAGTTGCTCTCTTTGCAGGAAGTTTTATTAACACAACAAATACAATACTCAACAAATACTTTTGATTGCATTTAACCATAATCATTGCTCATTGCCCTTAATAGACAAGGTAAAAACATTTTTTTTCAAAATCCTTAAATCTTTTAATGTGATAGCCAATTTTACATAGGCTATGTATATATTTTTTAATATAAATTATCTCACTGTGGTAAATTTAGTTGACTTTTGTCTTCTTCATATGATAATGAGATACATCGTTTAAACCTGGGCTCAGCCAGTGTGTTTTCCCTTCTCTTTTTTTTTTTTTTTTTTTTTTTTTTTTTTTTTTTCAGCTAAATAATTTCTCAATTAAATTTCATTCTTCTAAAATCCCTCTTTTAGATTTCTCAGATATGGAAAATTTCAATTTCAACCATCAAAACAGAACAAACTAGAAACACGTTCCAAATTCTTATTTATTTATTTTTTTTTTAAAAAAAATCTTTTTTTTCATACGCACAAAAATGCTTTATTTAACACATTAAAAAGGAAAACATAAACTGAAGTCTGTGTGTCCTACCTCCCTAAGTTCTTTTTTTCTCTGCCCGTCTGGGATGGTCCCTCCATCGGTCCTATTCGGTGGGGTCTGCGGCAAGTTGGCACAATTCTCGTCCATTGTCCGGTAAACAACCCCCACCGACGGAGGGAGTATCCTTGGGCTCCTGGCGGCTCGCCAAAATGTGATGGATTTTCTTTCCTAAAATCTAACCTAAAATCTGACTATCTGCTTTCCTATAAGTCTTCTCTTAACGATACTTCAGACAAATGCTGATTTTTTAATCCTACACTACTCAAGCTCCCAAGTGTCTACCATTTACACTTAGCTTCGAGTTTTTTCTAAACTACTCTACTCAAGCTCCCAAAGTGTCCATTGACATCTTTAGCTTCGAGTTTTCTGAACTACTCTACTCAAGCTCCCAAAGTGTCCGTCGACATCTTTAGCTTCGAGTTTTCTCTAATCCTAACTTCTCCAGCTGCGCAGCTTTTAAATGACAGACAGACTTCAGTAATTATCCCTTAAATGCTTTTAATTAACGGCCAGGAGAGTTCTCGAGCAATAGGCCTACTCAGAGAATCTCCCAAGTAAAAACAAGGCCGGTGGATCTCAGACAATTTCCATTGAGAATCCCACCGAAAACACGGAAAACAACAGTTTTTATACAATAGGGGGTATGGCATAATGACATTAATTTGATTGGTTATTCATTTTCAGTCTCTTCTGTTACTGGGTAGAGAATAATATGTTTTAACCATTACTTCATTTATCACAAGTTCTAACTAGTCATCTCTGTCTAGTCTCATTTCCCATATTTGTTATTTTTACACATAGTCATGGGTTTGACACACACACACATTCACCTAAAATACAGAATGTCTTAGAACATTGTTTCAGAGATTTAGCAGGTCAAATAAGGTCAAATGGTAAAACATGTTTAGCTTAATATTCAGTTTAAATTTTCCACCACACTACTTTAAAAAAAACAATGAACATTTTTGTAATTTTGTACAGCATCATCACATAAAACTGTGTTATGGGCTAAAACTAATGAATATAATGAAATGTTGACAAAATAAATGATTTTCAGCTTTTTTTTCAGTTGAGACGCTTTGCTTGCAATGATACGGAATATCCGCAGAACTGTTACTAGTATTTGATTTTGCAAATAGTTTGTTTCAGAATATAAACGTCTCGACACAATGTAACGTATTTGCTCAGGCACTAGTTTTGGATAAAGAGACGTGCTTGTTATTGTCATTGGTTATCGTCGTACAAGCAGATTGTGGCGATTGGTCGTTGTGGTATCTGTCCCGCCCCTCTTCCACTGTGATTGGACGACTGGGTAAAACGCGACAGCGATGAGCGCTGCTGTTTTCCCCCAAAGTTGAACAATTTAAAACTCTCGGCAACCAGTAAAAACCGCAGAGTGCTCGTCGTGAAATAGACACTCATGCCTCGTCACGCTGGTGCCGTTTTAAAAATGCAGAGCTCCCATTGAAAACAATTGGAAAAATACGCTTGCCTTTGGGAAAAAAGGTTTGGTGACTGGACAGACGGCAAAGAGACAAAATGTATGTCTAAAATAAAACAAAATTATGTAGAAAAGAACACTGAGAACAGACATTTCAGTGCCTTTTGTTGTGGACCATCCCTCTTACATAAAAAATAATCATTCACAAACACTCCTCAGACACTTACGCCACTGGCGCGCACCCCCAGAATGGCTTTTGTGAGTGAGAGAATGTGAGCTATTTGGTAACAGAAACGAGGACAAGGCTTTTACCACAGTTGCCCTTTAAAGTGGTTAGGCTGGTACAACTGAAACCTCTTTAGACGGAGACCTTTGGGCGCTTATGGTTTAAATATTCTTAAAGGGCATTTCCTGCATAAACTCTGTACTTTTTTCTATTTTGCTTTGCTAATACACTTTCCTGGTCATGTTGTGCATGATTCGTCAGCACACGTTATTTCAAAAGAAATGAAATCTTTCATTAAAAACGCAACACCTTGCTCCGCCTCTGAAACGACTCTACTTTATAGATGACATCACCGAGACCTCTTCTTTTTCAGCCGCTTCCTCTTTCAGTGCTGTGCTGTAAACAAAGCCCATACAAAAACACCCCCCCTTCCTCTCTTTGAAGTACACTGGGCCAAGTAACCGGGCCAAATTTGTTGTACAGCTTATTAGTGGTCTCGATGCCTTGTTATCTGAGTGACCCGCATCTTTCTTTTCCTCTTTCTCTGTCTCACGGATATTACACACTTGCGTTTTGGCCGACCTTCAAATATGTAGTGTCTCATCTTGGTCTAAGCAGGCTGTATCAAACCCCGGAAAACATGCAGTTTGTGGGAAGCGCCTGATGATGTCCTCTGTACCAGACCCCATCAGAGGGTCTCTAGCCTCACTTGTTGCTTGCTTTGGTGGTCTGGACGCCTTCCAAATTGTCTCTGCAATTACACTGTACACATCAAAGCTGTTGGAAAGTTGTTAATGGACTTTGATGCTTGCGCAGAACGACTCATACGCAGCATTTGTCGCAATCAACCGAGTAAATCTTTGCGATTCGATTATAGATTACTGCTGTTTTTGGGAAGATGATTCGGTGGGACGTTTGTTTACTTGTAAATCCATTTTGTAACACTTTATTTTGATGCTCCACCAACAGACAATCTACTGACTATAAGTAACTTTGCAACTACATGTCAACTTATTCTACTAACCTGAACCTAACAGATCTAATACTCTAATGAGAGTTAGTTAGTAGACATGTTGATGTAATGTTACCTAGTCTTGTCAATGAACATGGAAATAAACCTTACATTTCTTCATGCTTTACATCTTGCTCTCTATTTTTTTCAATTGTAATGTTTAAATTCAAATTTGCTTGCTCTTAACAGTTAAACCATCACTACCTGGATATAGGCCTTATTTATTTCATTTGCTTGGTTTTAGGTAGAGTGGAAAAAAATGTATCAAAAATTTAATTCAAATGTGTCCTAATTATTTATTTAGATTTTTCATCCATTTATTTGATCTTAGCCACACCCAGAGTGAGATCTCATTGTTTCAAATTCCTGCTTCTCAGAGCTGAATAGGAAAACAATTGTAAAATTAAATATGTAAAATAATGGAGAAATACTGTATTCGTGAAGAAAAAGTGATTATAAAAAAATTATAAAAACGTAAGAACGTTAGTGGCCCTCAAGGAAAAATTCAAGTAAATTTAAATGTACTTTATAAGTGAATTTTATTATATATATATATATATATATATATATATATATATATATATATATATATATATATATATATATATATATATATATACACACATATATATATATATATAATGATTACAAAAAAAAAAAAAAAAAAACTTATTGGACCCCAGGGCAAAATTGAAGGAAAATTAAAATAAATAAAAGGATTTTAGCTATTTATTTTTTATTTACTGACCCATTAAAACCCACTTGATGAGCTCTCGGGTTGTGTCCAGTCATTATGACCTGGAGAAGTTTTTCTTTTTCCCAAAAATGCTAGTTAACTTTATCGCATTGGACTAAAATTTACTGACTTTACTCACCCTGGGTATAACTACTTCTCCAAATTATTGTATTTTCGTGATTTTCTTTACACCTTGTTACACTTGTTGTATCCTAAGTAAAAGAAAACAAGTTGACAATAATATTGAATCCAATATTTAGTGATAATATAGCATAACAAATGTGTTTCACAAGCAATTTTTTTCTTGACCAAGAACATCAAAGGCAATACAGTGTTTTAAACGCTAAGAAGCCAGGAAATGACATCAAACGTATATCTTTTTTACTAGGCTGATTTTTAAACCCTTGAAAAGCTTAACAATTGGGCAACTTGAAATCATTTCAATCATTTAATTTCCAGCTGAAATGATTTCACACAGCTGTCCTCACACAGATGATGCTCTGCTGTCACTCAACCACCAACCTGAGGTCACTGCGCTTCCCTGGATTATTGAAATCGCTCTCATCTGCGGCACAAAAAAACATGTGGTAGTGTTTACGGACATTTTTTATAATGTACACACCCCTTCATTGTTTTTTACTTCATTTAATAGTTTCCATATCACACATTTGATCACCACAGATAAAAAAAAAAAGGTTGCAAATAAAGAGAGGTTTCCGGCCAGGAAGGTCTGTTCTCTGGAGAGAAGTGTCAGTTAAACGATTCAGTCGTGAACTCCCTCATTGGCCCTAATGAGTGCCCTCTTGTGGAGCCGCGGTAAAAAGGCCCCCGAGGACTCTGCACTTAACACCTCAGATGAAAAGCACAGGCCGCGAGTGTCTCGCATCAGACGGGCTGTGTTTTAAGAGTCTTGGCACTTCTGGGCCGTGCCCTTGAGTACAGTTTGAGCCTCTGCGCGGTGCAGGTGTGCGGTCTGTTCCCCTGGCGTGTGTTGAGGAAGGAATGACTCACTCTGCATACTCTGAAGTGACTCATCCTGCGTTGTCTCCCCCTGCATCACTCCCTCCATCTTTCATTTTTTTTTTCTCAAGAGTGTTTTTATTTCGACGACTGAGATAAAGTGTAGCCTTTTTCTGACCCTTTACTTTTCCCCTCTTTTTCCATCTCTTGTTGTTGCATTGGTCTTTGTTTTTGTCGTATCAATCTGTACACCTGTCAGCGTTGTATTCGTCTGCTTTCACTGGCTTCATCAATATGGGAAAAGGGGACACGTTAAGCCTGGGCGAGGACGGGATGTACAGTGTGGCGATTGATATGTATACATGCGGTATTTTAATAGAACAACCGTATTGCAGACGGATACTTCTGTTGTAGATTTGTTTTTAATGCAGTGGATTCCTTTTTGACATGTTGGGTGCATCAGTTCAGTGTTGACACTTGATGTGGTGCATTAATGTGGAATTCAGATGATGTGCGGTCAGGTGTGCACAAGTGTCTATATACTGTACTGGCTTCATATTTATATAGTTTTACACTTGAAAGTTCTTGCCTGAAGTTTTACATAATGTGAAGCTTTATGCCAGACTTGGTTTAATTTAATTGCCCTCAAGTCAATCAAATTCTCAAAAAATGTATAAAAAAATCAAATCAATAATTTTGGAAGTATTTAAGAAACACACACACACACACACACACACACACACACACACACACACACACACACACACACACACACACACACACACCGGTCAAAAGTTTGGAAACATTAATATTTTTTATGTTTTTGAAAGAAGTCTCTTATGTTCATCTAGGCTGCATTTATTTGATCAAAAATACAGAAAAAAACTAATATTGTGAAATATTATTTCAGTTTAAAATAATGGTTTTCTATTTAATATACTATGAAATATAATTTATTTCTGTGATGCAAAGCTGAATTTTCATCAACCATCACTCCAGTCTTCAATGTCACATGACTTCAAAAATTATTTAATATGCTAAATATATAATATATATATATATTATATTATAATATATGAGGGAAGAACAAAACATTCAATTTGGGGAAGGTATTTATCTTATACATTGACTACAACGTATTCAGTTATTATTTTGTTGGTTCTCTCTTGTTTTGGCATGTGTTCATCATTTGTTTGTATGACAGCCTGGCCAAAAATTATGTCCACACATTTCATTTTTCAAAAATACTCCCAAGCACAATTATGCAATATGCTTACAAAATTTTCAACAAATTTAAACAAGAATTAAATAAAAATGTTATCTCTCTCTCTCTCTCTCTCTCTCTCCTCTCTCTCTCTCTCTCTCTCTCTCTCTCTCTCTCTCTCTCTCTCTCTCTCTCTCTCTATATATATATTATATATATATATATATATATATATATATATATATATATATATGTATGTATGTATATGTATACATTATTATACACATCATTTTTATTTTTGTAGTAGCATATTGCGTAGTTGTGCTTGGGAGTATTTGTGAAAAAAGAAATGTGTATAGCGTTACATAACCTGTTGTAACAGGTAGGACTGTCTGTTTTTCAATAGAACGTTTAGGAAACCATTTCAAAACAATCATTATTTTTGCAGTTGCGTTTCATGTTTCAACACTGTTAAACTCATTGAGTGTTCTTCGTCCTCAGGCTGAAGCTCTGACTCCAGGTCTGCAGGCGGAGATGGACGTAAAGGAGGCCATTCAGCTTCAACAAGCCGAGAACGGAGAGGTGGTTCAGATCCAGATGCCAGGCACTTGAAAAAACGTGTTCATAAACAATGATATTCGGCTAGAGCGTCAAGGAGAGGGCAAAACCAAGAAGCGTGGCCACTCAAGCTCAAATGCTCAACCGAAACCACCGCTGCCAGTCAACAATTATTGACTACATCCAAGTAAAACAAATTCAATTTGTTGTAACATGTCAGCTGGTTTGGAAACTGCTGGCCGTTTCCCACCAATAACAGTCGCAGTGTGCTTAGTAACATATAAACAATGCTGGCTTCATCTCCAGCTCATCCAATCTCTCTGGCACTGAACAAAACAGAAAGAACAGAAGGCTTTTCCTCTTCGGTCTATCTGAAGTACCTCATATGCAAGGAACAAGCGTGGTTAACTAGAGATTCGAGCAGACGGTTGAGTTACTGGGCTTAAAGCGGTCACTTAAACTACCCATGTGTCATTTCAGCATCATACTTTGTAGACTTTGACTATCATATATATTATGAATCAGCAGCTATGTAAAATAAGCTTCAGTTCATATTTCATAATCCAAGAGTTTCCCGTTTTACTATCCTTTTGTGATGTTTTTTTTTTGGTGTGTATGTGTGTGTTTGTATTGGTGAAAGACTGGGGTATGTTTTGAGGTCCACCCCTTCTTCATTCATCAATAATCAATTTGTGTTCAGAATGGTTAGTCTAAATATTTTTAGTTTCAAATAGCTTTATTGTACAGAGAAAAAAAAACTACTGAAAGTTTTGTGGAGCTTTTGTAGGGCAGTTTACTAATACACAGTAAAATGACGGCGGTGAACTGTGTTAATGTAGTATATGAAATATGTACTTTTTCATATATATATATATATATATATATATATATGTATATATATATATATATATATATATATATATATATATTTGTGTATGAAGGACTTGTTCAAAATGAATAAATGACCATTGTTTCACATACATTGTCCTGAGTAACAAAGTCCTGAGTTTTTCGCCCTCATGCAAAACTCCCGATTGCATGGATTCCTATTGAAATGACTGGATTTCACCTGTGAAATGTCACACTATGTCTACTATTATTTCAGCGAGCAGTGAATAAACTGAGGACAGTATGCACATTTTTCATAAAATACCAGAATGACCTAGAGTACCACATAAGTACACTATATCCCACAATGCAATGTGCTCAAATTGCCTATGCACTTTCAGTGGGATAAATGAAACTGGAAGCAATCACTCATTTTATTGAACTTTTAAAAAAAAGTTTTAATAAAGAAAATTAAGTTCAGATTAGTGGGTTTATCAACACCCGACTTTTAAATTATTACCCCAAATTATAAATATGTGGTATTAGTGTTACAAATCATCAGTGTTTATTTATTGTTATTAACATTAAAGTCATTATTTCAACCCTGTGACAGGAAGATTTGGAATCCATAAACTTATAAACTGACTAGATAACCGAGTAAATTCTGTGTGTTCCATGTAATTAATGTGCTAAAGGATAATTCGGTATTTAGCACTTTGAGTCTATTTTCTAGCTTGTTTTGGATGAACTAGAGTGGTGGACACAGAAATTTTGACGATGGGTCCTGTCTCGACTTTTTGACTATTTTAGAATCGCCTCTGACCGCTTCAGTGTGGCTGTCTATGGCATGCACAAACATGTCCTTAAACCAACCCTTAACGTTCGTTTTCAAAACTGTGCAGCTCACCGAGTGGTTAGTGGTGTTCGTTGATGTTCCAAAACAAGTAGCGTAGCGAAATACAGTTTCTGTCGTGTTTTATTTGGCATTTTGTAAAATCGCATGATTTCTGTTGGAGGACTCAGTGCTCGTTGATATTACTGCGCTACCAGAAATGGAAAGGGGTCTGTTTACATTTTGTTGTAGTCTTTTCGCTCGGTTCTCCATAGACAGTATAAGAAGTGGACAGAGCCATCTCATTGGAACTCAGTTGAGACAGTTGAAGCCCATTTTTAGCGATTTTTGAGCACTTCCGTTCCTGATGCGCAGACTCAAATTGACTCAAACTAAGCTTGATGACTAGCACGTTGAAGAGTAATCTTCTAGTGTCTGCGTGAAAATTACCAACGTTAATCTTGCAGAGACGGGGAACTTGAGCAAAGAGTTCTCATACCGAATTATTTCCAATTCCCCAAAAACGTTGTTGAAATATTTTGCCCCGTTGCTTTTATGGACTCATTATCTACGGGCTTCTCCCTTGAGGGACGTCCCCCCGATTGCCTGCGAGCTTCTCCTCCTGTCTGTACGGTAATTTCTGTACAGCGCAACAGAGAGTCGAGTGGTTATGACGCAATCGTTAGCCTATTTTTACAAAAACTATTTCTACGGGGCCATAATGTAACATAGAAGGCAATGGAACCCTTTATACATTGTCGTGTTTCTTTAGAAATAAATAATGGACAAATGGAGTCTTTAAATGCCTCAGATGTAAAGTTATTCACTGTCAAAGTGATGCCAAAATCAATGGGAGTCAATGGAAATGCTAACGCAAGTGAAGTTCTGCTACAAGATGGCGGCACCCGGCCGGCTTCAACTTCCGGTCGATGGATTACCCCCTTGGGTTCTCCGTCTCTCAGAAGGTCAGCGTAAGCAAAGCAACTGCGGCAAAGTGGTTGTCGCCATCAAGTGGGCGGGAGTGTGCTAACGCTTCAGACTCAATTATCGAGCAGAAGTTTATACGCGGTTGTGAGGTATATGAAAAAATAGTTCCACTATAGCAAATAACACGGATTGAAATCATACATTGCGTCGATATATTTGTTTTTAATCATCAACGTACACCACTAACCACTCGGTGAGTTGCAGAGTTTTGAAAACGAACGTTAAAGGTTGTTTTAGGGACATGTTTGAGTATGCTCGTAGACAGCCACTCTGAAGCGGTCAGAGGCGATTCTAAAATTTTCAAAAAGTCGAGACAGGACCCATCGTCAAAATTTCTGTGTCCACCACTCTACCACTCACACTGAGCCAACGGGGTGTCATTGGTTGTTGCGTTATTTCTTACCCAGATACAATAGTGCTATTTTCTGATTGGCTAACAACACCAGACGAACAACACCAGAGGAGACACGCTTGATTCCTGCCGGTTCCACAGTGAGAGCGGAGCGGCCAGAGTTTTGGGCGCTGCGGCATATTAAATATATTACAAATAGTTTTTCAGCGTGAGAAATACAACGTGTGGCGGGAGAGCGTGACAAAAGACCGAAATGAGTGACTGTCACGCTCAATGCGTCACACTTGAGAGCCCTGCACTTCACATATTTCAATACAATTGACATTGAAGACCTAGAAGCTGCGCTGTGCGTACACAACACACAAAATAATTATTGAGTGTGATAAACATAAAAGCAACAATTAATATTAATAATACTTACAGGTTGTGATTCGGAGAAGGAAACTGATCCAAATAAACTCAGTACCCTTCCTTCAGTATCAGAAGGCTCGCAAATCCATAGCATTATGTTTGTGAAGCAATCGTCTTCAAAATGACGCGAACACAGAACAAGGTTCGGCTATACTTCTGTGGTATAGTTGTATATATAAACTGTAGCCACTTAGTCTTCAAATTCTCCTCACTGGGCAGATGAAAAAAGTTTGCTTTTGCGTCGCACTTCAAAACACGGGTCTCGTCGACATGATATTAGTTTTCCCTGCCGTCTCCGAACGCAATAAGTGGGCGTATCTTATTCAAATAACTTGTACAGGTGACGTCATAAATTTAGAGAAAAAGCATCGTTCGTCGAACGATTCATATCAGCGACTCAGAGTCGACTCTTACTTTTGAGAGACAATAACTTTGTATACGGTGAACTTTCATGTTTAAAACTTTGCAGGATGTTTTCGTTCACTTAGATCTATGTTACACACTACATGAAGGGCAATTTTCAAAAATCCATAATAGGTATGAAAGTAAAATTTAGCTAGAAACAAAGTTGAATTTTAAGGTTTTTTTATGTAACAGTGATTAATGTGACTGCAAATTGGCTGATATTCTGAGGGGGAACACTAATTAATTTTTTTAAAAGATATTTTGCATTACACCAAACAAATATATCAAATAGGCCTAATTATTAGGTTTTCTGGTAAGTCATGAGAACACGCTTGGCACACAAGTATAGTTTCCTGACAACAGCCCATACACTGGACAGTATTCAAAACAGATCCGTTCCAAGCTAAGCCATTAAGCACAAACATTATTGCAAATTAAGTGTCGGTGTTGATTTTCATTTCGCCACTGAACACTCATCACATGCATTGTGGTTTAATGATTGCAAGCAAACGAGTGGGAGTGATTAGAAGCGAGCGGCGATGATTTCGGTTGCTATGTTTATTTGATGTGATTTGCTTCAGTTGACCATAGTGTGTGAAAATGTTTTGGTTTGTTAGATCACCATATTCTCCCTAGAGACCCCCCGAAAACTCCTGCTCTGACTCCCTCGTCTCTAATGGGACTAAGTCAACCTCTCCCCCATTCCGGATGGAATATCCCAGATTGTAAAAGTCTTGAACTTTAAGGCTGTTGTCATGGCAAGGTACACATCGCACTTGTGAGTTTCTTACTCATCTTTCCCACTGTTGTGAGTTTTCGTCAGATTATTTGGCTCTTTGGGGCAGGGGCGAGTACAATAAAAAAACCTTTTGTTGAGTTTTCCCACGCACACTATAACGCAATGGTGTATTTTGGATCGCGTGCAGAAACAACCCGTATTAACGCTGATAAAAACATCTCTCTATTTCCTTTTGTTTTCTTTTAGTCTCAAAGTCTCCTATTACCCGTCTTCTGTACGCCATCCATCCGTCTCTCTTAAGGAATCTATCGCTTTCTTTTTCCTCCGATTTCCGATTGTTCCTATCCTCCCACACTTTTTTCGGTTTGTGTCTGGTGTTTTTTTTAGCTTCCCTCCTTCTTCGCAACCATTCTGTATTGGTCTTGTCAGAACTTGGACTACGGTGTCCCCATAGCCCCCCTAAAATCCAACACTGACTCCCTTTTCTCTAATTGGACCTAGTTGGCTTCTCCCCCATTCCAGAAGATGGATGAAATACCCCAGGATTTAATGTTCTGGAGGCTTTTTAGAACCCATACTGAGGGTAGGGTCCCCGAGACCGTCGGCAATCGGCGAGAACAGATTTGGTTGCCACTCTCTGGGGAATGCATGCTGTCCACTCAAGTGGACATCTGAAAATCTCTTGGAAAAATGTGTAAAAAAAACATTTCAAATCTTGTTTTTCATGCCCTAAGAGCAATAAAAACACATAGGGGAAAAAATCCTGACTGAGGTTATCATAATTCATGCATGAAAGGGTTAAATAACAAAAGACTGGTTCTTAGGGACATCATCCTCCAGGGTGTGACATCATTTTTTATTTGTAAAACAACAGCACTTACGTCAGTAAGTATTCACAATTGATTTATGGTACAAAGTATTGCGAATAATTTTTTTTACTCAAAAACCTTCCAAATTGTTTGAGTAAATTGTATAATTGGTATGCTAATAACATTTTCAAAAGATCATTTTGAATCCATTTTGTTAATCCATCCTGTTAGGAATGTTTTTTGTTTACATACTGTTGGGAATTCTGTTAGTTTCTTTATTTCCGTCATGCTAATAGTCTTGTTCATTTCTTTATTTCCAGCCTGTTGCTTTCCATCCTGCAGAATCATTTTAATTATAATTTAAGTTTATGTGTTTGAGCTTGACCAGAACATATTTCTGAAACTCTGGTGTACCCTTTTATTTCTCAACTACAACACATTTTTAAAAATGTTACAGAGTTCAAGCCCAGTTCTTTATAACAGAAGTAAACCATGAAAAGACGACATGTACTCTTACTGTATCTTGGTTGGCTTGACCTACATGTCCACTCAGAATTTTTTTTGTTTATAGTTTTTATCTAATGCAGAGAAACTATTTTTCCAAGCCAAAACATGAAAGTGGTCAGTCTCCAAGAAAATAATTCAACACTTGTTGATCTGATAACTAAGTGCAAGAAGTGGAGCAGTCTGGCCCGAGCACAGCAAACAGGAGACCAGGTCAGACTTTTTATGACCCTAATGTTCCTCAGTGGCGTATTTTATGTTTTTATACTCCATGGGTTCAAGTTCTGTGTATGATCATTCAAGTGAGCTCATGTTTTTGTGTGTGGACTCATGCTTGATGTGAATTTACAGGTTTATTTTATTTTCAGGATCTTAGAACGCAAATTTAAGTAGTACGGCGATGACCTACATGAGTGATTGATTTCGTAACCCTTTTAATAGGATTAGACCTTGCATTAAAAACTGATTAAAAATGATCATTACATAATTTAAGACACCAAGCAACACTCCCAAATCTCCCACTGATGCTTATCCAATTCTTTTTAAAGAAACGACATACAATTCTACAGCTTAATTATGGGAGTAAGAGGATATTTGATCTGTATCTCAGTTACATTATGGAAAAATCTTTTATTACTTATTTATAGCTAATTTTATTACTAATTTTCAATTTAACATGACACTTTATATGATGTGACTTGTTATGGTTTGGTTTGCCACACTTTAAAAACAATTGTTGGTTTAACTTGAAAAAAGTAAGTAACCTGGTTGCCTTAATTTTAAGTTAATTGAAATTAAAACATTGAGTTAATACAATTAAGGAGATTGGTTTAATCAACAGAAACTCGAAATATTATGTTATCTGAGCCACATAAACAATCTAAGTTGATTTGACGAAAGAAAAATGTGATAAATCATGAATTTGTTTTTACAGTGCAGGTATGTGCCTTTTTTAAGATGCAAAGGTGATAAATCATGGATCGACTCTTTTGCAGTTCGAGTGAGTTAAGTAACAATGTTTTACTTAAAAGAATATTATTATTGTAATTTTTAACATTTATCTCTTCTAAACTTACAAAAAAAATTTTGTGCTTTTTTGGCCCTGATTTAGCAATATTTCCAAAAATTAAAAAAATGTCATTTCTTGACCATAAAGTAACTTCCATGAGCATAAAGCATAAGTGCATAATGTTAGCAGATATGTTTTGTTTTTAAAAAAGTGTATTTTTGGGTTAATACGGGATATTAAAATATTTATTTTCCATTAAAAATTGAATTAAAATTAAATTAAATAAACATTTGAAATATATCAATCTGTGTGTAATGAATGAATATAATATCCAAGTTTAATTTAGAATGGAATAACTGAAATAAATAAACTTTTTGATGATATTCTAATGACCAGCACCTGTAATATTTTTGAAGCGTTTGTAGATGTGGACTGAAAGTGGTCGTGTTGTGGTCAGGGAGAGGTTAACTGGTTGGAGCTGGTTGGGCTGAGCTCTGACGCGGGGATGGAGAGCTCAGAGATGCGCTTCTGCTCCAGAGGATCCCGCGGCTGAACCTCCTCCGGCTTTCTCCGTTCTCCTGCGTCGACACTTTAAACCACGGGTGAGTCCCGCTCCTTCCGCAGACATATTCAGCGCGTGACGCATCCACTGAGACGTCACAGTAACGTAAAGCGCGTGCGAGCGTCATGCGTAGTCTATATGATAACATGACAGGTTCATTGAACAGCGTCCAGTGCGTGAATAACTCCGACAGTTTGGTTGTAGTCCTCCACGAGTTAAGTATAATGCAAGTGTGAAGATGAGTAAATTGATTTTAAAAACTCAGTGATTAATTATTTTGTCAACATGATGTTGCTGCGTAGAGCCACTCCAATTTACAAGAGTAACACGATAACCGTAATTTACTGCAGTTGTTTCTTCAGTAACTTGGTTTTAGTAATCAGAAAATTAAAATGTTATGAAGCTATTCAGTAGCTATTAATTATTGATTTTACAGTAGGCTAGTAACAATACAATGACTGGTAACCTAATATGTTTTTGAACGGTTACCATGGTAAATGTTTGCAAAAGGAAGTAAAACTTCTTTTGAAAAGCATAATGATGAGTGTTTGGTCATTTTGTCAACACTGTAAAGACTCCATGAAATAGCTTTCAAATCCCTTTTTTCCATTCACAACCATTAATAGAGCGAGTGCACGCTCACTTTTATCCCCCCCCCCCCCCCCCCACCCCACCCATAAGAGCATGTAGTAATAATGATGAAAATGACATAATATCTTTTATTATTATATAGATTGTCTGATGGTATAATGATAAATAGTATTGTGTGTTGTTGCTATTATTATTAATAATGTATACATAATTTCTGATCGCAGAGTAATGATATTAATAATAATAATAATAATTATTTGTATTATACAGATGTAATAATACATACATATCTCATAATTAGCATTTTATCATTTTTAATGCGGGCATGAACCACAAGGACTGCATTGCGAATTAACTAATCAAATAAAAATGGAAAATATAAAACGAATCGGTTACCTAACGTAACCTCGGTTCTCTCTAGATGAGGGAACGAGTATTGCGTAAGCTAGCTTACGCTACGGGAAAGATTCCATCTTTCTGAGAAATTGAAGCCAAAAATTATCCCTTAATTTTGTATCCATTGTCAACGCAGTTCAGCTGCAGCAGACCATGAGAAGGCTAGCTAGCCGCTCATTGGTTCGCTCACGGAGAACTGCTTAAGCCTATGAGGGAGCGCGGATGAACCCGCGACCAATGAGAGTCTGACTCGCTCTCCCTACGTCACCGCCCCCGAAGCGGGCGTGGACGAGGCTATAAATACCCCGAATAGGCTGAATAAATCTGTTTTTTTCAATTCTGAAGCGAACATCGCCAGTAGCACAAGCACGGCCAGGAACGCAATACTCGTTCCCTCATCTAGAGAGAACCGAGGTTACGTTAGGTAACCGATTCGTTCTCTTACGAGAGGTTCTCTCGTATTGCGTAAGCTAGCTTACGCTACGGGAACCCATGGTCAACGCCGTGCGTGCTAAGCATCCACTATTAGTCCCGCGGGGCATCCCGGGGAACACCGAAAGTGGGAATGAATATATATATCAGTGACAAACGGCCAGCGGAGCGGGCCGGTGATTGTGTAGTACATAAGCACATAAAAGAGAGGGACAGAACGAACTCGGTCTGTGTGAATTAACCCCCTATAGTGCAGCTCAACCAGAAGAGCTGAAACATACTAGACTGCTAGTAGTTTAGCCTGCAAAGCGGGTACTTCCAGATTGTAAAATCTGACAAAGGTGGAGGGGGAAGCCCATCCCGCTGCCACGCAAATGTCGTGAATGGAAATCCCACTGAACCATGCCCACGATGAGGCCATGCCTCTAGTGGAATGAGCCCTGATGCCCAAAGGGCATGGCAGGTCTTTCGATGCGTATGCTGCTGCAATGGCATCAACAATCCATCTGGATAGGGACTGTTTCGAGGCGGCCAACCCCCTGGTGCGCCCGCCGAACGAAACAAAAAGCTGCTCGGATCGTCTGACCGGAGCTGTGCGAGTGACATATAATCTCAGAGCCCTGACCGGGCATAGGAGATTAGAATCCGATTCGCTATCGGAAGCAGGCAGCGCCGATAGGGATATAACTTGTGCCCTGAACGGGGTGCCAATCGCCTTGGGAACATAGCCATGCCTAGGTTTGAGAACGACTAATGAGTCATTAGGTCCAAACTCAAGACAGGACGCGCTGGTGGACAGCGCGTGTAGGTCTCCCACCCGTTTTACTGATGCGAGCGCGAGTAGAAAAACGGTCTTTAGCGACAGGTACTTTAGGTCCACGGTGTTTAACGGTTCGAATGGGGGAGCTTTCATAGCATCAAGAACTATGGAAAGGTCCCAAATCGGCACCGAAGGGGGGCGCGGGGGATTCATCCTTCTAGCTCCCCTGAGGAAGCGGACTACCAGCCCGTCTTTGCCCAGTGACTGGCCGCGTCGGGGTTCAGCAAACGCCGCGACGGCTGCCACATATACCTTGAGAGTGGACGGGGATCTGCCCTTGTCCAGCATCTCTTGGAGAAAATTTAGTAAGGAGGGAACCTCGCATAACCGCGGGTCCAGACCCCTATCTGTGCACCACTTCGAGAACACAGACCATTTTGACGCATAGAGCCTTCTGGTAGAAGCCGCTCTAGCCTGTATGATCGTGTTAATCACTCCCTCTGGCAAAGCAACGGGTAGTCGTTGATCACCCACGCGTGAAGCGCCCAGCGCTCTGGGTGGGGATGCCAGATCGAGCCGCGAGCTTGAGAGAGGAGATCTGCTCTGACTGGAATGGGCCACGGCGCTGTCTGAGACAGCTGCGTGAGCTCCGTAAACCAAGTCTGACCCTCCCAGTGCGGGGCTATGAGGAGCACCGAGTGCTGCGCTTCTCTGATTCTCTGAAGCACCTGTGGTAACAGAGAGACCGGAGGGAAGGCATAAAGCGGGCGGCTGGGCCAGGTTTGGGCTAGCGCGTCCTCGCTCCTTGAGAAAAATATTGGGCAGTGGGTGTTCTCCGCCGAGGCAAAGAGGTCCACCTCTGCTCTGCCGAATAGACGCCACAGTTTCTGGACTGTAAGAGGATGCAGGGACCATTCCCCGGGGGGAATGGGGTTCCTGGACAGGCTGTCTGGACCGTCGTTCAGCTGTCCCGGCACGTGCGTCGCTCTGAGCGAGAGCAGGTGACACTGAGACCAAACTAGAATGCGCTCTGTCAGCCGGAAAAGATTCCTGGATCTGACTCCGCCCTGACGGTTTAGATAGGAGACCACGGACATATTGTCCGAACGGATCAGCACATGATGGCCCTGAATGCGCGGGAGAAACCGCCTGAGCGCGTTCTCGACCGCCAACATCTCCAAACAGTTTATGTGTAGGAGGCTCTCTTGAGCTGACCAAGGGCCGAAGGCCGGTGAGCCCTCGCAGACCGCCCCCCACCCCGTGTTGGAGGCGTCTGTCGAGATGACTTTTCGGCATGAAACAGTCCCCATGGAGACGCCGCGCTGAAACCATTCTGCCACTAACCATGGCTGCAGAGCTGTAATACAGGTCTGCGTTACCCTTATCAGCTGGTGGCCCGAGGTCCACGCTCGGTGAGACACACGGCTCTTCAACCAGAGCTGAAGCGGGCGCATGCGCAGTAACCCCAGCTGGAGCACCGCAGAGGCTGAGGCCATACAACCCAACGCTCTCTGAAAAGTTTTCAGAGTACTTTCGTCCAAGTAGTTCAGAATTCGCAGCCCCTGACTCCGCAGGGGGGCGAGCGCCGTATCCATGCACTTCGTGAACGTACGGGGTGCCAAGGATAGGCCGAACGGGAGGACGGTGTATTGATAAACCTGGCCTTCGAAGGCGAAACGTAAGAATGGCCTGTGAAGGGGATTTATCTGGATCTGGAAGTATGCATCCTTCAGATCTAGTGATATGAGCCAGTCCCCCTGGCGCACATGCGCGAGGAGTTTTCTGATAGTGAGCATTTTGAACGGTCTCTTTATGAGAGCTTTGTTCAAAAATCTGAGGTCTAATATTGGTCTGAGACCGCCGTCTTTCTTGGGAACAAGAAAATAACGGCCGTAGAACCCCGACTCGCTCATAGCCAGAGGCACCCTCTCTATAGCCTTCTTGCACAACAGACTTGCTATCTCTGAACGGAGCAGTGACACTGCTTCTGGGTTCACCGTAGTTTCTAGCCGCGCTCGGAAGCGAGGGGGGCGGCGACGAAACTGTAAGCGATAGCCTAGCTTTATTGTGTTTAACACCCACTGGGAGATTCCCGGAATAGCTTTCCACGCCTTGAAGCGTGACGCTAGGGGGTGAATGGCTACATGGTCCCCATTGTCGCACTTCGCGGGCTGCGTGAGCGCGCTGATAGTGCTTATAACAGCGGGACTTACACTTGGAGAGGAGCTTAAGGGCCCTGTAACAGAGTGAGCAGAGGTGGGACGCGCACACGGGCTCGTGGGCGCGCTTATGTACTCTGGGACTCGAGCGGGCTTGGCCCGTTTTATGAGAGTGGACTCTGTGTGAGACAGGGGAACTGGAGTGCTTTTGTGTATGAGTGAACACAGTGTTGCGGGCACATTTCGTACACAAGAGGCTTTTATGCTCTTTTTGAGATTTCTCTGGGTCGCCGTGAAAACGGCGTTTGTGCTCATGCAAGCGGGAAGGGAGACCGGCTTGGTTATGGCAGAAAACACTGCTGTAGTAACCGCCTGGGCGGGGACTAACAGAGGGCAGATCTTTGACGGCGGTCCGGCCGCAGCGGGAGAGCGCCGTCTTTTTCTTCTCAGCTGTGCTAGGCAGACTTTGGTTGCTCAGGTTTCAGCGTGATTCTAGGCCGAGGCCCCCGAGGAGGCGGCGGCCTGTGGCGGCTGTCGGAGCGGGAACGCGGGCGGCCGCCCTGGCGTCGTTGAGCAGTCTGGTTGTGCTGAGCTGTGCGCTGGGGTGGGGCTCGTGCAGGAGGCCGATCACGTGGGCGGCCTGCAGAGGAGCTAGCGCGACGAGGCAGGAAGAGGTCCATGGCCTGCGAGGCTTTCTGTACTTCGGAGAAGCGGTCGACGATACCCGTGACAGCGGATCCGAAGAGGCCGGCTGGAGAGAGCGGGGCGTTGAGAAAGGCGGCGCGCTCGGAATCTCCCATGTCGGCGAGAGTGAGCCATAGGTGTCTCTCAGACACGCAGATGGCGGCCATGCATTTCCCCAAGGCTAGAGCAGCAGACTTTGTAGCGCGAAGGGCAAGGTCCGTGGCGCTTCTCAAATCCGCGACTGACGGGGGGTTCTTACCGCCCTCATCCCACTCACGCAGCAAATCGCCCTGCAGGATTTGCAGCACAGACATCGAGTGAAGCACAGACGCCGCCTGGCCGGCGGCTGAGTATGCGCGGCCGTGAAAACTTGAAGTCGCTCTGCAGGCTTTCGAGGGAAGCACAGGTGATGAGCGCCATCTAGCAGAGGGCGGGCATAAGTGTGCGGCGACCAAGTGTTCAACCGGCGGGATGGTGAGGTAGCCCTTCTCTGCGGCTCCGTCCACAACGCGGAGCGGGGTGGAAGAATCAGAGCTAGACCTGGCAGAGAGCGGGGCATTCCAAGACTTTGAGAGCTCAGCGTGCAGCTCGGGCAGGAAGGGCGCAGCCCGTTTGGCAGCGGGAGTCGAGCGCTGGCGGAAATAGCTGCCGTCCATGCGGTTGATGGTCTGCTCGGGGGGAGGGGACCACTCGAGACCGAGGCGCTCGACGGCCTGCGTGAGGAGGCGCATTAGTTCCTCTTCAATGCCCGCGCGAGTCCTGGAGGATTCGCGGTTCGACGAGACCTGAGAACCGGACCAATCCTCACTGTCGGAAGCGAGAAGCGAACATGAGTCCTTGATGTCCGCGGCGTCATCGGAGGCAACAGAGCGGCCACTCGGCGGCAACTGTTCGTCCGGAAGCGGCGGAGAAGGAGAGCGGGAGGCTACAGGCTCCGGCGGGATGAACGCTTCTTGCTGGGGCTCCGGCGGCCTCTGAGCGCGGCGTTTCTTCTTCCGCGGCGCAGACAGAGGTGGCTTGGGAGCGCTTTTAGCAGCCAACAGTCGAGCCCGCAGGGTCAACATAGGCATAGAATCACAGAAGTCGCAGCCGCCGTCGGCGAGGGCGACTTCAGCGTGCTCCGGTCCGAGGCAAACGGCGCAGATGACATGGCGGTCTCCAGCCTCGAGAGGAGCGCGGCAGGAGCCGCAGGAATTTCGAGACATCTTTAAAAAGACGCTCGCTCTTTTAGATACAATAGGATTTTTATAAAAGCTCTGAGTAAAAGGATACACTCCGTCGGATGGCGCTAGCTCACAGGACGGCTGAAGGTGGCGAAGACGGCCGGCTTCCTCAGTCTCCCAAACGCTCGCTAGAAAGTGCCTTTTCAAACGACGGCGGCTTCTCTCTCAGGATCAGCAGATGCAGGTGCGTCGCTGAAGGATGAAAAAATCAGATTTATTCAGCCTATTCGGGGTATTTATAGCCTCGTCCACGCCCGCTTCGGGGGCGGTGACGTAGGGAGAGCGAGTCAGACTCTCATTGGTCGCGGGTTCATCCGCGCTCCCTCATAGGCTTAAGCAGTTCTCCGTGAGCGAACCAATGAGCGGCTAGCTAGCCTTCTCATGGTCTGCTGCAGCTGAACTGCGTTGACAATGGATACAAAATTATAGGATAATTTTTGGCTTCAATTTCTCAGAAAGATGGAATCTTTCCCGTAGCGTAAGCTAGCTTACGCAATACGAGAGAACCTCTCGTAAGAGAACCACTGATTTAAAGTTCAGTGTATAGAAACAATATATTTTAAGTTTATGAAAAAAATATGCACATTCAAATATAGTAGTTTTAAAGTGTAGTGAGATTGAGAGACATTTGCTGTGTTTTATGGGAGTGGGCGGTCACTGTAGATATCGTTTTTTTCCCTTCCAGTTCCTGATTGGTTGATATTTATCTTCAGGAATCATGGGTAATGTAGTTCTGAATCTGCAGCAGGTATTGATTTGACCATTTTTTAAGCTGAAGTAACGCTGATGGCTTGAACAGAAGCATATATCATATATTGATAACCTCTGAGCTCACGGAAGGTTTGTCTTTAAATCTTTATACGTTATTGTTAGTAAACAATCCTCTTATGGACAAATAAATGGGATTTTTTTTTACTTCCAGTACTTTGTTTATGCGGAAATGTCTGGATTCATTCTGAAAGTGTTTTATTGCTTTTGTCCATGGAAGAATCTGTCAAGTGTTGTACACATGCGGCCTTCGGAAAAATTTTCCCCTGACAAAATATGCAGAATCAACGATTAATTAGCAACCTTTTAATAAGCATAATTGAATGTCTTAAAAGTGCAGCCAAAACATCAGGACTGGTTTGTGTGGGTGGATGAAAGCTGGAGCGATGGAGATCCATGGGATGTTGAGAAACTTTACCAGACCTAAATTATTGCTTAGTGACTGGGATTTTCCCAATCCTTCGCTGAACACAATGTCCTGTTGTTAACCTTTTTACCAGAACAGATCAAAAATGAACCAAGCCACCTTCCAAATGCACCATGCACTTCCTGATTTTAGACCCGTTCTTGTTGATTCTGGAACAACATTCCTGTCTGAAAATGTAGTCCCTACCCCTAAAGCTAACCCTACCCATATTATCTCTAAAATAAGAGGGAAATGATAGGTGAATAACTCTGATGTAGAAGTGTAAAAACTGTATAAACTGTAAACTTGTCCCTCAAATCTGATTGGTTGATTGGAATGTGATTGGGGAATGTGTTCCGCAGCTCCGCTTGGTGATTTTACTTTTTTTTTTCTTTTTTTATTAATATTTTTATTCAGCAAGGATGCTAAATTGCTAAATAAGGCACCAAATTTATCAAAAATGTGTGTGTGTATATATATATACATATATATATATGAAAAGAGAAGAAAGAGATGATAGAACTTCTCCCAGACCTTTTCTTGGCATTTTTGTAATCCGGTTTGAGCAGCTGGTCTCAAGCTTTTCCCAGACCTGCCCTGAACCTCAGAACACAGCATGTCCTGTAGTTAACACTTGTTTTGTAACCAAAAGCATGTGCGATGTGTAATGACTCACCCTACTACTCATTAACAAAATAGTTTGGGTATGAATTGTGCAGATCATCAACAGAACTGAAAAAACTCACATCATTTACCTTCCTTAAAAATGGAATTAATCTGAAAGCGTGTAATATTGAGCAATGATCGTGTACAGTTACAGCCGACAGATGAAAGATGAGCACTATAATGAGCTGATAATGTACAGTAAGTCTTATTTCTGAAGACATAATACATATTTACACTACTGTTCAAAAGTCTGGGGTCATTAATAAAAAAATATATACTTTTATTCAGCAAGGATACATTAAATTGATCAAAAGCTGACATTAAAGACATTTTAAGGATCTGTTTCAAATAACTGTTCTTTTTATTCATCAAAGAATCCTGGAAAACGTCTCGGTTACATATGTAACCCTCGTTCCCTGAGTACAGGGAACGGAGACGTGTCGTCGGGGGAGTTCCCTGACGAATTGGGATCACGCTAGGGAGACCAATCGACTTCGAGTGAAACTAAAACGAGCCAATGAAAATTGGCATGCAAGATTTGCATTCCGCGACCCGCCTACCAGTGCGGGTATAAAAGCAGGAAGCAAACGCATCCAAAATGCTTTTTCGCTGAGGAGCCGAACAGAGTCCAGTCCTCCACGAAGGTACAGCAACGTGGCGAGGGGACGACACGTCTCCGTTCCCTGTACTCAGGGAACGAGGGTTACATATGTAACCGAGACGTTCCCTTTCGTCCTGGGAACTCCGACGTGTCGTCGGGGGAGTTCCCTGACGAATTGGGATCCCTACAAACACGCCATGGTGCTGACCCCTTCCAGCGCCCAGCTAAGCTACCCTGCAGCAGTTTCTTGAACAAGATGCGGGAGCTAGCTAGGGAAAATCACACTGCTGTTCCGCAAGACCCACTCAGTGGATTTGGATAACACTGGGAAAGCGTGCCCAACCCGTAGGAGGGAAAGCTACGGAGCCCCTGCCCGCCCGAAGGGAGGCACTGGAATACACGTATGTACTAACCCGTGGGGTAGTGAAACATACGGAAGTCCTTGAGGTAGTCCCAGCCCGAGGGGTGGGAGCGTACTCAGCAAGGACGACAGAGGGATCTGTCGAGAGGAAGACACGGAGCTAACCCGGAGGGTAGCTGGAACGTGGAAAAAATGGGTCGCCGAAGGGACCACTGTCAAGGCCACCCAGTCTAATAGCAACTCCTACGAGAGGTAATAGACCTGGCACCGGCGATCCGCCTCGCCTGATGCCGAAGGGGTGATGGAGGAACTCACGAGGTTAGCCGTATGTTGGGGAACCAACGGATTAAAAGACGCACGTATCCGGCCCACGGGGCGGGAATGGCGTAGCAAGCCGACATAACCTAATTCCTCGCGCTACCGGCCGTAGCGAGTACACGGGAGGAAGCAGGTTCAACACGAAGGCTATAAAACCTAGCGAACGTGTTAGGTGTCGCCCAGCCCGCAGCTCTACAGATGTCTGTCAGCGAGGCGCCTTGCGCCAAAGCCCAGGAGGAGGCAACACTCCTAGTAGAGTGTGCCGTCAACCTAGGTGGGCAAGGCACGCCCTGGGACTCATAGGCCCGGGCGATAGCATCCACTAGCCAGTGGGATAACCTCTGCTTGGAGACAGCCTTCCCCTTCTGCTGGCCTCCGTAACAAACAAAGAGCTGATCTGAGGTCCTGAAGCTTTGCGTTCTGTCCACGTAACAGCGCAGAGCGCGGACGGGACAGAGAAAAGCTAGGGCTGGGTCTGCCTCCTCCAGGGGCAGCGCTTGCAGGTTCACTACCTGATCCACAAACGGGGTGGTAGGAACCTTGGGCACGTATCCGAGCCGGGGTCTCAGCACAGCGTGAGAAAGGCCCGGTCCGAACTCTAGGCACGATTCGTCGACCGAAAATGCCTGCAGATCCCCTACCCTCTTAAAAGAAGCCAAAGCCAACAGGAGAGCTGTCTTCATAGACAAGATATTTAACTCGACTGAAGGCAAGGGCTCGAACGGGGCCTCTGAAGTGCACTAAGCACTAGAGTCAAGTCCCAAGAGGGTAAGGGGTGCACACTACGAGGTGGATTCAGCCTCCTGGCACCCTTAAGGAATCTGATGATCAGGTCGTGCTTTCCCAATGACTTACCTTCTACTGCATCGTGATGCGCGGCTATTGCGGCAACATACACTTTGAGGGTGGAGGGAGACAGCCTTCGCTCCAACCCATCTTGCAGGAAGGAAAGCACGACTCTGATCGGGCAAGTTCGGGGGTCTTCCCGGTGGAAAGAACACCACTCGACGAACAGGTTCCACTTCAACGCATAGAGGCGCCTCGTAGAGGGGGCTCTGGCGGAAGTGATGGTGTCTACCACACCCTGCGGTAGGCCACCTAGAACCTCCGCGTCCCGTCCAGGGACCACACATGGAGTCTCCAGAGGTCTGGACGCGGGTGCCACAAGGTGCCCCGTCTCTGGGAAAGGAGGTCCTTCCTCAGAGGAATCGGCCAAGGAGGGGCTGTCGCGAGGAGCATGAGTTCCGCGAACCAAGTCCGGTTGGGCCAATACGGCGCAACGAGCAGGACCTGCTCCTCGTCCTCCCTGACTTTGCACAAAATCTGTGCAAGAAGGCTCACTGGGGGAAACACATATTTGCGAAGACCCAGGGGCCAGCTGTGCGCCAGTGCATCCGTGCCGAGAGAACCCTCGGTCAGGGAGTAAAACAACCGGCAATGAGTCGTGTCCGGAGAGGCAAACAGGTCTACCTGAGCGGCTCCGAAGACTTCCCATATCAGCTGAACCGTCTGGGGGTGGAGTCGCCATTCTCCCGGAAGAGGTGGCTGCCGTGAAAGCTCGTCGGCTGTACGGTTGAGCACACCAGGGATGTGAATGGCTCGAAGCGACCTCAGATGCTTCTGACTCCACAGGAGGAGATGGCGGGCGAGTCGCGACATACGACGGGAGCGTAGACCACCCTGACGGTTGATGTACGCAACGGTCGCAGTGCTGTCCGTACGGACCAGTACGTGCTTGTGTAAAAGCAGCCCCTTGAGGCGCGACAAGGCTAAGCGTACTGCTTGCAACTCTAGGCAGTTGATGTGCCAATGCAGTTGAGGCCCCGTCCACAGACCTGAAACTGCATGCCCGTTGTACGTGGCCCCCCATCCGTTGGCAGAGGCATCTGTGAAAACCACAGCATGCCTGGAGACCTGGACTAAGGGCACTCCGGCCCGTAGAAACGCAGGGTCTGACCAAGGACTGAAGGTTTGGCGACAGTGCGGGGTAATGTTGACCCGGAACGTGCCGCTCTGCCACGCCCATCTCGGGACTCGATCGTGAAGCCAGCGCTGAAGCGGTCTCATATGGAGCAGACCGAGCGGCGTTACCGGGCTGCGGCTGCCATATGCCCCAGGAGCCTCTGAAACTGTTTCAGTGGGACCGCTGACCTGCCTTGAAAGGACTTGAGGCAGTTGAGCACTGACTGGACGCGCTCCTCGGTGAGGCGCGCAGTCTGAGCGACCGAGTCCAACTCCATACCGAGATAAGAGATCCTCTGCACTGGGCAGAGTTTGCTCTTGTCCCAGTTGACCTGAAGACCCAAGCGGCTGAGGTGCTGGAGCACCAGGTCCCTGTGTTCGCACAACAGATCTCGCGAGTGAGCTATTATGAGCCAGTCGTCGAGATAGTTGAGAATGCGAACGCCATGTTCTCTCATGGGAACAATGGCCGCCTCTGCGACTTTCGTGAAGACGCGGGGCGAGAGGGCCAGGCCGAAGGGTAAGACTTTGTACTGGTATGCTCGACCTTCGAACGCGAACCGAAGAAAAGGTCGGTGTCGAAGGAGAATCGAGACATGAAAGTACGCGTCCTTCAGGTCGATCGCTGCAAACCAATCCCGGGGACGGATGCACTCGAAGATGCGTTTCTGCGTGAGCATTTTGAACGGGAGCTTGTGCAGGGCCCGATTCAAAACTCGCAGGTCCAGGATTGGTCGTAACCCCCCGCCTTTCTTGGGTACAATGAAGTAAGGGCTGTAAAACCCCGACCTCATCTCGGCTGGAGGGACCGGCTCGATCGCGTCCTTCGCCAGCAGGACGTCGATCTCTTTCCTCAGGACAGGGGCATCGACACTCCGCACCCGGGTGAAGTGGACGCCTCTGAACCTGGGAGGCCGGCGGGCAAACTGAATTGCATAGCCGAGCCGGATAGTGCGGGTGAGCCAGCGGGACGGCCTCGGAAGCGCTAGCCAGGCTTCGAGGAACCGTGCCAAGGAGCCCACTCGGACCACCGGCGTACCCGCGGAGGGGCAGCGAGGTGGAAGACAGGGACCGGACTCCGGAGGCATTACTGCGGCCGAGAGAGAGGTCTGAGTGTGCGAGGCAACACTTACCTGTTTCCACGGAGGCGAAGGAAGGAGGGGAAACGAGGAACGAGGCTCGGGGGCGTCGAATCCAGGTTTCCGCGCCTCCTTGCCCAGCGGGAGACGAGAGCGACGAGGCCGAGGCGGCGTAGCTGTCATCTGAGCGAGGCAACGAGGCGGCCCACACTGTCATTCTGACCCCCTCGGATGGGGGAGACTGAGAAGTCAGTCTCGACCGAGATAGACCCAGAGGAATTGGAAACTGCTCTTTTATTGATAAAGTGGGTACCGCTGAAGGAAGCGGCGGAAGAAAAACAAAACGAAACAAAGGATTCTCCACCCGGCTCTCCTCCGGGGGAAGGAGGGGTGCAGTAGCACCCTCCTGAAGAGCAGCAGTCAGGTCCTCTGGGCCGCCCGTCTCAGGGCCGCTTACCTCTCCTCTTACCAGGGGTTTCGACGAGCCCCGGGCGGGCTGGGCACCTCTCTTGCGGCCGGCCGGCTGCTGCCTAGGAGGCTGCTGCTTAGGCGGAGCAGGGGCGGAGGCGGCGGCAGGAGGGCGCCCTCGGCGACGAGCAGCGCGAGGTGGAGCCGGAGGGGACGGGCCAGCAGCAGCCTGTCTCCGGGGCATGATGTGCTTGATCATCTCGGACTGCTTCTGGGCGGCGGAGAACTGTTGGGCGTAGTCCTCGACCGCGTCGTCGAATAGGCCACCCTGGGAAATGGGGGAGTTCAGAAACCTGGACTTGTCTGACTCCGTCATATCGGCCAGGGTGAGCCAGAGATGTCGCTCCTGGACCACGAGAGTGGACATCGCTCGGCCCAGGGAACGCGCGGTGACTTTCGTCGCCCGGAGGGCAAGGTCCGTTGCCGTGCACAGCTCTTGGAGCAAACCTGGGTCGGTACCACCCTCCTGCATGTCGCAAAGCGCTCTCGCCTGATGGACCTGGAGGAGCGCCATGGCATGCAGGGCAGAAGCAGCTTCTCCACACGCACTATAGGCCTTACCGGTCAGACCGGAGGAGAACCTACAGGCGCGAGAGGGGAGAGTAGGGTCACCCCTCCAGGTGGAAGCGGATTTAGGGCACAGCTGTAAAGCAACCGACCGCTCCACCGGGGGAATGCCCTCATAACCCTTCACTGCCCCGCCATCGAGGGTGGTAAGGGAGGAGGAGGGAGTCGACCTATGTCGGGCCGCCAGAGGGGCCTTCCATGATTTCGTCACCTCTTCATGCACTTCCGGGAAGAAAGGCACCGGGGCGGGGCGCTGAGAACCAGCACGGGCCGCCCCGAGAAACCAATCATCGAGCCGCGAAGGTTCGGGACACGGTGGAGGGATCCACACGAGCCCTACGCTTGCGGCCGCCCGGGAAAGCATAGCGGCCATTTCCGGGTCCGGCTCGGACAACGCTACCACACCAGAAGGGGGCAACGCAGCCAAGTCGTCATTCCCAGAAGATGACCGCTCTCCCTCCGATGCAGCGATCGACATCTGATCCTCCGGCGGAGCCCCGAAGGAAACGACCGGGACCATACGAGATGGCCCAGCGCGCTCCTCCAAGGGCTCCAATGGCAGCAGTGTGCAGGAGTGAGGGGTCCGTGGGGGTCTTTCACCCGGCGGATTATTCCTCACTGTAACCCTCAGACCACCAATGGGATTAGCCGAAGTAGCCGCCTTCTGAAATGAACCAGAAGACGAACTAGATCGGGGAATCTCCAAAGGGACTCCCCCTCGTGAGAGGGATCTTAGTCTCGATCTTAACACTGCGACGGTCATATTCCCGCAATGGGAACATGACTCGTTCACGAAAGCTGCCTCAGCGTGCGCGAGGCCCAAGCACGAGAGACAGCGATCGTGACCATCAACCGGAGGCAGAATCTGACCGCATCCAGAAACACACGGATGAAACGTCATCCTTAAAAGGACGCGATCTTCACCCGTGTTGCTCTTTCAGAGAAATACTCTTTAGTTGTGCTGAAGCACACAGGGATCAACGCGGCAACACAGCGGGGAAACTGCAAGCCCGCTGTGTGCACTCAACCGAATACCAGCTGTTAAAACAGCTCTTTGTAAACACAGCGCGTGTAGTAACAAACAGGCAGACGGGAGATCGCGAAGACCGCTGAATAGGGGTGGGCGATATTGACAAAAATGAATATCTCGATATTTTTTTTCAATATCTCGATATCGATATTCAGACGATATTTTTGCGGGGGGCGGAGGGTATTGCATAACTCCTGACACAAATTAAGACAAATACTGAAACTTGAGTCTTATATCTAGTAGAGAAAATGTAATAATAATTATTCTCTCTAGACCAATTCAATTAAGATTATGAGAAATTATTGACATTGCACTCTTTAGCAGTAGCACTTGTGCAATTCTACATATCCCTTTTCCTTAGTTCAGTGGTTCTCCAATGTTTTAGAGTGCCGTACCCCTCTTCCACTTAGACTGCAGGCACAGCTTTTCCATTAAGAGACAATATTTTGCCCCCTTTAATAAATTTTTCCATTTCATTTTTTACCTTTGTAATACCTTTAAAAAATAAATAATTCCTTAAATAAAAACAATGTTCACTAAATAGGCAATGTTAAAAATCGTTTAATATTAATAAAAATATTATAATAAAATCGCCAGTAGGTGGCGGTAACTCATTGTCTTTATGTGTGTGAGTTATCGAGTCATTCATTGAATCTCACGGTTCGTTCAAAGCCACAGATTCCGTTGCAAAATAGAGCAATAAGCCTGAGTATACTGTTTTAAATTTAGTAAATCACTTAATGTTACCCTTTTGTTTTGTTTTTTTAACTGTTGTATAAAATCAATGTCACATTTGAAATCGTGTGTGGATATTCGGTAAACATTGCATCAACATTAAAAACACTGCCGGAGATCAGCAACCATGCGCGCTCTCTACACTGCTGAAGAAGCGCGGATGATCTGAAAACACAGACAAGTAAGATGGAGTTCAGCAATCTTCATTTGAGATTTTCAACTTCAATTGAAGTGTCGTTCAGTCAGTCTATGTTCTGTCACGAGCCGCTTGCGCTTGCGAACGGCTGCCTGTTAAGGATTTCCTTTAACACCCGGAGTGCTAATGCCCGAATGACGTGCTGGTTGTCCTCAAAACAGTAACACGGCGGTTATCGCTCATATAATTTTTTTTGCCAACGTATAGTTAAGGCGGCAGGCGTGAGTTGCTTAGGCGGCCGCCTTAGTTTTTTGTTTTCTCTTTAACTTCCTTCAGCTCTTTTCATGTTTGGGGGGTTGGATTGTACAAATTATGAAATATTCGATATCCCAATTTTGCATATCGTCCAGACAACAATTTGGATATTATCGTCTAAACGATATATCGCCCACCCCTACCGCTGAAGCGCCGTCACACCAGCACAGAGAGATCTCAGGAAACAGCAGACTCGTTGAGCGTTCAGAAAGCACAATCCTAAGCTCATAACACTCAGAGGACACAACTGGTCGGCTCCGAAGCAAAAAGCATTTTGGATGCGTTTGCTTCCTGCTTTTATACCCGCACTGGTAGGCGGGTCGCGGAATGCAAATCTTGCATGCCAATTTTCATTGGCTCGTTTTAGTTTCACTCGAAGTCGATTGGTCTCCCTAGCGTGATCCCAATTCGTCAGGGAACTCCCCCGACGACACGTCGGAGTTCCCAGGACGAAAGGGAACAATAGTATTACTGTTCCCACAAAAATATTAAGATGCACAATGTAATAATCAGAAGTGTTTATTGCGCATCAAATCATCATATTAGAATGATTTCTGAAGGATCATGTGACACTGAAGACTGGAGTAATGATGCTGAAAATACAGCTTTGATCGCAGGGCTAAATTACATTGTAAAATAATATTCAAATAGAAAACAGTTCTTTTAAATTGTAATAATATTTCAAAATGTTTCTGTTTTTACTTTATTTTGATACCAATAATAAATAAACGCAGCCTTTGTGAGCATAATAGACTTCTTTCAAAAACTTCAAAATCTTGCTGACCCCAAACTTGGTAGTGTATATGGTTGTCAGGGAGTTGCTATGCATGTTTTTTGACTTCTGAACTATTTGAGGACATACATTAAAACAGTGATTATTTTGTTCTGATTTCATAATGAAGAAGAAAAAACAAAAACAAGGATGACATTCTTGAAAGGAAAACGATTTTGAGTAGTTTCTTGTAAGCTTGTTAACAAAAAAGTAATTGCACCTTTTTATCTCACAATTCTGACTTTTTTTTCCTCACAACTGTAACTTTATAACTTATATTTACTCACCCTTGTGTTGTTTCAAACCTATATTACCTTCTTTCTTTTGCGGAACATAAAAGAATATCATAAAAGATATAAGAATATTGGAAACCAAACTGTTTTGGTTTGTAAATATATCTAAATACCAATTCATTCGCAGCTTCTGAAAAATATCATGGCCGTTGTAGCCTAAAAGTTGATATGTAGTAAATTCTATGTTCAATTAAATCAAATATTTAGTTTGAAAGATACTTTTTGTAATGTCTATTTGAAGCTTTTCTCATTTAACAATAATTTCTCAGCCAAATTTGATTTGCGATTAATTAGATTATCATGTAATTAATTGGAAAAAAAATTAATCGCTTGAGGAAAATAGGAAAATATTTAACTTTCTACTTGATGGTTACACCACCTGACATTTTTAGAGACATTAAAGGTAATCGTTTGTGGATAGCATATTAGTTGATCAAATTCAACATGAAGGGCCCTATTTGAACGATCTAAGTGCATGATCTAAAGCGCACAGTGCAAGAATCCGAATCCACTCTTGCTAGTTTAACGGCGGGAAAAATGGTTGTCCCTATTCTCTTAATGAGTGGGTGTGTTTTAGGCGTAACGTGCAATAAACCAATCAGAGCCTCATCTCCCACTCCCTTTAAAAGCCAGTTGCGCTCGCGCCATTGCGGATTCCCTATTCAATTTGCAAGCAGAAAAACTGAACGCTTCTCCAGAGAACAAACGGATCTGCTCGTGCTCAAAATAGCAACGCGTCAACAATAGGCCTAAACACTCATCGTTTTCAGACCAGCGCACATACGGGCGCATATGCATTTGCTATTTAAACAACGTGGTGCATGATGTGAAAATGATAACTGCGTCGGGCTGAAACTAGCAAAAAACACTTGAGTCGCACCTGGCGCTGCATTGCGATGTGTATGATTGGGCCCGAATACATTTGAACAGACATTTATAAAACAATTTTTTTACTTTATTGCAGACACTCTTATTTGTCCCACTAATGTTTTGATTTATAAATTCATGAAAACGTACTCGGTTACTAACGTAACCTCGGTTCTCTCTAGAGAGGGAACGAGTACTGCGTAATATCTTACGCTATGGGGAAACACTCTTTCCTCGAGATATTGAAGCCAAAAATTATCCTTAATTTTTTTAATCATGCAAAACGCTTTTGCAGCAGCAAGCAGACAAGGGCGAAACAGCTCGCGCGCCCATTGGCTGCCTCGCTGGAAAAGCTGCAGCCTATCGAGTGAAGGCACTGCGTGACGTAATGACGAATGAAGACGCTTCGCGCTCATTTCGTCATGTCCCGCCAGTATAGGCGTGGTCTCACCCTATAAATACCCCTCGATAGCTGTATTTCTCTGATTTTGTACACCGAAGCGAACCAGAGCATAGTTCACGCACGGCAAGATACGCAGTACTCGTTCCCTCTCTAGAGAGAACCGAGGTTACGTTAGTAACCGAGTACGTTCTCTTACGAGAGTATCTCTCGTACTGCGTAATATCTTACGCTATGGGGACCCCATACAAAACGCCGTGCGGACAGGGATCCAACACCAGAGTCCCGGGGCAAAGCCCGGGGCACATCTAGTGCATAATCACCATAACTCACATAGAGTAGAGGAGGAGAGGCTAAAGCATCACTCCTTTATAAAGTCCCGTAGGGACACTGACCCGTAAGGGCAACATAGCCGCATTGGCGGCCAATAAGCCCGAAGTTCAGACCGCCAAAAGCTTAGCTTGTAGGGCGGGCACCTCCAGGTTATAGTACTTGATAAATGTCGACGGCGAGGCCCAGCCCGCAGCCGTACAGATATCCTGCAGGGAGACCCCGCTATACCATGCCCACGACGAGGCCACGCCTCTCGTGGAGTGCGCTTTGACACCCAATGGGCACCGTAGGCCCTTGGAAGTGTAAGCCAGCGCTATGGCATCCACTATCCATCTGGATAGGCTCTGTTTTGAGGCGGCGAGTCCCTTAGAACGGCCGCCAAACAAAACGAAAAGCTGCTCGGTCTGCCTGAACCCAGCCGAGCGGGACACATAAGCCCTTAACGCCCTGACAGGGCAAAGGAGATTCGCGTCCCTCTCCTCATCGAGAACCGGAAGGGCTGACAGGGAAATCACCTGGGCCCTAAACGGTGTATTGAGGGATTTCGGCACGTAGCCGTGCCTCGGTTTGAGTACGACCTTTGAGTCGTTGGGCCCAAACTCCAGACATGACGCGCTTACAGAAAGCGCCTGCAAGTCCCCTACACGCTTCACTGAAGCGAGAGCCAATAGAAACACCGTCTTAAGGGACAGGTGCCTCATATCCGACAGCTGGATCGGCTCGAACGGGGCGCCTTTCATGGCCTCCAAGACCGTGGAAAGGTCCCAAGCCGGGACTGAAGGGGGCCTGGGAGGATTCATTCTCCGAGCCCCTCGTAGGAAACGCACGACTAAGTCGTTTTTCCCCAGTGACTGGCCAGACACAGGTTTAGCAAACGTTGCTATGGCCGCCACGTACACTTTGAGCGTGGATGGGGTTCTTCCCTTATCCATCAGCTCCTGAAGGAAGGCAAGCACTTCCTCAACCCCGCAGTCCACGGGTGAAAAGCCACGGGCTCGACACCAAGTAGAGAACACCGACCATTTCGAGGCATAGAGCCGTCTGGTAGACGGAGCTCTAGCCTGTGCGATCGTGTTTAGCACTCCTTCTGGGAGGCTAGCGGGTACCCGTTGATGGCCCATGCGTGCAGGGACCACAGTTCCGGGTGAGGATGCCAAATCGAGCCCTCTGCCTGAGAGAGGAGATCTCTCCTCAACGGTACAGGCCACGGGGCAGTGCTGGTCATCCGCATCAGGACCGGAAACCAAGCCTGGTTCGTCCAGAGCGGAGCCACAAGCAGCACTGGGCATCCATTTTCCCTGATCCGCTCCAACACCTGTGGCAGGAGCGAGACCGGGGGAAAAGCGTACAGGGGACCGCTGGGCCAAGTATGGGCCAGCGCGTCCCTGCGCTTTGAGAAGAATACTGGGCAGTGAGCGTTCTCGCGGGACGCGAACAGGTCCACTTGCGCTCTGCCAAACGTTTCCCACAGGAGCTGGACCGTCTGCGGGTGCAGCGACCATTCTCCTGTCAGGACGTTGTCTCTGGACAGCATGTCTGGACCCGTATTCAGGTGCCCAGGCACGTGCGCCGCTTTCAAAGAAAGTAGGTTGCGCTGGGCCCAGACCAAGAGGGGTTCCGTCAGCCTGCAAAGGCGTGCGGACCTGAGGCCGCCCTGGCGATTTATGTACGCCACCACTGACTTGTTGTCCGATCGGACCAAGACGTGGTGGCCCCTCACCAGGGGACAGAAGCGCCGCAGCGCTTTGTCGACTGCTATCAATTCCAAGCAGTTTATGTGAAGGAGCTTCTCCCGCTCTGACCATAGGCCAGCCAACGGTCTGCCCTCGAGCAGCGCTCCCCACCCCGTGGTGGAGGCGTCCGTAGACACCACTTTCACCCTTGAGGCGGTCCCCAGACTCACACCAGACTGATACCAGCTGGTTACTTTCCAGGGTTCCAGAGCCGAAACGCACCTTTGGTCGACCCTGAGGCGACACCTGCCCGTGGACCATGCCCGGGGCGGGACCCGTGCTTTCAGCCACCACTGCAGCGGGCGCATGCGAAGCAAGCCCAGCTGGAGTGCATGGGATGCTGAGGCCATCAGGCCCAGCAATTTCTGAAACCGTCTGAGCGGGACTATGGAGCCGTGGCGGAAGGATTCCGCGACGCGCTGAATACTTAGTACGCGCTCCGGTGACAGGCGTGCCGTCATGGAAAGCGAGTCTAACACTGTTCCCAGGAAAGAAATTCTCTGGCTGGGACACAGCAGGCTCTTTTCCCAGTTGACCGTCAGGCCCAGTGTCTCGAGATGCTCGAGCATTGTGGCCCTGTGTTCTATGAGCTCTGACCGTGATCGAGCTAGAATCAGCCAATCGTCCAAGTAGTTCATAACTCGCATGCCCTGAAGTCTCAGGGGCGCGAGAGCCGCGTCCATGCACTTCGTAAATGTACGGGGTGCCAAAGACAGGCCGAACGGCAGGACTGTGTATTGATAAGCCTGGCCCTCGAACGCGAATCTCAAGAATCGCCTGTGATGGGACGCTATTTGTATTTGGAAATACGCGTCTTTCAGATCTATCGACATAAACCAGTCCCCTTGGCGCACTTGCGCGAGGATTTTCCTGGTCGTAAGCATCCTGAACTGGCGCTTCACAAGCGCTTTGTTCAGCTGTCTCAGATCTAGAATGGGTCTGAAGCCCCCATCTTTTTTCGGTACCAGAAAATATCTGCTGTATAAGCCCCCTTCGCTCTGAGCCTGAGAAAGGGGCTCTATGGCCCCTTTGCTCAGTAGTTTCGCTATCTCGGCTCGAAGTAGATGAGATACTTCGCTTTTCACCGAAGTCTCGACGGGCGCCGTACAACGGCGTGGACGTCGTGCGAATTGTAGCGAGTAGCCTCTCTTTATAGTGTTCAGCACCCAGTCTGATACCCCGGGTAGCTTCGACCACGCTTCTGCGCGAGTAGCTAGGGGTAGGATGCAGACCGGGCTCTGGCCGTGACCTGACAACGGCTCGAGAGCCCCGGTACCCTGGGAACACGACGCCGTGTTTACAGCGTTCGAGGCGGGGGGCGCGCTGGGCACAGCGGGCAGTCTGGCCGCGCTCACAATCTCTATGGCGGGACGCATAACGAGAGTGAGCGGGGCGAATCCCGTGGGATTCGGCGTGCTTGCGGGAGGATGTGGGCGCAAACCTACGGGCACATCTACAGCACTGTGCACGCTTTCGGCCGGAGCCGATAGATTGTGTGTTGGTTTCGTTTTTACAGAAACCAAGGGACACGGGGCATGCAGCGTGAGCGGGCATTGTATGGGCGCAATCGCTACATTGTTTGCACAATCGACCTGAGTCAGATTTATGTGTGCTCGCCTCGCACCGTGGCGGGCTGTGTCTGGGTGTGGGAATGGGCACTGGGGCGTGGGCATTCTTACAACACTCATAACACCATCGGCCGTGGCCGGCATACCAGAAAATACACTCTTTATTGGATTTATCTGGGTAGCCATGAAAACGGCTTTTGTGTGCAGGCAAGCGGGCTGAGACACCGGCTGCTTCACTGCTAAATACACTGGCACAGTCACTTCGCAAGGAACTGAACGAGCGAATCTTTTCGGTGGGGAGCCGGCCGCAGCGGGCTCCGAACACCGTCGCTTTCTTAGAGTGGCTAGGAAAGCTTCGAGGCCTCGGGCTTGAGCTCAATCTTCGGCCGAGGCCCGCGCTGAGCGGGGCGGCGTCCAGCAGAGCGAGAGCGCGGTCTCTGATCCCGGGCCTGGCGGCGCTGTGTAGCGGCGGCTGCGGGCGATGCAGGCCGAGGCTGCGAGCTGCGAGCAGACGGCTGCTTAGAGCGACCTGCAGCGGAGCTCGAGCGCTTCGGAAGGAAGTGCTTCATGGCCTGCGAAGTCTTCTGCTCCTCCGAGAATCTGTCCGCGAAATCCTTGACGGCAGATCCGAAGAGGCCCGCAGGGGAAATGGGCGCGTCGAGGAATACAGAGCGCTCAGCTTCCGTCATCTCAGACAGCGTCAACCACAGATGTCTCTCAGCAACGGCGAGAGAGGCCATATTCCGCCCCATGGCCTGAGCAGCGGCTTTAGCGGCGCGTAGAGCAAGGTCCGTAGCGCCTCGTAAATCCGCCACGTTGATCGCACCCGGGCCTTCCTCGTCCAGTTTAAGGAGAAGGTCGGCCTGGTAGATCTGCAAGATCGCCATCGTATGCAGCGCTGAGACCGCCTGTCCAGCGGCTGTGTAAGCACGTCCGTGCAGCGATGAAGTCACCCGGCAGGCTTTAGAGGGGAGCGTCGTCTGCGCGCGCCGTCCCGCAGAGGGCGGGCAGAGATGCGACGCGACCGCCGCCTCGACAGGAGGAATGGAGAGATATCCTTTGTCTCCCGCGCCGGTGACAGAAGTGAAGGCCGCAGAAGTGGAAGTGCGCAGTCTGGCGGAGAACGGGGCGGTCCATGACTTAGCGACTTCGTCGTGGAGCTCAGGGAGGAAGGGGGCGGCCCTAGACTTAGACGGGGCTTCGTCTTTCTTGAGAAAGCGCCCGTCGAGTCTGTTGCGCGGCGGCAAGGCGGGCGCCTCCCACTCGAGGCCGATGCTCTCTACGGCCTGGGTGAGCAGACGCATCAGCTCAGCCTCAATGCCGGGTCTCCTCACAGAGGGTTGGCTAGACACGTCAGCGGGGGGGAGGTCCACAGAGCTCGCCCAATCCTCGCTATCGGAAGCCACAAGAGAGCATACCTCGGCAGGCTCGTCCAGCTCGGGAACGGAAGCGGCGGCAGATGGCGGGCGCTGTCCGTCCGGGAGCGACTCAGGTGAAGCCGGCGAAGCAGGCGGGCGCACCGGCGAGCTTTGGCGGGCTGGAGAAGGCTCGGGAGCGGCGTGGGCGCGACGCTTCTTACGGCGCGGCACAGACGGCTGGGACGCGGGTTCAGAGAACGACGCCAGGCGAGTCCGCAGAGTCGCCATAGGCAGAAGTTCGCAGTGCGGGCATCCACCATCCGCGAGCGCGATAGCAGCGTGCTCATGACCCAGGCAGGACACACAGATGACGTGACGGTCCTCATCGCTGAGTTGAGAGCGGCACGAGCCACAGAAAGGCATCTTTAAAAAGACGCAGCTCTTTTAGAACATATAATGGGTGTTGCGTCACGTAAGCAAACACACACACACCACAGTGACAGAGTAAAGGATATAGTACGCCGGAAAGCGCAGCAGGTACGGCAGTTGAAGGCGGCTGGGCCAGCGACTTCAGAAGATGGCACGTCCCGCTGAGAAGGCTACAAGTCAACGGCGCGGCTTCTCACTCTGGATCCCGCGATGCGTGAGCTTCGCGTGAAGAATGAAAAAAATCAGAGAAATACAGCTATCGAGGGGTATTTATAGGGTGAGACCACGCCTATACTGGCGGGACATGACGAAATGAGCGCGAAGCGTCTTCATTCGTCATTACGTCACGCAGTGCCTTCACTCGATAGGCTGCAGCTTTTCCAGCGAGGCAGCCAATGGGCGCGCGAGCTGTTTCGCCCTTGTCTGCTTGCTGCTGCAAAAGCGTTTTGCATGATTAAAAAAATTAAGGATAATTTTTGGCTTCAATATCTCGAGGAAAGAGTGTTTCCCCATAGCGTAAGATATTACGCAGTACGAGAGATACTCTCGTAAGAGAACAACATATGGCAGACACATGATGCTTTCCAAATTTCAAAAATAGCCTCTTTCCCTGAACTTGTAATGGCCTTTCTGCAACAGAACAGAAAGAGATAAAACTCAAGCCAACATTAATACGATTCATTTCAAAACAAATATTCACCATATCCGGCCAAGGTGAGCATGAACAGTGTCTGTTTTTGTCTCAGCAAGGCGTCGAGGCGTTCATAGCTAATTAGTTCAAATCAAAGAATTTCAAAGAGCTGAACTGATACAATGGTGCTAGCAACGTCAAGGTCATGGGTTTGAGTCCCAGGAAAAAAATTAATGCTATGGAAATGCTTCGGGTTAAAGTTTGATAGAAGTACAGCAGTTGTGCCTTCATATCACTGTATAAAACTCCACTTATATGCCTCATTTGCAGAAAACATTGAAGAGCTTTTTTGTCTCTCTGCTACTTTTGGAACAGAAGAAAAGTTGGGATGAGATCAGTCGCCAACCTACTGCGGTTATTGATATGGCACTGGTCAAGTTAAGCCATCAGGGTTACTTATAGAAGAATTCTGCTAAATCATTCTTGATAGTCTTGGGAGACGTTTCTGAAGAACATATCCAATCGTGCTCTTTACAGCTCTATTGTTTGATTGTCAATGTGACAATATCGATAAAAAGCAAATCAGGAATGAATAACAGACTTGAGAGCCAAACCAATGGAAAAGAAAACATGAAATCACTGGGATTCAACAAAACCAAAAACACTATATAAACACAAAAGGACAAGAAATATGAAATATTAGACAGTATGTAATTGGATTACTGTCATATTTGTGAACATGTCTGTTCTAACCATTTAGTATGTCTAGCAACCATCACTAATGATAAAAAAATAAAATAATTTCAAGCAATTTATTAATTAATAAATATAATTACACTTTTGGGGAGTCATACCACATGACATTTTTACATCCTGAACTAACTGTGACATTAAAACGGGTAATTATTTTACTTTTTCTGAAACTAATTGACCTTGGCACATAGTCATGAGGGTCAGCTGAGGTCATCTCTATGAGATCACTTCCTGATTTTTTTATATTTCTACTTGTCGGTTGCACCACATGACATTGATTGGCAGACACAAGTTCTAAGAAATAATAAACAAATGATATGCCAAATTACTTAAGTCTTTCTTTTCAGCAAATTCTTTAATCGTTGATCTCAGAATCGTTGTAACACCATGACATTTTTTTTTATTTCTTTGTATTAAATTGTTATTTAATAAAATCAAAATCAAAACTAATTTTAATTCAGAAATGAAGAAAATGTTCATCACAGAAAAGTTGTATTTATAAGCCATTGTATAAATGACGTTTATTTATTACATCTTTGAAAAGATTAATCGGTCCAGACCAAAAAATCTGCATCATGTTTCTGACTAACGCAATCAATTTCGATCAGTTTAAGAGCGGCAAAACAAACACCTGCGAAATGGACGTTTTGGAAACTGTGACTCAACTTTCATCCACACTTTTATTCTGGCATGGTTCATGCAATGGTAATGTGTCAGTATTAGGTAAAGTCTTTTCCTCGGAGAGTACTAGAATGCCAAAAACGAACAATTTGATTATATATCAGTTGCTAAATGCTTTTTTGTTTTGTTTTTTTGTGTCAGAGTGGGTCTTGCAGCATCACGTCTGTTTGGAATCATGTTCCTATTCCATGGGAAAAGTTCTCTTGTTTGTTGAATGCAAGAAGAACTGTCATTTGAACATTTCTTTGAACTAAAAATTCAACTGAGCTTGGCAAAGCTGTGTTTAATTTTCTTTCCCTCTATCTGTGTTATAGTTACAAATATGATCATGCCAGATGTGGCAGAGGAGACATGCTTCACTTAAAACATTTCATAATCTTGACTCTCTGTTACGCCAATTTGCGCAACTGCCAAAAGTTCACGTCGGGGGAACAGTTCCTTTGAGAGTGTGTTTTGTTGTGTCCGGTGTGCTGCCAGCCGTACGCCGCTGTGATTTAATTATTATTAATGGAATGTCATGTAGGCCAAATATTTGTGATTTCTGCCTGGCTTTTGTGCGCTTCTTACACGCTCTCATTTGTTATAGACCGACGGATACGCAGGGTCGACCCCCGGGGGTGTTGATCTGGGTCAGATCACTTATTCCTGATCTCTCTCTCCTCCTTTCCCAGCCTCGTTTCAGGTTGGTGCTTCAAAATATTCTTCACATTTTCTGAAGAATATCTTGAGTTACATTTATGCATTTGGCAGATGCTTCCAAAGAACTGAAGAAGTAAATTGTTCCCCCAAGAACTAAATTGTCCTGTGTCAATTTTCTGGTTGCATTTGCACCGCCAACTCTCGTGTGACGCAAGACATGTCATTTAAAAGGTTAGTTCACTCAAAAATTAAAATGATCCTATAATTTACTCCTCCTCAAGCCCATCCTAGGTGTATATGACTTTATCAATACACACTAAGCGTTATATTTAAAAATATCCTGGCTCTTCAAAAGCTTTATAATAGGAATGAATTGATCCTGAGTTTTTGAATCTCCAAAAAGTGCATCCATCCACCATAAAAGTAATCCATACGGCTTCAGGGGGTAAATAAAAAGAAGCGAAGGGATGCGTTTTTGTAAAAAAAATAAAATAATCAATTTTGGGAAGCAGGGCGTGGGTGAACACAAAAGAAGATATTTTGAAGACTGTTGGTAGCCAAACAATTGTTGGTCCACATTGACGTCCATTGTATAAAAAAATACTATGGAAGTCAGTGGGACCAGAAACTGTCTGGTTACTGACATTCTTCAAACTATCTTCTTTTGTTCCTTTCAAACACTGGTTCCTTTGACTTTCGTTACCAATACACTGAGACGTTATATCTTCTTTTGTGTTCTGCAGAAGTCATACAGTTTTGGAATGACATGAGTTTAAGCAAATGATTCAGAATTTTCATTTTTGGGTGAGCTATACCCTTAAAAATCAGCTCCATGAAGCTTCTTAAATATTGTCAGGAAATATATTAGCATGAATTTTCTACTAATTATATATTTTCCCCAGCAAAACAAGTAGATGTGCAGATACTGGCAGCTTTCTCGTTGGGTTGTATTCGTTCCTCGTACCAAGACGATAAAGTTGATGATAGCCGAAATGTGTATTCTGCTCTTGACAGTATTGATAAGGCCTGGTGAAAGAAGAAAAGACAGAAAAAGGGTGAATTTTATGCATTAACCGAGCCAAATCGAGATTCCACTTGGGAGTCCTGACCTCATTTTTCTCAGTCTGGCTATATTTTGTCAAATCGAGCTCATGAAGCACCGCCAGACCAGTCTCATGTTTCTCGTCATGTGTGAGGGCTTCTCCTCTTTCAATGAATATAGTTACAAAAACTGTTCTGAATCTCAGAAAGCTGTAAATTAATGCAAACAGCTTCATTGGCAGCAGCGATGGCACATATTGTTGTTTCTCAAGGAAATTTATGAGATTTCCACCAAAAGGGGGAACATTTGTGCCATTTTATTTTTGTAGAGTTTTGCCAGAATCTAGTCTTAGCTTTTGTCCCATGACCTAAAATAACTTTGATGCTAACTCTAATTTATGTCTTCTATTTGTTCTGGAAGTAAATTAGTGTCATAAAAAAAACATAAAAAGTAGCAGTTTTGAAGGAAGTCTTTGCATCCAGTTCTATGGATTAGCCGGAAACACAGCTTAGCCCTTGAAACCCTGTCTAATACGTTTTAATACACTCCATACCGGTTGCTAACTTGCAAATGCACTCTCCAGTGCCCTTGGGTAAGATCCAAGTACGAAATCTGATCTAATATATCTTCATGGAACCACCGTGGCCTGTCAATTCATTTATCCTGAGCGTAATGCACCTCAAGGCATGTTGTGAAAAGGATTATCTCTTATGCAAGGCTATAAATCGTATGTAATACTGTCAATCCACTAAGAACTGAATTTTTGTTCTTTTTGTATGACAGATTATGCAGTTTCTTGGCTCAAACCTTTGAAAAGTCCAATCAGGTCTAATTAGTATGTATGCTTATGTAAGAGAGCGAAGGAACCGGAGCCAGAAATCTAATCTGGGAAGACAGTTTGAAGCTTCCCAATGATCCCTCAAGCAATCAAGCCTAAACAAAAAGATTACTTGTACTTTATTATGATGATGTGCATCCCGCTATTAAGATTGGTCAAAAAACGAAATTCTGTCAACCCTCATGTCATTCCAAACCCTCTTTCTTTCATCTACGAATCACAAAAATAAAAAACTGGAAAAGTGGAAATCCTCCTTTGGCATTGTATTCCTCAAATCTTATTTGGGAAATCTGAATAAGCACATATTCAAATTTGATGTGCCATGCTAGACATCCGGCTACGAGAAGCAAATGTAATTTGGGCCTAATGGGTGAAGAAGCCAGATTTTTTTAAAGGTTTAAAGGGGGGCGTGACCAAAAAAGTTTGTGAAACCTACCCACAACCCTATCCCTCAACCCCGTAATGAGCATTTATTACCTTTCAACTGATTTTAGCATTTTCCGATGTTTCATTATGGATGAGAAACCTTTTGAAAAACACTTGAAAACGCTAGTTTGTCCATGCTAGATGCCGTAACTAACATCAGATGGCACATTCACAGACCGCACACAGCTCAATGACATTCTGATGCATATTTCTCACAAAATTTATCAATCTGGCAAGTCTTAATCTGATTGGCTGAATTTATGCATCTTCTGGGAGTAAGGGCACACAGTTTTTATCAGTCTGCTTGGAAACGGTCGTGTTTATGATGTTGATACAACAAGAGCCTTTGAGGATGAAGTCATTGAATTTTGAATCACATCTTTAAAGATATTCAATTTGTTTTCAGGCAAACACATAAACTAGATAAACTCATTCCTAAATAAGCAACTAAAAGTTGGTTTTGAGAGTTCTAGCCTTTTTTTTTTTTTGCAAAGAGCACATAGGCCAGAAAAAGCTGATCATTTTACAAACTGGTGCATTTCAAAAAGAAATTATGGAGCGGTATGCCAGGGTGGACAATCAGACCACCAGGTATTTTGGCCAAAGGATTTTTCATTCCTGCTGGTATGTCCACACTTCAGAATTATAGTTGTTGCTAATCAAAAGGATTGGTTGATGAAAAAAAAATTCTCATTAAAAAAACCCATTAAATGTTATTGAACTCACTCCATCATTAAACAAATACAATTATTTACAAATCAAATTAAACCAATGGCATGTAGGCTGTAGCCTTGAATTATTTCTCAATAAGTAGCCTAGACGTTGCTTCAATTGTTTAAGTAAACAAACTGTCAGAAACAAATAAATGATGATTGTTTTTCTTTGTTTCTTGTCAATATTGTTGTTTGACAATAGAACGCAGTGGCTATTTAAATTATGGATAATGGTTTAAATTATTTAAATAATTTTATTGCTCGCGTGCTCATTAAAATAATTATCAGTTAACGAATCCGAAAGAAGAAACGAGTCACTTGGATGAATCAAATGAACCGCAGTTCATCCAAGTCTACATCTGTTAACGGACGCCGTGATGAACACGCATGACGCCACCGACGCAGTATGTGTGGAGGCTGCACTGAGGTAAAAAAAAAGTTATTTATCATGCATTATTCTTGTCAAAACATTCTTAAGTGCTGAGATTAATGACGTCGCGGACGATAGCACATGTTATTCTCTCATTTAAAAAGGAACAGGCTTGCTGTAACTTTCGTTAATAAACGCCATCTTTCAGTTGTTGAAAAGGTCGCCACACTTAAAGGCTTAGTAAAATTACCCGAATCGAAAACATTTCGGCCTAGTGCCTGTTTGAACAAAGTGAATATCAACAAACAGGGTCATTGTTTACATTACACTGAGTAAATAGTGATAAATGCCTTCAAATAAACTGTAGCTGCTAAGTGATATAGGCTACTATTTGTATTTGTGAAGGTAACGTTAGGCCTATTTAGTTTGAATAATTGTGGGCTGATTTGAAAGCACATAGCTACACTGCCTTAAAGGGTTAGTTAATTGAACAATTCTGTCACCATTTACTCACTCTCATGTTCCAAACCCGTAAGTCTTTCGTTCATCTTCAGAACATAAATAAGATATTTTTTAATGAAATGAATGAATGTCTCTCCATTGACCGCTACGTTACACAACGCAACACAACTTAACGCTTCAAAAAGTAAGTTCATAAAGAGATTGTAAACCTAATCCATATGAATTGAACGGTTTAGTCCAAATTTTCTGAAGAGATGATCACTTTATTTGATGAACAGATTGAATTTCGGCTTTTATTCACATAACATTAATCAACTCGCAGTTGCACATCAGTTGTGGTAAACGGAAGCTCATTGGTTCTTCCTGAAGCTAAACATGCTGCGTGACAATGAACCTCATTGGTTCACCTGCGTGAAGTTGGCCCCCCACCCAACGCAAAACATCGTCAAACTATGCTCAATCGTTTGTGCTCCGTTTTGCTGGTTTGTGCTGTAAAAAGTTTCGTTTGTGCTGTTTCTATTTTTTAGATATTAAAAGAATATTTTTAGGTCATTCTGAGGTCACTCAGCCCCCCCACATGCTCCAAATTAACCCAAATAGTCTTGTTCGTTTGTGCTTCGTTTGTGCTGGTTTGTGCGGTACAATTTTCGTTTGTGCTGTGTTGGGTTTTAAAATATGGGAAATTGAATTATAGACGATGACGTCACCAGCCCCCCCACATGCTCCAAATTCACCCAAAATAGACGCAATCGTACGTACTCCGTTTGTGCTGGTTTGTGCTGTAAAAAGTTTCGTTTGAGCTGCTTCAGTTTTTTAGATATTAAAATAATATTAGGTGGTCATTCTGAGGTCACTCAGCCCCCACATGCTCCAAATTCACCCAAAATAGTCTCGTTCGTTTGTGCTTCGTTTGTGCTGGTAAAATTTTCGTTTGTGCTGCGTTGGGTTTTAAAATATCAGAAATCGAATTATAGACGATGACGTCACCAGCCCCCCCACATGCTCCAAATTTACTCAAAATAGTCTCGTTCGTTTGTGCTCCGTTTGTGCTGGTTTGTGCTGTAAAAAGTTTCGTTTGAGCTGCTTTGGTTTTTTAGATATTAAAATAATATTAGGTGGTCATTCTGAGGTCACTCAGCCCCCCACATGCTCCAAATTCACCCAAAATAGTCTCGTTCGTTTGTGCTTCGTTTGTGCTGGTTTGTGCCGGTAAAACTTTCGTTTGTGCTGTGTCGGGTTTTAAAATATTAGACATTCAATTATTGTTGATGACGTCACCAGCCCCCCCACATGCTCCAAATTCACCAAAAATAGTCTCGTTCGTTTGTGCTCCGTTTGTGTGCTGGTAAAATTTTCGTTTGTGCTGCGTCGGTTTTTTAGATATTAAAATAATATTAGGTGGTCATTCTGAGGTCACTCAGCCCCCCACATGCTCCAAATTCACTCAAAATAGTCTCGTTCGTTTGTGCTTCGTTTGTGCCGGTAACATTTTCGTTTGTGCTGCGTCGGGTTTTAAAATATCAGACACTGAATGAAAGAGAATTATAAACGGTGACTTCACCAGCCCCCTACCTGCTCCAAATTTACCCCAAACAGGCTCAATTTCTTTTCTTTTTTTTCTTTTTTTTTTTTACAGTAGGCTAACTACAGTTGAAGTAACAAGGTAAGACCGAAACGGCAAACCAAATATTTATTGAACTGTTATATGTGCGGTTTCAACTTTTAACGGACACTGCGGATCACAGGATGTGTGGAATGTAACACAAACTCCAAGGTAAGTGTTTTTACTGTATATTGTTTTGTTAATAACATAATATAAACATTGTCATAAATACACGCACCACAATCTGTTTGCAGTGTTTATACGCATATATACACAGTGTTTATACGCGTTTATATATATATATATATATATAAATATATATATATAAAACACACATATTACTTAACCAAAACAACAGAATAAAAATAACAATATTAAGCAGCACAACTGTTTTCAGCATTGATAATGATCAGAAATGTTTCTAGAAGCATCAAATTCATAACATCATCATATTAGACTGATTTCTGAAGGATCATGACTTCTGACACGCGTATAACACTGCAAACAGATTGTGGCGCGTGTATTTATGACAATGTTCATATTATGGTTATTAACAAAACCATATACAGTAAGTAAAAACAATTAGCTACCTTGGAGTTTGTGTTACATTCCCTGCACATCCTGTGATCCGCAGTGTCCGTTAAAAGTTGAAACCGCACATAGATAACAGTTCAGTAAATATTTGGTTTGCCGGTTACTTCAACTGTAGTTAGCCTACTGTAAAAAAGAAAAAAAGAAAAGAAAAAAGATTGAGCCTGTTTGGGGTAAATTTGGAGCAGGTAGGGGGCTGGTGAAGTCACCGTTTATAATTCTTTCATTCTGTGTCTGATATTTTAAAACCCGACGCAGCACAAACGAAAATGTTACCGGCACAAACGAAGCACAAACGAACGAGACTATTTTGGGTGAATTTGGAGCATGTGGGGGGGCTGGTGACGTCATCAACAATAATTGAATGTCTAATATTTTAAAACCCGACACAGCACAAACGAAAGTTTTACCGGCACAAACCAGCACAAACGAAGCACAAACGAACGAGACTATTTTGGGTGAATTTGGAGCATGTGGGGGGGCTGAGTGACCTCAGAATGACCACCTAATATTATTTTAATATCTAAAAAACCAAAGCAGCTCAAACAAAACTTTTTACAGCACAAACCAGCACAAACGGAGCACAAACGAACGAGACTATTTTGAGTAAATTTGGAGCATGTGGGGGGGCTGGTGACGTCATCGTCTATAATTCAATTTCTGATATTTTAAAACCCAACGCAGCACAAACGAAAATTGTACCGGCACAAACCAGCACAAACGAAGCACAAACGAACGAGACTATTTTGGGTTAATTTGGAGCATGTGGGGGGGGCTGAGTGACCTCAGAATGACCTAAAAATATTCTTTTAATATCTAAAAAATAGAAACAGCACAAACGAAACTTTTTACAGCACAAACGGAGCACAAACGATTGAGCATAGTTTGACGATGTTTTGCGTTGGGTGGGGGGCCAACTTCACGCAGGTCATTGGTTCTCAGTTCTCACACGTTAAAGGGCACCTATTATGGAATTTTTAAAATTACCTTTCATGTAGTGTGCAACATAGATCTAAGTGAACAAAACATCCTGCAAAGTTTTATATATGAAAGTTTATCGTAAAAAAAGTTATTGTCTCTCAAAAGTATGAGTCGACTCTGAGTCAATTTAATGAATCGTTTTTCCAATAAGTCATTATCCTTTTCATCGTGACGTCAAGAGGAAAAATTAGCAAATTAGCAAACAATAACTGACTGGCTGGGTCATCTGACCAATCACCGCAGATTAGCGTCACGTAAAGGAGGGGTTTGGAGAAATGAGTCGTTGAACGAATCATTTGGGAGTCGGGGAGCAAATCAGGTGAAAATAATTGCATATTATAAGACAACAAAAGTGTTTTTTGTCATTGTATGCATGTAAAACTGTTGTTGGGGACTCCCAGGACAATATTAGGAACATTTTAAATGCTATAATAGGTGCCCTTTAAGTGAACATGCTTGATCTTCCGTTTACCACAACTGATGTGTGCGTTGATTAATGTTTATGTGAATAAAAACCTAAGTTCAATCTGTTCATCAAATAAAGTTATTGCATCTCTTCAGAAAATTTGGACTAAACCTCTTAATTCATATGGATATGATATTTTTTATGAACTTTTTGAAGTGTTAAAGTTGCGTAACTGTCAATGGAGGGACAGAAAGCTCTCAGATTTCATTAAAAATATCTTCATTTGTGTTCTGAAGAACAACATAAAGGTGAGTAAATGATGACAGATTTTAATTTTTTGGATGTTCTAATCCTTTAAAGGTGCCCTAGAATGTGAAATTGAATTTATCTTGGCATAGTTAAATAACAAGAGTTCAGTACATGGACATGACATACAGTGAGTCTCAAACACCATAGTTTTCTCCTTCTTATTTAAATCTCATTTTTAAAAAAACACCCCTGAAAAACAGGCAAATCTCCACATAATACCGACTGTGGCGCAATAGTTGGGATCATTAATATGTACGCCTCCAAAGATTTGCATATGCCAGCCCTCAAGGATCATAGGGAAAATGGCAGATCATGGAAATAAATGCTATGTTCCAGGCTGTGCAGGGGATGTGAGTACTTTTCATACCCTTCCCACAGAAAAGGAATGTCAACAGGCGTGGTTGATGTTTATATATAATCGGATACCGCAACAGTTTAATTCGAAGTTGTTAGTTTGCTCTGTCCATTTCACCACGGACTTGTTTTCGAACCTGGGAGCTGGGATATCAAGCAGGTTTCTCTCAGTGAATAAATTATACACAGAAAGCGATCTAAGAACAATCTTTCCACACAGCGCAGTTTATCTGGACACTTGCCAAACTCGTTATGAAATCAATGATGTACATCATTGTGTTTGCATTGGTGAAAGCATTAGAGAGAGTGCAGAAACTGCATTGCAATGATACGATCTTCTTTCTCGCGATCAACAGACTGTCATCTCCTTAATGGAAATAGATTTAAATACTTCTATAAACATGTCACGATTTGTTTATCTCGATAGCTGTAATAGTATAACGTATAATATCTAGTAAAAGTATTCGAGAGAGTTTCACATGTAATACGTAGCTATTTCATATGCAAGCATGTCAGCCAATCACAGCAGTGGCCGCTTACACTGATTCCCACAGCAGCCAATCACAGCAGTGGCCGCTTACACTGATTCCCACAGCAGCCAATCACAGCAGTGGCCGCTTACACTGAAGTCTCACAGCAGACACGCCCCTTCAAACAGAGTGTTCAAATCAGAGGCTAAAATCAGGCTAGAAAAAATGCCTTTTATTTCTAAATTATGACTATTTTTATGACTATTTTTGATCTAAAAAACATACTAACATTATAAGGGCAACCCAGAAAACATTATAACATAATAAAATAACCCCATTCTAGGGCACCTTTAATATGAATAACATAATAGACAGTGACAGGTTCACTCCAGCTCACTCAATATGCAATTAAATAAGCTGTGCAAATATCTTTGCTAGTACTGGATTTACACAACAATTTAGGTCGTAATCCACATTTTAGATCAGCAGTATTGCTGTGGTTTTAGAAAGATGTTTCTAACTAGGTCTACGTGGGAAGGGTATTAAAGGATAATTCCGGTATTTAACACTTTGAGTCTATTTTTTAGTTTGTTTTGGATGAACTAGAGTGGTGGACTTAGAAATTTTGACGATGGGTCCTGTCTCGACTTTTTGACTATTTTAGGATCGCCTCAGGGCGCTTCAGAATGGCTTTCTACGAGCATACTGAAACATGTCCTAAAACAACACTTAACATTAGTTTCCAAAACTGTGGAACTCACCGAGTGGTTAGTGGTGTAAGTTGATGTTCCAAAACAAGTAGCGTAGCGAAATACAGTTTCTGTCATGTTTTATTTGCCATTTTTTAAAATCCCATTGATGTCTGTTGGAGGACTCAGTGCTCGTTGATATTACTGCGCTACCGGATACCGAAAGGGGTCTGTTTACATTTGGTTGTAGTCTTTTCGCTCGTTCTCCCTCTCTCCGCTCGTTTCTCCGTCTCTCAGAAGGGTAGCGTGAGCAGAGCAACTGCGGTAAAGTGGTTGTCGCCATCAAGTGGTCGGGAGTGTGCTAACGCTTCAGACTCAAATATTGAGCGGAAGTTTATACGCGGTTGTGAGGTATCTGAAAAAATAGTTCCACTAAAGCAAATAACACGGATTGAAAGGATACATTGCGCTGATATATTTGTTTTTAATCATCAACGAACACCACTAACCACTCGGTGAGTTGCACAGTTTTGGAAACTAATGTTAAGTGTTGTTTTAGGACATGTTTCAGTATGCTCGTAGAAAGCCACTCTGAAGCGCCCTGAGGCGATCCTAAAATAGTCAAAAAGTCGAGACAGGACCCATCGTCAAAATTTCTAAGTCCACCACTCTAGTTCATCCAAAACAAACTACAAAATAGACTCAAAGTGTTAAATACCAGAATTATCCTTTAAGCTGTTTGGAGGCCACATGTTAAAGGGTTAGTTCACCCAAAAATGAAAATTAAGTCATTAATTACTCACCCCCATGCTGTACCAACCCCGTAAGACCTTCGTTCATCTTCGGAACACAAATGAAGATATTTTTGATTAAATCTGAGAGGTACATCACTGCTACATAGGCTGCCAGGGAATGAAACTTGACGGCCCCGAAAAGTTATTAAAGAAATCGTTAAAAGAGTCCAACTGACTACAGTGGCTAGATCTTAAGTTTATCGAGCTACGAGAATACATTTTGAGCGCAAAAAACAAACAAAAATAGCGACTCTATTCAAGTATTCTCTTTGGGCCTGGAGATTTCACGCATTGTTATTGCGCAACGCTTCTGGTTGAACGTCACACGCATCGCACACATGACCAGCGTCGACCAATAGTGAGCCTACGTGTGACGTATAACACAGAAGCGCTGCGCTGTTACACTACGCCAACAGCTTAGGAGAAAGACACGGAAGAGAAGAGATGGTCGAATAAAGTCGTTATTTTTTGTTTTTTTTTCGCACAAAAAGTATTCTCGTCGCTTGATAAACTTATAGTGGAGCCACTGTAGGCACATTCAATATTTAAACATTTTCTTTAAAGGTGCCCTAGAATGTGAAATTGAATTTATGTTGGCATAGTTAAATAACAAGAGTTCAGTACATGGACATGTGAGTCTCAAACACCAGTTTTTAAAAAACACCCCTGAAAAACAGGCGAATCTCCACTAGGGCTGGGCGATAAATCGATTTTATCGATTAACTCGAATGTGTAGCTTACGCGAGTTAACGCCGATTTTTTTGAATGAAAATCGGTTTTCTCTTTAACAACCGCCGACGCGCCCATATGGGCTCCCGTAGTTCCGACCGCGCTCAGCGCTTGCCATGATAGAGATACACAAACAACATGGCAAATGAACAAGACCGCGGCAGCAGAAGCACACCCGCCGAAAACATTTACAAACTGAATCTGCAGGGCCGCCAACTCTCACGAGTTCACTGAGAGACACGCAATTGTCACTTTTTACACGCTCTCACACACACACATCCATTTCCTCACGCAGAGAAACATCGTGAAGCAAAGAGGACACTGACACCGACATACAAGACAGAGCAGGCTACTGTTGATATGAAACAGATTCTCGGCTCTCAGATTCTGTTAATTTTATTACGAAATTCAAACAATAAACACCGTTTTGGCGCTTGTAAATGTGACGTGAAAGATCGCTGACAGATCTCAGTTCAAGCGGCACATGAACCGATCATCTGTTACTCTTCACTACTAACTTACCCAAATGTAGCTAATAAAATCAATCGATCAGTGTTTTTCAACCGCGGAAAGATGTCCATAAAACAGCTGGAGAACAACATGTGTCACGTAACGTTACATTTACCTCAGGAATGACTTTTAATGACCCATAGCACGCATGTTAGTTGGACTTAAAATAATTGCTATAGAGAGGAGTATTTGGCTAAATATGATAACTATATTACACATTTATTATATTTTACCTATATCATTCAAATATTATAACATTGTTTGTTATTATAAAAAACGCATTATGTTTAATTTGAGTTAGTTTTAACCTTTAATAATACCAGCTGACAGGGCTCTGTTTACAGCATTAGGTGATTTATTTTTGGAGAACAATTAACATAACACATTAACATATCTACTGTACTTAATATTTATCAAAAGGAATTGATATTGAATCAATATCAGAATCAAAATCACATGAATTGAATTGAAATTGTGAAATTTGTGTTAAGCAATTAATAAAAACAGTAGCATACCAGTCTTTATGCATGTAAACATTGTGTTTACATAGTTAATAAACTTGATAAAATGATGTTTAGTTACCAAATAATTTGACAATCACAATAAACTTCTTGTGATGCAAGTTTTTTTTTCTTTACACATCCCCCCCAATCCACCCATTTTATGTTATGTTACATTTACACTAGGCTATTTACAATGACAGGACCCTCTGGTCTTTTTGGGTTGTTGTTTCTGATTGCACTTTAATCCAGATAATATCCCAGAAGGGAATATCAAAACAAAATAAAGTAAAAACTTGTTTTGAACAATTTCTTTGTCATCTGAGGATTGATTTTAAGTAGGGAGAGAAAAAAAATCGATTTAAATCGTAAATCGGATTTTTTGTCAAAAAATCGGGGATTTTTTTTAGGCCATATCGCCCAGCCCTAATCTCCACATAATACCGACTGTGACGCAACAGTCGGGGATCACGCCTCCAAAGATTTGCATATGCCAGCCCATGTTTAATGCCATGCGGAACTGCGCAACCGAGTCATCGGAGCAAGCGAGGATCAGAAAGAAAATGGCAGATCATGGAAATAAATGCTATGTTCCAGGCTGTGCAGGGGATGTGAGGACTTTTCATACCCTTCCCACAGAAAATAAATATCAACAGGCGTGGATGATGTTTATATATATAATCGGATACCGCAACAGTTTAATTCGAAGTTGTTAGTTTGCTCTGCCCATTTCACCACGGACTTATTTTCGAACCTGGGACAATATCAAGCTTCTCTAAGCGTCTCAAACTGAAGAAGGAGGTAATTCCAACTATATTCCCGCAACCGATAAGTAGTGATTTTATTTATTATTAATTTACACTGTGTTAGATCCAGCGCAAGATCCTAGTACAGTAACAAATAGCAAACTCCAAGTAACGAGCATACATCTCAGTGAATAAACTATACAGAAAGCGGTCAAAGAACAATCCACACAGCGCGAGTTTATCTCTCTTGCCAAACTCGTTATGAAATCAATGACGCTGTTACACTGCACAATGAAGCTTTTACTGTATGTCATCGTTTGCATTGGGATTTTATGTGATGGAAATAGATTTAAATACTTTATAAACCTCTCACGATTCGTTAATCTCGATAGCTGTAATAGTTAAAACGTATAACAGCTGTAGTATTCGAGAGAGTTTCACATGTAATACGAAGCTATTTCATATGCAAGCATGTCAGCCAATCACAGCAGTGGCCCGGTTACACTGAAGTCTCACAGCAGACACGCCCCTTCAAACAGAGTGTTCAAATCAGAGACTAAAATCAGGCTAGGAAAAATGCCTTTTATTTCTAAATTATGACTATTTTTGATCTAAAAAACATACTAACATTATAAGGGCAACACAGGAAACATTATAAAATAATAAAAAAAAACATTCTAGGGCACCTTTAATGACTTTCTGGGCCGTAAAGTTTCATTCCCTTAGGCAGCCTATGTAGCAGTGATGTACCTCTCAGATTTAATCAAAAATATCTTAATTTGTGTTCTGAAGATGAACGAAGGTCTTACGGGGTTGGTACAGCATGAGGGTGAGTAATTAATGACTTAATTTTCATTTTTGGGTGAACTAACCCTTTAAAATATGAGGTATCGTCAACACTGAAGATGTTTGTGGGAAACGTCTGCAGTTCTGTAAGTCGGACCAGGAACGAATAGCCTGTCTCCTTTCATGTCACTCCACAAAGGCCACTTGATAAAAACATCACATGATATAATAATCATCATCAATAGAGAGAAGTTGTGCATGACAATTTTTCCCTCTTATGTGATGTCATCACAAAAGGTTTGCTTAAATGCACTACCGGTCAAAAAAGCCTTGAATATTGTGAAATATTATTACATTTTAAAGTAAGTGTTTTCTATTTGAATATATTTTAAAATATATTGACATTCTCGCAGTGGAATACATTACAGAGCAAAAGAGGATGTTGACAACTTGCCGACAGCTTTCAAATTTCGTCTTTTAAAAAAAAAGAAATTCAAACAATACAGTTTTGTGTCTCTTTGATGTGTTGTGACATATTGTAAAGCCGCATGTGAACCGGTCATCTCTTACTAGTTATAGCATGGAATTATCATTAACAGTTCTTATTATTAACAATGTTGAAAAAAGTTTTTGCTATTTAATATTTCTGTGTTTTTTTTTTCAGGATTTTTTGATTTCAAATTTTTATAAATTTCAGGATTCTTTTGGATTTTAAAAGGACAGCTACTTTTAAACTATACACTATATATACACTAATATCTCGGATAGGATTTTTTTATATATATAATTTTAAATCCTAACCCAGATGGATAGTAGTGTATCGCGATTTCCACAAAAATATTAAGCAGCAAAAACTCTGTTTTCAAAATTGATATTAATAAGTTGTTGTTGTTTCTTGAGCTTCAAATCATAGGGCCCTATAAAATACGTTTTATTTTTTCCCAAATTCCGTTTTATTTTTTCCCAAATTCCGTTTTTTCCGTTTTAATTTTTGCAAATTCCGTTTTTTCCTTTTTAATTTTTGGGAATTCAGTTTTTTTTTACCCTTTACTGTTATTTTAGTTGTAAAAAGAGTGTGCTTTTAATGTTAATGATTAAAATGTACACAAAATAGGCATTTACTCTTAAAATGACAAATACTGCATGATCCAACATAACACTGCACTCCAAGTAGCCTACTTCAAGTAACAACAAAATATGGTTATGAGCTTTAAACTGTCCTGTAAAATAAATTATATTAGTTTATATATATGTCACACTCTAGCTGCGTCCTAATATGCATACTATCCATCCTAATAGTATGTGACATTAGTAATTGTCAATACTATTTCGGGCATAGTATGCACATTGGGACGCAGCTTCTGTCTCTCTCTCGTGCACTGTCGTGTGCGCTCACGGACACACTCGGTCTCTCTTGCGCGCACTGTCGAGCGCTCTCTCGGACACACTCGGTCCTCTCTCTCGCGCTCTCGACTCGGAGACACACACTCGGTCTCTTTCTCGGACACACTCGGTCCTCTCTCTCGCGCTCTCGACTCGGACACACACACTCGGTCTCTTTCTCGGACACACTCGGTCTCTCTCTCGCGCTCTCGACTCGGACACACACACTCGGTCTCTTTTTCGGACACACTCGGTCTCTCTCGCGCGCTCTCTCTCGGACACACTCGGTCTCTCTCTCGCGCTCTCTCGGACACACTCGGTCTCTCTCGCCCGCGCTCTCTCGGACACACTCGGTCTCTCTCGCCCGCGCTCTCGGTCTCTCTCTCGCGCTCTCGACTCGGACACACACATTCGGTCCGGCACCTCATAGACAGACGTGCACGGAGGGGATGTTGTGTGTGTGTGCGTCAGTGCGTGCGTGCGTGTGCGAGTCTCTTAACTTTTTCGCAGACGAAAGCAGAGCCGTGGAGAGCCGCTTCGCCATGCTTTCAGTGGAAACGCGGCTATTGGTTTGATGCCGTCATGAGCAGAAATGACGGTTGTGTCGCCCAGATTTGCTTCCCCGACTGCATTTTCCCCAGACATACGTTCTTCTCCCACACAAAAACCGAATTTCATTCCAAATATGTAAAATTCCGCGAAATTCCGCGTTAATACTAGATTCCGCGTTAATTGGCCAATTCCGCGATTCCGTGATCGCGGAAATTATAGGGCCCTAAAATCAGCACATTATAATTATTATTATTTTTGAAGGATCATGTGACACTGAAGACTGTAATAATGATGCTGAAAATTCAGCTTTGCTACACAGGAGTAAATTACATTTTTTTTAAAGTGTAATAATATATCACAATATTACTTTTTCAGAAATCTGAATTATAACAAACTTTTGAATGGTAGTCATATTTTTCCTGATTTGTGCGTTACGAAAAAAAAGCATATGGCGTTCTTGCAGGGCTGGAAAGTCCCTTGATATCAAGCATTTTTTCTCTCAAAGGGTTGTTTTTTTGGAAAGCAAAATATTTACAAGAGAGAATTTCTCAAGCACGCAGATTGTTTCTGTAAAGGAAAGTGCTCTCTCATTGTGATTCCCATTGCTACAGATTGTCTTTTCATTTAAAGTGCAGAATCCCAATTTTATATCCCACACATTCCTTCCCAAATGGGAAATCCACAATCCAATCTATATGACCTATTTGTGTACCTCGATAAGGTACATTTGTCTTCATTCTGCAGTCTGTCTTTGCAAGCATGCTTCATGCATGGTTTGTGTCCTGCGACCTCTATATGAATGCCCAGATAGTGATCAGTGATCTGAAAGTTCAATGTTCTTGTTTGACCTGGTTTGATGTCATTGTTGTTGAGCTCTGGATGTTGTGTTCTCTTGGTGGGATGACGAAAGAGTCTGTGAGACTGAAGCTCTGTCAGCTCGACTTCAGGGAGAGAATATTGAAAGCATTTCTGCCTGCTTCTTGGCATATCCGCTAATGTGTGCTGATGCAAGACAGATGCATTTAAGGATGCTTTTAGCAAGGGGACCATTATGTGATAAATACAAACGCATTGCTTGCTTACACGCATGATATATGTGAAATTAGGCCTGCCAATGCAGTATGCAGTATTAAAAGTGCAATTAATCATGCATCTGTTTAAAAAATAAAACAGCCAGTAATATATCGATTTAAGTTTCATGAATCTTTACTTTACTAGGCCTACTTCTAATTTGACTGAAAGTAGTGAAATCTTGTGGTTTGAGTCAGATGTTGATTCAGGAATGCTCTGACTCATTCAGTGAGTTCATTTAATAAATGACTCATTAGAATGATTCAAACAATTCTAGTTTGTTTTAAAGGGATAGTTCACCCAAAAATGAAAATTCTGTCAGTAATTTCTCACCCTCATGTTGTTCCAACCCCGTAAGCCCTTCGTTCATCTTCGGAACACAAATCAAGATATTTTTGATTAAATCTGAGTGCTGGATCACTCCTCCATAGGCTTCTAAGGGATTGAAAATGTCCTGCCCCAAAAAGTTATTAAAGACATCGTTAAAATAGTCCAAGTGACTACAGTGGCTCAATCTTAAGTTTATCAAGCGACGAGAATACTTTTTGTGCGTAAAAACAACAAAAATAACGACTTTATTTCAACTTCATTTCCTTCTCTGTGGGCCTCGAGTCAGTTCATAGTGGACGCTGGTCACGTGTAATAGCGTAGTGCTTCATCACACACATGACCAGCGTCGGCCAATAGTGAGCCTACGTGTGACGTACAACACAGAGGCTCTATCACACTACGTGTACTGACTCGAGGCCCACAGAGAAGGAAATGAATAGTTGAAATAAAGTCGTTATTTTTGTTGTTTTTTGCGCACAAAAAGTATTCTCGTCGCTTGATAAACTTAAAATTGAGCCACTGTAGTCACTTGGACTATTTTAACAATGTCTTTAACTTTTCAGGGCTGGCAAGATTTAATCAAACATATCTTAATTTGTGTTCCGAAGATGAACGAAGTTCTTATGGGGTTGGAACAACATGAGGGTGAGTAATTACTGACAGAATTTTCATTTTTGGGTGAACTATCCCTTTAAGGCCCGTTCACACCAAGAACGATAACTATATTAGCGTCCACATGAACGTGCAGTATCTTTAAGTGTCAGACGACCCCCCCCCCCCCCCCCCCCCATGTCGTTCCAAACCCGGCAGTCTTTCGTTCATCTTCGGAAACACAAATGAAGATCTTTTTTCATTGAAAAAAGGCCTTCATCTTGATTGGCCTTCATCTTGATTTCGATGTGTGACATTGACAGTCTACGCAACTGACACTTTGACGCTTCAAAAAGTTCATTAAGAGATCCTAAATCGAACGTGTGCTAAGGTTAGGCCTCAAGATCCTCAAAAACACGATACTCTTCAGCAATTACAGTGCAGACACTGTGAAAGCGCTAGATCAGGTCAGTAAAGATGAGATGAACCAACAAATCAATTACTGCGTTGTGTTTTTGAATTTCTACAACAAATCTCATTGTGCAAGCAAGAGCCAAAATGTGGAGTCTGTACAGCTGCCTCTAGGACAGTCAAGCGTTACATCAGGCTTTGTTAATAGGCGTTGCTAGACTAGACAAAAGCAGTGTCATTGAGCTAGAGAATACAATTTAAACATCATTGTCTGCAGCATTTTAGTAATCAATCCACCATGTTCATGTGACTCAGAGCAAGTCTCCAAAATCAGGAACAGCTTCAAGTGCAAATGAGCATGTCAGCATTTCATCAAACACACTAAAGCAAGCCGCAAAATCCCCTTTCACAGCAAATGACCGACAGAATTGACTGTTTCCTATTGTTTTAAAGAGTCCAAAATGTGGTCACAAGACCCTCGTTCCGGTGATGTCAGTGGCTCGTCTGAAAATCTAAACAACACTTCTAATGCAAACAGCCTTTTTCTGCTATTGCATATTGATTTAAAACAAACGGGAATGGGAAAAAGGAAAAGGGTGGAAAAGGACAAATCAAAGTGAATGGGGGTTGTTCATGTGCTTTCTAAAATGTATTAAACTTCTAAATCTTTAACACAAAAAATGTGACCATAAAGGAATAGTTCACCCCAAAAATGTAAATTGTGTCATTATTTATCCAAACTACTCTTCTGTGAAACACAAAAGATGAGTTTTTGAATGTTATATTGGCCACATTTTTCAATATGATTGATTACAATGAAAGGGTACTGGATCTCTCAAGCTTACACTAAAAGCATCATAAAAGTTGTGCACTATATTAAACATCTTTAGAAGTTTTGTGTTACAAAAAAACTATTTTTTAATGAAAATCTTATTCGCCTTTGCACTTTCTGTTAGACTTCATGAGAAAAGTAATGATGTCTGATTCATCAATGCATACTTTTCGTGTGTCAGAACATTCCAATGATTCACTTCATGAATGATTCATTCATGAATCTCACGTTTACCCCACTGACACAGTCATATTCATAGTTCATGAATCACACTGACCTCTTTTATTACTCTTTTATGCTGTTTTTGATGTTTGACGGCTCCAGTCCCCATTGACTTTCATTATATTGAAATGAAGTAGGCTATTCTTCAGAACACACCTTTTATGCTCCATGAAAAGTCAAATGGTTTTGAAAAAACATGAGGATGATTAAATTACAGTGTGTTCATTTTTGGATGAATCATTCATTCATATAAATGGTTAGCATTTCTGGCTTTATAGATTCCACCTGTGCACGATTTTCCTCTGTATACATGCTGGCATATAGAACCGAACTACTGTAATTGTTCCCAGCATCTTCCTCTTGCCGCTTTACTATTACGCTGTTGTAGATCTGGCCTCTGGTTTGTTTTACAGCTCTACATCCCCATACAGCCACCTCAAAGCATGCAACATGACGGCATTATGACGGATTACCCGCAAAACTCTGTCATACACAAACCCGCAGCTCAACCCCTAGTCCTGCTCATTTATTTTCATGCTGAGAAGTGGGAATACATTTCATCACTTTTCAAAACCATAATATATATATGTAGGGTGTGTGATATTGACAAATAACAGTTTTTAAGATATTTTCTATCACGATAATTAGACAATATTTTGCTGAGTGTGTAGGCATGTGCCGGTATCAAATTTTCATGCTGCGATTGATTGAGCTTTTATCACGGTATACGGTATTATCACGATATTTTATTTACATAAGAGAAACAGATGGATTGGGGGGGGGGATCTAAAAAAAACAACTTGCATCACAATAGGTGTAATTGTGATTGTCAAAACATTTGGTAACTAAACAGAATTTTATTAAGTTTAGTGACAACATGTTACAATGTTTACATACAGTGACTGGTAGGCTACTGTTTGTATTATTGCTTAACACAATTTTCACGATTTCAGTTCAATTCTTGATTTGATTTTAATCTCATTTGTATAAATATTAGGTAGGCTACAGTAGATAGCCTACATGTACATTTTTCTCAAGAAAAAATATATCTCACATAATTCTGTAAACATACAGAAAGCCCTATCAACTGGTATTATTAAAGGTTAAAATTAACAAATTAACGGTTGATGGAAAACAAGCAAATGCGCATTCTAAAAATCTAAATTCGGATCTATTATTTTTCACGGTATTTTGAAGTGCCCGCGAGTTTTTGTGCTGGTAACTTGGCTGGACTTCCAAAGCTTTTCATATTCTTCAAAATCTGTACGGTGGTCAGTCTACAGCAGTGGCATCTTATATCATGAATCATGAAATGAGTAATTTTATTTCATGATAACAATATCACAATATAGCCTAATTATTTTTGCTTTAACTGGGCTTGACGGTTCCTTTTTTCCCAAAAATCTGTAGGGACGCAACTAACAATTTTTGGTTAGCTAAAAATTTGGTGCATCCCTATTATGAGGCAAAATTTGCCCCCTTAAACTGATTTCCAGGGGAAACCCTTTCTACCCTTATTAGATGTAGCCTATGCATCATCTTTTGTCAAATTCTTATAAATTTATTTAGAATAAGACATGTATAGGCTCATTAGGCTGTTGCAATCAAATTGGAATCAATATCAACAAAATACATTTTTGCACAGTAGTGACACAGAAGCGGCATCTGAAGCACCATTCAGATGTATTTGCACTGCAATTACAAATGCATAAATAATGCTATGAGATTAATAAATAATTTAATATTGATATAGGATTTTTTTAAAAAAATGAAATGCATTACATATAAAGTAATATATTATAATATATATAATATAATATAATAAATATAAGCTTAAACTGTCAGTTGGTGGCGGCAAGTGATGACTTAATGAAGTCATTGAATCATTTATTCAACTGATTTGTTTAAAAATGCTGATTCATTCAGGACGAAACACCTGTGTTGCTTAGAGATGCACAGCAGCAAATACACAAGTTTTATGAACTAAATCACAAACATAACTAATCTAAACATACACATTTGCACAATCACACATACATGAGTGACCGGATGAAACCGTAAACAGGGAATGAAGCTATGGAAAAGATTCATCTAACTATGAAAATAACCATCAGCTTTTTCAGAGCACTTCATTAAAAGTATACTTGCATGGCCTTTGCAGTGAAAGCATTTAGTGAAGTTTCTGAAGAAGGGTTTTAATGGTTCCATAAATTTTACAAAAAACGATTTTTTCTGTATTGAAGAAATGATGAACTTGCATGGTTTGTTTGACTCTGTTCTGGTTGAAAGTTCTCTCTCTCTCTCTCCATGAGCACATGGCTGGAATGCAGACTGTGGCCTGTTGGCCCTGGGCCGGAGAGGCCATGCAGAGCCACCAGAGAAGTCAAAGAGTTGATGGTTGGAGTTGCGATGGACTTCTTCTGCGTTGAATGAAGAAATTGTGCCAAACTCTTGATGTTTTCCTTGGTTCTGTTGTGGTTGAGAGAGTCCTCCTCTCTCTCCTGAATGAGCACATGGCTGGTTGTAAGTCAAGGCCTGCTGCCCTGTGGCCTGGTGCCACGCAGGTCAGCAACCTGAACGTACAGAGAAGGCCAAGAGAGGGAAGGGCTTGTGTAGAGGCAATTTTAAAGCCTGAGAATGGGTTTTAAAGCTTATTTGTTAAATGTAACAGATAGTTATGTGTCTGATTGTCGCAGTCGTTACAACGTCAACGTGATCACCAATGAGTGGATCTCTGAGCTGCTGTGAGTGAGTGAGTGGAGGCGGGGCTAATTTGCATATTCATAGAACCACGTATACTAAATGAGGCAAGGGTCTAGAGTTACTGTCAAGCTATGTTAAAGGCCCCCTGAAATCAAAATTTATGTTTTTTTAGCTTTTAGTATGAGTATGTTAGGCTTAAGGTTATGAATAAGCTGGTGTGTTCCAAACCAATGACAAAATTTATATTTAGGAGATATAGGCATTCAAAACTTACAGTCCCAGACTTCCGCTAATCACAGATTTTTCCGTCACCATGGAATTTAGCTCCTCATCACATCTTCTATCCACTCTAATGCTCTCTAGAATCTAAAGCTCCGCCCCCTATGCTATAAACACCACCTGGCCCAAGCTACCATCGTTGACACGTCGCGGAGCAATATGGGTTTTTGCCAGGGTCGATATTGTCCCCAGGGCTTTTTTTAAACAACTCGCTGGACGGATGTAGCCTAATACAAATAAATAAAACATCTCCAGTTAACTAGCAGGGCATTCATTTTGTTTGTTTGTCAAATAAGAGCCGTTCTAGTGCTGAATCTTATTCGGTTTTGATGAGAAAAAAAATCCTCCCCCCACACACCTGTCCTACCCACTTTTTAAAACAAAATTACACCACTGGTTTGAGATACGTGTTCGGTTGCTCAAATGCTCGAGTTTTATTCAGGTTTCCAACTGTACGTTGGTTAGGAATGAAATGGCTAGAATTTATTCACAACTCTACTATTGAATCCGACGTGTCATCGGCACTCGGATTCACTGCCATGTCGCTGTCAAGTGTGACTTGCAGTCTGTGAGGTAAACTAAACACTATTGGCTATTTGAAAAGGGGCAAGCTGTGCGTTCCAAGGCAATTCAGTGGGCCTTTAAGGCATGAATTTTTTTTCCAAGGAAAAAACTTTTAAATATTTATTTTTGGTAATTTTAAGGGATACAATTATTGACTACAGGGGGACTTGACTATGTCAATATATTCAGGTCTATACTAGGGCTGTAACGATACGCGATATGCAAACCGAAATCGCGATACTAAGATCCACAATCCTGTATCGCGGTGTGAGAAGGCAGAATCGCGACACACCCCTTCCAACTCCCAGAGTTATCCTTCCCTTCCAGATCCAATGCTACCACATCTTCAAATTACCATTAGTATTATTTGAAGTTAACATTATAAAATACGTAGACCTACATCACAAAACTAGTTGAGGATAAATTAAAATTAGGCCATTTCAGCGTTATGGACGTGACATTTGCAGTCAAAACATGAAATATAAATGCATTTAATGCCACTATATTGAAACTTTTGTTTATATATCCATACTCCCTTAATAAAGGAGTCCAGACATTAGAAAAATATAAGTCTACACATGCATTTTATATTTAATATGAGGGAAATACACATGCGTTACCGGACGTGACACAAAACATTGCAAAATATTGTTTTAGTAATTCTGTGAATTGACCCTTCGCGTGGAGCTTGATTGACAGGTGTTCTGACCAATCATACTTCGCCATTCGCCATTTTGTCGGACAAAGCAGTCAGGAGAGTTAGTAGATTAACATGGGAGGATTTGAATTTGAAAAACTGAATATACTGGCGCCTTTCCGTGGTTAAAACAACATTCATTCTTATGTTAATTCATGTTTATTTGATGCTATAAATGAACTAGAAGGAAGAGATGATCGGATCATGAGCAGCTTTAACTGATGCTCTACAGCGATCTGTCACGACACATTAAAGAGCCCCAAAACGGTATTTATTGTTTAAATTTCTTTCAAAAAATGACCACATTTGAAAGCTGAGACTTTGTTTAATATGCTTAATATCAAAAGTAACCGAAAAGTAACCTGGTCTGTCCTGTCTGTCCGCGTGTTGTCAGTCTCCTCTCTGCTCCGCGATGTATTTTTCACTGTGTGAGAACATGGTGAGAGCGTGAGAGCGGCGTAGCTTGTCGGACATAGCGACAGTAACTAAGGAGGGCGGGTCTTTGAGAAGGGTCAATTACACTGCACAAACCAAAAAGTAATACTATCCTACCCACCGGATGAAGAAGGGTTGGTTCTCCCCAGAACATAAAATATTCTTTTATTTTTCGTATTCGCATTTATGAGGGAAAAAACAATGTTACGGACGTGACAGTTCTCGGAAGCGGCACTAAAGCTTTCACAGAGACCTCAAACAGAAAGCACAAAGCCTTTCTTTAAAGTGAATTTCGTTTTGTATTAATTGTATCTTAATTTTAATCAATGTTTCATCAACCAATTACCTGGATTTAATAAATAAGAAGTAAATATAGCAGACAATAGCGGGGTTTTTCCTGGCTCAAAATGAGGCGGAGGTGGTAAAATTGTAACATTAGGGGGGTCAGGGGGCATGCCCCCCCGGAGAAAATTTTGTACATTTTAAAGATAAATTCATTAATCTGGTGCACTTTGAGTCACTCGAATCTGTTGTTAAAAATAAATAATAATCCACCCGCCAACCACCCATATTCTTTGATTTAGATATCTGCATCTGATCATCACATTACAATTATTCAATTAAGCATGATAATATGGTAACATATTACACAATTAACATTTATTTAAATTAAAAGTTCTTCTTTTGGCAAAATTACATTTTCTTTATAGCCTAAACAGAGGCTTTACTCCCTTTAAACTTATTGTCAATGTTTCATTTTTGAAAACACTCTTATCGGAATAATTTTTGTACCTTTATAAAGGGCATTTTCCCCCTAATTTTATTTAATGTATGCTCTAAATTTCATTTAAAATTCTTACATTTTATCAATACATTCAATTAAAAATAATAAGACACTAGGCTGTTACCAATCAAATTAAATAATTTACATTGAAAAATTATAACTATATTAAATGAGATTATTTTGAATATTTTTTGAATATACAAGGAATGTTGAAAAGAATGATACTTTGAAACTAAACCGCCAGTAGGAGGGGGCAGGCGGCCGTCTTAATGACAAGTCATTGAGTCATTAATGTAAACGATTCATTCAAACGGCTGATTGATTCAGAATGAGACGGTTTAATAATGGGCAATTGAATCTTTGACTCAAGCGATTAGTTCAAAACGCTGAATGATTCAGTAATGAATCATGGATGAGTGTTGCTGTGAGACGCGATATGGTTCTGTTGTTTGGAACTATTTTCGCTGCTAAAACAGAACAAAAACAGTCTAAAAATGTAAGTAACTTACTTTAAACTATTTGTTTATTGAACTGTTATGAAATTAATATCTCGGTTTCAATCGTGATGGCATTCAGGAAAACAGCACTCTGGTCGTGTGTATAGCCTATATATTGTTTCTTAACTATAATTAATGTTATAAATAACTGCGCGAGACTCAACAGCGCAACTTTGTTTCCGTCCGTACATTAGGTACCATGATGGGAGTTCCGTGTCTTTATTACACTCATTTAGCTGTCATCCACCCTCGATTGAATGGAATGTTTTTATTACTCGGCCCGCTCGACCCGCGGATTATGATCCGTGCAGCACTATCGGTTAGAGAATGGATGGACACAAGCGGGAATCGCGACAGAACTGTCACGGTGGATAAAGTGTATATGAGCACGTGACTGTCTGTCCGAGTTTTGTCGGGAGGCGGAGGCGGCACGAAATTTGACGGAGGCGGCCGCCTCATAATTGTCTATGCAGGAAAAACCCTGCAATAGATAATCACAACACGGAGGCACCGGCGCGTGAACTGGAGCTCGTCTGATAAATGAACCAAAACTCAGCGTATAAGGTAGCCTACTTGCCTCATATACCTGAGAAATAGTCCTATATCTATATTGAAATGTCTACTTTTAAACAGAACAATTCAAAACGAAAGAAAACAGACTGCTCTTATCTCTCTGACGTGTTCACCACTGGACGATCGCGAGTCAGCATCGTCAACTTCATCTTTCCAGCCGAGTGAGCTGACACTGACAGAAAACACTTGTTTTTTAATAAACAATTAAAATCTCTCCTTGCTATATTTGACATATTCATAATCATTACTTTTGCCGGTTCTTTGTGACAGCTTTTAGGTCCTTTATTGGCAGCGCCACCCTTACATGTTACTTGTCAGCACCAAAAACATGGAGATTTTTTTAGTCAATCGCCACAACCTATTTGATATTCTATAATTAAATCGTGTAGTCGACAAGCCCACACAATTTGCGCATATCTTATGGCACCATCCCGAAATCAATTTAGTTGGAGCACAGAAAACAACCTAAAACCAGCAGCCTACACTGCCTAGTTTAGTTTAATAATTTGCATAGTTAATATTGTTCTTTTGTGTTCAGTAATACAGTTTTTTTCAAATGTTATTTAATACAGATATTTTTTTCCTCGCTTTTTTTCACCCCCAAGCCCCGCCCCAGTGATAGAATCGTGATACGAACCGAATCGTGGGTCAAAAATCGTGATACGAACCGAATCGTGGGTTTGGTGTATCGTTACAGCCCTAGTCTATACTCTTAAGACATGACTCTAGCCCCTCCATTGTAACTATGGGATTCTTACTCTGTCTTTAGTTTGTCCTCTTTTGCCCCTCTTCTTGTCCTATCTCCGTCTCTTTTCTCACTGTTTTTCTTTGATTACACTGTTACATGCTCTAGAGCCAGTCCAAAGTGCACAGCAGAACTTCCTCTTCAGCAGACTAGACGATTGATAAATGATGTGGACTGTCCAGCTGGTTTCTTTCCAGATGGAATCAAACAGCTGAGGAACATGGGATTTGCAGCCTGGCTGTAATAATGACTTTTAGCAGTAATGTCTGCCCTGACTGATGATACACTGGTGCCCAGATACAAACCTCTGACAAAACCCTTCTGGCCAGATCGGACCTCAAAACATGCGCTGACTGTCTGCCACTGCCTATATCTCAGGTTGTCTCCTTTTCCCTCTCAACACTCTCTTCATCACCTGGTCGTCCACCTTCCCACAGGAAAGTTTTGTTGCTCATATGGGTTGATCTTTCATAGCTCAGAATACTTGTAGTGGCACAAAGTGGAATTGCAAAAACAGTTTTTTCCCCTGTGGCTCGAGTGCCCACATACGTACCCTGATCCTCTCCAAGTGTTTTACCGTATTCCCGGCTGGATGCTGCAAATGTGTTGCTGTTTATCGAGTGCAGTAAAACTTTGGCATCCGACGTCACATCCCTCTGGGTGTATGGTGTCTATAAATAAGTGAATAAATAAAAACACGCTTCCATACTCTATCCGAGAGCAACCCAAGGATCTGCTCAGTTCTGGGTCCTATAATGGGACAGATGTGTCTATTTTTGGGCTTTGTGCTCTTTGTTAATTATTGGAAGCCCCTCAGACTGCTTACTTGTAGCTATTCTTCAATTGTTTCCAAGTGGCCCCGCTTTTTACACAGTCCCACGACTTTTCAGAGGACCGTTTTATAAAGAAAACTTCAGTATTGTTGCTCTTGCTTCTTCATAGCCTTGTTCGGAACGTATCAACTTACTTTGTCTAAACACAGACTTGGGAAGGACAGAGACGGGTTATCATTTCGATGGGGGTCAGGGTTAAGTGGGACAGACGGCCCATTTCTGTGTAATGTTGTGCAGTGCTACAGCTCATGTGGCTGTACACTGTCATCGGTCTCGTACAGACAGCTGTAAAAAGATGTTTCTACAGACAAGTTAGCTATTGCTTAAATTCACAGGGAATTTTATAAACTTTGGATGATGATTATGTCTGATTTGAGTGTTTAACTCTAAAGGCCATTGCACACTGGTGCTTTTTAGTGAATCAAAAACACACAGCATGACCAGTGTAGTCCAATTCTCAAACAAATGGTTCTTATAAGCTGGTTCAATGAATGAATGACATATGGTACCACGTTTTAAATGATTTTAGTAGTTTTATTTAATATATAGGCCTAGTTAGAATCAGTCGTTGGATTACATTGACGGCGCTTATAAAATAATGGGAAAAGTCATTAAGTCTTGTTGTAAACATCTTTCACAAGAATTGTTTTAAACCTAGATTTGTTGAAATCTGAAATGTCATCAATTGGAAACAAAATTCATAAGTTTTTTCCAAATATTTACTCCTCAAAAGTACTAAAATCGTTAATGGAACAATTACAAGGAATCAGGACCAAAATTCCACACTATTTTCATTGCTGTCTACGGAAAGTTTATTTTCTGTAAATCCCAAATGTGTGCTTCTGGGAAATCTTGTACGTAACATTCATAAATCAGGCCACAGGAATGTCTATCAAGGAAAGAAATAGTCTATTTTAATCCCAAGTCTCCATTTATTCTCCTTATAATCACATGGTACTCTGGGAGACCCAATTGAGACGTAAAATTGAGTTCTCATTTGTGACTTTTCCTTTCCTCTGGCTTGTTGTGTTTGTGATAGTTCATCAGGCATTTCCTGGACTTCCTGGTTTCTTGGCCCAGTACAGCTGTGCAGTCCACCTGCTCCGCTTGGAGATTAAACTCGCTTTCCCAGGACTTCTGGAGTCAATTAAGCAGCCCGAAAACCCAGAGCTGAGGTGAATTTAGATGCAACTGTCTGCCGAATGGAGAAAAAGCTGCCAGCGCTGCACTGAAAGGTACTTATAAACGGTACCAGAATTCAACAGTCACACATTCACATCCTTGTTGGTTCGACACAAGCCAAGGCAGAGCTGAGGAAGCTGGCGGACAGCCATGTTGAATCAGTGATTCATTGTATAGGTATAATGCATTGGAGATGAAATGTGGTATTTTCTGCTCTTTGTGTATCTGTCTTCACTATGTGGGCTAGTGACAAGGGGAAAGTCTTGTGAGTCACTCATGGGAAAAGTACCATAACATTCTAAAATAGGATTACAAATGCTGTTTTTGGCATGGAGCAGCAGGTGCGTTAATGCGCTGTCAGGGACTTTGCTCATGTACTGTTCTTCTGTCTTCTATCACCCACAGGCTCGCTGAGTGTCATCTGTAATCTGTGTTGATATACAGTAGGATCTGCTGTCTATAGTTTAGCAGGTAACATTTCCAGATAAGGCCGTCCATTAGTGTGGTCCCATAAAATACAATAATAAATGGCCATTTCTTATTTATTCTAAGGTTTCATTCAACTGCCTAAGGCACGCTTGAACCAACACTGGAAAAAAAAATCTGTCATTTAAAAGTTGATAGTAAATGCAAAATTACAACGAATCGGCAAGTAACGCATTGAATTAAATGTGAAATTTTGAAGTAGAAAGACTGAAATAGCAGTTTCTTGTAAAATTTGCTTTGATAATTTTTGTTGTATTTACAACTTTTTCAAACCATTTTTTAGTTTGAGTGTTATGTTTAGTATGATTTGCATATCATTCTAGTATTTGTTTTTTAAATTAGTTTTTTTTATATTTTTCTTTTTTTTCTGGTTTAACATTTCTATTTAGCATCAGTTTATTTTTGATTTCAGTTTTAGTATTTTACATCTAACATTTGTATTCTTCAACTTATATTAATTATTTGTAATGTTTTAGTTAAAGGTACAGTATGCAGGATTTTTCACCACCAGGGATCGCTAACCTCTCACAATAACAAAGGCATATATTGATGACGTATATTCTGCATTAAGCTGAATAGTGGATCTTGTCGTCAATCTGATGGATCTTTTATGGATGAGTGAATACATTGATGCTTTTAACATGACTGTGGTATGAAGCAGGGCGCGATTGCTAGACGTATACCAGCGCCACAATCAACGCGAGTCCCGCGGATATAAATGAATGAGGACATTTAATTCTACCGAACTACACCAAAGAGTATAGAAGTACCAAGAGGCGAAACTCAATAGAACGTTCCATTGCAACCGCCATCTTGGACTGAACGCAACACAGCTGTCATAGAATTGAACGATAACGATTCCAATTCAAAAGCGGTTAAGGGAACTAAATAGTAGTTTCTAGTTTTTAATATCTCTATAGCATAAACTAAAACGGCGTGTTGAATAATGTACAACAAAATAATGCTTATGGATCGGTTTATAATTAAACAATTTCGTCACAGAGCATGAAGCTGTCAAATTTGTTTACCCCAATAACTTTGAGTAACAACAGCCCATCCTCATGAAATGATTGACAAATTCATTGAAAAAGCCAAAACACGAACAGTAAGTAGGTGAAAGGGACAACACATTAGTCAGGAGAGAATATAGGCTATGTAATAGTAATAGAAGATCATCACAAAGTGAACAGTAATAAAATTGGTTATGGTAAGTAGATCACATCATTTCTGGCTGCATAACACACAACAAATCAAACATTGTGCAAGTAAAGTGCACACATTTACTACAAATAGAATGGCAATGGTAAGTATAGCTGTTCTATATGTTTTTAGTCTTAAGTTTTATTATAATTGAATTCATCTTGACTAGGGATGTAACGATTCACTCAACTCACGATGCAATACGATTCACGATACTGGTTTCACGATACGATTTTTTTAACAAGTGATTCATTTAAGAAATTATAAATGAAAAAGTGTCCCTTTTATTATTTCTCAGACAAAATGCTGCACATTTCTTTTTAATTTTAAAATATATTTGTCAAATAAAAAAACTACATTGAAATAAAAAAAAAATCCCTTCAAGGTTGTTTCAACTCAGTCTTTAGTCACACTAAGTAAAAGACTATGTTAAATTAGTAGCACATTTGGGGTTTTAATTTTGTTATAATTTGTATCATTAAGCTAGCAAGAGTAAAAAAAAAACATTTAGAAAAATATGCCATAACCATCAATAAATTTTATATATATATATATATAATTTTGTGATGATCTTGCCACGGAAACACTGATGCACCTTGTGATCTTTGTGGCTCTCGCACTTGTCGTATTAATGCCTTTTACATGAAAACGGAGGTGACTTGTGCTTCTCACGGTGGTGATTATTTTTAGTCTACGGAAAGTCAAAATGCCGCCAACCTCCGATTTGAATGAGTCAACGTCAACAATATCTATGCTTGCCGTCGCCATGTGTTTGACGGCGCGTGCACACCAGGCTATGGCACACACTGGGGCGGCACGAGCGGAGCAAACCGAGCGTTTTCAGTTCATTCCTATGGAAGTTGAGCTTGACTCACACAAGCTCAAGTTCCATGAATGAAGTGAAAACACTCGCTAGCTTCGCGCCATTGTGTGCTTGCTGCTAGTGTGCCTGTAAAGCGAGGTTCACAAGTTCGCAGTAGGCTACAGTAAACGCCCCTGCTGTTTAAAACGTGTATCGCGATTCGTTTAACATTTCAACCGACTTGAATTATCACACATTTTTATCGATTTTCAACCGGTTGCGAGTGAATTGTTACATACACACTTTGGGGAATTGACTGGCGACTCTTCATCCCTGCTCACACGCCCCGCTTCCTTGGTTAAAATTGCATTTTTCTCACACTTAACAAATAGTTGGAAAGATTTGGGATATTGTAAGTAATCAACTAAACAAAATATATAACATTGGCCTAGTGGTTTTTGGATATTTTACTGCAAAAATCCTACATATTGTACTTTTAAGAATAACACTGGTTTGAACTGGGATTAAAATATAAATGCAAGAAATCGTCATCTTAATGAGTACTTTTGCTTGGTTTTGCAGTAAAGATACAGTAAACATTCTTAAATCAACATTTTATAATTGCGTAAGATAGTAACACAATATGAAGACGTTATTGCATGTATGTAAATAATGATGATGATAATAATATTTATAAATCTATCAAGTCATTAAGTCTTCGTAAACATCTTTCACAATAATTGTTTTGAACTTAGATTGTTGAAATATGAATTGTCATCGATTGGCAACAGCATTCATTCGTTTTTTCCAAATATTTACTCCTCAATTTTTTTTCAAATCAATGAAATTATTTTAGTTTTTATAATAAGGTTTTATTTTTTTTGCTCATAGTAAAATCACAAATAAGATCTCTTTTATGACAGACTCAATTTCCTCATATGCAAAGAGATGAATGAGAGCAAATTAAGACCTTTTTCTTTTTCTACTGAGATAAACACTCCAGTAATCCCACATTCGTCTCCTCTCGAGTTTCTGAACTGCTAAAGTTTTTCAACTTAATTCCCATTAAATTCCAAAAAAACAACAAATGATTTAAGCTATGCCAGTCACACTATAGCATAAGGATTATTAGAAGAAACATCTGAGATGAAATTGATGTCATAATTGACGAAGTTGATGATAATTGAAACACCAAGGCTGTTCTATAAAAGGGCAACCTCTGAGCAATAAAATGAGTATTAAAGGGATAGTTCACTTTGAAATTAATTTTTGATATGTTTTAGCTTACCTCCAGTGCATCCAAGATGTAGGTGTCTTTGTTTCCACAGTATCTTCAATTTTGATAATTTTAGGTAAAACCGTTGTTGTCTGTCAGTCATACAATGGAGGTGAAGGGGAACCACCTCAAAGAGCATTAAAAATTAAACATTATTTAATGAATCGTAAATGTAAGTACACATTGATGCCCTAAGACACGAAACGAGGGGTTTTTGTGAGAAAACGAACAGTATTTATATCTTTTTTACCTCGTGTAAGCATATCCACGTCCAACTGATCTGAGAGCAGGGCGCTTCGGTCTGCGCATGCGTGTGGCGTTCGCCGGAATGCCCCGGAAGGGCTCCCTCGCGCGTGTTTACGTCACTCATTGTTTACGCAGAGATTTCGGAAGTTTTACCTTACACTGTGAAGATCTAAACATATTTAGATATACAGGATCGCAATGGAAGACGATTTCTATATACCAACATATAGACGTTCTCTTGACGTAAACACGCGCGAGGGAGCCCTTCCGGGGCGAACGCCGTACGCATGCGCAGACCGAAGCGCCCTGCTCTCAGATCAGTTGGACGTGGATATGCTTACACGAGGTAAAAAAGATATAAATACTGTTCGTTTTCTCACAAAAACCCCTCGTTTCGTGTCTTAGGGCATCAATGTGTACTTACATTTACGATTCATTAAATAATGTTTAATTTTTAATGCTCTTTGAGGTGGTTCCCCTTCACCTCCATTGTATGACTGACAGACAAAACGGTTTTACCTAAAATTATCAAAATTGAAGATACTGTAGAAACAAAGACACCTACATCTTGGATGCACTGGAGGTAAGCTAAAACATATCAAAAATTAATTTCAAAGTGAACTATCCCTTTAACTGAATCATGATTTATTGACTGTTCTTAAACTTAATATAAACCGAAATGTTCCTCTTAAGTGGGCCGATAATGTCACGGCCAACGGTCAATCTCCCCGTTTTATTGTGTCATCGACTGCCTTTCTGGTTAGTCATGTTTGTTTGCATCTGTTTATTCACGTCTGGCTGTAGTTTTGTCTTCCTTCATTGGGACGGGCCTCTTGAGAATGAGAGGTGAACGCAGGCTGCTATCAGATCTGATGTGGATGGATTTGGTTTCATTTGTGTTTTGAGACCAGAGCAAATCCAGACTTCTAGCTCTTATCCAAAATGATAGATGAGCAATAAATTTGATACACTTTTCTGATGACTCCATGGGAAAATGTCTGAGCTGCTTTTTTTATTATTAAGTATTAAAGATAAAGCCAAATATATTTAATATACAAAGCTCTTTCAGTAAGTAAATAAACAGCTTCTCATGTAATTTGTTTTAATCAAAAAGTGAATCATTGAATAATTCGGACTTAATCATTTTTAATCATTCATAGTCATTTGGGTTTTATGAACAGGAGCAATTGATTACTTGAAAAGGTTCATCTGTAAAGAACGATTCATTCACAGATCTGATATTGGAGAATCATTGAATCATTCAGAATCATTAATAATCAATCAGTTTTTATGATCAGGATTAGGGATGTCCCGAGCCGATCTTAAGGATAGGTACCGTGGCCGATTAAGCATTTTTTGGCTATTAAGCCCAATCCTTTATTTTACGTCAGCTGTCATGCAAGTGTCGTGCAATAGGTGGCAGTATGCACAGTTTGCTAATCTGAATTAAAAGTAAAAGAAGAAGCTTGTGTACGGCGTGCGCTCAAAAACCAATGAGTTCTGAAGCTTGTGTACGACGTGCGCTCAATTCTGTTGTATCGCGTCACACATACGTTCAAGCTTCCGTGTTTTGCATATTTGATGCCCTTTATTGTAACAAATCACTTTGAAACCAATTCTAACCTTATCTCCACTTTTTATTGTTTTTGATGCAGTTATTCTGCTTATTGTACATATAAAACAAAAAGTTTATATCAGTAGTCCCAATTCATAATTATGAACACAGTCTGTTTACAATATCTCCCATCAACCCTCTACAGACACACTTGAGTCGCCATTGGCTAGTAAAATAAGAACAAATAATTAAAACTACTAGCAACAGCAAAGATACAAGATACAAAGTAAATAAACTGTGTTTTTTTAAGGTAGATCTAACAGTATAGCTAGATACATATTTGGTAGTTTAGAAATTGAATAAGGTAATCAAATTTAAAATAGCATAGTATTCACTGTATAAATTCAAAATAGACCTTATAAAAGTTACAAAAGTTATTCAGTCATTAGCAGTGAGTGATTTTTGAGTGATTAACATTAAAAGTGAATGACTGAATTCTGACAGGTTTTATGATCAGAAGCAATTGATTCATTGTAATGATCCATTTCTAAAGAATGCTTTTTTCACAAATCTGACATTAGAATCATTCTGACCAAATCATTGAATCATTCAGGTTTTATGAGCGGGAGCAACTGATTCACTGAGAATCTGACTTTGTTACTTTTCATATGAACTTGCCAAAGAGAGCTAAAGCAGAAATCGAGGTTTCAGCGAATAACTGGCTACATTTTGGATGGTTTGTCACATAATAATTGGCATTTGACTTCAGAAGACTTCAAATATAACACACGAGTCTTATGAATCACTTTTATAGTGCTTTAATGTTTTGTTTAAAGCTTGAAAGCTCCAGTCCACATTCATTATAGTTGCATAGAAAAGTGCGACCAGCACTTTTTTAAAAACCCTTTAAATTCTTTTGAATGAACAACCTAAAACAGATCTTGTGTGACTAAAACAAATGGCTAGCCGAATAATTTCAGAAATGCAGAAAAGAATCAACAAGTGGGTCTTCAGACTCGAAAAAACAACCCTATAGACTGGATATAACCCATCCTTTCTGGCTAGCGCTCTGTTTTCAGGTCATTTTGAGCCGCTACCTGCTTATCTTGGGTGGAGTGAAGCATTCCTGCAGTTTGGACAGGTCTGATCTGGCCTTGTGCCACAGTATCAGGCCTGAAGCATGTACATATGTCTCAACGCACATGTTCATGTTCCATCTAAAGTGTGTACAATAGCAAATCGTGAAGATCTACACTATAGGCTTATTTGTGTCTGCACTTGTGGCAATATTATGCAGGCATGTATTGTTTGTTTTGGCCTCTTTTGCGTAAAAACGGCCATGCGAAGCTTTGAATGTCGTCTTTATGTTCAACAACGCGATATAAACCCTCGGTAGCTTTGTTAGTGTTCGTCTGGAGTGTACTGTGTCTCTACAAGTCTCTTTTGTTTGAACAAGCGTGATGCATTCGTGTCGGCCGACCACCCAGACGCCGGTTCATAACAATTACACTTCCACTTCCCATCTCTGATAACGCTACGGTTACGGCTGAGGGAATCGGCAGGACAGACTGTATCAGTCAAGTCGGCCCATCTCAGAGAAACAGACCCCTCTGTTTAGGAAACAACTAGTCAAGCCTACATGTCAAAAACTTCCTCCTCGCTCGTGTAACCTAAACACACTAATCTGGCTCTAAACTGTCATTATAACAACGTTTGCTACAGTGTTAATGCTCTAAATGTATACATCGTTTTCTGCCTATCTAGACCTTATTATGGATATCGCTTACACTGACTTTGCCAAGTAGTACAAGACGTGTTCCTGGACAGTGTTTTTGTCGTTGGAAATGTCTTTAAAATTTGTTTGAATGCATCAAGTTGGTCAACAAACATTTCTTATTATCAATGTTGAGAACATTTACTATTTTGGTGGAAACGTTGACAATTTATTTTTCTTTGATTCTTTGATAGAAAGTTCAAAAGAACAGCATTCATTTGAAATGGAAAGCTTTTGCAACATTATAAATCATGTCTTTTGATCAATAAATCTGAATAAAAGAAGAGAGAAATCTTTTGAATATTGGATTATTTGAATTATTGTTTTCATATTTTACTTCTAAATTATAAACTACTTAAACAGTATTTTATTAACATCTTGCAGTGTTCATCATTTTTATTGTCATGCCATTTTCATTGGTTTTAACAATCGTTATCAATATTTCTTTATCTATTGAATTAAATCATATTTTTATGTCTTATTAATTATTATTGACAAACTCTTCATCAATAAAAAAAATGCCAGTTACCTTCTCTTGGATTCTCTTTTTAAAAATTATATTTTAATTTACCATATGCTAAAGTGAAATGAAGGGAAATTAATGGTTGTGGTTGTATAGGCCCTTAACCGTACTCATTTTTTCATATCTTTAAAATTTGATTGGTTGATAGGATCATTAAGTTTGATCCCGAAACATATCATGCTTGGCAAAATTAAGGGAAACAACATATATTAGCGGTCAACTGATAAAGTTTTTCTTTTGACCAATATCTGTTAATGCATATACTTTAAGTATGGAAAACAAGATACAAAAAAAATATGATGAGTATAAAAAAATAAACACTCATGAACACAATATTTACAAAAAATGTAATAAAAATACACTGTAAAAAGTGGTAACCTGCAATTGTTTCCTTATTGAGTTATGTCTACCTGATTTAACCCATAAAAAGTTTTTGTTGGTGTAAATAAATGTATAGGTTGGTTCTAGGGCAGCACGATGTATCTTTTTAGCATTGATAGCGTGATGTGCGCATCTGTGATAGTCACTTCACAGGATGTGATGTCAAGTATATGGATCGTTCTGTAGTTGAAACGTTCTGACCAGTCGCCACAATTCGAAATGCACAAGATGCTCAGATAAATTTCAGAGTTTAACTATCATAGAGCGAAATTTTACAATTTGCACGTGTTTTAGGATCTGTCAGTTTATACAAGCGATTTTAAACCATTTGAGTGCAAGACAACGCGCGAAAAGAACTCAAATCAGAACTCATGCGCTGTTTTCGCACAGGTTTCACGCAAACACCGAATTCTGTTCTCTTTCTCGTCTATTTGCACTTGAACGGACCACACATACGCAAAAATTATTTCAAAATGCCTGTCTTGGTGAGTAGCCTATCCATGTAAACAGTTATGGCTAACGTGAACCGAAACAATTGAGAAAGAAAATGATACGTATCTGTATATTGGATCCGTGCATTTGGTCTTAAAGTGACATCAGCCTAATAAACCTGTCAGTAGCCGCGTTTCCATTACCCTTAAAATTGCGCAAATTGAAATTGCGAATTGAAAATGTGCTCAATGGAAACACGTAAATTTCACAAAAACTCCCATTTATCGCAAGTTACGCTTGCGTGAGGTGGTTTTTCAGGCAATTCGAAAAAGAAATATTTCGCAAAACTGCAATGGAAACGGGCTTTGCGCATTTAGATGACGCGGTATGTTTGGACAGAATACGAGACCAAGTTCTTTATTAAATCATATGTGCCGCTCTCAAGTATAAGGGTCTTTCCTTGCCATTAATGCTTGGATAACACGCCTACGTCTCCTTCGATTAATAATAATGGCCAGTGCGGTGGCTGGGATAAACATAAACCTAACAATGTCCGTTGCCATGAGTTTTGGAATGACTTGTCGCGAGAGGATAAAATGAAGTTTTAGTCGCATATCATCTGTTAATGGAAACGCCGTCATTTCGCAATATTTTTTTTGTCAACATTTCGAAAAAATCGCAAAAGTTTCGCGCAAATCTGTAATGGAAACGCGCCTATTGACAAGGTTAATCAAACAAAAAATACAAAGAGAAAATCTCTTTTGTAGCTGCAGTATTTCCGCTATATTCATTCTGCCGTGGTGGTCCATCACACCAAAAATCATCCCACCATGAGCATAATCGCTTTGCAGCTCTAAATTGGAGCCTTTCATATTATAACACTTAGGGGAGGTTTAAACACCTGGGGCAAGGGGGCGTGGCATCTCTCCTGTCACCACAGCTGGAAAAAATCCTAGAGGAAACACTGAGCTGTAATAAACATGTTCTATAACTTAATATGCAGTGTTAGTATATTTCATTTCATTATTCAATGTCTATACCTGAATACTGTAAAACATAAAGCACTGTTTATTTTATTAGTATCTTTGTTCTATTGTGTTTATCTATGCTTGTAATTTGTTTATTATTTTTTATGCAGATTCACTCCCCTACAAAATCACCCCAATTGTTTTAGAATGATTCATTCTTACCAAATAGAGCATAGTTAAGTCATCTGGGGATTTTTATTTATTTTTATATTGCAATATATCACAGAAAAGCTAAATATCGCAGTGTCATTTTTTTCCAATATCGTGCAGCCCCCAGTTGGTTCAGTGATGTTTTTTCAGTGTATCTAAAAATTGAAAATATAAATCCATTGATAAAGCTATTTTTGCTGTTGAAACCAGACCGATTCTGTTTGTCAGGTGATCAGTTATTAGATCTGAAAATGTCCAAGTATCAGCCAAATAATTAGCATGTCTGATATGTGGCTGGATTGTGTTATGTGTAATAAGTCATTTTCTGTCTAGGGTGTAAAAAAGCTAGCTTTAAATGTTGTATACATACATTTAGATGGTATCCGGAGACATATGGCATTCAAATTCTGTCTAGTCTAATTTATAGTTGTGTACTGGCTCCAGGCTGTAGTGCAGTTTGACATGTATGCAAGATTACACAACAATCATCACTGCTGGTGAGAGAAAAAGCCATTAGAATGATGGAAAATCCCCACAGTTGAACCTTCACACATGAGAATATAGCTCAAGGTATATCCGACTTTGCACTCTGTTAACAATTTTGTTAGCGTGCTACTTATGAAAGATTTATTGCGCTTAATGATAGTTGTGTTTTTCCTTTGTGGTTTGCTTGAGAGCGATAGCACATTGTTTTACACGGTGGAAGCCTCTGCCGACTCTTTTACCCCATTCTGTCTAGACGTAGTTTTTGATGATAAATGTTAATTTACAGCAGTGCAGAGATGAACTCAAAGGCGTCTGATTGACAGTCTGGTATTGCAGTCATTTTCTGGATGAGGTGAGTGTCAGCTTGAGAGGTTAAGAGGTGATCATCTGCACATGCAAAGGGAAAAAAAGCTTTCCTTTCAGGGCTTCATAATAAAGACTGTCTGATGGCCCGAGGCCAGCGTGAAAGAGTCGGGACAGTTGACGGAATGGTCACCCGATCAGGCCAGAGTCGTTTCGTCATGAAAGTTTATCGTTCACACGTGTTTTTAGGTCTTGGCAATTTAAACGTTTAAGCGATTTTAAATAATTTGAGCGCAAGACACGAAGAGGAATTAATTTAATTTCTTTGAATTCTGAGATACTGAGTTCTCTTTCTGTCTAATCGCACTATTTATTTGGATCTTTGTTCTATTGTATTTGTTTGAGCTATTAATTGTCATTTGTTTATTTGTTCTTATTTTATTATGACTTGTCTTTAACTCTTTCATTGACATTGATGAGATTTCCTTCATTTATGACAACGCTTCCCTGCCATTGACGAGTTTTTTTCAGGCAATCCATGTTTTATTTTTACAGAGAAAAATGTAGAGCTCACGGAGAGGTATAACTGTGAGTTTGTTCTGTAAAAAAATTAGTATCTAGTGTATTTGGGACAAATTCAAGAACCTCTTCGTAAGAGTAATTTGAACTTGACTGCCTTTGTTTTTTCACTAAAAAGAAAATGAAGTCACATCATATGTGATTCAGTACTTGTTGGGAGTAGGGTTTGGAATCAAACATTGATTGCAATTCTAGAATTGGATACTTGTTATAAAATAAAATAAAAAGATTCCTCTTATCGATTCCTTCGTGTGCGTTTTAATATGACTTTAAACCATTCAAGCGCCACCCGTGCGCTGCGCTCTCATACAAAATAGTGCGTAATAGTAGTTGTGGTTGTCACTTATATGGAAAAATACATGTATGTCTTAGGTGAACGTAACCAGTTGACAAAGAGAACGCATAACCGTATATTGGATCCGTGCAGCTCTTAAAGTGACAGCAGCTTAAAATTCCTGCTGCCACTCTATAATAACGTTAATCAAACAACAGAAGACAGAGAATTCAGTTGTTGTTCTTGACTGAATAACTTTTGTAACTATTTTTGTAATGTACATTTTATTTAGTTTCTGTACCTGAATACCTGTATATAAAATGTATTTGTTCTTTTTTTAATTACTGAGTGTTGTCTATTAAAAATGCTTGATCATAAATACATTTAGTTTAGTTAAGCTCGTTTTTGTTTGCTATGTTATTTTTAAACCATAGGCAAAAGTTCCTTGTGTAAGTGTTCTTTAGCCTGTTGATTTTTGTTCATGGTATTTGGCTACAATGAAATGTTTTGCAATAAGACTTGAACACAATAAATGTGTTTTTTTTTTCCTTATTGGAATCGAAATTAGGAGTCGATAAGAATCGGAATCTATAAGCAGAATTGGAATCGGAATCAATAAAATTCAATCGATACCCAACCCTACTTGTGAATCAGACTGTAGTTTGTCTTTCAATTGAGTTTTCAGGCAGTGAATGTAGGAAACAGACCGTGACTGTCCCCCATCCACCCCGTGTCTTAAATATATGTCGTTGAGGTAGACAGAATGATCCTTATTACGTTGATGATGGTCAAAACATCTATTAATGATGTATTTTCAGGTCCTTCTTGTGTTGGCATGTCGGGCTGTCTAATCCCTCATTCTACCATCAAATACACCCATCAGAAAAACAAGGCTGTTTAAATGACAAATAGCTGTTTTGTTCAGAGAATAGCACACTGTGACACCTAAATGAATGTTTTCCCGGGTTAAAATGCCAGTGAAGGTTTTCCATCATAGCGTTTCACCTTGTTACAATAATAAACACCAGTAGGTGAGCGTCATGAAGTGAGTGGCAGCTTGGAGGACGATTAGTTTTGTGTATGATTTATGAACTATTCATGAGCTTGATTGAGTCTGAATCCATATTTCCGCATCTTCAGACAGTCTGTGATGGAAACCGTTTCAACGCCTGCTTCAAAGCAATGAAGCTGCTCAAAGTCTTCACATCAACCGACAGGAAAATTACAGTTTAGCGTCAGTTTAGTTTCCACTACGACCTCCTTTCCACCGTATTTCTCCACTCTTCCAGAGCAAAAACATGTTCCAAGATGAGCCGTCTGATAATAATGCATCTTCTGAACCTTGAACATGCTCCAACACCTAAATCTGAGCTGATTTATCTCCTGAAGGAAAGTATTTCACCCTGACAGAAGATTGTAAGGTGGCCCGATGCTAGACATTTCAAATGGTTGACATTTACCAGGTCGTGTGTTTTTGTGTTTACTACCGATCAGTTTGATCTTAATGCAGTGTGTATTTATAGCCCTTTTTCCTTCAACCAATACTGCTTTCTGCCACTAGGGGGGAGGCCATAAGCACGGTTGGAGCGACTGAAAGGGTATTTTGCTGGATGGATGCAGTTTCTGGAGCTTGAACTAGGTTATTTACACACTGGAAGGGAGCAGACAGCGTTCAATGTTTGTGGAGTTTCTTGGAGAATTCTTGCTCACTGAAATCATGCAGTCATATTACCTTGTTGATTTGCACTCGGTGCTTGAAAAAAAAAAAATTGTTTGGTTTTTAGTGCATGCGCTGATCAAGGCGTCTCATTATGTAGTATCAAGTGATATCAGATATGACAAATATGACCTGAGAGCTGGAAATAATAAATAGGCTAAAGAAAGGATAATTTTTTTGGCGCCACATACAGGGGCCTGAAGGATAACCGTTCTTGCTGTGATTGAAGATGACATCAGACATTACAGAGATGAAACGCTGATGAACTTTGCTGTCAAATCCATGAGAGCGAGCAGTTGAGAACACTCTGCTTATAAGAGATGTTTATGTGATCCTTTTATCTCTGTGATTTAAATACATAGATGATTTATGACAAAAACAAGGCTAAGCTAGTGATTCCCAACCGTGGGTATGTGTACAGCAGGGTTACTTAACCCTAGAATGCATAAAGGGGGTCAAATTGACCCGACAGGGTGTGATTATTAATACAAATATTTATTTGATATGAATGAATTCCTCAAAAAAACTTGTTTCTGACCCCCATCAATGTTTTGTTTTATATTTATTGGTCACAATAAAAAAAAATTGCCTCAAGCACCAGCCACATTTCCTAATATGCATACTTCCCTTCTATATTTCTATTATGGGTGAGACTGTTCATATTACTCACTGTTCGGTTTTTATCATGGTTTCGGTACTGTTCGGTATGTGCTATGTTCAGGGTAAAAAGGACCACTGTCAAATGAAAATAAAAAAAAAATAAGAACAAATACTCAAACTACAAGCAACACCACAAATAAATACAATAGAGCAAAGATACAAATAAAATAGTGCTTTTCAGGTTTTTCATGTATCTAACGGCACTTTATATGCAATTTTTTTTAACATTTGATTAGTTCTAAGGTACAGAAATGATCAAGTAATCAACACTGTATATTTAAATAAAGATGTATTATTATTAAGTTATGAAGGCTATTCTGTCAAAAGCAGTGAGTGATTTTCTTGTCTTTTGTTGTTTGATTAACATTAAAAACAGACAGCAGGAATATTAGGCTGCTGTCACTTTAAGACATAATGCACAGATCCAGTACACTGATACTGATACACATGCATTGGCTTTCTCAACTGTTTGCATTCACTTAAGACGTATCCAACTATGTTTGCTAGGATATGGTCCAAGACTGACATGTTGACACATTTTTTTTGTGAGTTTGTCCGTTCAAGTGCAAGACTCGAAAGAGAACGCAATATTTGCGCGCTGTCTGAGACGTGGCTTTCCGTGTGCACACTTTGGATAAGTTCACACATATCATCTTACAGTGCACCAGAGTTTTCTTTTACGTCATCTTGTGCTTAATTATTTAAATTGGCTAGGCTTAAATGACTTAGTTTAAACACAGATAGCAATGTGTGCTGTTTAGGTATCATCTGCGCTTGTGTGCTATCAACACCTGCAGTGTTGTGCCTGAACGCGTTCAATGAACGATAGTTCATGAACTCGTTCATATTTTGGGCGAACGTGAACTGAACGTACTGAATTACTGCCTGATGAACGTTACTGTGAACGCGTTCATTCTGGTGTCTGTGAACGCACGCTCTCTCAGTTTAACTTCGTTCAATAGGGTGCCAGATTTCTATAAAGCCTTCCAGGCGAAAACGCCTTAATATGTAGCGAAAAAAACACCCAATCTGGCAACATCAGCCACCAGTGTCGCACGCACTGCCGCATGCGTCATCAAAACAAAAAGCAGCCTGTAGTCGACAAAGCAGCGAGCGAGGCGTCGTATGATCATTTAAACGAGTTTTATGACAAGGTCGGTGAGGATTGGAAAATCTTACATTTCTGTGCAAACTTTGCCAGTCGATAAAATAATTGCTGTCTGTGGTTGTATATGGGCTGTGGCAATAAAAAAAAAGAAGCTCGCAGCAACATATGGACTATGAACTAGAAAAAAAGAACTATGAACTAGTTCATTTTTTGAAGTATGAACTATGAACTGAACTAGTTCATTTTAAAATGTGTGAACTGAACTTTGAACTAGTTCATGTAGAAAATGAACTTTCCCAACACTGAACACCTGGGTGATGACGACGTAAATTACTGATCATATTAGAGCATACGGCACTCCTATTCAACAAAGTTTAGAGGAAGCCATGCGTATCCATTGACAGAAACATACATTAGACTAACTGTCTGCCTGTTTTATGTTATTTTCAACAAACCATATTATAGATGCATATGCGTCGACAGATTTGAGATGAACCGTGGTGCAAGTGCCTGCAGAACCGTGGGTGAAGAATGTTTTTTTTTTTTTCTTTTTACTGAGAACCATTACATCCCTTATTTCTATCTGAATTCACAGTGTTCAGTAGGCATAAAGCATCCAAATAGTGTAGGTCACATGAAAATGCTAACATGTAGTACATCTAGATTTTATGAAGAAAACCATTAAAACCATAATTTTGATCCCCTATATGCATTCGTGTCGTTTTTTTAGTTCCTGCATTATAGGGTTAAAACAAAAGCTCATAATAAATAAAATAATTTACATTTTTTTTCATTTTTTATTTATAAGAGTTATTATATTATGTAAATAATTGTAAATAGATTGTAAATTTAATATATAAATGACCAAACATGATTTTGTTTTATTTATTTTCCCATTTTTAACATGATAATCAATAGTGATTTAATCAATTTTCAGTTTATTTTTTTCTTTTTAAATATTCTAAATGAGAATTTAATATATAAATCTAAAAATAATAGTAATAAATTGTTTATTTTTATCAGTGGCATTAGGAGGTTGGACATTATCAATCTAGAAAGCATTTGATTGGACAAAAATCTGCATAGTCCGGGATGTCAACTTTTGCACCATTTTCCCTGATTTTTGTTTCGTGTTTCGTTTAATTTCTAGCCTAACAGACAGCACTGGAGTCTTAAATCAGAACCCATGTCTGATTTGGTGTTGGTAAAGGTGTATTTTGATTCCTACAGATGGGGCTTTGTCGTTACACAAGACCAAAAAGGTTGGGAAACACCAGTATAGTCTGCAAACACCCAAAGGTTCTCTTCATATATCACTGCATCGTCTTCAATCTATTCTTGTCAGTTTTCCATCTTTGTCTTTCTAGACATAAATATGTTTTTTAGCATTTTTTTTTGTGCTCTTTTTCCAGTGTCCATAAGTCAGTGCCAAACTCTGTGCCAGACGTAACATTTCATGAAGCTATCACGAGCCGAAGCCAAAGTAATTATTCCACTTAATTTTCAGAACATTTTTCAAGGCAAGGAAAAACAGAGTCTTGGATGTTGTTGTTAGACATTTGAATCAGTAGTTCAAATATGTAGATTATTATATTAGCATTCTTAGATGTTTCTCCCCAGCTAGGGAGTGATAAAATTCAAGTTGAGTTATTGAGTTGAGAAAGCTCAAACCATATGTGGAGAAACTTCAGATACTACTCTGACAAACATTTATATGTCTGTGCATGTATTGTGTGGGTGTGTGTGTATATATATAAATATATATATTCTTAATTTTTTTTTTTGCTGTAAACTTTGAATGAGAAATGATATTGATTGGATCAGATTGGAGTTCAGGATAACCGGACATGCATTACATGACTGGGGGCCCTAGTGGTCTTCCTTCTTTTGGCAATTTCGACTCGGACTGCACGTGTTGAGGCTTGGAGGTCACAGGTCCCGCATTGACCCCACTGGCCCCACTGGCCCGGCCCATAATTCAGCCCTGGCAATTTTACATCAAAGTTTCCGAACGTTCTGAAACTGTCATGTGCTGCATGCATTTAGGATGAGAAGTGGAGAATAAGGCAGATGTCTGTAAATTTTCATTATTTTCTCCCTCTGCTGATTTTGCCAAATAAAGTTCTGCGAACGTGATTTCCAATATCCTGTGTGTTTTGGAGATGTGCGGAGTGCGCGGGCCCGTCTGATGTTTTCAGGATGTGGCAGATGATTTACGAGACCCTACAGTTAGTCCTCGTGCTCCGGCCGTCCTTCTAATAATCTTAGACCATGTGCCTTTTCCCCCCTCGCAGACGGTCGGCATAATGACACAATGGAATCCCCTCCTTATCGACCTGTGGACAAATCCTGCTCATTTCTGCAGACTTTCCATTGCCGTCAGAGGTTTGTTTGCCAGGTTTCTAGGGTTGTGTGACTCAATAGTAGCCGTTTATGGTCTTGAACATGATCCAAGGGAGGAATCAGAGTGTCCGTTTATTTTGTAGCTACGATGCTCATGTGGGAAATATGCGTTTGAATCGAGCTCGCAACATTTACCGATCCCAAATCTGCTGCTTTTATTATTATAATAAAAATTATTTGCGATATAGTATATATCCCACATACCTTTTGCGTTTGGTAACTTCAAATCAAAATTGACACTATTTACTTTCTTAATACACATTCCTGTTTTTCATAATCACATTATTCCAATTTTTTTTTTTATCAATGTTTAAGAACTTTGTTTATTGTATTACTATGTATTTAATTACTTTATGGATAAGTCCTGCCTGTGCATTTTTTTCTTCTTCTCATTAAATATCCTGTTAAAGGAGAACTCCGGTCAATTTTAACATTGAGCTAATTTTTTTGTAAATTTGGAGTGCTGTCAGTACAGAGAACAACGACAAAAATCGGTGTGTTTCCTACACCGTGTTATCCTCTTTTTAAAATGTACACCCTGTTGACTTAAACGGGGCAAGTTTTAAACCTGCTTTTAGCCTCTTAACATCCTTGATGTGTCATTACAAGTGCACAGCCATGTGAGTGATTTTATTAAGAGTGAACACGGTGAATCTGACTGCAGTAGATGTGAAAGATATGAATAAAAATGATGTTTATTCAGCCAGGTCACATACCTGTATTTTCTTCCTGTTTTTGGTCGAAGTCCACAGTAGTCGATTGTCGAGTTTGCGTGCGTGATCCTTAGTTATCTAGTTACCAATGATCACGCACGCGAACTCGACAATAGACTACTGTGGACTGTGCAGCACTGACACCGGTCCGCCCCAGCTCGAGTCTGTCCGGGCTCAGGTCTCGCTCCGGCCGCCTCTCGTTCCTCCATCTCCCGCAACTGTTTATCGCTGTATTGCGGCTCGTACATGTAGCCGCGGGCCTCAGATTCTCGCAACAGATCTTCGAAATCCCCTTCTGCCATTTCAACTTCAAAACTAGGGCTGGGCGATATGGCCTAAAAATAAAATCTCCGATTTTATTTTTTTTAATTCGATTTATGATTTTTTTACGATTTTCCCCCCTACTTATTAAGGAAAGCAATAACTACAAACGGCAAACAACTTAAGCAAATTTTGCTTTTATTTAATCAAAAGCAAGACAAATGTAACCCCCATTTCTGGAATGAATAATAAATAAATGAACACCCTTTTGGAATCAAAGCCCCAACTGTGTTTGTCTAGACTAAAAGGAGACAAACATTCAGCTTGAGAGTATAGCACCATTTTCTAAAGCATTAATACATACAAATCTGAGGGAAATTGTTATAATTCGAGGATTTGCCAGCATACAGAATTCAGCACTGAACAAAAAGTATGTTTTGAGCGGTGAGGGGAGTCTGTTTTTAAATGCTTAAATTGGCCATTGCGTTCAAGAAATCACTGGTATGTCTGAGATTGGCTACATCGCTCAATGCCGCAAACATATTAGAAATAGAAACTCTGGCCTGTAAATCGTTTCTATTTTGTTTTAGTTGTTCTTGTTGCTTTTCTGCAACAGATTATGTTTTAATCATAAGCACGGTAATTCGAAAATACTACTGGTTTTCTACTGATACCGTATATACCTGAATATAAGACGAGGTATTTGTCCTAAAAATAGGCTGAAAAATTAGGGGTCGTCTTATATTCGCGATATCCAAAATCACGGGGGAAAAGGGAGAAAGCAGTAGAGGTCGCCAACACAAGCTCAAGGTAGTGTGGGGCAGGCGCTTTAGAAGAAGAGAGAAATATGCTCGTTATTAAACTCAGTTGAGGAAAATGAACGGCGATCTAGTGATCATACGAGGGGGGGGGGGGGGGGGGGATGACAAGCCAGCTACAGGTATTGGATGTAGTCGTCAACAAGCCATTCAAGGATACTGGAAACGCAAGGTCTCTCGCTCTCTCCCTTTCTGCCGTGTGCTCGCTACACGGTTTGGTTTGGAGCACATGCAGTATAGCCAGGCTATGTTCTGTCTCACATGTTTGGCTCTAGTCTCCTAGATTCCAGGAGATTTGAACTAATTTGCGGGCATCAGGGAGCCGCTATCAATATGCGGGATTTTTATAGGTTATTAATAGAACTGATGCGCACAGTGAACTGAATTGAAAACAAAAACAGCGCCGGACAGGGGGCTTAAAATCCGGACTGTCCGGCCAAAATCTGGACGTATGGCCACCCTAACCACAATTACTTACATACATAAGCCTACATAATTATTGCATTTTTGTGAAAAGGACGGTTATTCATTTTTATCACTCATTCATTAATTTCTCTCTTCAGCTCATTAACAGAGTGCACTTTATTTTGTGACAAATGAATCCAAATATTTAATGAATGGTGTTACAATGTTTTTTTTCCAATGAATTATCACTAGAATTTTCAAATAAAATTATTTTCTGTTGAAAACCAGATTTTTTTTTTATTTTTTCACAAAAGTCTCTTTCCCCCAAAAATAAGTCTGGGTCGTCTTATATTCGGGTATATACGGTACAAAGCTTAATGCTAAATCCTGAAGTATCCCTTTAACATTTTAGTGCATGTGTTGGTAATTCTCACCTGCCACTTTTTAATTAAAATGTGACTTTTGATTCCGGTGTAACGTTTGTTTGCAATGGAGTTTACTCTTTAAAAAAGGCCACTTTTCAAAGTTTAAATATTTGAAACAAATAAAAGAGCCTGAAGTTTTTTTTTTATTCTGGAAAATGTGGGAAAAAAATCCATGTGGGCCTCTTTACAAAGTATATCAGTGTAGCTGTCTACAAATGTAGCATAATGCTTTTGAATATGGATTTCACATAATACAACCATGTATGCGGTCATAAAAGCACATGACGATTATTGAGTTAGGAAGTTAATCCGTTTTCTTGTTCGTACAGCTTTGTTGAGTTCCTGCTGAGGTGTCTGACGGTTCGTGTCAAAAGGTGCTGGACCATTTCCATCTCCACATCACTCAACGTTTCCACACGCAGTCTTCATCTAAAGCTGCTGTTTTAATGTGATCCGAGTTAGATAAGAAAACACTCCATGTTTTTATATCTTACCGAGCACCCAGTTCATGTATCCAGCCTTGACAGGTTGACACGGAGTGTGTGTGTATGTATTTGAGGGAAGTTCATCCATCTTATTCTTGCCTTCCTCACACAGGCTCATCTTTGCTGTTGTCGGGTTGTGTTTGTGTGTGTGGCTGGGGGTCTCGGGTGGAGCGGTCAGTGGAGGTGTGACCCCAGCCGTGTGTTAAACTGCTCACATATGCCACGGTAGCTGGGGTCAGGGACACATGGCGGATGCTGTTTGCCCTTGACTGGGGTGTGTTAAACCATTCACAGATGTTGTGCTGTTTTGGTTGGAGAAATGAGGGGTGGCGGCACGAGAGATCGAGAAACAAACCGTTCAATGAGGTGAGAAATCGAGAGAATTAAAGAAAAAAGGAAAGGACAGTGGATTTCCACTTTTTTTATTCAGTAAAAGTGCAATTTGGAGTGAGATTGAAATCTTTGGAAATCCAAGAATTCCACACTTGTTTTGTAGAATGACTGGAATGTGGTTGTCATTGGGATTTTGGGCTGGGTCAAAGCTCACAGAGAGAGATGTCCCTACAAACTAATCCCAACTTTCTAGTGTCAAGTGCCTGTGTTTGTGCACTCTATCAATACATACACTTTGAAAGGCTATGTGTTCAGATTTACACATACTCTGATTTGGTGTAGGTATAAAATTAGACCTAATGTATCCCTTTTTTCATTCTTTCATCAAAGTTAGACCTAATGCATCCTAATTGTTTTCTCATCCTGATTTTCTCCTAGTGGTTTATGTTCACTTAAGACCTAACAGACTGTTGTATGCTCACCCTCACTGGCATTTTGATTATAACAGTTTAGGTGCAGTAAGCCATGAAAAAGAAAACACAAGCTGCATTTAAGGTGCAGTTTGTAATATTGACTGCTAGCAGTTGAAATGGTTACTGCAGTTCTAATTAAAATGATTGGAGAGAGTTGTTTCCCCTTCACCTCAGACTCAACCCTCATGCGTGTTGCCAGATTGAAGAGATGTAACTGTGATCTCTGACCCAGTTTGTTTGCTGGCTTCCATGGTTGCAATGTGCTGTGTTTTCTGCCAACTGGCAACCCGGGCTGTCAAAATACTATTATTGGGTAAATTGTCAGTGGCAAGGGCTCCAGAACAACAGAACGGAGTGGCAATGGTGCCAGAAAGTTCTAAAGATGGTGGCTCCAGCACCTGATCTGGTACCGCCGGGACAGAAATGAGCTCTTTAACTGCTTTGTGTAATTTAGTCACAATTTGAAGGAAGGTTTTTGTTATAGTGGTAATTTCATGTCTTTTTATATATATAAAAATGATTATCTTACATCTTTAAGTGTTAGTTTTCTTAAATCTTTAAACTTTTAGTTTTAAAAACCATCACATTAAAAATAACATTAAAAATGGTTAATATTCAGAGCTTTGAATTTCACTCTCAAAAGGTTGTACGAACCCTGAGATGAATAATGTCAAAAAAAATTTAACTATTTCTGCCGCAATAATATATGGTTACAGTTAGCGTTGCTACATTACCAGTTATCAAATTGCTACTGGTAAATTGTTCCAGAATCTTGGACAATTCTGAATAATCGGTAAAAGATTGTGATCTCGATTCAAAGTGGTCATGTATAGGCCTAGGAATTTATCTTTTTAACAACACAGTATCATTATTTCTCTCTTACAATAATTCAAATTATAAGAGGAGTATTGAAATAAACATTTATACTGATGTCTATGGTAATGATCAAAATATGATCAAAAACTTGACGCTTCAACTAAAAATTAAATTACATTGTTACATCAGTAGGTTGTGACAAGTGACTTAAAATATGTTGAATCATTCTTCATGAATCATTCTTCAGGTTAGCAACTACGGTTTTGGGAAACGCATCCCTGTTTAGTTGTCTATTCAGAATTGCGGGAGAATGGTGATCTCTGTTTGAAAAAAATAAATAAAAATCATGATTCCAGAATCATGCAGGTCTACAGTTCATGTTACATATCAATGTGTATTCAGCGACTTGATGTGTGCTGTTGAATGGCATAATGGTTAGCCAGTCATAACAGAGGTAATTTAAATAAAGAAAGTTATAATACTTAAAGTTATAATACAAGCCAATGTAGAATATGGTCCCAAACGAAAATGAGGGGAAAGTTTAAATTTAATTACATTAGTATCCCTTAGGTTCTGACAAAGATTGGTCACCACAGGGAGCGCTCACAGTGTCTAGCGGGATTTGCTATTAAAAGACGCTAACACATGCAGATGCATGGGTGTTGAGTAACTCTCTCCTCTCATGAATGTGTCACTTTAGCGTGGCGCCTCTGAGTGCCAGGATCCAGCTGGCTGGAAAAGCAGTCTCCCATAAATGTTCGTTTGCCTCATTAAAGTATGCCATGCTTTTTGATTCTCAGGGTTGTAAGTTGTGTTCCCTCCTCCGGTCCTAGACGACGCTCTGACTTCACGTCCCAGCATGCATGTGCGTATATTGCGCCTCTGCATTTGCTCTAGGTTCACGTAGACAGAAGGTGTGTTTTTTCGGTTGTGACAGCGCAAGAGATGGATTGTGACTATTCCAAGGCATCGCTCAAAATGAAACTCATGTGCTGGAACATATGCCATTTTCACTCAGCGTGGATTATTTCTGTACTATAGTTGTCTTTAACAGGCAATTAAAGTTCTGAGGTACCTTGAAAACTACTGACTGACTGACCTTGCAAGAGATGCATGGTCTTATTAATACGCTTCCCGAACCATAAAAAGGCCTTTTTGTTCATAAATATAGCTCTACATAATGTTTTTTTGTTGGATTTTTCCTCTTGCATGAGGTCTTTACTATTATTTTCAACATATGTGCCTTTTTTCGTTTGCACCTCGCCTGTTGGTTTGAGTCATTAACCACATGAAATAATCCACTGTTTGTTGTGTTTTCCTGCATCATATGCTTAGAATGGAGTGTGGCATTGTGTTTTTATAGTGAACAGATGCTATTAGAGCATGTTTGGAGGATATTACATTGTCCAGAAAGAGTCCTCAGCACGCTTGAGAGACTTTCGAATTATGCGCCCCAAAGGCAGCCATTTAATGAACCTCTTGAAGTTCAGTCTGCTGTTACAATTTGATTGGTCCACTGGTACCCAATGGACAGATCACTCTGACATATTTCCAACAAAATGATCCATCCTTGTGAAAGGAATGGAAGGAATAACAACTCTCGGTATGGCTGCTGTTGGAAAGGATGTCCACTTTTCAATTAATGTTTTTACTTTTAAATGATTTTACGAGAAGTAGCATTTCATACTGTGAGTGACACGGTTGACCTATGTTGTTTTCTGTAAATATGCAAGGAGAAAACAGCTAAATAATTTCATATTAAGGTAAAAAAATTAAAGTGCCCCATTATGCTTTTTTGGATATTACTATATTGTATTGTGCAATATAGCTGTCTGTGAATGTAAAAGATCTGCAAAGTTTCAAAGATCAAAGTGCAGGATAAATGGAGTTATTATATAAAAGAATGAACCGATTCATAACTGCCTGAAACTGTTCGTCAGTAATTCCAGTCTTACTTCCAGCTTGAACCTATGTAGGTTTCTAACTAAAAATTGTATAATGCCAGTTTATGGTCTTCATTGGCTGCCCTCGTACAACACCTGCTTTGACCCTCAAACACTGAGGGTCTGTAAGAGCTGAGGGTCTTGCTGAGACTGTAAGAGTTTGGTTCAAGTTGTCTACATGTCGAGAAAATGCGGTTTTCTGGAAATGGGTATTTGTTTTGACTTGTGCTGTAAGTGGTAGACCAATCACAACAGACTGTGCATCTGACCAATCAAGCAGAGTCGACCAATCACAACAGACTGTCCATCTGACCAATCAGAGCAGAGTCGACCAATCACAACAGACTGTCCATCTGACCAATCAGAGCAGAGTCGACCAATCACAACAGACTGTCCATCTGACCAATCAGAGCAGAGTCGACCAATCACAACAGACTGTCCATCTGACCAATCAGAGCAGAGTCGACCAATCACAACAGACTGTCCATCTGACCAATCAAAGCAGAGTCGACCAATCGCAACTGACTGTCCATCTGACCAATCAAGCAGAGTCGACCAATCACAACAGACTGTCCATCTGACCAATCAGAGCAGAGTCGACCAATCACAACAGACTGTCCATCTGACCAATCAAAGCAGAGTCGACCAATCGCAACAGACTGTCCATCTGACCAATCAGAGCAGAGTAGGCTCTTGGAAAGGCTGGAGTTTAGAGATGATACTTTATTTGATCCGTTTCAGACATTGTGAAAAAAGAGGTGATGCTGCAATCTATGAGAAAATTTAAGTGTTTTTGACCTTTGCTGCATGTTAATCTATTGTAGGAGACCTTTAAATCAAAATTAGGAACCTTTAAAATAGCATAATGGGGCACTTTAAATATTATTCTCTATTGCCAGATGTGACCAATTCATTTTTGAATTGGTTTTGAATTGCATCCGTCTGGGTGGTCCTTTGCCAGCCGAACAGCAGCCGTTGAGATGACCTTCCTTGGGTTGGTTTCATTTTTGTCCTTTGGGGTCTCATAGAAGTAGCTCTGAAAATCTGCTCTTACAGTTTGAGAGTTTGAGCTTATTTAGACGACTTTTTCCTTATAATAATTTGTTACATTTATATAGTGCTTTTCTGGGTACTCAAATCGCTTTACATGGAAGGGGGAATCTCCTCAACCACCACCAATGTGCAGCATCCACCTGGGTGATGCGACAGCAGCCATATTGAGCCAGAACGCTCACCACATACCAGCTTACTAGTGGAGAGGAAAACTGCAGTTCAATTTAAATGCACATTTTTGTTAAAAAATATGAATGGAAAGAATTATGATACATTGGCGTATAAGATTGTACGGTATTGTCTTGTCTTATTTTACATGCTGTCCTTATCAAAATAGAGGTTTTAGCAATCTGTTTCCCATACCTTGATGTTCCCTGCTAGCACAAAATGTATCCATTGCAGTTTTTCTGGAAAATGTTTGAACTCATTGTCCAGCTGTTTGCTAATGACGCTTTTAATGTTTGACACCAATTTGGAAGTGACTCACAATGAGTCCACTGCTCTTTATCATCATTCCAATTTGACTTTAGCACGCAGGCCTCTTTCGAAATATCCTCACCTTCTTACCTTTAAGCAATCAACACACCAAAGAAAAAATACAACTGTGTTTTAAAATAATAAACTGCCTTATAATATCTGATTGGCCAGGATTGTAGAGTTATTGTTGAATGATAGATCTGTGGAAAAAGACTCAGGCTATCTAAAGCATAATAGCAGTGAGTTTTGGGGATTTTACTGAGCTCACAGCTAACTTTGTAGACCTCCAAAGCATACATTGTGCACTCAATATTCATTCCCAGAAGTCTTTCTCAATAATTGTTCAGAGGTGACCATGAACATGTTTTACTCTTAACAAGCCACTGATCAATCTGAGGAAATGCCCAGTTGACGCAAGTTTCCAAGGTTTGAATAATTTTCTCTCATAATAATGTTCCAGTCCTTTGTGTTTTTGTGATTATGTGCTATTCACTTTTTGGTTGGACTTTAGTTTAGGGTCCAATTCTTCTAGGGTCCAACCCCTGGACTATGAACTAATTGCTCATTACCGTATACACCCAAATATAAGACGACCTTGAATATAAGACGACCCCCCATTTTCCAGACTTATTTTTTGGGAAAGAGACGTTTGTGGAAAAATGAAAAAAATCTGGTTTTCAACAGAAAATAATTTTATTTGAAAATTGTAGTGATAATTCATTGGAAAAAACATTGTAATACCGTTCATTAAATATTTGGATAAATTTGTCTCAAAATAAAGTGCACTCTGTTAATGAGTTGAAGAGAGAAATGAATGAATGAGTGACAAAAATGAATAACCTGTCACAGTGTTGGGTTTGTGTTCCCCTGATGTCCACTAGATGTCCTCGTTCTCACGGTGTCCTTCACATTTGACTTCATTTCCCAGCATTCTGTCTGTCACTGTCACTCATCAGTTCATTGCACTCAGCTGTTCCCCGTAATCATTGTTCCCAGCTGTTCTTTGTTAGTCTTGTTAGATATGTGTATATATTCCTTGTCTGTGTTAATATGTGTACGGAGTCGTTGTTTAATGTCATCACACTTCTGTGTCCTGCCTTTGAGTCAAGCTTGTTTGTGTTTTATGTCTTGGGCTGCCTTTTTGGATTTTGACACCTGCCTGGATGACTACGAGTTTGGATTGCCCTTTAATTAGATAATACTGCAATTGGATTTTCTGATTCCTGTGTGTGATTCGTGACAGAACGACTCCGTCACACCTAAATCCAGCGGTAATTTTCATTTTTTTATTATTTTTTGTAAGATCATATCCCCAGTCACTATGTGGATTCCACATAGCGAACTTTTTCCAGCAGAGAGAGAGAATGGGATCTCTTTACTAGAGTATTTTTCTAGATGTGCACAAAGGCATGAGGAAATCAGGATAGCTGAAGCTTCACCACGGGTCTCATCGAGCGCTGGGACTTCTTCGACGGTTTCGTCCAGTTCAGAGTCGGTACACATCCGTCAGAAAGGAAGAAGGAGAAGGAGACCTGCGTCTGCCCAGCCAGAGACTGCTCACGTCCCGTCTGCCCAGCCAGAGACTGCTCACGTCCCGTCTGCCCAGCCAGAGACTGCTCACGTCCCGTCTGCCCAGCGAGAGACTGTTCAAGTCACGTCTGCCCAGCGAGAGACTGTTCAAGTCACGTCTGCCCAGCGAGAGACTGTTCAAGTCACGTCTGCCCAGCGAGAGACTGTTCAAGTCACGTCTGCCCAGCGAGAGACTGTTCAAGTCACGTCTGCCCAGCGAGAGACTGTTCAAGTCACGTCTGCCCAGCGAGAGACTGTTCAAGTCACGTCTGCCCAGCGAGAGACTGTACAAGTCACGTCTGCCCAGCGAGAGACTGTACACGCTCTGTCTGCCCAGTCAGATAATGAGCACGTCCAGTCTGCCCAGTCTGAGACAGATCCGGAAATGCCCATTTGCGTGGCCGCCAAGGCACTTACGGACTATTTAGAACGTCTGGCGCGGATCCTGGATATGCCTGTATCGCCTGTTCCAGAGCCGGAGCCAGTGTCGCCTGTTCCGGAGCCGGAGCCAGTGTCGCCTGTTCCGGAGCCGGAGCCAGTGTCGCCTGTTCCGGAGCCGGAGCCAGTGTCGCCTGTTCCGGAGCCGGAGCCAGTGTCGCCTGTTCCGGAGCCGGAGCCAGTGTCGCCTGTTCCGGAGCCGGAGCCAGTGTCGCCTGTTCCGGAGCCGGAGCCAGTGTCGCCTGTTCCGGAGCCGGAGCCAGTGTCGCCTGTTCCGGAGCCGGAGCCAGTGTCGCCTGTTCCGGAGCCGGAGCCAGTGTCGCCTGTTCCGGAGCCGGAGCCAGTGTCGCCTGTTCCGGAGCCGGAGCCAGTGTCGCCTGTTCCGGAGCCGGAGCCAGTGTCGCCTGTTCCGGAGCCGGAGCCAGTGTCGCCTGTTCCGGAGCCGGAGCCAGTGTCGCCTGTTCCGGAGCCGGAGCCAGTGTCGCCTGTTCCGGAGCCGGAGCCGGAGCCAATGTCGCCTGTTCCAGAGCCGGGTTCTGTTCCTGTGCCGTGGTCGCCCTGGTCATCTCCGCCGTGGCCGTCTGAGGCGTCCTCACCGCCGTGGCCGCCAGAAGGACCTGCCCCATTCCGGTCGCCTGAACAGCCGGATCCGCACTGGCCGCCCGATGCACTGTCTGCTCTGCCCTGGCCGCCCGATGGGTCTTCGCCGCCCTGGCCGCCCGAGGGGTCTTCGCCGCCCTGGCCGCCCGAGGGGTCTTCGCCGCCCTGGCCGCCCGAGGGGTCTTCGCCGCCCTGGCCGACCGAGGGGTCTTCGCCGCCCTTATGTCTTGGACTGCCTTTTTGGATTTTGACACCTGCCTGGATGACTACGAGTTTGGATTGCCCTTTAATTAAATAATACTGCAATTGGATTTTCTGATTCCCGTGTGTGATTCGTGACATAACCGTCCTTTTCACAAAAATGCAATAATTATGTAGGCCTATGTATGTATGTAGCCTATTTGTGGCAGATTTTGGCCGGACAGTCCGGATTTTGAGCCCCCTGTCCAGCGCTGTTTTTTGTTTTCAATTCAGTTCACTGTGCGCATCAGTTCTATTAATAACCTATAAAAATCCTGCATATTGATAGCGGCTCCCTGATGCCCGTAAATTAGTTCAAATCTCCTGGAATCTGGACTAGAGCCGCGCATGCGAGACAGAACATAGCCTGGCTATATTGCATGTGCTCCAAACCAAACCGTGTAGCTTGCACACGACAGAGAGAGAGAGAGAGAGAGCGAGAGACCTTGCATTTCCAGTAGGCTTCAGTGAGTGAACGCCTGACAGGAGCCACTCAGTGTACCTCTTGCCCAGATTATCCTTGAATGGCTTGTTGACGACTACATCCAATACCTGTAGCTGGCTTGTCATCCCCCCCGGGTATGATCATTAGATCGCCGTTCATTTTCCGCAACTGAGTTTTGACGGGGTCCGTCAAGTGTCCGCGGAATGCATCCAAAACGAGCATACCGGTATTTCTCTTCTTCTGAAGCGCACCGCGGCGCCTGCCCCACACTAGTGAGCTTTCCCCTTTCCCCCGTGATTTTGTCTATATCGCGAATATAAGACGACCCCTCATTTTTCAGCCTATTTTTAGGACAAAAACCTCGTCTTATATTCGGGTATATATGGTAGTATGCATATTACTAGGACTTTGGCCGTTTATTAATACTTATAAAACACATATTAATGCCTTATTCTACATGACCATATTCTACATTCCTTAATCCTACCCAATACCTAAACTTAATTACCGTTCTAACTATTATTAAGCAAAAATTAGGAGTTTGAGGAAAAGTCATAGTTAATAGTTAGTTAATAGTGAGAATTTATAATTCAGACACATCATTCTGTATGCTTGCTCATGTACATGGGGACATCGAATAATCTTGGAGAGAGTTTTACCATACTGACTGTCGTAACCGAATGCAACACACTGTTTGAATGCTTAATGTACTGAATAGTAAATGACTGACAGACACAGTGGAGGAATATAATGACATAAATATTCGTCTGTCCCATACGTTCGTGGTTCGATTGCTCGAGACTGTTTTCCAAAGATGGCTCCTGTCTGTTTTCGCGAAGCTGACTGTATGTATAAAATATCTTCTTATTAAACTGTTTGTACACTTACAACGTTCTCAATGCTTCGGTTTTTATGTAGGGACCCTGATTATGCTACCGTGTTAGTGTTGGGCTATTTTGAGCCTTGTTAGTGGTATTAACTAGCGATTTTTATTTGTCATTATTCTATGCCCCATATACTAGCGATATACTAGTGTTATAGGCTAAACTGTAAACTGAGATAAAAGTATTTACATTCGATAATCATGAAAACAAATCTCAGATAACAGTTGACTAGGTAACAATGTGTAATTAGACCAAATTTCATTTTGCGCCGGAGTTCTCCTTTAAGAACAGTTCACTAAAAGGTTCTTTGGGGTACCAAAAATGGTTCTTCACTCTTAAAAATAAAGGTTCTTGGCATCAGTGGTTCCATAAAGAATGTTTCACATCCATAGAATGTTTCCATTCCACAAAAGGTTCTTTATAGTGGAAAAAAGTTTAGTTATTTAGATCTTTTAAAAGTTCTTCACACTAAGAATAAATGATTATTTTAAGAACCGTTTGCTGAAAGGTTCTTTGAGAAACCAAATATGGTTCTACGGCATTGTTGCGAAAACTCCCTTTTGGAAACTTTATGCCCTCCCCCCTTTTATCATCCTCCAGGTGATGATAAAATAGCATACTACTTATCACACCACAGTATTTGAGGTCTGGCCTTTTGCTGCGTTGTTTTTAGAGAGTCCTGATCTGGTCTCTTGAGCGTGGGATCGGGGACGTCCCAGGGATGATACCAGTTGCATTACCGATCTCTCAAACAATTTCACATATAAAACTGTTTTGCCGCTTGATCGAGACTCTGAATGCTTTCGAAATTATGATACGTATCAAAATGACATGTATAATTTTTCCCGGAGTATTGCTTTTTTTCCATCTGGCCTCTGCAGATGGAAGTGATTATGCACAGAGGGAGGTGTGTTTTCAAGAAAAAAAAAGATCGAATCTGGCTTCCTTACCCAAGTACTTTCCCAAACACCCCGTGCTTCCTTTGAGGCCGGGGATTCGTGGTTACATTACCAAACCGTGATGTCGCCCCATCCCCCCGGCAGGATCTGAAGGGGGCCAAGTCACGAGTCTACAGCACCCAGCTGACTAGATGCATCTGGAGCTACTGCTTTGGGGGACATGCTGATTGCGAAGTACGCCATGTGGCCGGTTCCTGAGCACTTGCCGTCAGAGCTGATTGCTGCGATTATGCACGCTGTCCTTATGTTTGTCTTTGAGAGCGTCAATTTCGACTGCCCTTGAGGAACGCTCATTACCTCGCTGAGTCCTTCTGCGGCTCCTTGGCTTACGACGATCTCACTTTGCTAATTTTTCCTTGGATTTCATTTATTAGCCAATCAGATCTCAAAGGTTTTTTCTACTACCGTCCAGTCAAGCCTGGTATCCAAACACCACACCAGTCAAAAGTTTGAATGCACAATCATATTAGTAATTTAGATTCGGAAAGTGCTAGTTTTCGAGTTTAGGTTTGTTTTATATTTATGGTCATACATAATTTCCATACTTCCATTTGGATCTAGTTTTGTTGACTTTTGCATGAAAAATTAGGTGCATCAAAACTGGTCATTCAATTATTCTATTAGCAAATGAAAGTCAATATTTCTATATACTGTTTTTTGAAAAAAGGTCTGTGTGTACATTTTGTCCATTTTATTTTCTATTTGAAAAGAAACAACTTTTATGTAACAGACGAACAATGAGATTTTGGATCTCCTTTTTTGTTTGTGGTTTATATATAGTATATATATACAGCGGGTGAAATAAGTATTGAACACGTCACCATTTTTCTCAGTAAATATATTTCCAAAGGTACTATTAAGATGAAATTTTCTTCAGATGTTAGTAACAACCCAAGTAACCCATACATACAAAGAAACCAAAACAAAATATAGCTGCGAGCAGCGATTACGGGCCCAAGCCGGTGGCACCGCAACCCTGGTGCACCAGGGTGGCGCTACCGTCGGCTTTGGCCCTTCATCGCTGCTCGCAGCTATATTTATATATATATATATATATATATATATATATATATATATATATATATATATATATATATATATATATATATATATATATATATATATATAAAGCCAGTGGCACCGCCAGCCTGGTGCCTTTAGGGTTATTGTGCACGACGTGACACAAAATATCTGCTCGCTATCTGCCGAACGGCTCTGGTAGTTCTGCTTCAGCACTGATGATGTTGTAGAATTAGTGCGCTCTGGTTGGTCTGGATTATTGGGGATTTTTTAATTTATGCAGAAATAAGTTATTTATAATACAGATAGAGAATAAAGTTAGTGTTGATTAAAATGAAAGAAAACAATTATATTGATCTGAAATATAGCACATTAATTTTAAATTTATTTAGGTTCAATTACCAAACATACAATCTTAATTTAATTTAAAGCAAACAATACATTTAAAATATATGGGTTGTATGCACATAAAAAAAAAAGAAGATATATCCAAAAAAGACAAGGCCTTAAAGCAGTGGTTCTCAATCTTGGTCCTATGGGTGCCACTGCTCTGCACATTTTATATGTCTCCTTTATCTGACACACCCACTTCAGTTAATAAAGCTCTTTCCTAACGAGCTGATGATCTGAATCAGGTGTGTTAAATGAGGGAGACATACAAACTATGCAGAGCAGTGGCTCCCTAGGACCAGGATTGAGATCCACTGCCTTAAAGGGTTAAACTCTTTTCACTGTAACAGACACAATCTCTCTCTCTCACACACACACACACACACACACACACACACACACACACACACACACACACACACACACACACACACACACACACACACACACACACACACACACACACACACACACACACACACACACCACACGTCAAGTCACTTACATTTTAGATGCAATATTGACGGTTTTTCTGTTTCAGCAGCGAAAATAGTTAAACAAAGATCACAGCAGAACCATTGCGCATCTCACAGCAACATGTTTTCTCATTACTGAATGATTCAGCATTTTGGACAAATTGGTTTACTCAAAGATTCAATTAGGGTTGTGCCGATAGACGATATCATAGTTAAGCCAGCATCGCGACCCCCCCCCCCCCCCATGTTTCCATGGTGACGCGTCATGCTTGGCACGTGATTCACCACAGCCAAAATAGCGCTGTATGACATGTAACGTTAGCGCTTTTATTTATAAATATTAACAAACCTGGTTACCATGTCATCAACTATCTTCTATTCTGATTCTCAAATGTGTGTAAGTGAGTTTGTTTTGTCGTTTAAAAAACAGTTTCTCCCGAAATACATGGCCGGTGAACTGGGAGAAGAATAGAGTTAACTTTATAGTTCCTTACACTGTGTGTCTGATATGAATAAAATCCGTCGGCAAATATATTTGAATGGGTTGTTATTGCTGCTTCCATAGACACCATTGTGTATTTTACAAACTATAAATGTATTGTTTTGCTATAAATTATATGCATTTAAATGTCTGAAACCTAAAATAAACATTATGTGGTTAAAAACACTGAATAGTTGTGATATAATATGACAAGCACTGAACGCGTCTGTCTCTGGCTCAGCGCCAGCCACAGCGCGAAAGCACAGTCTGGATCTGGCTGCTCTGTCACGTGTACATTGTACATCATGTACATTCGCTCCTAGTGGTCAGCTGCTGCAGACTCAGAGCGTGCCGAAATCAAAATGGCTGATGAGATGTAGAGGAAAATATCTCCGCGTTGTGCCTACGCCCCTTAGCTGTTCTAAATCCACTGTAAAACACGGCTTTGCGGGGCTTATTGCTTAAGTGAAAAATTAAAACGTTAGCCCCGCCCCTCCTCCCGATATCATCGTCCATCGCGATGTTTCACTGTACACATCGTCTGATGCCAAATTGGTAGACATCGCAAACCCTAGATTCAATGACCAATCCATACCTGTCTCATTCATGAATGACTCAGTCGTTCGAACGAATCGTTTGAACGAATGAATCAATGACTCGCTCATTAAGACGGTAGCCTGGCGACACCTAGTGACGGTTCAGTGTTATGTTTAAAAGTATCATTCTTTCCAACGATTTTTACTTGACTCATATTTAAAACAATCTCATAACATCTTTTAATGCATTGTTATTTTTCAATGTAAATGATGTAATTTGATCAGCCCTACCTAGGGTAACAGCCATATAGTATCTTATTATTCTAAATAATTGAATTTATTGATCAAATTTACAAATTAAAATGAAAGATGAAGCATACATTTAATAAGACTGGACTAGGGGTGCCTTGCAGATATTACAATTATGCACTTTTAAATATACCATTGCCACCCACCGTCAATTTGGTGTGTGTGTGTGTGTGTGTGTGTGTGTGTGTGTGTGTGTGTGTGTGTGTGTGTGTGTGTGTGTGTGTGTGTGTGTGTGTGTTGTGTGTGTATGTGTGTGGGTTGGTTTGTGTGGGTTGGTTTATGTGATTTATGAGGACACAAATTTGTATAATGACGTGTATTACACTGGTATTACAACTTATGGGTGGTTTATGAGGACATTTCAAAAGTCCTCATAAATCAAATGGCTTGAAAAACATAAAAAACAATGTTTTATTAAAAAAATTTAAATGCAGCATGTCTGTTATATGCCTTTACTTTATTAAAAAAACGTATTTAAAAAATACAAGGCTTAAGACATTTATTTCCTTTTTTAATGAAGGCCAAACCACACAGCAGTGAAATGGTTAATCTAGCCCCACTCCCCCTCCCCCTCCCCACACTCACAGACACACACACACAGAGAGCAGTCACAGAGACGTAGGCTCAGAGAGAAATGACCATATTCAAACCAAAATATCTGACTTCCTCTTGGTTATTGCTAATGACTGTAAATTAGAAAGTTGTCTGGCTGGAGGAGAACTATATAAATACAGATTTTTGTAACTCTAGATGAAACTAACCCGCCCACTTTTGTCAAAAGGTGGCGCTACTGAGTCCCTGCACCACGCCCATTTCTGAAACTATGCACATGTCACCTGGCTAATAAATATGATCTGTCTGTCGAGTTTCATGCAATTTTAAGCAATTTCAGGCATGCTAAGAGTCTCAAAAGCATCCAAAAAGAATATTAAAGTTTGATGGATTGCCACAGCAACAGTTTCAAAGATATCAAGAATCCATTCACAGGTCTTCATCTGCCGTGTATTTACATTATACAGATGAAGTTTGAAGCAAATTGGGTAAAAATAAGAGGGTGATTTCAAAGCATTTTGAAAGTGACACACTTCCTGCTGCCAGTTGGTGGCGCTATAACTTTGACTCACAATAGTCACATCCATGTGATCGGGCTCTTACAACGAACACACTGCTGAAGTTTCATCAAGATCAGTTAATGTATGCCGTAGTTATGACACACTTCCCGTTTCACGTTTCTCGCCATAATTTCGTTTCCTCGCCACGCCCAAACCGTTCGAGATATCAAAAATCCCCTCGCAAACTTTCATCCTCAATGTCTTGACTTCACGCTGACCGAGTTTCGTGCCGTGTGTTTGAATTCTCTAGGAGGAGTGTTTCACATTCCTTTGCATGCGTTTTCCAAACAAGCCTAAATAGCCGACTTCCTGTTGGGCTGGGGTAAAAAGTTAGAGTGCGAAGTATATATGAAACGATGAGATCTACATGTGTACCGAGTTTCATATTATTACATGCAAGCGTGTTTGATTTATGGACCATGTTTTCCGACCCCGTTCCAGGGGGCGCTGTCGAGCCCCCCTGCCACGCCCGGGTACCATCTTCAGCCCGGCCCTGATGGCCGCAGGTTCTGACATGTGTGCAAAGTTTCAGGAGTTTTTGAGCATGTTAAGGCCTCCAAAAGTGTCCAAAAGGTAGTAAAAAAATAATTAGAAGAAGAAGAAGAAGAAGAAGAAGAATTATAAATAATCCTTAGGAAAACAATAGGGCCTTCGCCCTTTGGGCTTGGGCCCTAATAAGTTCAGAAATTAAGATAACAACATTGAACACTACACAAACAGTATTTTTTTTTAATTTAGGCAACTAATTTTCCATAGTGACAGGAGGTGCCGGATCCAATAAAAAAGGTTCCGGATCCAACGTCCACCGGCTCAAATTAAGCCCTGAGTATAACAAAAACTCTGTCATTTCCCGCCACATCCATAACGCATGCATATTTTCCTTTTTTGGGGGTGCTTAAATATATTTTAGAAAAACATATTTTGCCTGTCAATTCTCCAGATGGGGTGCTCTGAGAATATGCATTTCCAATTTAAATATTGTAAGAAGTTGTTTTTTTTCTGAGACATTTCACCTGTCATTATGATTTCAAATGTCACATCCATAACGCTCGAATTACCCTATGCCATTTTTACATGGTTGTCTAGTCTACTGGACTATTTTTTCTGATCATGTCATGTTTGAGTTGTAATTGGTGCAGTTTTTTTGGTTGCTCTTCTTTTTTCATTCACCCTATATAAGATTTCTCTCATATTACTTTGAGAGTCGAGTATCTGTGTGATTGACAGAGATTTTTGAAAGCTCTCACACGTCTGCAGTTTCAAAAGTTCAAAGGCAACTGCAGGTGTCATGTTTAACCTTTATTAGTTTCCTGCAACTAGGATCATATTATTGTATGATTGGCATTATTGTTAGCACTTTTAGTTGTTGTAGAAACAAGACCAGTAAAAAGGCACATGGAAAACTAAGTAGGTTGTCGGAACAGCATTGGAAATTTATAATGAACTGAAACGCTTCAACTCTGTAATAACACAAATAGCTTGATTCACAATAAATTCCAATGGAGTTTAGAATTAGCGCATTGCTATGCTAACGATCAGCTGATCAAGCACAAAGTGGGGCATCTTTCAGGAATCATCATGATGCTTTATGCATAGATAATGACTGCAATTGTAATTTTGACCACCATTTTTAATGCTTTTTGTATTGGTATTCAATTTTATTTTTTCTGCCATCTTGTATGCATTGTTCACAGTGCTTGGCGCAATACATTAAAAAGGCAATACCAGAATGTAATGAAGGATGCTTTAGAATTTGGCCAAAAGGTATCTTTGGAGGCATGGAGACTTTTTTCAGTATCAAAAAGATTTGCTCTCAATTTTTTGTTTGCATGTCAAAAAAGTCTGCTTTTCAACGTACATGCAGATATGTACATATGTTCTAAGAACGTTTTGCTAATGTTCCCATTAAGTTATGAAAATGTTATTTCTGAATGTTCAAAACATCCATTTTATTCTGGTTGAAAAGCTTTTTTTTCTTGGTTTATGCAAACGTTATAAGGAAAAATTCAATTTCATCATTCTTCAACCAGTAAGGGTACGATACTTTTGAATGTTCTGAAGCAAGTAGTAACATTTAAAATGTTAGATAAACGTCAAAACTAAAACATTTCAGAATTTTTTTTTTGTTCATAAGAACGTTTGTTAACCTTGCCAGGACGTTACCCAATGTTCTGAGAACTTTCCCTGTTAGCTGGGTCAAAACTATTATTATTATTTTTAGACAATTTTAAATGTTTAAATGCAATAGGCGGAGTCAGCAGTCTCTAATGAATGTTAAATATAATATAAAATATAATATAAATATAAAACTGCATTTTGAAATGAAAAGATTTTTATTTTTGATTTATTTTGTACTACACAAGCAGAGAAAGATGTCACACCAGGTGTGCAGTTTAATGTTTTGATAGAAACGTTTGAAGTATGACAGAAATTTACAAATTTCTTTCTTTACTAATGAACTATTTAAATGACATAAGCATGCTTTTTACTACTTTTTATCTTTGATTGAGCGCTTGGATGCTCATCTGAAGGTCTTCGGTCCTGCTTCAGATGCTCTGGGCTGTTTTGGGTTGAGAATTTGAATCTTATCTCCTCAAAGCAAGTTCCTACCTGCTTCAACATCCATCAACTGCGCTGGAGTCTCAAAAACAAGACGTTTGCTCCTTCGGCACTGCAGCTTTAGACCTGTCCTTGCCTGCTCCAATAAATCGCCTCAACTCAATCCAACATATTATTCCAGGTCTTTTAAGATCTTGTCCAGTCCAATAGCGTGACCCCGAACAGCAGCTCTGCATCAGTCTAGTGGTTTCCTTTGGCTCATGCTTATGAAGCTTATTTCACATTCGATCAATCGAAAGATATTTCTGTCCTACAGAACAGAAACCGAGGATATTAAGTACCCTACATTTGAGTGTTTCATCATTTGCAATGTTTGCATTTCGCCTGAGGATTTTGGAATGGAAAATAAGGCCATAAAATCGTAAACTTCTTTCGGCCCCTTTTTTTTAGTCAAAGATTTATGGGACCAATCGTCAGCTGAGCGGTCACGGCCCGGTCAGTTGCATATGGAAATGTGAGAGTAATAATGACTGTGTTTTTCTTTTATACACGTGGACGTTTGGACAACAGCCTTCTTTAAATGGATACATTTTACAGTGCTCCTATCTGCAAAGCAGCTCTGTGTTCGGTTAAGAGCCATGGGAGATTTGGACGGGACAGAGCAATCTTTTAGCTGTCACACACTCTTTGAACACTTTGACTTCATTACTTTGACAAGAACAGTTCTGGAGAGCTTTAGGGTTAAGAGCCCCACACCGCTATAGTCGAGACCAGAGCAGACTAGATCAGAACTGACTTGCAATATGCATGTTCGGTGGATCCGAGGTTTGCGGGAAGATATGTCTTTTTAAATAAAGGATCTGATCCTGACCAGCAATGTGATTTGAGTTGGTATTCATGTTCCTAGCACAAATGATTTAGGAAGAGTTGGACAAATAAATCTGGGTAACACTTTATTTGAAGGGGTGTGCATAAGACTGACATGACACTGTCATAAACATGACATAACACCTGTCATGAACATGAAGGAGTCTTTATGAATGTTTATGGCTGTTGTCATTAAGTGTCATTCGGTAAATTATGACACTTTTAATGCAAAGTTGACATTGTTTAAAATGTCTTTGTTATGACAACTTGACATTAACAAAGACAAAAATGTCTTTGTTATGACAACTTGACATTACCCAAGACAAAAATGTCTTGATTATGACAACTTGACATTAACAAAGACAGAAATGCCTTTGTTATGACAACTTAATATTAACCAAGAAATCATAACCTGTCAACCTGTCACAAATATGTCATAACAGGTCTAATTATCAAACTTCAAGCATTTTGCAGTGTAATAACCCTTAATGACATCTTTATAACTAGTACAATGTGTTCCACTTTACTTGAGGACAAGTAAAATATTCATGACACAGTTATAATGGTGTCATGACGGCCAAAGTTGTCACAGGTTGACAGATTATGATTTCTCGGGTAATGTCAAGTTGTCATAACAAAGACATTTCCGTCTTTGTTAATGTCAAGTTGTCATAATCAAGACATTTTTGTCTTGGGTAATGTCAAGTTGTCATAACAAAGACATTTTAAACAATGTCAACTTTGCATTGAAAGTGTCATAATTTACCGAATGACACTTAATGACAACAGTCATAAACATTCATAAAGACTCCTTCATGTTCATGACAGGTGTTATGTCATGTTTATGACAGTGTCATGTCAGTCTTATGCACACCCCTTCAAATAAAGTGTTACCTAAATCTGAATAAAATCTGCCAATTTGCAAACAAATTACTCTTATGAACGGTTCTTTTTAAGAAATTCACAAAGGAATCTCCATGGCTTGTGTATTAGTGGTTTGAATCAGACTCACTCAGTGAATGAATCGTTCAGCTGTAAATTAAACAAGGCAGATGATTTGAGGCGGTATTATGTTCCTAGCACAAATTATTTGGGATGAGTTGTACAGGGAAGTTTAATATTTAGTGAAAAGAGTTTGTTCAAATTAACCACAATTATAAGCAATAGCAATACTAATAGTATTTTTGCCTCAAACACTCCTCATTCACATTCAGGTCTCCAATCTCCAACCAAAAATAAAATTTTTATATAAAACCTGTCTACCATTGCCAGTTTGCCAACAAATGACTCTTATGAACGGTCATTTTGGTAACACTTTATTTCGATAGTCCACTTTAGACATTCTACTAACTATAAGTAACTTTGCAACTACATGTCAGCTAACTGTCATTAGAGGATTAGTAGACTGTCTTCTTAATATCTATTAACACTTTATTTTGTTGGTTCCCCAACAGATATTCTACTGACTATACAGGGGTTGGACAATGAAACTGAAACGCCTCTCATTTTAGTGTGGGAGGTTTCATGGCTAAATTGGACCAGCCTGGTGGCCAATCTTCATTAATTGCACATTGAACCAATAAGAGCAGACTGTGAAGGTCCAATTAGCAGGGTAAGAGCACAGTTTTGTGCCGTGTATCAGGATGACAATGCACCAATACACACAGCAAGACTGGTGAAAGATTGGTTTGATGAACATGAAAGTGAAGTTGAACATCTCCCATGGCCTGCACAGTCACCAGATCTAAATATTATTGAGCCACTTTGGGGTGTTTTGGAGGAGCGAGTCAGGAAACATTTTCCTCCACCAGCATCACGTCGTGACCTGGCCACTATCCTGCAAGAAGAATGGCTTAAAATCCCTCTGACCACTGTGCAGGACTTGTATATGTCATTCCCAAGACGAATTGATGCTGTATTGGCCGCAAAAGGAGGCCCTACACCATATTAATAAATTATTGTGGTCTAAAACCAGGTGTTTCAGTTTCATTGTCCAACCCCTGTAAGTAACTTGGCAACTACAAGTCAACTTATTCTCCTAACCCGAACCCTAACACCTAACCATAACCTGACAGTCTACTACAGTCTATTAATGCTCTAATGAGAGTTAGTTGACATGTATTTGAAAAGTTTCTTATAGTTGCTAGAATGTCTAAAGTGGACTATCGAAATAAAGTGTAACTGTTCTTTTTACAGTAAGTAACCAGTTAATAAGATTCACAAAGCAATCTCGATCTGGCCTGTGTATTAGTGGTTTGAATCAGACTCACTCGGTAAATTAATCGTTCAGCTATAAATTAAACAAGCCAGATGATTTGAGACTGTATTCATGTTTTGGAATGATTTGGGATGAGTTGGACGGGGAAGTTTAATATTTAGTGATAAGATTTTGTTCAAATCAACTACAATTTTAAGCAATAGTAGTAATATTGGCCCACAAACTTCTCCTGCTGCTTCTGAAAGTCCCCATGAAATCAAAATTGAAGGTTTTAGGCTTTTAGTATGAATATGCTTACCTTCAGGTTATCTATAAGCTAGTGTGCTCCAAAATAATGACAAAATTCGCATTTAGAAGATTAAAGCATTCAAAACTTAGTCTCTTACTTCTGCCAATATGGATCAATGATTTTGATGACATCACTCTGCACTTCAGCTTCTCATCAGATTTTCTGTCCAATCAAATGCTCTAGAATCTAAAGCTCAGCCCCCTACATTATAAATAGACGATGAAGCTGCGGCTGAAATCTGTCACTTGTTCACACAATTACTATTTTTCTATATGGTGAATGGCACATATGCACTATATAGGGGATAGGGAACGATGCTTTCCATTGGGGAGAATGAAGTCTGGTTTCATGTTAGCGTCCGCAGCGCGCACAGTCTGCTCTGGTCCAGAACACGAAAGCACAGATATGTCGTCGCAAATCACAAAACATATCTGACCCATTTGATTTCTGCACAGAATGCTATATTTTAAAGTGATATGAAGGAGATTAGAAAGAGAAATGGTTAGACAGACTCGGGATTAGAAACAGAACTGACAAGTAGAAGATATAATACCGATGCCATGTGCCAACATAAATTACAGTTTTTAAACTACTCGTCATATTATATTTATATATCATTTATATTGTGGGAGACACTTCCAGTTTGGGGGAGTTCCACTCAAAAAGACTCAAATAATTTCCAATCGTAAGGATGCGCTACAAATTATCATCCGTCAGTTTGACTGAATGAGCTGTAGAATTTACTTTCCATTTTCAGATGTGAGGTAAATGTAACGTAATGTGGTATTACAAGAATATCTATGGCAATAGCTACATTCTTTTCCTCCATTTTATACATTTTTTGCTCCTTGTATTCCACTGTAACAGTATGAAAAAAGACAACATATACTGCGCTATGTCTGTCAAAATGACGGAAATCACTTTGAAAAATTATCACTTAAGTGTTCCAGTTAATTAACAATTTTGATTAAAGTTATGTTATATGTTATAATGCAGACATATTATAATATTATACAGCGATATTTAACACGTCCGTAATACTTCTTCGGAAATAACTTACAACTGGTTTGTTGTAGTAATTTGTGCTTTTACACTTGTAATTGTCCTTTTAATGTTTGATGGTTGAAGGGTGAGAAATCTCATTGTATCCAGGTTTTGAAAATACTTATTGCTATCATTTATGGGAAAGGAGTGGATGATTGGCAGTTTAAACTTTTACATCTCAGAGGTTGATTTTTTTATTTATTTTTATTTGTTTATTTTTAACTAGCACATTTTAACTTTTTGTTAAATGTAGGTCACGTTAAAACGGTTATGAAAACGATATTTTCATTTCATTTGGCTGCTTTGCTAATTACTTTTATGTATATATTTTGTTGTTTCTACCCTGATCCAAGATCCAGCCTTTCAATCTTAGTTTTTTTTTCTTAAATTTGTGAAATACGAGACCTGTGTGAGGAATATGAAAAAAAGTTAAGTTAAATATCACTTGTGGAAATAATGTTTTGCACATTGTCAAATGTGTTGCATTTATTATAAATAATTGTTCTAGTATGATTTATCCCGTCCCACACATACCATTGGTTTAGCCAGAAGTTGTTGGGCTGCTCAAAAAAAACAAATCAATATTTGTGTATAGTGAATACACTAATCATGGATATTAATCTACTTGACTGATTTATGGTTGTGCAGTTTGTGTGGTCTGTGCAGTTTTTTTTTAACATTCAGAAATAAGTTCACTTTTATTATGTCAAAAAAAGCACTCTTCATTAAAAGCGAGTTCTTGCCCTCTGGACGCTTTATTCCGTCAGCCTGAGATCTTCAAAGCCGACAGGGATTTAGATTGCAGTTGATCTATAGTGTTTTGTTCCACATGCGTTCTGGTCTGGAGGATATCACTGCTTATTGACATGTTTTATCTGGAGTAAATGTTTTGGCTGTCTGTGACTCCTGCGTCATATTTCCACTGGTAAATGAGAGTTAATGAGATGATCGGCTGCTTAGGTTTGTAGGGTAAAGGTTAGCTGTAGGGTTGCCTAAGGGCTCAAATTAAAGCATATAATTGGTAATGTTCACCAGAAAAAAAACATTTAAGACTGTACCCAACCTCAGGGTTCGTTTCCTGTCCACAAACCAGAGCTTCTCAGAATTTCTCAAAGCTTTTATCAAAACCTCATGATGTCAATCATCCAGAGATCATTTGAAATCAGAATTATACAGACCTACAATTTTGTACTGCATAATATCTATCTACCTATATTTACCATATAATTCATGACATATTTGCTTATGTTTGACACTGTGGTGTTCATTTCTTTGCTTTGCATTGCAGATAAATTCCTATGAAAGGGAAACTTGTTTCTGAAAGCTGGAAGATGGAAAAGGGGGGCTTTATGTGCTTTGCTTTTTGAGTTTCCCTGGGGGGAATGCGGTGTCTCCGTTCCCTGACCTATTTGCCAAATGCTTCCGAAACAATGAGCAATTTATCTTCTACCTCATCTTTCCACACTTTTGAGATTTGGGTGGTAGTGTGAAATAAACCAGAACAAAGCGAACAGTCAAAAAGTTGTTACACAACGTTTACAGTACTAAACTTTTCGTCCGATGCTCATTTTGTTTGACCAGATCCATTTATTTATTTATTCATTTAAAAATACATAAAAAATCAATTTACACAAGACTATATAGATTAATTGCTTGATACCATAATGAAGAAAAAAAAATCCCCCTGTAGTCAACGATTGTATCCCTTAAAACTCATATTTGATCACCAAAATGACATAATTTCGAATAATTGAAAACAAATTTCTCCATGCCTTAAAATAGCTTGAATGTAACTCTACACCCTTACCTCATTTAGTGTATGTGATTTTATGAATATGCAAATGAGCCCCGCCTCCACTCACTCACACCAGCTCAGAGATTCACTCGTTATAATATGGTGTGACCCCAACATAAAAAAAAATCCTTATTTATTTTAATTAAAGTAACACTAAGTAAATTTTCCTCTTCGGTCGCCCTACTGGTTGGAAACAAAATTGTCCATTGCCGCTGTCGTAAATAATCTAGCCTACCGTCGCACGCGCGCTCACTGTTTACCCAGCACCGGCTTCAGAATGAACGATGTCCACAGACAAGGTAGAGTATGTTACATGATTTCATGAAAGGATGATGTATTGCGACATCAGAAACGAAGAAAAACGAAATAATGACTATTGCAGCGCTTGACGTAAAGCAGTCGAATTCTGTAGTTCTTTTTGTGCACAGGTTCCTACCCGAAACCCGAAGTTACATAGTGCCAGTAAAAGCGATACAGACCCCGTCAGGCTATGTTAGACGAGTCATTTAACTTATTTTAAGTCGATGTACCATCACAAGGGTCTTGGAAATATATTGTGAAGGTTGAAAAACTACTTAGTGTTACTTAATCTTATTTGTAAAATTACTTTTTACCTTGAAAATATATTTTTGAAAATAGCGATTAAGATATGCACACTCACATGTATTCAATATAATCAAGTTATAAGTTAATAAAAAATAAATTTTAACTGTATATATTATTTAATGACTCTAAAAATTAGGTCTAGCCAAACAAATATTAACATTTATATAGGGCGTTCTCGAAGCGCATCATTGGCTCTTAAAGTTTAGGCATTTAAAGAGTTGCTTTTAAGTCTATCAAATATGGTTTGGCTGCTATTCAGCTATTATTGGAAGTGAAGGATGTTTTTTCTTTGTGAGAGAAGAGAATAAGGCAGTGTTCCAGAGACCCTCCTCTGTCACACACTGGAAAATAATCACATTTGATCCATCCAGTTCCTCAAATGTAAGTACAGCTATTTTCTTTCTCATCCAAATATAACAGATGTCTTACAGTCCGGACACACGCGCAATTGTTGAACGTTTTTTTTTTTGGGGGTGGCTGGATTATCCCTGTCTGTCTTATAAAGGGCATGGTTGGGCCAGTTTGGAGAGCTCTACTGTCCACGCCAGGGCTTAGAGGTGTTGACGGGGGCCACGGCCCCCAAACAAGCCCCTGGCACTGGTCAGGCTGTGAAAGATGGTCTGTTTGGTTGCTATCTCCATCCTTCAACACCACCCCATCAATCCTACTAGGGGTAGGCCATCCTTACAGAGACAGTGGCCCTCTTTGTCCTCCAGCTGATGGGATGAGGCCCCCAGCCCCGCTCTTACACCCGCTCTTAGTGACAACCACCTGAAAGAACCGGCTCCTAGCAGACTGAGACCTCAAAGGCTTCAACTTGTAACCTTCAAGCCACTTTTAGGGCCCTATGATGCCAGACTTTATCTCTAGAGTTGCTCTGGAAGTCACTTCATGAATATTTCACCATTGTATTTGATTAAAAACTACCATTATATCATATACATGAAGAAGGTCTTCACGACAGCTCGTCAACAAAAGTTTGGTTTGGTTAGATTTAAACAGAATTTGGGCCAAAAATAAAACTGAATTTTGAAAAACTAAAACGGATATCATAGGGCCTTACACTTTACAAACACAAAATGGCAGCAAGACACACACGCACATTAGAGAACATGAATCACGAAGGGCTTCTGTAGGAGACTCTGAAAACAGTAGATCCGTGTGTAGGAGATCCATGTTAAACTCCAAAGGATGTGCTGGCCTATCACATTTCTTATATTATTAATGGCTCCAACAGGGATCCATAACTTTGATCTACACTTCACACAATAATAGGGCTTAGAATTTTTGTGGTTTCCAGTATTCCAAGGCAAACACTTGGTTGAAGTGGAAATCACACACTTGCTGTATTCAACTCTCTAGTTCTCATTCACCAGTGGACATTGGAGTAGAAGATCGCAGCATCGTCCTGCCACAGGGGCAGATGTTCTTGTGGGCTTTTGAGTCAGGGGTTTAGGATGCGGTTTATGACGGAGAGGTCCACACGCAGGGCTTGGCCGTTCAACTCCTGGTGTGTGATGTTCTGTTCAAGTCTTCATAGGGCTGTTGTTGTTACTTCTCTGAACACTTGCCTCAATCCTAGACAGATTTATTGGGTGCTTTTGACAAAAAATAAACTTGGAAGCAAAACCTTTTTTTTCCTCCCAGCCGTCTACTTGTCAGTTTCTTCGAGAAACTCCAAAAATGTAAAACGCAGGGAATTCTTCTAGAGGATACGTAAAGATTTGCCATATTGTTCAAAGTTGAATTTAAACTTGAAGAATGAAAGGACAGTTGTGTTTACTAAGTTAACAGACATTTATTTATTTGTGTTTGTTTGAGAGGCTTTTTATTTAACATAAAATAAAGCATACAAATGTCCAAGAGGGGAATAAAGTGTCCATGGACATACAAGTTTCCAAATTTACAGCTTATCTAGTGTCCTCGCTGTGACTGGGAGTCATGAAGGCAGGGAGTGAAGAGGAGTTTCAGCCCAGGTAAGAGAATCCCCTCTTCTGTCTGAGACTCGAGGAACGGCGGCTTCTTCATAGCAGCACTGCTTCCCTGTAACAGAGGATATAAAGGGGCAAGGCGGCCTGACAATTCCAGCCCGACGACAGCAACGCGTGCATCCTGCTCAGGCCAACAGGTCCGGCACAGGAATCCCTCCCCGCTCCCCTCGTGAGTGCATGCCCGAGGAAAAGAGTCCGGTCTCTCAAGAAGAGGTGCGCTCGGCATTTAACAGCAGCAGTGACGAAGCTCTGTTCAATTCAGGTGTGCCTCATCACACGACACCAGTCCTGGTTGTTATTGCACCCCTCCTCTCTCCTCTCAAAAAGTCCCCAGGACAGGTCTTGAGAACCACTGATTTAAGGGACAAGGTGGCTCTAATAATAAAGGGGAGGCAGCTGTTCTGTCACACTTACTGTCTTTTAATTGATTTCGACTACATCTACAAAGATGTTTGGTGAACTTTCATTTGGCAGTTCATCTCCCTTTTAATACAGGCTCTATAAACCTCTTGTGTGAACTTACATTTAACATTTCTCATAGACATTATCAGACAGAGGTCTGCATTAAGTTGAAGCCCAAATTTGGCACCCAAATTTCACCGGACATAATACTGAACATGACATTGCAAGAAGAGCCTCATGCAAAGATCCAACAGTTTGTCGGGCCGTCATTGCAGACCTTTTTTTCAGTAACCTGACCTGTTGGTCGAATGTATTCATTAACATTGTTTTGTTGACCAAAGTCAGCAGTTCTCAAACTTTTTTTTAGTGACATACCACTTAAACAAAAATTGGAAAAGCCACCTGATACCAAAGCATAATTTTGCCCGATGGCAATCTTTTTCTTATTTAATTGAAATTAACTAGACTTCTAGTACTAGCAGTTTATTTTACAGTCATGTTACCCTTGTACATACTATGTACTTTTAGTAATTACAATAACTGGGTAATAACTAGGTACTAACCCTGGCCTGAACCTACACCTAAACCTAACCTTAACCCATGTAGTAGTAACCTTATATTACCCAGTACTTTCTTAGGTAAGTGCACGTACTGTAAAATACTGTAAAATAAAAAAGAAGTCCACCATCATCCTAATCATTTGTGTTAGTAAAATATTTACGTCGCAGACCCTTCTTGGCCCGTCAGTATGCAGCCCACAGTTTAAGAACCCCTGACCTATAGGTTCATGCTCCTTGTTTCTAACCGTCCAGACTAATGAGCTCTGTTTGGTTTCTGCTTTATGCGTCGTGCAGAAGCCAGTCGTCTTACATCATTGTCCAAAACCAGAACCGCTGAACCCTTTCCTGTGACTTTGTGATCGGTTCGCTGGAGGGCAGTTCTGTTTTTATGTGTTATTGTAGTTGTAGTCTTCCATAGGTCTTGCTGCTTTTGGATTCAGTCGATTAAGTTGTTAAAAAAAGGACACCCTCTGTGGCTATTCTTTTCATTAGTTTCCTTTTCCTCTTTCTGTTTCTAGGCCTGGCCGTTTGGCCCTCTACTTAATTAGCCATTCACATAAGAAATCAGTTTGGAAGGTAAAAGCCAGCAGGAAAAAAACCTTTCACCTTTTCACAGCTATACTTTTGTTAATGCGCTGCAGTTTGAAATCTTTTGGCTTGTTGGTTTTTCTTTACAACTGCGTTAAAAGCAGCAAGAAAGGGGAGTTTATTGTTTCAGTCTGTTTACTTTGGTTATTTATGATTAATTTTGCATGTGTCTTGGTCCGGCCCTCAGGTTTGGAAAGTGTGGTGTCATTTGCGTCTGGATTTTAGCTTGGTCTGCTGGCTTCTTGGAGATATGTTGGGTTTACCGCAGAAAGCTCCACAATTTGGTTTTTGGGGGATTCTGCTTTTGTCAGTGAGATTAATATGTCATTGGCCAGAGCTGATTCATGCTGCTTGTTTGCATTGGAGAAGCTGTTTGGAAGCTGTCAAACTCTTCTTCATCTGTATTGTTCTAAGAAATGTTGCTTGAAGCAAAAGTGCTTTCTCACAGATGAAGATCTTTTTAGATGTCTATAGTGGTATGAAATAACAGATGTATAGAGTCAGTTTGTCAAAGTGATTTAGGAAGACGCATGTTTGGAAATTGTACAGATATGATGATTTGACGTGGAGATGTGTGCCAAATTATTGAGATGAAACACCATGGGTCATGTCCTTTGTTTTGTTGGATAATGTTCAGAACTTCATTTGATGCTGAAGATAATATGCAGAGATGTTAAGAGCTCTGTTTGCCCGACCAATGTAAGATGTGGGGGGAGTCATTTCATTTTGGCATTATGTGTTATTATTTTGCAGATTCATTTGGTGACAGGTGTCAGAAATTGTAATTATTCCTGTGATCAAAGCTGAATGGTCAGCAGCCATTAATCTAGTGTTCAGTGTCACATGATCCTTTAGAAATGTAAAAGCATTTCATTTATTTTTTATTTTTTTTATTTAAATAAATTGCACTGTACTCGACCATATATACGTTCTTCTCACATGAATACATCCTAATATAGGAAATGCATGTTGTCTTTTTTTGATCTTTAAAATGGAAAAATAACTAGGCAAGTATATTTATGTATGTTAAACAGGTTAGGCAACAGGGTTATGATCATAAAAGCAGACTTCAACTGACCAATACATTTATAGGTCATTTTAAAGGAGATTGATTTATATGCAGACTCTCTGCACTTTGAACACATGACAGTGATTTACAAGGGACATGACTGAAACACAAACCTTTGAGTAACTTTAGAGGACAGAGAGGAAAATTTGAGGTTGTGTAAACACCGTTTAATCTCACATATAAAAGGCAGTGCTCATTTTGAGCCTGATCCGTCTTAAGCTGCACCATTGCTTTTCTTACTGGTGGTCATCTCCTTTTCAAATGCACAAAATCAAGGGCTTAGTGAGATATAAATGTCTGATATGGGTTGTATTTCCAGTTTAAAAAAAGTTTGTGTATAGAAACACAGAGCATTATATGTTTGCCTTGCATTGGTTGATGTTTTATAATTGACCGTTCGCCGGCCCCTCCCCCAAAACGGCCATTGTCCAATCACACATCATAGCAACCGTTACTATGTGAGCAGGTCCGTCAAACATTGACTCCAAGCAAGATAGTGAAGCGGTGTGCCCACGGTGTTTGTAAATCGGACACTAGATACCCCGAGAGATTGTCTGGAGGAGTTGTGTTCTTTCCATTCCCAAAGCCGAAACACAACGTGAGCGGTGCCTACAATGGATAGAACAGTGTGGATGGCCCCACTCCCAGTTAAATGTGTCGAACATGGTTAACTCGCATGCAGCATGCGTGAGACTGAGACACTGAGAATAGTCAAAGAAACATGGAGAAAGCAGATCAAGGATCACAAAGAATTACGTTTTCTAAAGGGTTGTTGTTAACATGATATTTTCGGGGGGGAAATGAGCAGCAGTCACTAGCAGTGCAGCACCCGTAGCTACAGTTTAGACTAAAGGTGTGCATGTTCGCAACGGGGAAAGCATGAAGCTTACTTGTCAACATCAGTTCATATCAATATCGTAACGAATAGAAATAACCTTAAATAATGTATGGTTATCGGCATCTTTCTGTCTCTTATGTATAGTTACTTTTTAAACCCAAAAATCGCATTCAGCATGACACCAAAGCGGTTGTTAAAGCGAATGTATAATCCTATATCTGAGGCAAAATTACTAAAATATGCAGCGTGAGTTATATATTTCTAACTCCAAACAATTAGCCACTGAACTATGGACCAGCTTATAAAATCTTCTTCGAGGCTGTGCTGGTTGCAACTTGCATTTGAGGTACAGGTCATAGGGTTTCTCAGATTTCGCTTGAGACCGGTATAAGCATTAGCCTTGATAGTAGTCGTGTCTCCTTCATTGCGTATTTTTATATTTTGAATATATCCCTCCACTGCATACTGTAACCCTTGTGCCTTGATCTGGAGGATATCGCGGAGGTATTGCTCCAAAAAATGTCACTGACACGCACAGGTATACCTCTTCCCGTCATGGCAATCTGTGGCGCTGGTCGTGTTTGACCATTTGTTTGACGGGCGTAGTAACAATAACTAGGGGACGTGGCTTTTGCGAACGGTCAATAGGCTCTATGCACGATTGCTTCCGTGTTTTGTCTCAGCCCGCCCAGTTACATCCGGTGCTGCGTCAGAGCTGTTTTTTTGCATAAGGTGGAGATAATGGCAAATTACACTCGCTGTTTACAAGAACTTCCCGCGGTTAACGTAAATGATGTTTACAATATTGTGAAGCAGTTAGCTGTCACACATAAGAGTAAGAAAGAGAAGGGTTTTAAATTATATTATTCGAGCTACATCGACAACTTTGAGGGTGAGTATTCTCTCATATCATGTGAAATCCGACTAGCGAATCAGTTTCTAAAATCGTTGTCTCGTTTCTGAGAAAAATGAATTTTATTAAAGTTTTGCCGCTATACACTTCCCTATAGAACGCGCTATGCGGGTAAAGACGCGGGCTGAGATTCTACCGGAAATACGTCAGCAGCGTTCGTGCATAGATTCTATTGGCTATCCATTGAACATCAAGAAGGAAAAAACTTGTTTAATGATTTGTTTTGGTTTGTTTTGTGGAGTTTTTGTTTTTGTTGTGGTTTGTGTCGTTTTTTTTTTTGCGTTTCGTTGCTTAAAATGAACTTTTGTTTCAGACTTGTTTGCTTATATCAAAGCTCACTTATTGAACTTGATTGCAACATTGTTTGATAAGTTGCCAATAACTGACATTCTGCCTTCTGTTTTAGTTAGCCTAGCCAATTCCACCAATGTACGTTTTTTCTGAAAACTGAACAACAGTGTTTTAGTTTGCATTTGCAAATAACTCGCTTGTAAAAATATGGCCAGTTTAGACACAGATTAATCCTTTTTCTCTACTTTAATACGCCATGCTGTTTTGATTGATGTACTGCAAATGAAACGCACCATACGCTGGCATCTGCAGGCAACGTTGATCTTCAAAATGCTAGGGCATGTACAAACCACATTAGTATTCATATCAGTGGTGGTTCTGGTTCTAGAGATCTTACATGTTCACGTTGGCTTGGGAGCGATACCAGACAAGTCAACAACTCTCCAGAATTTGGCAGAAGTTAAGAGTGGAAGCAAAGAGTCTTGCCGAAGCCAGCAGGGGCTTAGTGGAGCAAATCTTTCCATTTCTATTATATCTGAAAGTTGTTTTCCTCTGTTGAGCGGTGAATAATGAAGGTTCATGACATTACACGTGCCGTGGCGTTGGGGGAATACTTAAAGAACGGTGAGAGCCTCACCGAACAAGAGCGCAACAGGAATAAAAGGCCCCAGAAATAGCAGAACCCTTGTCCAATTTGAGTGTCTATTTTCCCGCCAAAAAAGTGTCTTGGTCTGAGGAGAAGCTGTTGCTCATTCAATTAGCCTATGTGTTCCACTCGTGCTTTCCAAGGGTCATGCTGGCTTGGCTTGCAAGTCCAGCTGAGTGTGTGTATCAGATGTTTGCATAAAGAAGAGCGGTTAGAGGTAAGGGATGTACGTGTATATCATAACAACCCAAATTTTGCCATTTGTGGTGTCTCATGCTTAGGTTCAGCTGAAACTTATCACGGCACTTTATTCTCCCAATCCTGCCGATTATGCCAAGAACGCACAATGGAGTAACCTTCTGACGCTCTGCAATATGCTAATCAGTAATAACAATGAGACATTGATGGATGTGTGTAGAGCATATCAGCAGGTGTTTCAGTGCGAGACCAGCACATATGGTTAGTAAAAGCCAAAGAAATGGTTTTAAAGAGCAACACTGAAGTGTTTTAAGTGTTCAGACGGACATTATAATAAAAACACTTGTCTGGTTTTATAAGGAATCATTGTTTTTGAGCAAAGTGAAGACATCTTGTAAAAGAACGAATCTTGTCAGTGAATGGATATTTTAGCCTACTTTCACACTGTCAGTCCAAATCCAAGTATTGTTGATCAGATTGGAATCTGATCTAAAATTATTGATGTTTGATTTGTGTGTCTAAGGTGCTCTTTAGTTTTCCGGAATATCTGCATTGGTTTCTATGGCAATGGTGTTGGATAGGCATACGCCAAAAGCAGCAAAAAAACCCACAACATGGACGGGTTTGCAATAGAGATGCTGTCTTATTTACAACATGACAGTGTGTAAACTACTGTGTCTTCTGACGCAGCGGCTTTAATCCGTGTGGTCGTCTCCGTTGGTCTGTCTCCATCATATTGTCATTTTCTGCTCGACCGGTTTTTGCAGCGACTTTCAGCATGTTTCCTATAACAACGTCTGACGCTCTGTTTTACGTGGCGTCAGAAAGTCACATAAACCACGTGAAATCTGATCTGAGCAGTCAGACTGAAACAGATTTCCAGAAATGCAATTTGAATGGGATTTTAAACCACATATGAATTTAGCACAAAACTGATTTGTAAAAATCGCATTTCATGTGATTTCTTTTTGCCGTTCACACTATCTAAATCTGATCGGATTTCAATCGAATATGCACAAGAATCTGATTGGGACTGAAAATCTGAACGTAGCCTTAGGTGAACGACGTATCCTAGGTAAATGTATAATGTAAGTGAACGGATCTTTGAGGTTCTCTCATTAAATGAAATAGTATTTTTAAATTATTTATTTAAATGAGTAATTTATAATCCAATAATTAATTCATTTGATTTCATAATTATTGTTGATTTTTTTTAATAGTTTGATAAAGTATGAAGTATGATATGTGGTGGAAATGCTAATGTCTAAAAATCTCCCAAAAAATAAAAACATGCTAATGCCTGTTCTCATGAAGTCTAATGCATCTAAACAACAAGGCTAAACGTCAAATATGCATATCATGTACAGAGTGAAGTTTTAGTAATTAGTGCATCACTGACCTTGTTTTTTTCTGTTTATCTCCAGGTTCGTGGATTTTTCTGGTGTGGGATCCTTTAAATTAAAGTTACATCAATAGGTAGGCTGTGCTTTTTTCTTTTTTGACTCTTTGTAAGCAAGTTTCCTCTCTGTGTCCTATTTGTATTTCTTCTATTCTCCCATTGTCTATAAAAAGTCTATATCTGGTGGGCTACAGCTAACCTACTGTAAGTTAGCACTGTGGGTTAGATTTATAAACCACTCAGTAAACATTTGACATCAGGAAGTGATTCTATGATACTAGAAGAAAGCTATGATATATTTTTTTTTAATTAAATTGAAAGCCTCTACAATTGGATGCAATTTGTATATCTGAATGTATCTATCCTTTCCAAAGTTGTGTGGTTTTAAACTTCAGTTTGAGTAGAGCTCTTTTATTCTTTTGGCTTGTTTGTGGTAATTTAAGCTGTTTGATATTGAATCACGAAAAAGCTGCAAATTAGGTGGAAGAAATTGGTTAACAAAAATCTTGATCTTTTTTCTGATCATTCCTCACCTGTCCTTTAAGAACATTGACTTTCAACCTCTCGCATGTTTTTCAGCTCTGCCTATATAAGTTTGGGCTAATTTCCTGAGCCCCCCCTCAGTTGGTTGTAATGCTGATTGGCAAATGTGTTCCAGAGCGGCTGGCGTCATCTTCAGTAAAACCTCAGCGCTGATGATGTAAAGATTTGGCTGTAAGCTGCTATAAGCTTATGAGCCAGTCAGTCCCAATCAATTTACTCTCCTCTTAGTCCAGTTAAACCCCCGATGCACAGAGGCCACAATGGCGTAATGTTGGCGGTTATGGTCTGGGTCGCGCAACTTCTCAGTTTTGTTTTGGCGGCAGTGTGACGCTGGGGTCACGGAGAGCTCACAGTTTTGGAAGGAGTTGCCCGAGTTAAAGGGACGTGCAGTTAAAAAGTAACAATAGACTCTTTACAAAGGAGAAAAATAGAACAAGGAGCATATAAGGAGACTGAAAGTCCCCCTGTGGTGAAAATCAAGTTTTCAATGTTGTTTATATGTTTATGTGGTGTTTGTATAATGTGCTTTAAGACAAAAATTAGCAAATTCATAAGTCAACACCATTGCTGAGTATTTTCTCCTTAAAACTGCAGTGAAAAAGCGTGCTTTAGATTTCTGACGCTGGTGTTTCTGACGTCACAAACTATATTGTGCTTTAGCATATCATTAACAGCGACACTAGCAGGGGAGTCGCGAGAGAAGCCAGGTTATCCTGGTATATGTTTTGTTGATATGGAAAATCCAGTTGATTTAGCAAAATAGCAGGTGTGTGATATATATCACGATGTTATGATGAACTATATGCCTTTTTTCCACTGACTTTCTGAGTTGTTCAGAGCGTTTATGATGATTGTTAGAAGGCAGACTAAGATGGCGAACGAGAACATGGTTTGTGTAATATTAGCAAAACATTATTAGCTGTTTGATAAAATCGTCAAGCAAAAGGCTAATCATATTAATTACCGTTATGTGTCCAACAGTTTAAAGAGCGATACTATTGTGCAGCCATGTATACTAAATGAAGCAAGGATGTGGAGTTACATTAAAGCTATTTTAAGGCATGAAGAAAACATTTTCTTAGGAAAATTTTTTTAAACGTCATTTTGGTGATCAAAGATGAGTTTTAAAGGATAAAATGATTGACTAGAGGGGGACTTTAAGGACTGCTGTGCCACATCTACGTATATATAATAGCTATTTTTGCATTAAGTGTAAATAGTAATTAGATTCTATTTATACTTTGTACAACTAGTGGCAGATACAATTTGCACCTCAGCTTATTGTATATTATAAAAAAAATTCAGTGTGGCCTCTGATTATATTTATTAAAATCATATATGGATGCTGCCTTAATTGTCCATTTGTCTGGTTGAGGCAGGCAGTAAAATGGCAAGCACTTTTTAATCATTAATCATTTACAAACAGAATTATGATGATTATCGATTAATAAAGACACTTTTTTTTACCATTTTGCATTTGTAAATGAAAACATTTTGAAGTTTGCATCACATTTGCTTTTCTGACATGCTAAATTTGGTCGGTAGCTCAGCGTGTACCGTGTAGCATTGCACCATGAAACACGAGTCACGAAAAAAGAGCTCAAAGACTTTAGGTTTAAGGTTTAATTTAGATTTAAAACATGATGGAGCATTAACCTTTTAGCACCATTTAGCGGGTATTTCAATCCAGAACTGCTGTGAACGTGATAAAACATTGCCAGATTCACGTTCTTCTGTTTCTGATAAAACTGAACATGCTGGACATTTCAATTTGAAAGTGTCGCAAAACGTGCAAGACGCAATATAATTTAATTTTGTCATAATTACAATCAACAAGGTCACATCTGTATAAAAACATCTATAATTGAACTTCTTATGCTAAAAGCCTTTTGTAGTACTATATAAATTTGTTGACGATTATTATAATAATCCTAATATTTAATTATATTTATTTAAACCATTTTAAAGCCAAGCTCAAGACAGCATGATGGACAGTGTAACTACATAAGCTTGACAGTTAAATCATACAAAATATGTTGAGCTAAAACATGTAAGGAATTACAATGACAGAAAATGTTAAACCTGACTGAATAGTATGTACAGTAAAATAAGAGAACCTGTAATATATACCATGTTATTGCCATCAGATTAATTTCCGATTAATAACGGAGCTAAAGGTGGAAAGATGTGATGCAAGAAAAAATCTTTCCTGGTGAACGACCAGTTAGACCAGTGGTTCTCAAACTTTTTTGGGCCAGCGCCCCCTATCCAATATCCAGGTCCCTGACCGCCCCCCACCCCACCCCAACTAATGCCATGTTATGAGCGAGTCAAGCGAGTAAGAGTTAACAGATGAAATAAGTACAAAATTGTAATTTATTTATACAATTAAACTCCACAGTTATTAATCCCCCTCCCCAAAAAAGCTCAAAATTGCATTGGAATATTTTGTGCATTTTAATGTTTAATTCATCAATCTGGTGCACTTCGAGAGTTCAATATTAAAAGCTCAAATTAAACAAAGTAAAATTCAAATCTCTTTTAGGTGTGTCCATCTACATTACACTACTACATAATAGTTATATTAATCCCATGACAGTAATAGCCATATATTGTAAAACAAATGTACTGAAAAATAAAGGACGATCATTAAAGCGGTAATGTTTGCACGTAGGTTTTATTTCTCATTTAGGAGAGTATTGCAAGAAGCTACTTACATTAACCTGATTATTTATTTAGAAAAATCAATAAATACAATCCTGATTTTTCACGAAAAATGATGTTAGAATTGTAGGCCTAAATTACCTTGGTATCAGCTGGTTTTCATCAATGGTATATATACAATTACAATTAATTTGTTTTATTAACAATTAATGAATACATTACCAAAATGTGATTACAGAATATATTTAAATTATCCATCAAATTGTCATTTTCTCCTTACTGTTTTGCGAGTTAACAAAAAGTGCCTGACCAGTAGGCTAAATTACTTGGTGAACAAATAAAACATTTTGGCATTGGGATTGATAAATGTTTTAAAAATTGTTTACCTTATAAAAAGAATTTAGTGTGAATGGGAACATGACTTATTGAAAAAATATAAGTGTTTCTTAAGTCAATACTTTTTAATGGCTTGTCAATTTTCCATTCCTCCGCTGTGTGATTCTAATCAGCGCTGGATTCTAGTCGTCAAAATACAACTCGTCAAAACTCGTATCGGCGTATCGGTGAGAACACTCATTTTAACAGCATACACACACCCAAACTTGACGGCACATTAGGGGTGTGCAAAGCAGCCGGTATCTGTATTTGTATTTGTTGAGGGGAAAAAGTATTTGTAGGCTATTTGAGTCAAATTCAAAATAGGCGTAAAAAGTTTTTTTGTGTTACACATCTAATTTATGATAGTGTAAGTATTCTTTAATTATATCCATTATAATAATTATGGATATGCAATATTGATTGATGTTTTTCTATAAATCCAGCAATGAATATGTATAACAAGGAACGTCACTGAAAAGAAAATAACATAACAGACCCCATCCATGGTTAAACCCGCTTATTACATGGCTACCTAACAAATAAATCAATAATTTAAAAATATTGCTTTAAAAAGGAGTTTATTGATTTTAAAACAATTGTATTGCTTCCAAAAGTCCGTTCCGTCTTTACTTTTAGAATCCATGGCAACGCTTGGTTTTCCATGCCAACCAGGGCTGGACTGGGACAACAAATCGGCCCGGGCATTTTGGCCCAGACTGGCCCACTACATATGATCATAAACACAACGGAACTTTGCACGCCCTTGCATATGTATACCAACTCCTATTAAAACCACTACTGCCATGTAATAAGAATAGGAGTGAGTAAGAGTTAACAGATGAAATAAGTACTAAGTTGAACTATACTCCACAGTGATGAATCCTACATTTATAATCTGCATTGGGATATCAATACCAGTTTTTCCCACAGGATTTTGGGAAATCTGTGGTGAGTGCACCTCTGTCCCTCTAGGGGGTTCGGGAGCACGCTCCCCCGTAAGAAAATTTTGTGCTTTTTAATGTTAAATTCATCAATCTGGTGCACTTTGAGAGTTCAAAATTAAGAGCTCCAACCCATATTCAGTGTGCAAATTGAACAAAGAAAAACTCATTTAGTTGTAGTGTCTGTCTACATTACACTACATAATTATAGTTATAATGTTAATCCCACGGCAATGTAGCCATATGTTGTAAAACAAATGCACTGAAAAAATAAAAGTAATTTTCATAATTAGTTTCGTACTAATTTCTATACTTGAAAGAGCAAATCTTTTATTTTGACGGAAACGGCATTCAGCTTTTATTTTGGCGAAAAACATGGTTTACAAACTCGTCTCATTACAATTCTATTGCATAATCGTCAAATATGGAGATGTGGAAATAATGCGTAACTGGGTAGTGGGTTCCTACATAGCCTAAGTGTTCTGAAAGTAGCTAGTTCTGCTTACCACAGTTCTCATTTCTCTCCTTATCCTCCTCACTATCGTCATCAGCCACTTGAAGGGCCTTTGAAGTTTCTTTTTTTTGCGCTATTTCTCTGCACATTCCTTGCATTTCTTCTCCATCGCTCTGACTATTTTGACACTGCTCGCTCACTCAGAGCTCAAAGGGGGGAGGTGCTTAAAGGTGTGATTGGACCAGCCCAGTGTCAATCAAGAAAATAACCAATGGACCGCTGATCTACGAGTTTCATGTGCCAGTCTGTGAGAAGAAAAAAAAACCTATGCTGACTTTTTTGTCCAATCATCAAGATCCCAGCGTCGCCAATTAAGCAAAACTAAACGCAATGGGCCGTTGATGTACGAGTTTTATGGGCCGTTCAGACAAAACAAAAATATAATCATTTTAAAGTATGAGATGTATCGGCACACAAAGCCCGTAGGCCCACCGGGAAAATGCCCGGGATGCCCGATGGCCAGTCCAGCCCTGATGCCAACTGTGTGTTACTGTATACTTAGCGCGGTCTGTAAGAAATAAAACAGACCGCATTCTACATTAGAATTCAACCAAGCAATGTAATAAAAACAAATAATTACCGAGCTAACAGAGCTACGTAAACAGAGCAAATAATCTCCCGATCAAACCTCTTCCTGAACGTCACTCATGCACTGCGGTCTCGTGAGGAAACGCAACTTTTTGATATAAAATTTTTCTTATTCCCAAATACAAATACTTTTTCAAGTACTTGTTCGAAATAAGTATTCGTAAAAAAACACATTATTTGTGCCTTTCCGAATACTGTATTCGGGTTCGGCTCCACCCATACTGCACATCATATTTTTGACATTATTGGTAGGCTACTGCTTTAAATCGTTAATCGGAATGCAATAGAAATGAACACAAAAAACCTGCTTAGTGCCTACCTACAACACTGACGGTGGACTTACAGTCAGGAGTAGAGTGGACGAATGCTTTTTTGTTTTTGTTTTTTGAGGCTGCTGACAAATTCTTTCTACCCGCACCATAGACACGCACACACAATATGACCTCACGCTCTGCGCATATGTTTTACAACATAATTTAACATATAAATAGTCCTTACACTTTTTAAATGGCCAACTTAAAGTGTTTATTACAAATAAATTATCAAATGCTTAAAATTAATCAAAGTAAATGAACAAAAATTTGTGTTATATTTAAACTCATGAACACCCCCCATTAACACCGGAACGCCCCCCTTTCAAAAATCTTGCTTCCAACGCCCCCCGTTGTTCTCTGGTACCGGCCCCGTTGAGAACCACTAAGTTAGACATACAGAGAAAGAGAAATTCAAGAGAGACATAGTGATGTTCGAATTAGTTAAGACAAAATAAACGAATGGATAGAAGATGAGAAGACAGAAAAACAAATTTGACTACCCAGTGTCAGCACAAAAGAAACGTATGTCTTTCCCCAAATACACAGAGAAAAGACAAATAAATGAGTGTTCTTACACAGTGTAAGCATGTTAGAACATCCAAATATCCTCGTGTGTGAATGATGTACGATTTCAGCACTAAGAGACAAAGAAAGCAAAAGGATTAGTTTGAGTTATTTGTCTTTCAGCAGAAGCTTTTATCTAAAAAAACATACTGGGGGAACCTCAGGTTAAACACTCCGCTCAAAGGTGTAATGAGGATAGGATGAGTGAATCTCACAAAGAAATGGCCTGGTCATGTTTCCCCATAAAACAAAGGAAAAAAATAAACATATGGATGTGATTTATATTAAAAATGTGATTTGTTATATTTTTGTGTTAAGTTAATCTGCATAGAATTTAATGGATTTGACTACTTGTTAATTGACTGACAGCACTGTTGGGACAGAATACATTTTTAAATATTTAATTTCACAATTTTAGTCATACAAATATCTTCTATTATATCTAAAAAATATCTTCTATTATATTTATAAAATTATATTTTAGGGAGAATTTGCCAGGGATGGGAATCGTAAGTTATTGATTCTGGTTCTGACTCTTGAAGATTTTGCTTCCTTAACCTTTCATTGAGGATTCTTTATTCTGCAAGTACAGCGTAATACAGTAAATTGTATGATATATGTTTTTAATTCACTAAAAAGAACTGCCTCATAAGATTCACTCATTCAGGAATTGAACTACACTTGTTGTGTTGGATGTGTTTGATTCACTAAAATGATCCAGTTCATAAGATTCTTTCGTTGGGGAATTTGACTACTCTACTTGTGCTATATATGCTTGTTTCTCTATAAAATAACCCACTCAAAATATTTATTTGTTGGGATTTGTACTACACTGGTTATGCTGTATGTGTTTGAGTCACTAAGAACCTCCTCATAAGGTTCATTTGTTCAATATTCTGACTACAATGGTTGCACTGTGTGTTTCTGATTAAAAGATTAATTTTTTTGAGAATTGAACTACTCTGGTTGTGCTGTATGTGTTACTTTTCAATTCACATGATTCACTTGTTCGGAAATTGGACTACGTTTTTGATTCACTAAAAGAACCTGCTCATAAAATTAGTTTGTTCTGCGACCTGACTGGCTGCAACTTTGTGTCTTTGATTCACTAAAAAGAACTGGCTGAAAAGATGAGTCATACAGGAATTGGACTTCATTTGGTTCTGTTTTTTTTTTTTTATGGAACCAGTTTTGAAGGCCCAGTGTTCAGTTCCTATTCCTGATTCTGAGTCAAGAAAATGTATATCTTGACAGTTAGCTACTGAGAATTCTTCTGTGTGGTATTTTTGATTTTTATTAGATTCCCCCAGATCGTCTCATTATCTGCCATCTTTAGGTTGACAGCCCAGGTTTAAACCAGAACCAATTACACAGTCAAGTGGAGAAATGCGTGAAAGAACAATAGATAAAGAGCGTAAGCACTGCAGGATGTGTCCTAAGCTCAGGACTGAAGAGCATGTCTGTCTGAGAGCTCTTTCGAGGCTGGAAGCTCTGGATTTGTGTGGAAACTGGGATAGCGTCCATTGTGCAGATCCCCATGATCCCTGCCAGAGCAATCAGGTATCAGAGCTCACACCAAAGTGCTACATTCCTCTTGTGCACTCAACAGACTGGGATTCGCACAGATTCGGCTTGCGCTTTGAGCCAGAATCCTGAAAAATCAAGGGAAATAAGTCCCCTTGTTTTCGGGAGCAGTTGCCAGATATTGTGTTTCGGTAAGAGCTTACAGGGAAAGTAAAGCCATATGAAGCAAATCGCATTAGCTTCTATGAGTATCGATTTCAGGGAAGGACATTGTTGCGATGCATGTCGATTCAAATACACGTTTCCGATACTTTTGAAACCTAAGGTTTCTCTCACAGGGAAATGCAATGCATCCTTTCCAACAATGAAATCACAGTCGATTTTCTTTAACATCGAGTGATGTTGAAAACAATGAGTACCAAATTGAGCAAGACTTGCCTTTGTCATCTCATGAATAACTTGGATTACTTATTAGATTACTTTTAAGTCAAATTGCTAGTTTTGATTTACTGAGTATTTTAGAAACTGCTGATCTACTGGGATTCTCACGCAGAACCATGTCTAGGGTTTACAGAGAATGGTCTGGAAAAAAAACTAAGAAAATATCCAGTGAGCTACAGTTCTGTAGGTGAAAATGCTTTGTTGATGCCAGAAGTCAGAGGAAAATGACCAGACTGGTTCAGTTGATATAAAGACAACAATAACTCAAATAAGCAGTCGTTACAACCGGAGTCTGCAGAAGAGCAACACGTCAAACCTTGAAGCAGAAGAGCTACAGCAGCAGAAGACCACACAGGGTGCCTGTCCTGACCGGTCTTGATTCCTGCTGCGACATTTAGATGGTTGGGTATTTGACATAAACAACATGAAAGCATGGATCCATCCTGCCTTGTATCAGAGGTTCAGGCTGATGCTGGTGTAATGGTGTGTTGGATAGTTTCTTGGCACACTTTGGTCCTCTCAGTATCAATTGAGCAACATTTAAAACCCACAGCCTAACGTATTGTTGCTGACCATGTCCATCCCTTTATGACCACAGTGCATCTTCTGATGGCTACTTGCAGCAGGATAATACGCCACGTCACATCTAAAACTGGATTATTGAACATGACAATGAGTTCACTGTAATGAATAGGGGTGGCACGGTACATGAAAAAACATCCGAACCGTTTGGTTCGCTTGTCTCGGTTCGGTGCGTGTGTGCGTCGCGCGGTTCGTTCGACGCATGCGCAATGTAACCTCGTGCCCGTGACCTCAGACAGTGTGTTTACTTTTCGTGCGAAATAAGAGATGTGTGGACATACATATGAGGCTTGTTCGATTTGAACCGGCGCTGCACAGACCGAATAACATCAAAGTAACGCGAGAGCAACGGGTCTGTATGCTTTTCAAACACTCTCGCAGTACTTTGATGTCATTAACTGATCGGTCTGTGCAGCACTGCAGGTCACGTCACATATAGAAATGGCAAGTGGGAGAGATAAGGAAGGCTAACAGGAGTTGGAGGATGCACCAGCGTCGTATAAGTCTGGTGTGTGGGATTCCGAAGGTTTCAGCTTTTATTTTCCTTTTACGCCATGAAGAAGATATCACTGGTTCATCAAGTTCGTTAAAATCCATCCTCGATCACTTTTAATCAGCTTTGACGAAACTCCTCTTAGCTAGTGCATCTTTTCAAAGTGACTAGCAGCCTTGTCACCTGACCTGAATACTGCGCACTCATTCGCTAAAACAGACTTTTCGGGTTGATTTCACAAAGGGTGCTTGTCGTTTCTGTTGTAAAACATGAACTCGCGATGCCTTGACAGTGGAAAATACCGGCTTTTGTGACAAACGGTTCAGTCAATCTTGTCAGGCGTCTATTTCAGCTGAGAAAAGTTACGCGATGATGTAGAGAGTGTCAAAATATAGGTACCTATATATCGATATTTTATGTGTGGCATCGATGCATCGTATCGTTAGACGTTTGATCGATGCATCGATCCATTTCGATGTATTGTTACACCCCTACACAGCATGCAGCATCTCTCCACGCTCACACCAGTGCCACGCCAAACAACCATGTCTCTCACAGTATTACTTACAGAGGTGGGAGTAAGTCACTCATGTGCAAGTCACAAGCAAGTCTCAAGTCTTAACCTTCGTGTCTCAAGCAAGTCCAAGTCAATTTTTTATAAAAGCAAGCAAGTCAAGTCAAGTCACTGCCTTATGTCAAGCAAGTCAAGTCAAGTCGTAGCTTGGGTCACAAGTCACTGGCAAGTCATACAAACGTTTGATGATTTCATTGAATTTATATATTAAAATAAGTTAAAACTACAGAACTTGTGGACTGTTTTTTTAAATATACATTTCCACATACAGCTGAGTCGTTAATACAATAAAAATCAAAAACAAAAAACAAATACAATTTCAAACTATATAGCCTAAAATGTAAAAGTTACTGAAATTAGGCCAACATTAAAGCATGAAAAAATAAATATGCCTCAAACATTGCAGAAGACCATTAAAAGGTATGACAATTCACAATTCAAGTATAATGGTTCCTATGCCACCAAATGGCATTCTTCAAACTGGCATCCCCTTTATATAAGTTATATATTTTTAATTATGAAGTTAAAACCGCCAATAGGTGGCGCCAAATCACCGTATTAATGTACGAGTCATAGAAGCATTCATTTAACTTATGTTCAAAACGGCAGATTCGTTCTGGAACTAAGCAACTAGGTCAGAATCACAAAAACGCATAACTCTTTCTGTGGCTTGTTTGGAACTATTGCCATTGGAGAAATAGAGCAAAAACAGAGAATATTTGGAATATTATCACAATATTCACTCTTTGTTTACTGAACTGTTTTATAAATTATCACATTTGCAATCGCACCAATATTCTGGAAATATTTTTTTAATATCATATGTTATTATTATGTAAATAACTAGGGCAATTTTTCCACCATTTGAATTTTGGGTGCATATTAATTCTGCTGCCATTTTTTGCCATCAACCCACTGATAACATCTAACCCTGCTTTAAGAGAAACATAAACGACAAAACTAACAGTTTTCTTTGTTGTTTTTCGTCAATGGAAAGAACGACATATTTGGCTTTAAAGCATGATTTAAAAAGAAATGTGGCAAATGTTATAGCTACAAAACATATGCCATCATTAATTATCATTTGAATATTGACAACATTAAGCTACATTTGAAAACGTGTATAAAGAGCCATGCTATTTTGAGCAATATTCTCTCTAGATTTTAAGATAGTCAAATTAACAAACAGGTTAGACAAGCCATAGCTTACTTTTAGACGTGAATGAAGTTCGACTGTTCCGAGGTTGTGATGGTCGTCCGATATCTTGCCAGTTATTATGCGTACAGCAAATCTTCTTGTATGAATATGGTCAATTTCTAGTGTTTATATCCAAAAAGAAACGATGCTGGGAGTAGGGTTGTAACGGTATGAGATTTTCACGGTATGATAATCGTCTCAGAAAATATCACGGTTTCACGGTATACGATATTAAACTATCATTATTGTTATAATCATCATCAGCTACAATGACCCTTAAATGAATAAAAACAGATATGGTTTTTGGTTGAACATGGTTTATTGTAATACACACATAATAAACCAACAACATGGATTTAAATAGGAAATTTAAATAACTTGGATGGGGCAAACTAATTCAAAATTTTAAAATACTGAAACATGTCTAATAAATTGTATTAAAAAACATTTTTAATTTATTAATCATTATTTAAGAACAAGAGTCTTTATGAAATGTATATTTATTTCCTCAGAAATTCTGGGTTGTCTGATATAACTGGTCTGGATTCTGTGTGATTGAATGCAAAATGTATTTTTGAAAATGCAATCAGATAAAATGTAACTTTTTTTTGTCTACACGAGAGGTTTACTAAATTAAAACATGGACAAACTATACACAATAGTAATATATTTTAGTCATTATTTCTTCAGGCTAAACCAAACTTTTTTTACAGGTTGTACTGAACACCTATGAGTTTCAGTCAGTGCATTTGATTATTCTTTTAAAAAACAATTCTAAAATGCTCAATAAGTGTTATCTGTTATCTGTTTTGACAGACCGGGATTCCCCTCAGCATGACAGAAATAATATGGCCTTATGTTGTAAAAGTTATGAATTAGGCTACCTTTATCTTCACGGAGGGGTGTTCCCGAATGTGGGAGAACATGTTCGACGTGTTTCCTCCTCAGGAGCGTGGTACCGGGTTATAGCTCCAAAGTCCAAAGTCTGTCACCGTTCGCGGAGCTCCAGCCGCGGAGCTCAAGTCAAAAGTCAGGTTTTTTTCGGCGGGAGATAGAGATTCGCAGCCTCTGTCTCGGACATTTTCAGCGCTGTACAGGTATGGGTGGAGTCTAAGCAGTCAAGCTGAAATAAGTTGCATGCGGCAGTGCGGGTGAATTAAACGGGTGGTTTAATTTTTTTTTTTTTTTTTTTTTTAAACCGCGGATAAGCAAATGTGCACGATATGATAATCGTACATGTCAATATCGCGATAAACCGCCATACCGGTATATCGTTACAACCCTAGCTGGGAGATGTTTTTGTATTTAGCGCGCTCACCGCGATGTATGTTTTTTCTGGGCTCGTGCAGCGTCACGCAATCGCGCAGAATCTGATGACTGACGTCAATGGTTCCGTTGCTTTCATTTTGTTCATCAATTGATGTTGCGATGATTTATATAAAAATGTATATCGAGTCATTCTCGAGTCATACAGTTCAAGTCAAGTCTCAAGTCATTGGATCTCAAGTCAAAGTCAAGTCAAGTCATTTTCTTAATTTAGTCAAGCAAGTCTCAAGTCCTTAAATTTGCGACTCGAGTCTGACTCGAGTCAAGTATGTGACTCGAGTCCCCCATCTCTGATTACTTATCATTATCTTTAACTCGTTTAGGCGGAAATTACATGGGACGCATTCTGCCGTGACATCAGGCAAAATAATAAAAATAAATGAACATATAAAATATGCACAAAGTCATTATTTTTGAACTAACTCCCCATCACATCCATGTAAATGTAAAGTGGTTTACATGATTGCAGTGGGGCCATCCTTAAAAATATTTTGGTTTTCAGTAACAGCAAAAAAAAAAAAAAAAGGGGGTCGGTAGGTAGGCCTATATTTTTTTTTCAAGATTCAATGTAAAAAAAAAAAGTAAAATTTTGGTCATGAATTTAAACAAATTTGCATATCGTGACGCCACTGACTGTGTCTTCAAAACGTGTCTTCTGGCGCACCTTTGCAAACCTCATTCTGATGCAGGTTATATAGATATGTCAAAAACATTTTTATTACATTAATTCCAGCTGCATTTATTTGATTTTTTTTTTGTGGCAAAATCAAGAAAAAAGAAGCCACTAGATTTCAATGAAAGTGGATTTTCAGAGGTAAACAAATAAATTAAAATGACTTCAGAATTCACAAAATAACAGTTAATTAGATTATGCAATGTAATACCTATGAGAAAACATGTTAATGTGTTACATTTAGGATGTTTACATCCATAAAACATTTTAAATTGTGTTAGAAACTGGTTACTAGTTTACTAGGTTATATTGTTTTACTTGTATCCACCGCTAGGTGTCAATGCAACCTACAAATCAGAGACCAGTTACGTTGCTTTCGGTTGTCACGTTTGTGAAAAAAATCCTGTTTGTTTTTGAGACAAATGTGTTCATTTAAATCGATTGTAAAATCAAGTTTTCATGTCTAAAGACGTTTCCATTATTAACGCCACATATAGGCAAATCCACGGACAACTAACAGGCATTAGGACCAGATTAGGACGAACGTAAAGAGAGCGCATGAGACGCGCACAAGTCAGCAATATTTCTGATGATTTATTGGCGTGAAGTTTCGCGCACAATGACAAACAGGACTACAAAAGTCTTGAAAAACAACACCCGCAGCCATCATTAACAAGCGCGAACCATTGACAGTGAATGAAACGAAGCGAACGTGTCTAGGCCATATGTGACGTGCGTATACCATGGTGTAAACAATCAGACGCCGCGGGTTATATCTGTAAAAGAAAGAACGTAGCCTATGTAGGCTTTTTATATTCACAATACTTACTAAAAAAGGATTAATATTATATCATTGCATTTGTATTAGTTATTTGAAGAGTAAAAAAAATTTTTGGTCGGTCTTAACGCAAGTTTACAACCGGCAAGTCGGTCGGACTAAAAGGGGAAAAAAATAAATAATTGGGTCGGTTCTAAATTGACAGGGTCGGTCGGGTTACGGCAAACAAGAATATTTTTAAGGATGGCCTGGTGTTCTGAGAAACAAGCAAATTTTTCCTCTCTAAATTTAACTTGAATAATATTTCTTCTCATAACTTAAATGCTTGCCTCATATATCTAGATGTCTACAGGCTGACGTCCTGCTGTAGGTACGCCACTAGTCTAACCATTATTGAACTGAATTCCCCTTAGGATTCTCCTCCCAGAATTACAAAATTAAGGCCCATGTAAATTATGCATATCACTGCATTATCGTTTTAATCTCAGACGAGTTAACCTCTTAACCTTCGCCAGAGCGAGGGCGCTCTGAGCGTTTTTTTTTTTTTAAATCGTTCAAAGTTACTATCAGATTCAATGTTAATACCTTGACAAACTATACATCATTAAAAAGATATAAGACTGAAGGTTTCAAATTTGACCACTATTGTATTCTGAGAATCTTATAGTGACAGTTATGTCTTAATTTGTGTCTGGAGTTATGTAATCAAAAAATGAGTCGATACCTTTGATATGAATTATGAGCGTCAGCCGCTTCCATTCAGAAAAAAACTCCAGTGAGATCGTCACGACAGAGCTTGACAAAACAACGTCCATCAGGGCTTTTAGCTCAAAAGTGTACAGATTTGGAGAAATATTGATAGATTCTCATAGGTTTACATCAGATTTATATAGACAGGAATCATATTTATTGAATATCTACCCAAATGCGTCGATTTAATCATTATGAGCGCTGGAGACTCTGATGTACTGTGTTTTCAATACATACAGGCAGCCTGAGGGCGCCCTGTGCACATATGGACTCCAAATTTGGAACACGAAGAAGAATCATATCATGTGACATTTCAGGAAGTCCATCACGACGTAAACACTAACAGAGATCGCTGTAACATGCAGATAAAGATGTTTTGAAGACAATAAACATGATTGCAATGATATTTGGTTTACCTGTGTTCTTCGAGCCATGTCAGGTATTTTCATAATAATAGATTCTATTTATAATGTAATGCTAATCGATATAGACTTTATCATTGTGAAGAATACTATAAAATACTATATTTTCTGTCCGATTTTTTTTTATCTGAAGCCAAATCAGTGCATAGAAGGTTATTTAAAACACTCGACTTGTGCTATAAAGTAAGTTTTAGAGCACAAACATGGTTTAATCTCATAAATTGTCGTGTATTGATGGTGTGCTAAGCTAACATGCTAGCTATCCCTTGGTGCACCTGCTATACCTAGCTGTTATATTTATGAATATTTCTAAATAGGACTGCTTGCTGAAATGTTTCTTTTTTCAAGAAGGTCATTTTATATAGTTTCAAATGTAAGGTGAGAACTTTCCCTAAAAGAGATTAGGGGTTGAAACAGTGTGAATAGCCAGTCGTTAGTAATTATAATGCAGACAAAAGAAAGCATATTTAGAGCAATAACCAGAGGCTGGAGAGGTGTGAATGTGTGCAGGGGAGACTGACACTGAATGGAGATCGTTTAGACCACAACACAATAGAGAAAATAGACTGAATAGATGCTTAGAAAATGACAATAAACATCAATTTGCTTTTTAGAGTCTAATCAAAATAAAGTCGTTTGACATGATCTTGAAAAACATTTAACTAAATAAAGAGTTTTAGACATATCATCTTCAGATTTTAAATATAACATGGTCAGACATGTGGCTTTAGCTGCAGTGCATTTCTAGATTGCTACAGGGCCAACTTCAATTTTATTTTCATGAAAATATTTCATAAAAATAAATTTCTAATAACTTGACAAAACTTTGAAGCTATTTATAACATTTTTTTTTCATTATGACAATAATTAATTCTACATTTGCAATAAACTGCCAGGTGTCAGCTTTCAAATGAGATCATACTTGTGCTTTTAGAACAAATGGTTCATGAACTGTATCTGTTTCAGTTTGGGTATGCCATTTCTGGGGATTTTTCAAAACTGGGGGTGAAGCTTAACAGGTTAAATCAGCTAGTCACATTTTCTCACTCTTTGAGTTGAACATTGTTTGTTTTGTGTCTACGGTTCAGGCAGGAAAACACCCCCAGGCTTGGCGTAGTCGGTAGCAGAGCTGGTAAAACCATTTAGGCTTTAAAGCTTCATTGTTTATGTTTCCAGAAGAAAGAAGAGAATCTTTAGTGGTCAGCCACAGCGACGGACATTGAGGATTTTTTCTAGTCAATTGTGGACTGCTGCACTCGTTCTAACCCGTTCCCCAAATGACATTCACCCAGCTTCTTTGGATCCTTATTTCATCTGATTCTTGTGTGCAAACAGCTCTTGAACATCCCCGTGGTGACTTGATATATCTCTTAAACGTCTGTTCCTGCTGGTAATGTGCATGTACATCTGTTTATTATGCATTTGCTCTATTGATGGGTATTTTGAACTCGTTTATTAGCTTACTAGTTGTCACATTGATGTATTGGATCTGATATTTTAATCATTTCCCAACTCGTGGTTCCTCTATTACTGGCCAGAGGTCTAGACATTCACATAAGATATATTAGCTCTGTCTCAAAACCTAGTGAGCTGCCTATCTAGAAAGCATTTCATGGCATCCTAGTTACATTGCTGAATCAAAGACTTTCCAAAAGCTAGACAGCAACATTATGCTGCCTTTTGAGACACCTTTTATGGTCAAACTCAAGGAAACATCTTACATATCTTTTGTGGAGAAAGCAATCTCAGAATGAATGCAATGAAAACAATAAATTAAAATTGGCAGATAGAGTTGAGTGACTATAAATATTTCATTTGCTACTGACAAGTTTTCAGTCTGAATAATTTCCTTAGTAATTTCTATGTGCTATGTGTAATTTGTGCTATGTGTTTTTAGCCTTATTAACAGTATTGTTTTATTAGCTTAGCAACATGCTAATGTTAAACTATTGGAATCAATTGTGAGTCCACTTGGTTATTAAGCTATTATATGTCTGCTTCCCAAATCACATGCACTATTCTAGGCCGTTTTGTAGAATAAGATTCAAACAAGTGTAACCAGACCTACTCAACTCGTTTGGGAGGCGGGCCCGCTAACCAGGACGCTAAAGCCCGCAGTCGCTAGAGTGCCACTTGAGGGCGGAGGAGTGAGGTTTACACGCACAGCTCTTGCTGGCCTACGTCCGTTACACAAGTGCACTTCAAATATCCTAATAATGCACTTAATTAACTGAAAAAAAGGACGTGTAGAATGTTGAAACTTAATGGATTTAACTGTTGCTGCTTTCCATATGTAGCAGAGGTAGGCTGGCTATTAGACTCAATGCCGGATGACAAACTAGCTTCCTAAATGTCATACATTAAACATTAGACTACATAGTGTGTAGTCCCAAGTCCCATAGTGTAGTCGTTTGGAATGCTACTTAAGTTTCTTGCCCAATTAATTCTTTAGCATCATGCTAATCAAGTACAGTGATCTAGGCTGATTTCCAGGGTTCTGAAGTTGTTTTTAAGGAGTTACGTAAAAGAGTTCAAGACTAGATGACCCTCTTCTTTTGTTTTCTCCATCCTTCACACCCCTCCGAGAAGCAAACAGGGATGTAACTTGTCCCACACATTTTTTTAAACTTTCTTAACATACCAGACTTTACAGTGTCTTAAAGGGACACTCCACCCATTTGCATTAAGCTTTCCATTGTTAGAAACCCAGTCATACTATTGAATGGTCGTGCAACACTCTCTCATTTTCCCCTGAGACGAGAGAAATCCACTATTTACGTTTTTCACTTCCTCCTACAATGACGCAAAAATCATCATTTTACGTCATTGTAGGAGGAAGTGTAAGAGGGGGGAATTTCTGTAAAGACTACAAGCACCATTTCAAACCCGCCCATAGGGGGTTGGACCTAATGCACTAACAGACCTATCACAGATCAGTGGGTGGGACTTCACTTGCAGATACTGAAATCAATATCAGCCATCTTGTTTATAAGCTAAGCTAACAAGCGCTGTGGAGATAGGAAGTTACGACAATGACGGAATAAACTAAACATAATATGGAAGAAGAGGATTTTGAAATTCTGTTGCTCGAATCCGATGTTCGTGGCTATCTTTACGAGCCGCAGTATAAGTTAGTGAAGAGCAGCTGAGGCTGATGGAGGAACAGGAGGCGGCTGCCTGTCGCGGACTGAGCCCGGACTGGCTCGAGCTGAGGCGGACTGCTGGTGCCTGTGCTCTCGCTGTGCGCTTCGGACACAGATAGAGTCCGTCTGCTCTGCTGCAGAGAATTTCAACGAAGGCAGTTTCTCCTGGACAAAATTTCTAAATCAGACGAGCACACGGACGTTTGTGTTGTGATGTGAACCGTCCTAGTTTCGCACCGCATATGTTCTGACTGAACATCCAGGTATCATGCAATAATTCACCATATAGAAAGAAATACAAACGAGGAGTAATTCGCTAATGAGTTTGCCAATGTAACGGGTTCGTTGTTGTGGTAAGAGGAGGCGGGAACCGGCGAACATTTAAACATTTTAATAGTCAAATAAACAAATACAAAACAAAAGTTTAAGCCAGCTGGCCACACACAACAGAAACAAAACATAACATAACATCAGGCCTGTTCCTTTTATGCCTCCGCTCCTCCGTGAGAGATATAAGACCGCTGCGTCTCACAGGTGTCATTCATTATGACTCGCGCCGTCCTCTCACGTCCCTCGCCCTCGTCCTGCTCGCCACAGCCAACTAACTAGACATTTTGTGTGAAATGAATTTCAAACTCTTTTGGCAGCTAACGTTAGCCTTGTAGAAGGAAGAGTGATTTCTCTGATGTTTGCGCTGTTCTGGATTAGTGGGAGTGGCTTGAGGAGCTGTGCAATGTGGTGCATTGTGGGAGTTGTTGTCTTACATACAAATGCGCCCTTCAGTTATTTTCTGTCTTTTCTCGGTCAAGATGGCACCAAATTCAAAATTTCTTTTACATTTCGACTACATATATGAGCCACTTTCAATAAAGATTAATGTTGAAATGGTTGGAATGACCCTTTAAGCAAGACAGAGAGCAGATACAGTGACCTTTACTTCAATTTACGTTCTTCTACTGTGAAAGGCACCAGACAATGTAGAATGCATTTAAAGGTCCCCTGACATGGGGTTATTTTATTATTTTATAATGTTTCCTGGGTTGCCCTTATAATGTTAGTATGTTTTTTAGATCAAAATTAGTCATAATTTAGAAATAAAAGGCATTTTTCCTAGCCTGATTTTAGCCTCTGATTTGAACACACTGTTTGAAGGGGCGTGTCTGCTGTGAGACTCAGTGTAACCGGGCCATTGCTGTGATTGGCTGACATGCGTGCATATGAAATAGCTACGAGTTACATGTGAAAGTCTCTCGATCTCAAATACTTTTACTACTGCTGCTATTATACGTTTTTACTAATACAGCTATCGAGATTAACGAATCGTGAGAAGTTTTTAAAGTATTTAGATCTATTCCCATCACATACAATGTGTGATGAGCATTGAGCAGATGACAGTCTGTGGATCGAGAGACAACGCAATTTCTCCCTCTCTCTAATGCTTTCACTAATGCAAATTCAAACACGATGATGTAAATACAGTAAGAGATTCATTGTGCAGTAACGTGCGTCATTGATTTCATAACGAGTTGTCCTGATAAACTCGCGCTGTGTGGAAAAATGTTCTTTGATCGATTTCTGTATATAATTTGTTCACAATTTAAATAAGATTATTTTCATCCTACTAAAAGAAACGATGTGAAGGTGATATTTTAGTCACTGGCTTGACTTACAGATGCATAAACAGTATTGAACGATTTTGAGAGAAAGATTACCTGTCTGAACTTGAACTTGAATTGTTGCTTGGTAGCTCGATGATTTATTTTCAGACGTTCATCGAGGCCAGCTCTGTATTGTCCCAAGTTGAGGAAACAGTCGTCGGTGAAATGTTTGGACCATCCAAAACTTTGGGAAGTTGTGTCGGCGCATTTCCAGAGAAAATAAAATTAACCCATTGTTTCTTCAGAGGCTCGGATGAAGGAACTAAAAAATACTTTTGTGTTCATTTGTACATCCGAACACCGATCAACTGCCATGCTTCGCTCGTTTGCAAGCCATTATATCTCTCTATTCCACTTTTGTGCTTCGATTGGTCACACGCCATGATATCTCTCTCTCGAGGATGATAAACTAAAATCGCGCAGCTCGTTTTCTCATGGGCGGGTCAAAGTCTCTTTGCGGCATAGCAGAGAAGGGGAGGTAACATTCCCCCATATGACGTCATATAGGGGGAGATTCAAGATCAGCTCGTCTGAGATCTCATTTTCTCACAGGCAGAGAAAGATAGCCAAAACTCGGTTTACACCGACTGAAATTTCTAGACACGAGGGGACCAAATACAGGCTAGGGGAACTAATATTAATGTTAAAAAACCTCAGAAAGTGAAAATTTCATGTCAGGGGACCTTTAAGAGGACTTAAAAATAAGTATGCTGGCAAAATATATGTTACCAAGTCCACTGAAGGCTAGTCGAAGTTGAGAAGTGTGCAGTTTTATTATCAAACATGAACCAGATACAAAACAAACAAAAACATGAACACTCGAACTTAAGATTTGCTATAGTACATATCGCTTAACGTCAGTGTTCTGTATGAGTCAGAGTAAGGGGACCGTTAACCAGGGAAACGTTAGCCTCTTGCCCCCATTTTCAACACCTCCATTCCAAACAATGGCTTTATTTTGGTATGTACCCCAAAGAAAATTCCCGATGGAAAAAATCAAATCCTGTTTTACTCAGAAAAATGTCAGATTACGGAAGTCAAATTGGGATGCTGATGTTTCTCAATATGAGTTGAGTTTTATGGTCTCACACAGAAAATGTTAGGGTTCAGACCAGGTATGCTTATTCTAGAAGTGTGTAAAAGGATCACTTAGCGCGCACTGCATCAAATAGTGGCTCATGTTGACACAGAACTGGGCCCATTTCAACAAGTTATACGATATGCTAAGCAGATTTACAATGGGTAAACAAACACATTTGCTGAAACGGTGTGCTGTATAGACATGCACATTAATTTTTAGCAATACTCAATTCCCTCAGCCCAAAACTAAAAATACAAGCTGTGTGGTGAGGACTCTCTGGTGTGCACGTCTGCAGGCTGACATATGGGGCACATGCACATCTATTGGCAACTGGGGTGCAATTGCGGCCTGCTGGAGTTTGAGTAACAGATGCAGGCTGCTAGCTTGTGTGGGAGGGTTATTGGGGGCTAAAAGCTGAGTTTGCGTTGTATAAAGTTGCCTGGGATTATCACAGGATTGGAAGGTGCGATGTTGTTAATATGCCCTAATGGGCCATGACTTCGGTTTGGGTCAAAACCTGATACGTCCACACTAAAAACGAGAAACTACACAGGCCAGTCAGTGAAAAAGCCAAGAAAGTGAATGAATCTCTGGCAAATCTCAGGCTGTGGAAAAAGGAATGCCCCTGTTCCTATAGTCCCAAGTTTTTATTTATCAGCGGAGAACTAGTTTTTCGTTGTGCATATTATGCGGTTGCATTAAATGGCATCATTACATGGCTCTGTGGAATACTTGATTCTCATTGGTCAGACATGCCACTCAGCGGTATGTTATTCCTCGATAACAACCGCTGAAAACAGATAAAACAGGCTCATCCCGTTTACTAAATTCAGCAGTAAGATGTCAGAACGGTTTGTCTTTGTGGAAGTTTTGCATTTGGTGAGCTAATAATATATTAAAACAGTCAAATCAATATTTTGTGTACAGTTCTTTAATTATGTCTCTCTCTTGTTTCATACTAACGCAGCTGCTGCCATTTTGCAACTTTTGTTTTGTACACTGTTGGATTGTAAGATACAACAAACAGGTACGATTTTAAAACAGTTTCTCAAATCAGTATCTATGATCCCCATAATTATATGGTGAAATGCTGTGCAAGTAATATGACTGGATATTATCCCTTAAATGTCCGTCTAGTTTGATCTTGCCGCGCTAGCAACTGCTCTCTCCGTGGAAGATTTGCATTTAAAGACCTAATAAAATATTTCGACTCTAATTATTAACTTATGTGGCAAGTAGTAAATCGGGGTCCTGATCACCCTATCAGGGTTTATTCTGAGATAACCGGTTGGATGTACATTATCCCTTTCTCAGCTCTCAATGTGCAGAGCAGTCAGCTTTAAATTATAGAACTGCACTGTAATGTGTCGTCTGTTTGTTCAGCTGCTTTGCATGTGTATCCGGTCTTGAACGGTCTTATTTGGTTAGGGACAGACGTCGCCACTGAAGCGCAAATTGGGCCTAATGTATGCTCGAACCTTCTGGGAAAACTGCATCTCGGATTAAACCTCTTTAAATGTGGATTACAGTTTAATGGGTGACACCTGGGGGGGGGGGGGGGGTTATGGTTTGCTAAAGAAGAGGGGTGGGATATTTGCACCACTAGTGCCACCAAACAGAATTACAGAAATGATGAATACTTATAGTTGTCTCTGTTTATTAACCTGAGAAAATACTATATCATAATACCACACACACACACACGCACGCACGCACGCACGCACGCACGCACGCACACACACACACACACACACACACACACACACACACACACACACACACACACACACACACACACACACACACACACACACACACACACACACACACACACACACACAGACACACAGACACACCAGCTCAACAGTAAATGTGATGGCACCCTATGTGTTAGTGTAGTTGGAAGGTGTTTTTGTAAGATGGCATGATTTTTTGACCCAGGTGTCAATCCAAATGTAATATATTTTTCTCTGTGAAACGCAAAAGAAGACATTTTAAAGAAAGTTTGATCTGTTTTATCCATATAAAGTCAGTGGGGTGTATGACAAATCTCAGAAGAATGCAAGTCATACAGGTTTGGAACAACATGAGGGTGAGTAGCCTAAATGATGACATAATCGTATTTGTGTGTGTGTGTGTGTGTGTGTGAGCTATTCCTTCAACTATTTTGTAGCTGTGGCATGGGTGACTCAGGGCTCTTAACATTTGAGAGCACCAGACCCACTAAGTTCTACAGATGGTGGGGCTATGTACCTGATTTGGTAAAGATAAAAAGAGCGCTCTTAACTTGCTTTCAGTCAGAATGTGAAGATTTATTTGTTTTTTAGGACTTAAAAATTAATTTTTAAGAATGTGACTTGCTACTTTTTCCCCATATATTAGTGAGTGGTAATGGCTAAGTCGTCAATAAGTCCTCTACCGCCATCTACTTATAGTAGTAATTTCATGTCTTTTTTTAAAATAAAACTGATTGTTTGCCACAAAGTGTTAATTTTACAAATCATCACATTAAAACTGTATAATATTTAGAGCTTCAAAGTGCTAGAAAAAGTGTGAAGCACTTGAAAACCCTTTGAAAGTGCTTTGAAATTCACTCTCAAAAGGTTGTACGAACCCTGAGATAATGTAAAAAAAATTTTCTGCCACAATACCATGGTTACAGTTAGCGTTGCTACATTAAATCCATGGTTAATGTTGTGGATTGAAAAGCCTATTAAACGGTCCACATGATTTCGTTCAACTTTCATTTTGATGTTTCTTATGTGCAACAGAAATGGCAGCTCTTATCAGTTGGCCAACGTGGTGGTGGCATCAGTACGATCTCTGACTAAATGTAGTCGCATCGGCAGGAAAAAAGGTCGCAAAATGCAACTATTTGGTGGCAGTCTGGAGCTCTGTGACTTCAGAAGTGCCTGAGTAGAGGGCTGATGTGTATGACTGATATACTGTGTGTGTAAAAGTAAGAACGTTAAGTAGAACACAAGCCAAGAGCAGTAAAGCTGCTGTATATCAGGCAGGAGGGCTGCCTTCAGTCTCTCGCTCTGTTTCTCTCCTCAAGAAGCCTTTCTAATAGAATAATGGTCATATTGCATCCATAATAGAAACACGATAGAATAATCAGGGGATTTGCGGTGCTCATTTTTGCCTGATGCTGTTGATCATAGAGAGTTTGTTTTTCTGTATAATTGGAGAAATGTCTTAAGTTTTAAAACAATTAGACACTTGCTGTTTTTGCAGGCTTTTTATGTATTCAGTGCACACTGCAATCCATATCGGATAGGTTTGAGACACATGCAAATTTATTCTTTGCTAATTATCTCTTAGGGAATGGGTACTTGTAATCAATAACCCAAAAAGAATCCTAACACATGTTACATGAGAAAGCCGCAGTCTCTTGGGACATAATAGGATCCAAAGAGGTCTGTTGCGAATCTAAATTTCTGAAGGTTTAGTGTGTTAAGAATTAATTTTATTCATGATCTGTGAGGGTATATGTTGTTGTACTTTACTAGTTGTTTTGTTTTGCACTCGTCTGGTTCTCTCTCTTTCTCCGCCATATGGTTTTCCCTCCCCAATTCACTGGTTGCTCCAGCTGAGGTTGCAGCTGGTGTCCATGTCTGCTCGGCTCATCCCAAGAGCTGTGATTCACATCGTCAGGGAAGCAATTCCCACAACGGTTTGCACATCTCTGGATGTTGTGGTTTGGTGAGGTTTTAAAGCAGAGGAATCTCCCAACATCCAATTAATGATGAATCACACCATCTCTCCAGTGTTTGACCGAACATCTCCACAAATTCGAGAACCTACACAGATGTGCACATACACGACTCCTCGTGTTCTCGAAACCTCCCACAGGTGCGAATGGAGCTATGGATGTGTCATCTGAAATAATACATCACTGGCTAGCCTGCAACCATTAAACGTTAATAACCTACATGGGATGTCAGATGAAAAACAGCACTTTTGAGACGAGCGCTTATGTCGGGAGGTGGTGCTTGGTTAGCACGTCTCTGGAATGGGATTTTATATGTACAACATATGGAGCTATTGAAGTGTGGAATATTTCTGATATGACCACTGTTTTTTTGTAGGAGAAGAGAATGTCGATTTTTTTCCATTACCCTTCTGGTCCGTAATGGTGCCCTGCTGTGGTTTCAATACGCTTTAAAACTACAACTGCGTTTATTAATTAATGGAGCTCTGGGGATATGGAAAAACTCAATTTTTTACATTACAAATAGTGCTGACATGTAGTGACATCAGATGTGTTGGGTCGATGTTTTGGTATTTGAAATGACTGACTCGCCTAGGGACATAAAATCGGGGTAAAAGAAACAAACCCGAAATCTCCGCAGTCGAGTCATGTAAATACTATGGAGTATTTGGAACCGTCCCTGGAATTAAGTGTGGTGTGGGATATTCGGGGAGTACTGTGGGAAGAGAACATATTATTGAGGGATATTACGCAAGGGGAAAATTGGGAGATTGTTTGCAAAAAATTGGAATAATATTTGATACATTAACTACTAGACTGGGGATTCAGTCAATTAAAAGAGCGTGTGGAAAGTTTTCCAGCATTTTGGCTCCTGAATTTGTGGGTTCTATATTGAATGAATGTAAGTGATATCGACATGCTTGAGATGCATCCATATGGGTACATTTTCATTTCATGCAGACCAAGATAAATATGAGTTCGAGAGCTTAGAAGAAAACAAAGAAAACTTCCATTTGAAGTCTTGCCTCCAGCTGTGTCTTTTTCTCTGCTAATCGTACGTAAGGTATCCTTGGCTTTTGATGAATCCTGAATGTCATTCAAATGGCAAACAAATGTCAAGGCTGGGAAACAGGTCACATATCCTATTCCCATCTCAATGAGACACAAAGAGGTGCCAGCAGCTGTGGAAAGAGAAGAAACCAGTGTTTTCTGGAGATGTTGAGGGCAAGCAATAGATGCACTCATCCCTCGGCTCTGACTTCTGTGGACAGGAAAGCCTGCTGAGCAAAGATGTGCCGTGGATGGATGGAAATGAAGCGTTTCTTCCCTCCTTCAGCTCAATGGAAAACATACCATAAAGGGAAAACAAATCCTGTATTGATTATGCCTTTAAAGTCCCAAATGGCACCCTTTCATGACTTCATGATGCTTCCTCAACTTTTTATGGTTTTCCTTGTAGAACTTAAGAGAATTGTTGTGTATTAGTAATGCACAGATATTTTTTTCTGGATAATAGTGCAACAGTCGGATTAGTCTGAATTAAAAATGTCGTTTATTTTCCTCCATCAGGGTATTGAATTTTAACCATAATTTTAACCATAAAGACAGACATGCTGTGAGCTATGATTTTGTTAATTGATGGGGCTGTTGAATGCTTGAATCTGATTGGTTTGACAAATGTTCTAAAGTGTGCAATTATTTTCAGGGAAACACAGTTAAAGTAGTTCCGGGTTTGGACCGCATTACAGTTCTATATCACTTCGCCAAATGATTTCAGTTATTTCAAAGGTCCTTACAGCTTACAGCAGCAAAAGAACCAAAACCCACAACGACACTGACCAAATATAGTAAACAACAGGACAAAAACGTCAAACTATTTCGATATTTTTTGCCTCAAAATTGTTTTATTATGTATGGAAAGCACACACTCTCCTTCTCTCGCTTTGTCTCCCACCCAAACGCACATTCACATTAAGTACGGATACACACTTCGCTATTAGTAGAGACGTTGCTGTCGAACACTGTTGAGAGACTGACTTGATTCATAGACGCCTTGATAACTGATAACTGATAACTTTCCCCATGGGAAAACAGGAGGTTAAAAAATTGTTCTGCAATCAACCTTGCTGAAAATGGATGGGCACTGTTGCATTAGCCTATAATTATTTTATTTATAATGTTATGGCCTATATTAAAATTCAATACTATTTGTTTAAAATTTATTAACAAAAAATAAAATAATACGCTAAAATATAAAATTGATAATTTAAATGCTACATATTAATTAATCAAACACCAAAATAATGTACAGTATGAAAATAGATATTCATTTTGAGGTTTGCTGAAGCATTTAACAAAGTTATTACATTTTTAATTATTTTAAAGACTAATTTAAGTGTGGATGTCTGCAAATGTAGTCTAAATGTATAAATAGAGGAAATGAGCTTCAACAATTAAATATCCAATATTAATAGGTATTGGTAAAAAACTAACTCTAATATCGGATATCTAATATCGAAATAGTACAGATATACAGTATTGTGCATTCCTAGTGATATAATAACCAGTATTTCGTATCTAACTTCCACGATCAGTCTCTCTTTGTCCATATTTTTCATTAATATGTATGAGGAACGGTCCAATGAAATTGCAGTGTGGGCGGGACTACCCAACAAATCAGAAATGGATTAGAAGTGGACCAGAGTTGTCATGGTCTGTGCTGTTTAAGACATAATGTAATAGAATACCACAAAAAGGTCTCAATCTTCAGGTCCCTCATTACTCCAGAAGAAACACCATAAGCGCTCTGACTGTGTACGTATTGCTTTCTCAGACGTTAGTGTATTATGTAATGATTTATTTTCAATACAAATACATGCAGTCCCAGTCCCAGTCTCCAGACACACCTTGGAATCGAAACACAATGTTCAGAAGCTCATATAAAGAGTCTCATCAGAGAGAGAAATGTGTGCATACTGTGATCACTTCAACAGATCGACCACAGCGCAACAAACACCTGAACACATTACGAATGCATATCTCTTCAGGGCCACCCGTGTGTGTGTGTTCAGAGACATTTGTGCACCCCAGACAGCATTCGGTGGAGACGGCAGTGGTGCATCAGGATTGTTTTGGAAAGTTCCTTCTCAACAGTAGAGCCAGAAAACCGACGTCTTCTCCCACTTCGTACATTACGCCTTGTTTATCATTCGGTCTCAATGGTTCCCGCTGAAAGAAAAATAGCAGTTGAAATATGTGACGGCTGATTTGAGGCAAGTGGAAGGGGCTTAAGTGTGAGTGGAAAGAAGGACAGAACTGTTTCCATGAGAGCGCTTCTCCTAATCCTGAAGCACAGCCACTGGAAGAAGCTGCTCTCCTCCGGACATGTGTTCGATATTAATCCAGGAACTCCTCACACTTCAGGAATCCTTACAGGTTTTGCTTCACAGTGGTATTATCCAGACTCCAGTCGAAGCATATCCCTTGTCAGATAGTTCATGTTGCATCAGAGTCAAAGCTGGAGCCGCTTTCAGGTCGGCCTGTGAATTTCAGGCTCTTTGTGTCTTTATGAGTGGTGGCTTCAATACTAGAGGTTGAGCTTTATTTACTGCCGTCATTAAAAGCACTGTAATGCATCTGTGATGATGAAAACACTGATGATAAAAGATGCAACTGGCAAATAGTGTCGATTATGTAATTTCGTGCAGATGTTATTTTCCAAATGAAAGAAAAGCTTTTAAATGTTGGCGACTCTGGGAGTCACTCTGACTGCGTTTAGGGGAGATGTTCACATAAATAAGATGTGGGCTTGTATTCAAAAATAGACATTTCTTTACTTTTATTTAATTTAATTTTCACATTTAATTTCACTATTTCATTTAATCATTTCATTTCATTTTTTCATTTCATGATTTCATTTAATCCATTTCATTTCATTATTTCATTTGCATGATACTGTCTTTTTTTTTCAATCGTTTTTTTTCTCCCGCAACCCGTACACACAGAGTGAGTGCATTACCGCGCGCGCACTCGGCCAATAAATCTAGTCTTGCGCCGCACTCTATTGCGTTGGGAGTGCACGTCTCCAGATAAAAGGCATCCATTTCGGCATCTCGTGCTCGCCATCCACTCAAAACGTAACGTTTGGCCTACTACTCTTTGGCCGGCGCGCAAGCCCAAACAAGTGTGTGCGGCGTGCCTGTTGTTTTGTTTACGGTCTGGCTATCCGGTGTGGTGTTATAGTTTTTCTAACGTTAGTTGTTGCAACAGCATGTGAAAAAAACTACAAAGTTTTTTAGGTCAAAAAGATTTCTAGGTTCATAAAAAAATGAACACCGTTAAAATGGGTTTGCGTTAACGCCGTTAATAACGTATTTAACTGACAGCACTACAAAATAGTGCCATTTATCGGCTATTGGCCACATGATAGTAATTATCGACTTATTTGATATCTACCAGATTTTTCATATCGGTGCATAACTAATGTGGATGACAGTCACAAGAGTTAGAGATTAGCAGTTTTATTTTAGTATCATTGATGTACTATTAAAGTTTTTGTCAATATGTCTATATTTTTATTTTTATATTTTCTGTTTCCATTTTAAAGTTTAGTTTACTTCTTAAATACAAATACAAACTTAAATACAAATGTTTTATATTAGTTTTAGTTAATATAATAACGTTGGAGAGAACCAATGGCTTTTGCTGATGTGCTGGTTTTTCAGTTTTTCAGAGCTTCATGTGTAGGGGAATATTTTCAGTAGATAATGACTGAGATCTTCATCTGTTTCTCACATAAAGCTATTGCACTACTGGGAAAAAAAACGTAGAGCAGGAATTAAATGGTCTATCTTTATGCTTTAAGATTAACATTATAAATCACCATCCTCAGGTGCACTATCACTTAAGTAAATATAAACGGTTTCAAATACTATCTAAATGAGTTAATATTCTTTTCAAGGTTCCAACATCAAGGATTTATTTTGCTTACTAACTACAACAAGATGGTTTGAGGGAACTCATCTAGCTTTGGCTTCAGTGTTATGTCACCGCCAGCTTCTCGACTCCATAAATACGATCCCATTTTAATTCTCACTGTCCAAAAACGCACCTAATTCAAAACATGTTCTTGGACTTTGTCGTTGGATTGGGATTTTTTTCTCTCTTCGTGGTGCTTTGGCCCAGACAGAAAAAAACAACAAAAAAAACAAGAGAAAGGAAACTGGCACAGGAAGTTCATTGATTATTATTAGCAGTCGTAACGCACCAACGCTTATTGCGCGATCATTGTGCTGCTTTTTGATTGGCTGCCGTACAGGCCCAAAGCAAACTGAGGTGACCGCTGACCCTCCACTAGTTTGTAATGTTTCTTTAATGTTCCAAAGAAATCTCAAGATAATTACTTCTGGAACTTGGGTTTTGTGTACGTCATTACGAAAAAGAGTCTGAAACATGGCGATACATAAATCAATATTACAGCTGATTTGATTTACCCTGTCAAAGACCCTGATTCATTCCCGCTTGTGTGGCTGAGGTCTGCGTCCATGAATGGAGTATAGAGTTCTCCTCAAATAACCAGCCGTCCAGGAGCTTCGAGTGGTAGTTTAAATATACAGAGATATTCTCAAACAAACCCGTGTGCCAAGGGCAACAACTGCTTATTATTTATGTATTTATTGGGATTTCCTGTATATTTATAGATATGCTGGAACCTGTAGGCTGGATAAGAAGTGTGTGTGTGTGTGTGTGTGTGTGTGTGTGTGTGTGTGTGTGTGTGTGTGTGTGTGTGTGTGTGTGTGTGTGTGTGTGTGTGTGTGTGTGTGTGTGTGTGTTTGTTTGTTTAGACCAGAGGTGTGCTTGGCTAGACACTTTCCTGTGTAACAAAGGTAAATAGTTTTTTTTTTAATGAATTTTCCCCCATTATGATATACCATAATCTTTATTGTAAAGAATGGTTTGTTTGTTTGTTTATTTTTTATCTATTTATTTATTATTAAATAATGTTAAAATAATATTAATATTAATAAACCTTATTTTTATAATTATAATACGATAATAATATTATATTTTATATTAAATCTCAATAGTTTAAGTAGTTCATAGAATAATAAAATAATAACTTTAACGTTTTAAAGTAATACGCATGATGATGAACATATTTTTAGAATAATAATTTTAATAATCTACTAGTATTATTTCAATATAACTTTTTATGTAATAGAATTAAATAAAGTATACAAATTATTGTTATTATTAATAATAATAATGATAATAATATTAATGTTAATTGACATATAAAATTTATGTATGTGAATCCCTCTGAAATTGTGCATGAGAACCTTTTATGCACAGACAGTAAAAGAACATGCGTATGCAATTATTAGTGAATGTGACCGTTTCACCTTCATTCAAAGGAATATGGTATGAATTTGGTCTCTGTCTTATATGCTATCAATACAACCCCCCCCCCCCCCTAGAAAAAAATATGAAAAAAATAAGAGTTTGTAGGTAACTCTGAGACCTTTACTATAGCACTGTTTTAAACCATGCATATTTTGTGATGATAAATTTATGAATGTTGTCTCAATTGTCTTGTTTTGTTGCATAAGCTTGTCTGTTGTTGGAGAGAAATAGTTTCCACTCTGATGTACATTCTGTGGCATTGAGTTTCTGACAGAGCAGTCTGCAGCATCATTTAACACAAATAACTTTTGAAAAGGCTTATTGAGCTGAAAATATATCACTTCCACATTTAATAGTGTTTATTTCCACATTTAATCATGTAAAATAGAGAAAACATTTACCCTAACATGCTAATTTTAAAAGTAAATTATATATGAATACAGTTTTAAATCACTACCATTGGTAACTCTTTTGCTGACAGTTCCAAAACCCAAGTTTTTTTTCTTTCCCTTTCTGGCTTTCTGGGCCTGAAGAAACTCTTGCATCCCTACACTATTATGATCTGTTTGGGTTTGTTGGCCTCTATCTATCGATCGATCTATCTGTCTGTCTGTCTGTCAATATTGATTTTTTAATATATCCGTCTATCTATCTAGTACCCGTTTGTCTGTTCCTCTCATCGGTCAATCCACTGTCAATCTTTCTGCATGTCCCATCCTATTAATCCATCTGTGAAATTGCTTTTTTGAAGTCTTCTGATGTGTCTGTCCAATGTATCGTCCATGTGGTCTCTCTGTCCATCCATTTGTCTGTCCTTTCTTTAAGCAGCTTTTTACTAATTCTGAGCAGACACGCTTCTTTAGGTATCGGTTGGTGCTCGTGCTTCAAATTTTAATGAATCTGCATGATTGTAGACAAGTTCCAGTATTGATATAGGCCTACGGGACAAAGGCATGATTAATACAAATTTTATTGAATTGTTTTTTAAATTTTATAATGAACCTGTAAAAGAGACATCTGTAATGAAACCTCTTTTTCACCAGCCAATTAGACTTGGATTATCATCCCTATAAAGCAATGGCAAACGGACATCTTTTATTACTTAAATAAGTCTGAAGAACAAGGCTGCAGTCTGCTGTAATTGTCTGGGCATCCATCATCGACTAGGACCCTGAAAGATGTGCACACCCTACTTCAACTAATATGTAGGTAGTCTCACGGACAGTAATGGTCCTTGACAGAGGGACTCTTTCTCTCTGCTAAAGGAATGCTGTGTTCAATATAGAGAGAGGCCTCTGACAGCGTCTTCTGTCAATCAAACCAGTCACGGAGCGATCAAAGAAGTGCGGACAAGTACTTGCACAATGACCTTTTCCCCTCTTCTTTCAGAAAAGAAAGACTCAAGCACATACGCTCGTGATGACTCACATGCCTGAGAAAGGCCTCTTTAGACATGACTACTTACTCTTTAGACATGACTACTGTAAATATAATTTTCTAAGTTTGGAGAGGTTATAAGGAACTACAGGGTTGAGGAGTTACAAATGAAATGAGCTCTTTTAAGAATATGAAGATACAAATCTCCTCACAGGACAGTTTTCAAGTCAATACGGAATTGATCTATCAATCAAAGTTGACCATGCTTATCTTTCTTAATACACGCTCCTGGTCTTATTTGGCATAATTCTTTAATAAATCTTGTACCTCTACTGAAACAACCTTCTTCCTTATTCCATCTTTCACAGCCTGGTTTCAACGATACTTACTTTTCGGGAACCTATTATTGCCTTGAATGATTGCTGATAAATATAAATACAACCTCATGTGAACAACAACAAAAGACAAAATATTATACAAAATCATTATTTATTTAACAAAAATAAGGCCAACATAGAAAGCCATGGGTGACAAACTAAGTAGGCTACACCTTATGATTCAATTACTTGCACTGTAAAAAGTGATCAGTTGATTTCACTTAAAAAATGAGGAATCCCGTTGCCTTAACATTAAGTAAATAAACTTCATGCTTAATCCAAAAAATTAAGTAATATGGAATGTAAAAAGTTCACAACTGTTCGATTGGGTTCATGTCAGGTGAATTTGGAGGCCAAGGCATTAACAGTGGTTCCTCGAACCACTCCTTGATGATTCTGGCACTTTGGCATGGCACACTATCCTGTTGGTAATGGCCATCACCAGAACATAGTTTCTATGAATGGGTGCACTTGGTCCGCAACGATGTTCAGATATATCTGACAGCTGTCAGGGATTGTGCTTTTGGGATGAAAACATCGCCCACAGCATAATGCCGCCGCCGGCCTGTGTCCGCCTAACAGTGCATCCAGGTGCCATAGCCTCTGTTGGTAATCGGTATATCTGCACTCGGCCGTCGACGTGATGCACCAGGAATCTTGATTCGTCAGACCTGGCCACTTTCCTCCAATCATCCACGGTCCAATCTTGATGATATTGAGCCAATTTCATGCGTTGTTGGCGATGGCGTGCAGTTAACATGGGGACCCATACGCAGAAGTTTGTGATGAACTGTCACCTGGTCACCACTTTTGTAGCTGCTGGTGATTTGTCGCACTATGGCCCTGTGGTCACTGTTTATTAACAGGACTGTAGACAAGGCACAACAAGAAGAATGTGCAACACAGCTCAACCAGTAGGGCAGGGCAGACGACACGATGACAGGCAGGAAGGGTGACCACTGAGACCAATCTTGGGTGACAACGGACTACAGGACAGCTTGGGAGACAACACCGGGATGATGGTGGGAAGAGCCATGCAGGAACAAGGAACCCAAGGCTTGATGCTTAATCTCTCAGAAGTAGAGCCAGTCGCGCTAAATCCAGTAGAATCAGTGGCCAGGAAAACTCAGTACACAGGGTAGGAATATTAATAAAATGACTGGAACTTGCAATCACAAAATAAAACAAAAGAACAAACTTGAGACTAGATACTGGAGATGAAAGTCTAGAGTAGAAATAGTCACGAAAAAAAGACTTTGATGCACAAGGGCAAAGACTATCTAGAACAAGACTGGAACGAAAAAAGCAAAAATGATTCGCTAGAAACAAGATCAAATACACAACTAAAACAAGAACAATGTTTGACCACAAGCAAACAGGAAAACACCACAAAGCACACAACAAACCAGCAAAGACATGAGGGACAGGTGACCACACTCAAGCAAACGAGGACTAGACAAGGACTAAACAGGAGGAGCACATGGCCAACACAAACAAAGACAGAGCCATGTGCTCAGGCACAAGACCAACAAGGAAACATTAAACAGAGACTGTCAGGGAAGGACCCTGACACCGACATTATTTACTACATTTGGGTTATTTGAGACGGTCATATTCCTTTCAGATAGGCTATTTCTTTTTTTCAAAATCATTGATGATATTAATAATGCAGCAGTGTTATTTTGTTTTTATTTTTTAACAGTAAACCTATGTTAAATTTAAAGTTGTTTCTTGTTAAGGCTTCGAAAACACGCAGTGATGACCGTAATCATGAAAAATAAAATTGTGCAAGGTGTGCATCACTAATATACACGCCATATTCAGCATTATAATGAGAACAGGATTGTGATAGAATGTTGTAAATTCTCTGTGCTTTATTTGCCTGTGTATCAGCACGCTGTTAAAGGAAGAGCACATCCAGAGTTTCCCTTTCAAACCATAGACTGTAAAAAACTAGCACTCTCAAGTTCACATGCGCATTCGCATCCTTTTGTGCAGATGCAAGATGTAATGTTACGTTTATGTTATGTATCTAGGATATCTGATTATTAGGGTTGGGTATCAAACTGTACTTATAATGACAGCGACCGAATTATGCCGGTACTACCGAGTACCGATTCACATTAAATCGATCGGTGCCAAATTTCGCTAACTGAGAACGCATCTGGTCGCGAGAGTAAGACTATTTAAAGCAGAATTTGGTAACTTTTTTAACTTAATAAAGCTGTCTAGAAATCATTTGGATGGTTAAACAACCTGTTCTGGTGATATTGGTGACTTTCCTAGCTCCCCCCAGCGTTCCCAGGCGGAAAACCAACCTTGCAACATGGGGACTACCGTCCCGGCAAAATGAAAATAGGAAGTCTCGTGAGAAGCGAGACGAGAACGAGAACGAGCGAGAAACACGAACTGCTTTACGGGTTGATAACAGAATACAAAATGTGCATGTCAATGTTCTATGATAATGTGTATGATGTTTTACCCACCTCGGTAGACAGCTCCGCAAGTAAAGTTGGCCGGCTCTGAAAATAACAAATGCACGTGAGCAGCGGTAGAACGGGGGAGAAGGGTGCCGCAAGTGAGGTTTTTTTTACGATAGTGTTGTGAAATATACGGCCCACAGCTGTAGGGGGAGCTCGTGGGGAAAACATGCGACAAAAAAAGGGAAAATCATGCGAAGAAGACTAGATGTTGCCGAATTCTGCTTTAAATACGAATCCTGCATGTTCTGCATGTCTCTGTGTGAATGAGTGACGCAGACGTGCGTTCCGTTTACCACACACACAATGAATCACGTGTTACGCTCGCGGTGATTTTCAGCCTTTTACAGTTTCATTTAAGTAAAACTATCGTTATATCATTAGAACACGGAAACTCAAATGTATAATGGTAACACTAATAATATTAAATGATCAAAAATGTATTTTTTAATAATCATACTTTTTCTTCTATGTTGTTATTTTAGCAGTATAAAGCTCAGCTGTGCCACATGTTGTTTAATTTAATTTCATATAAAAGATCAATTAAATTAATGTTGATTGATTACTAGAAAATTCACAACACAGAATTTGTGGGGGGGAAAAAATCATAGAATTTAATTTTTTATTATTACTAAAATGGTTGTTTTTATTAATAATCAAGCATCACAGACAATGGCAGACAGCGACCAAGGCAGCTCTGGCATAATATAACACTTGACTTAGTTTCTTTACAGTTATTGAGGTAAATAACCGTTGGGGACAGGCACCGAATTTCAGGTACTGGTATCGGTTAAAATGTGAACGGTACCCAACCCTACTGAGTATTAATCTCATAGGAAGTGTCATAAAACGGGCTTCAGATTACTGGAGATTTACTCTTCAGCTTTACCTCAAGCAGCTATTCCTTTTAGATGTTTCTTTTTTGACAACATTGAAAACATGAACGTATAAAAAAAACCCTGCTAGATTATGATGCATCAAAGACATGTTTTCATGTCATATTTTTATTTGTCAACACTCATTTTCATAACAGTCTTAAAATACGAATATGAATCAGTCTTTTTATGACTGACAAGCCCTGCCCCCTGCACATGCCCTGCCCCCCAAATATTATGTACACATTTTTTAAAGTAACACTATGTAGTTTTTCAACCTTCATAATATATTTCCAAGACCCTTGTGGTGGTACATCGACTTAAAATAAGTTAAATGACTCGTCTGCCATAGCCTGACGGGGTCTGTATTGCTTTTACTGGCACTATGTAACTTCGGGTTTCAGGGGTAGGAACCCGTGCACAAAAAGAACTACAGAATTCGACTGCTTTACGTCAAGCGCTACAATAGTCATTATTTCGTTTTTCTTCGTTTCTGATGTCGCAATACATCATCCTTTCATGAAATCATGTAACATACTTTACCTTGTCTGTGGACATCGTTCATTCTAAAGCCGGTGCTGGGTAAACAGCGAGCTGGCGTGCGACGGTAGGCTAAATTATTTACGACAGCGGCAATGGACAATTTCGTTTCCAACCAGTAGGGCGACCGAAAACGAAAAGTTACTTGGTGTTACTTTCCTGTCAATGATCAAAATGAGAAATTAACAAAAATGCCCGTCCCTACAATAATATGCAGCAGTAGGTACTGTATATTACGCTACTGTCAGTGTATGCACATGTGCAAATAAGCACTCGCGTCGCTTCATAAAATTGAGGTTAAACCTCTGGAGTCACATGGATTACCTTAATGATGTCTTTCCTTTATTTTGATTAATCATGAAGCCCTAATAGCGAATAGCAAATTGTGTTTGTGGGTATAGCCATTTGAAACATGTCATTCTCAAAACTACAGTCTTTTGCGGTGTTAAAATTCACCACCAAACATTCAGAACTCCTGTTTTCTAAATAATAATAACAACCTTTTAGTGCTGATATCAAGTTTTATGTGGCTTGTGGAAGTTTTACGGCCCTGTATTTTATAGTTGTTTTGTGTCAGTGTAGGGCAACAGCAGAACGTCCCTGCTGAGACGACATCCTCTGCCAGTTGTTTTGGTTGATCAAGTCATTTAAAAAGAGCTAAACAGTCTGCTTTGGTTCTCAAAGCCAATAGAGTAAGCCAAATGTCAACTGCTAAAAGAGAATATATTACTTTTTTTGTTGGTTTGATGGATGTTTTTTTTTTTTTGGTAATTTTATTTATAACTTACTCCTCTCCCCGCTATCTGCTTGTAATGTTACTCTTTCGTCCCAATTAGCTTTGTTTCTGTTTATACAGAATGGAACGGTGTGTGATAACATCGTAACTGTGTGGACGAGAGTCCAAGTGACCACAGAGTCTGACTTCAGGCAAGATCAGAGCAAAGGAAAAGTTTCAAAATCAACCCGAGCTGGAGGAATCAGTCGAACCAGGCCAGATTGTGCTGCGTTCAAAAAAATTATTTTTATTTGCAGTATTTTTGCATCCCAAAAATATGGATGACATTTTGAAGTGATGATTAGTTGTTCTATTTGTGTGACGGGGAATGAGTGTGTATGTGTGTGTTCACATATTTTACAGGGGCCTCCAATTTCAGAATTTCAGTCTATGCTGAATTATTGCCATAATAACACTGGTCTTTCACACACCACATTTCATTGGTTTTGTAGTCCGTCGTTAAACTCTCCTCAGCCCGTGGACTTTTAATCATCAACCTCACACCTCGTCCAGTTGTGGAGATGTGTTAGTAAATTATTTTAACCACAGAATAGGAGTTGAAACTATCTATTAGCACAGGGTTTTTGTTCAACAGTTCCTACGGCTTGCGCAAGAAGTGTTCGGAGGTTATAGTAAAGCATGGCTTCCAGTTATTGATTGGTCAATTTGTGTGGCACTTTTTAGAAAACATAGTTTAAAACATGTTACACTTTAATTGCTTTAAAAATAAACAACAAGCAAGATGATAGTGTCAAGGAAAACTCCTCAGGATGTTTAAGTAGATGAGGAAGAAACCTTGAGAGGAAGCAAGCACTTCTACAGAGATTAAGATATTTCTACTTTGAGATTAAGAAGACAGAAGAATAATAACATCTGGTCTGGAGAAGAAACAAATCAGCATAACAATGATTTTTTTATGCTTCCTAATAATATTGCCTAAAGCAGGGTTGTCAAACTCATTTAAGTTGAGACCTGGTTTGGAAACAGCATTACCATAAATGGGCCAATTTTTATTTCTTTTTTTCTTTTTAAATCTTGGTGTATCCATGGAGTGTGAATGCACAACACATGCACTTTTTGAGTTTATAAAGTTCAGAATCAACCTCATGCTTCTATTAAAACATGAAATGTATTGATATGCTTAAAGGGATAGTTCACCTCAAAATGAAAATTCTGTCAGTAATTACTCGCCCTCATGTTGTTTCAACCCCGCAAGACCCGTTCATCTTCGGAACACAAATTAAGATATTTTTGATTAAATCTGAGAGCTGGATCACTCCTCCATAGGCTTCTAAGGGATTGAAACTTGACAGCCCCGAAAAGTTATTAAATAAATCGTTAAAATAGCCCAAGTGACTTCAGTGGCTCAATCTTCAGTTTATCAAGTGACAAGAATACTTTTCGTGCGCAAAATTCAAGTATTCAAGAATTCAAGTATTCAAGTACTTTATTCAAGTATTCATTTCCTTCTCTGTGGCCCTCGAGATTTCACTTAGTATAATAGCGTACTGCTTCTGTGTTGTACGTCACATGTAGGCTAACTTTTGGCCGACGCTTGTCGTGTGTGTGATGCGTGTGACGTACAACCAGAAGCGCTACGCTGTTACACTACGTGAAATCTCAAGGCCGATAGAGAAGGAAATTAATACTTGAATAAAGTCATTATTTTTGTTTGTTTTTTGCGCTCAAAAAGTATTCTCGTCGCTTGATAAACTTAAGATCTCGCCACTGTAGTCACTTGGACTATTTTAACCATTTATTTAATAACTTTTCGGGGCTGTGAAGTTTCAATCCCTTAGAAGCATACACTGTAAAAAATATTGTAGCAATTTAGTTATTTCAACTTATTTTTTTAACTAGATTGTCCAGACAACAAGAAATTTTAAGTTTTCTTGTCCTCAACTTATCGAAATAAGTTAGTTAAACTAAAAAAAAACCCATGCAAAAAGATAACTCAAAATAATGAGTTAACTTTTTTTACAGTGTATGGAGGAGTGATCCAGCTCTCAGATTTAATCAAAAATATCTTAATTTGTGTTCCGAAGATGAACGAAAGTCTTACGGGGTTGGAACAACATGAGGGTGAGTAATTACTGACAGAATTTTCATTTTGGGGTGAACTATCCCTTTAATTATGTAGATTTGTATTGATTGATTACTTTAAATTAATAATGGTTTATTAGTAAATATGTATTAACTAGAATATTGACTAGAATAAGAGAAAACCACTCACTGCTCTTTGCTGGATAACTTTAATACCTTTAATAAAACTTAACATAAGCAAACTGAACAGCTCATTTTATTTTACAGACCTGCTTCTCAGTCATATACGAAGAAACTTGCATTAGTTTAAGTAAAATTTTTAATCATTCAGTAGAAATTCTGTTTACTTCTGATATGTTTCCATGTACCTGTCCATGTTGTCATTATTGGCATGAAAGTCTTATGAAAACCCCATGAAAATTAACAGGGTTGCTCTGGAATTGTATTATTAAGAGATCAAATTTCACATGAAAAGCAAGAATTTGCAGGTATGCATGTGTGCTGAATGCTGTGGAAATATTTACTGATTTAACAAAACAAATTAACAACTCCATCTTTCCTACTGTAGCAGAAAAAAAATATATAATGCAATGCATATATCAGACAGATTCTCAAGTTGTTAGTATACTTTTAAATTTCCTTTAAAGGGTACCTATTATGGCATTTAAAATGTTCCTAATATTGTTCTAGGAGTCCCCAACAACAGTTTTACGAGCATGCCATGACAAAAAACACTTTTGTTGTCTTATAATATGCATTTATTTTTACCTGATTTGCTCACCGACTCCCATATGAATCGTTTAGCGAGTCATTTTTCCAAACCCCGCCCTTGCGTGACTAAACTACGGTGATATGTAGCTACCATAGCCCAAAGTTTAGTGGTAAAAGCACATTCAGTCTTTGTTTGCGTTAGCCCAACGCATAAACATATTGATAATGCAGTACTAAGAGGTAACGTTATAGCTATATTCTTTATGACAACTCCATTAACAACGACAAACACTTCACATATTTCAATACAACTGACGACCTATGCGCTGTGCGTACACAACACACACACATACTCATTGAGCATGATACATAAAACATAAAAGCAACAATTAATATTAATAATACTTACAGTTTGTGATTCGGAGAAGGAAGCTGATCCAAATAAACTCGGTACTGAACCTTCAGTATCAGCCGCTCGCAAATCCATACTTATAGCATTTAGGTTTGTGAAGCAATCATCTTCAAAATGACGCGAACACAACAAGGTCCGGGCTATACTTCTGTGGTATAGTTGTAACGTTAGTCTTCAAATGCTCCTCACTGGGCAGATGAAAACAGTTTGCTTTTACGTCGCACTTCAAAACAGCGTCTCTACATGTTAGTTTCCCCTGCGTCTCCGACAGGGTTGCCAGGTCTGCACAACAAAACCACCCCAATTGCTCATCAAAACTAACCCAATCATGGCCAAAAATAGTCAAATAGCGTTCCCGGGTGTTTCCCCAATAACAATCATGTTCCAGTGGGTAAAACAATCGCGTCAACCCGTGCACTACACAAACAACCCTCGGAAACAGTGCAGGCATTACGGACCTGGCAACACTGGTCTCCGAACGCAATAATTGGGCGTATCTTATTCAAATAACTTGTCAAGTTGACGTCAACTAGACAAAGGAAAAGCATCGTTCGTCTATCGATTCATATCAGCGACTCAGAGTCGACTCTTACTTTTGAGAGACAATAACTTTGTATACGGTGAACTTTCATGTTTAAAACTTTGCAGGATGTTTTTGTCCACTTAGATCTATGTTACACACTACATGAAGGGCAAAAATCCATAATAGGTACCCTTAAATAATTTTTTTGCCTTTGAGTCATGACTTTGAAACCCCTGACCTAAAGCAAGCATCAACAAGAATAACAAAGAAAGACACCAGCACAGAGCCTTGTGGCACTCCATACTCCACTATTATTTGTGTTAGTTTATTCTTGAATTAGTAAATACAGTACTTCTACCAAAAATCTGCTCATTACAAGCATGTACACATACAAATCAACTAACAATGCAAAAAGTTCTCCCTGCATTTGGTGCCAAAATGTAATCCAACGCATATAAAATGTAAAATGTTTCATTGTCATCTTATGTACTTGCATGCAAAGCCAAATTGACAAAATTTATATAGCATTTCAACAAAGTGTATTGTTTACTTAAGCATAATCACTTTCAGGTTATGCATGTAAACACACCTCAGTGTCTATTAAATGTGGAAACTGAGAATGTTTGGCTCATGGCTAATTGTTTGATGAAGTAGATGTTACCTCAGGTGTTGCTTTCTCCAGCCGAGTTTGGTTTTGTTTAGTTAGGTCTAGTCCATTGTTTCTGAGTTTATATCTGCTTGAAATTATGCATTATTGCACATCAAATATCTAGAGTCAGCTATGTGGAATCGTAACAAAGAAGGTGTTGATATATCAGCCGAAATGTCACACTGACGGCCCGGCTGTTACTGTTTTCATTGTGGTTACCGTGTTTCTCTCAATCCATCTTTCGGTCTGTCTCTTTGCCCAGGGCACAGCACCCGTCTGCAATTTTATGAACCTCACATCTGTACCAGTGGGAGAAACCGAGGAATAATAAAATGTTTTTTTTTTTTTTTGTAATTTCGCTGATTATTTCCATATTGGTAAATGCCCTAGTTACGCCAAATTCTTCAGCCAAATCAAGACTAGTGGTTCAGACCTTCGTCTTTTAGCGGTTGTAGATGTTTGCATTCTTATTTCGTGACATAACGAGTGTCCGTATTATTCAGTAACATAATAATTGCCATCATTAATGAATAAATGGGCTTCTAACTCTTATTTTCTTTATATGTCTTTGCTGTCAGCTGTTTGTGGCTTGCAATTATACCCTACGGCTCGCTTTGCTGGCCTGGCATTCCTTTTGCTCCTTGCTTCGATTAATTTCTATTTTATTTTGGACTTTCCATTTTTCTTTGTGAGCCCCAATATTATGTTGAATTATATAATATCCCACTGTTCCATGCAGCAATTGGAAGCAGTAAAATCTAGTTTGTGAGGGCAGTTTTATAACGAGGCTAATCTTTAAAGTGAGTCATAAACCAAACCAGATTCGACAACAAACCCCCCGAGACAGACTGCCCCGTCAACAACACATAAACATAAAAACAGATATGCAAAGACATACGTGTCCATACGGAAATGCTTTACTCTCATCAGCTCACAGTATATGTGTGAGTGTGCGTGTGTGTGTGTGGTGAGTGTGGGATTGTTTTCATTCTTTATAGGCTTTCAATTAGTTTGCGAGTTTTATGAACTCTGTTATTCCAGGCCATTCAGTTTGTCTGCCATGTCTACAGTACATATGATTTTTATTTCATGGTGGTCCAGGCTATTTTCCCACTTTATTGTAATGAAGAATTTCTAGACTTGACAGAAAGGGGCATTAACCCTGTCTTTCTTTATCTCTGGAGTGAATTATGGTAAATATTCATTCATATCATATTTGGCCTGCTTGTTTTTCCTCTAGATTGCTTTCTTAAAGAACATGCATTCTGTGTTTACTTAAAATCTTCACATATTTGTTGTGGAAGACACTTTATTTGGTTCAGCATACCACATAATAAAGCCCCTATTTAACATATTCATTTTGACCATCTATCCTGTGGAGTTCTGTTGATGGAAACTTTTGAGTTCTGGTGGTTTTGTTGTGCCACTGTCAGTCAGCTTGTTTTTATTTTTTCTTTCCCCTCATATTAGCTGTGCTAAAAGTATAACATTTCTGGTGGAAATGGTTGTGTGTGTGTATGTGCCAGCCGTATTTGACGCTGACGTTTATTAGAAGGGTTAATGTGCTGGAAATTAACTGCCTGCAAAGAGACGTTGTTAGCACCCATTTACCGCACTAAAATCTACTTTGACTTTTCCATCTAAGACTTTATAAACTAATCTGGCTGTGCAAGAACAAAATTTTGCTTTCTATCTGTAATGGTGGCTGTTGCTGTGCTGACTGTGATGAGTTGCTGTTATATTTCATAGCACAGAAAATGCAACAAAAAAAGTTTTTTTTTTCTTATTTTAAAGACACCCTAAATGTAAAATTCAGGCATTGTCTAGACATTGTCATGTCTTTTAATCTTTTAGCTGTCATCAATTACTCATCCTCATGTTGTTCCCAACTGATATTGATGTTTTAATGAATGCTGAACCATACATTGAAAAGCTTTGCATCCATTGACTTTCAAAGACAGATCCCTCATCTTACATGATGACTGAATTTTTTATTTTTGGTGAACTATTCTTTTAAATTAGAGTATGTTCCTTACACAAAGCTATCTTAAGATGTATAAACCACTTTTAAGATACTTTTATGTGCTTTTTGTCCTAATTGGAGATTGCCAGCCCAGTTTCATTGTGGAAGAGAACAGCGTGAACATTCTTCAGAACTTCTCCTTTTATGTTTATTGAAAAAAAAATCACTATACAGGTTTAGAATGAAACAATGATGAGTAAATGATGACAGAAGTTTAATTTTAGAGTGAACTATCATTTTAATATAGAGCAGTTTTAATGAAGGCAGCTACTATCTCTAAAGCTATTTTTTTCGTCTTGGTGGTGAATAAACCGTCAGTAACACCACAGGTGTCAAGATGGCTGCAGACATGGAGGTGTAGGTTTGAGTTATGAGCTGAATAGTGACTGAAAATGACCTGGCCTGCATTGATTTCACAGTAAAATTCACAGTATTCACAGTACACAACATTTTATTGTAAGACATTACTTTAAAACCTTGTAAAATCCAGGCAATTTTTACAGTGTATAAAGTGTGCACTTAGCTTTAAGCTCTTTCACAGCATTAATGGCCTTCTCTGACACCTTTACGAGAGATAAACTTTCACACAAGCTGGAAAACAGTTCAGTTTTCAGGAGCTGTGAACATAGCATTTGAAAACCACTGTCATTTTCCCACAATGCCCCAAACAAACAGGAATGTCCTGGTTTCTGACAGCGTGCTTAGCGTGAGTAATGTTCAGAGCTTTAGAGACCCAGTCGTCCTCCGTCTCCCCTGCTCTTGAAAGCCCGTAGCCACCGAAGTTCTCTCCATGTACTTAACAGATCAGTCTTGTTCCTGCCAGTTATTCAGCCACAGATCTGCATCCAAGCCAAACTACCACACAGCAGTCAACACTGCGCTTCAGACTTAAAGGAATAGTTTAAAAAAATGAACGTTCTTTCATTGAGACACCATTGTGTCGTCCCTAACCCAGATGCTCTTGTTTTTCTGTGGAACGCAGGACTTTAAAAAAAAGAATCATCACCAGGTCTTTTCCATACAATAACAGTTCATTGCAATTACAGCATGTTAACCTCCTAAACTACACAAAAAGTACCATTTTGTCGAGACTCTTCCTCTCCAGTGAGATGTTAACTTGAGAACTGAATCATTGAGTCTGTTGAATTCGTGAACTTGATCTACGGATCAGTGATTAACCTGGATAATCAGATTTACACATCTAATTTAGAGAATTATTTGTATACATGGATCAAATTTTTTATTTTGCAAATTGCTGCAGATGTGGGAATGCATTCTGCACTTGACTCTCACAGTGCATTATGGGTATTCTCTAGGTGTTGAGTGTACATCGGTTGTACACTCGTTATTGCGGTGCATTGTGGGATTGAATGAATAATGTCCACTATGATTTCGGACACCACTACAAATGGCTGTTCCCTCCAATAGTGCCCTATTTAGGGTATATGGGGCGATTTCGGACACATCCTTAGTCTGTTCCTCACATAATCATCAAATGAATTCAGAAGACACATAAAGCCACACAGAAGTGGTTTATATGTCTCGTAAAACGTATTCTGAAGTCGTAAGTTAGATTTGCTTGAAAAACAGATGGAAAAGTCATTATTTACTAATAATCTTCCCCTCCAGTGAGCTTTTAATTTGTGAATCATATCAGTGAAAGAATTTCAAAGAAACAATTTAATCTGATTCACAAAACGGACACAGTGGTTCATTCATTGATTCACATAATCATAATCATATGACTTCATATGTCTCGTGTAACTTATTTCACATCTCCTGAAATCATACAATAGCTTTGTTTGAAAAAGACAGACATTTTAGTTGTTCGTTCTGAGAATGTGCACCTCCAGTGAGCTGTCACCATAATAACCAGACCATGTAATAACTGAGTTAAACTTGTGAACAGGATAAGTGAATGATTCATTATTTTGAGTCAGTGCTTTTCAATGAACCTGATTTGTCCAGTTCACAAATCTGATTTAATGATTCATTTATGGATTGGACTGATTTGTTCATGGTTTAGACTGATTCTTTCACAGATTCGACCAGGGTTCTCAGCTCTGGCCTTCAAGATCCACTTTCCTTCAAAGTTTAGGTCCAACCTTGATCAAACACTTACAGAAATCCTGAAGACCTCGATTAGCTTGTTCAGGTGTGTTTGAGTAGGGTTGGAGATAAAAAAAAATCTTCAGGAAAGTGGACCTGAGTTGAGAACCCCTGGATTAGATTCATTCATGAATCTGATGTAAACTGACTCAGTGCACCAGTCAATGGCCTACATTTTTGTCTATTTCTCATACAATTGTTTTGTCTTCAGAAGACACAGAGAGGCTCCACAAAGTGGTCTATAGCCTATATATGTTTGATGCGGTGTATTCCACATCTTCTGAACCATACAAAGGGTTTTCATTGGAAACAGTGAAAATTGCCCCTCCAGTGATCTTTTAACATGTGAATCGGATCAGTGAAAGAATCATTCCTTTGAGCCAGTAGTTAATCCAATTCACAAATTTGACTCAATGGATCGTTCATGTATCAAACTGATTTGTTCACAGATTGGACTGAATCATTCATGAATCTCAGTTCATCTAACTCAATGAACTGGTGTATGATTTAAATTTCAGTCTGTTCCTCACAATCATTATCATATGACTTTATATACGGTATGCACAAACCCACTTTTATGCTATCTTGGTGTTTTTAATCACATTTTCACTATTCAATGCCATTGTTTGGTAAAAACCTGTGTAACAATTCTTAAAAAATCTTAATTTTTTGTTACAAAAGAAAGTGGAACAACTTGAGGGTATGTAGTTGACAGAATTGCCATTTTTTTGGTCAGCTAATCCTTTAAGTAAATGCTAAACTGCAATATGGCATACAACATTCATGGCAGGATTCTCATTTTCCTGAGGCTGGACAGACGCTAATTAAAGACATCAACTGAGCAGCAGGAGCCAAATCTGAAGAGTTTAACACCACTGAGATGCAAGACGCCACAGGGTTGACAGAGCTTATAATGTCAATTTTGCTTAGGAGCCCTATTATGTGTGATTGTAATTGAGATGCTATTTAAGTCAAATGAATGTGACTTTTGCCTTCTTAAACTCAGTTTGGCTGGTCATGGCAGGCGGCGAGTTGATTGATGACTTGCAGTAAATCTCTGATGTTTCCCCAACACGTCTATGACCTCATCAGCACTGCAAGCTTTCACACTGAATGTGGCAAACTCAGGCCATGCGTTTAATCTCACAATATCAGCTCCCCCACCGCTATTTCACTCCTGGAGCTCCGCCGCACACTTTGTATCCGCTGCGCACACTTAAAGACTCACAGCCTCTTGTTTTTTTTGTCACAAGTTAGATTGGGTGGCACTGTTGTGAGAGCGAGGCGTTTACTCCATGATTTTGCTGCAATTATTGTTAATTGATGGCATGGGACAAATTATGTCCATTGATAGTAAATTAAAAATATCCAGGTCTTCAAGAAACTTTTTATTATCAATGTTGAAAACAGTTTTTGTTGCTTAATATTTTTGTGGAAACAGTAATGCACTATAATTCAAAATTTGGGGTAAATAAGATTACCAAAAAAAAAAGAAAAAAAGTAATTAGTTACTTTTGATCAATACTTGCCGAATAAAAGTAGCCTGGGAAAACCCAGACAACTTCCGGCAAATTTAGATTTGCTCTGAAAGTTATGCTGTGTTCCAGGCAGGTTTTTGAGCACGTAAATCACGACTCACGACTTTGTAGGGTTCCAGGCCAGTCACGCCAAACTACCTGAGCGCAATGTACATACTTATTTTTTCAGACACATAACATTGTAATACATAATCGTGTGTGTATATACATACTTATTGTTTCAGACACATAACATTGTAATGCATAATCGTGTGTGTATTATTATCATTATTATTATATTATTATTAATTTGACTGCAACGTTATATTGTCCTAAAGTGTATTCTCACCGTGTGTACAGCCTGCAGAAACACTGCATCCGTAGGGGAT